>CM053568.1:4567417-4888132 GCA_028646485.1 Cryptoprocta ferox
GACTTGGGACTCGAACCCACGAACTGAGATCATGACCTGAGCTGAGATCAACAGTTGGGCACTTAACCGACTGAGCAACCCAGGAGCCCCCAGTTTGATCCAGAGAGCTGGATTCTTCCCGGAAGACCCTGCAAGGAGAAAGGGGGACCTAGCAGTTGCTGATCTATAGGAAGGGGGGGGCAGACACTTCCCAGGAGGACCCGCCGGACCCCAATCCCTGTTGAGGCCACGTTAGATGCTCTGGGGATTTCCAGGTCCCCAACCTCCCCCTCCCCCAACCCGGCCAAGGGCTAGGTTTCTGAAAGAACCAAGGCCACAACCACAAAGAGAGCCCGGAGAGGAAAACGGGGAGTTGGGTTTGCCAAGGGGGAGCCCGCTGGCCACCCCTCACACAGCGCCCCAAAGCCACCTTCTGCGCAGGTGATACACGGAGGCAGCCAGCCGGCCATTCAATCCCCTTCTCTTCTATTGAGCACCTAGTATGGACCAGCGCTGTCGGCTCGGAGATACGGTTCTGCGCGCAGATGCTGCCGAAGTACCAAGATTTCGGGAGGTGCAGGTGCCGGTGCCCGGGGGGCGGGGGGGGGGCACCGAGGGGCTGCAGCTCCGCGGGTAAGACGTCGCCGCGAACGCTAAGGACAAGGCGGTGCGCGTTCCCCGGGGGCGGGGCCCGCGCTCGCAGACCGCACACCTGCGGGAACCCCGCGCTGGCGCCGCAAACTCGCGAAGCCCGGCTGCGCCGCCCGAGGCCCCCCGACAGACCGTCCACAGCTCGGGTGCCTCACCCGTGCAACGAGCACCTCAAAGCCACACCCGCGGACCTGCGGCCGGCTCTGCGCTGGCATCTGCGGCCACCGTCAGGCGCCGCACTGCCCAGGTGGGACGAGGGAGGCTGACGGCAGGGAGCCGAGGCATTGCGGGGGCGGCGGGCACTGCCCGCAGCTTCCCGGGGGGCCCCGCCGGGGCAAATACCTGGCCCGATGGCGCGGAGATAGGGCTGCCGAGTAAATAAATCGGCTGTTGGGGCGGCCGGGCCCGCGGCCTCGGGTTCTCGGGTTTTCGACACCCGAGCCTCCGCCGACATTCCAGCCGCGACGGGGGCGGGGCGGCGCCTGGGGTCCCGCTGCGCCGGGAGGGAGCCGGGTGCGCCCCCCGCCCCGCCAGCCCGGGGCTCCCGAGGGCAGGGCCCGATCCCGGGGGTGGGGGGCCGTCGGAGTTCCGGAGCGAGCCTCTCTCGGCCCTGTCCTGGTCTCTCTGCTCGGCGCCGCACCCCGTCCCGTGGCGCCCCTTCCCGCCGCGCGCGCCTCCCCGCCCAGGGCCCCCTGCCCTCCCTCTAAGGACTTCAGCCTGGTCCGAGGGGTGCGCACTCGCCGGGAGAAGGACGGTGGTGCGCGTGGGGGGAGGAGAGGGGAAAGTGCCCCCCAAATCGCCCTGCTCGGGGCACCTGCGGCCCGCCCTCCGCCACCCCTCCCGCAGGGGCGCCCACGAAGCTGCAAGGGGGCACCGCCGAAGTTGCCAGAACTTTCCACGGCAGCCTCCCGGTCTCCCCGGTTCCGGGCCGAGGGGGTGGGGGAGATGATTCCCGGGCCAGGCCGGGGCCCCCGGAGCCCTCACCTGCGTCCATGCCGCGCACCGCCGGCTGCCCGCGCCCCGCCTCCCGCCGCCGTCGGGCCGGGCTCGCCTGGCGCCGCGGGCTCGGGTTTCCTGGTGGCGGCTGCGCGGCTGGTTAATGATTGACCGCCCCGATGGCCCGCGGCTGCGTCAGCAGGTGGCCCCGAGCGGGGGGTGGGCGGCGGGAGCGGGGAGGGGCCGGGGTCCCCGCGAGCGCCCCGCCCAGCGCAGGAGGCCGGCGGGACGGCAGGGCACACGCGGACACCGGTGTGGCCCACGAGCGCCGGGGATTCGCGGCTGCCCGACCTGCCTTTTCCTCTTTCCCACCAAGAAATGCCCGAAATGCAGATATTCGCGTGATATCCCCTGAGTTTTCAAACAACGCGTGTGCGACTTCTACCCCCCGAAGCTGGGGAGCCCGAAGCCCGGCTCCGTCCTAACACCGAGAAATGATGGATGGGCTGCCCCGGCAAAGCCAAACGTCTTCTTCAGTTCCTAGCTGAGCTCCCGAGAGCCACAGGGAGGTCCCCGGGGACCAAGGAGGAGGGAGGCCCGGAAGCGCAGGCAGCCCTGGGGGCCCTGCGCTGTGGTGGGGTGGTGGTCCTGGTGGGTGCGGCTTGAGTTTTACACCCACCTGTGGACAGGAGAGGAAACCTTGGTGGGTGCCGGCAGCAAGGGGTGCATCGTTTGAAGAGCATTAAAAAAATTTTTTTTATGTTTTATTTTTGAAAGAGAGAGAGAGAGGGAGGGAGGGAGCAAGCTAGTGAGGGGCAGAGAGAGAGGGAGACACAGAATCCAAAACAGGCTCCAGGCTCCGAGTCCTCAGCACCAAGCCCAGTGTTGAACTCAAGCCCCCAAGGGTGAGATCATGACCTAAACCGGTCACTTAACCGACTGAGCCACCCAGGTGCCCCCTTTTTGAAGAGGATTTATTAAGACAATGTCTGGAGGCTGTTCTGCTGTTGATTAGTCGAGAGTAATTCTAAACAATGTCAGTGACAAAATACGCTGCCTGGGGAAAAAATATTGTGTTGGTCTAAGTTCTAAACAATCGCTGTGGTTATTGCTGGCTCAGAGAAAGCCAGCGGAAGGGCCTTCACCCTCCCAGCAGAAGACTAGAATCCTCCTGGGAATATGACCAGCCCAAGAGAGAAGATACACAAATACCAGGGTTTCCTCCATGAAAACACTTGGCAAAGCAAACCGCCCTCACACACAGAATTTCCAACCGCCTTGCTAGTCCCTGGCTCTTAGATATCATCAGAGAGAGGAGGGCCACCCACTGAAAAAAGCAGGTCACCTGAGACAGACACAGATAAACAAATGGAAGAAACTGAGTAAACAGAGCTGGTGCAGGGAGAAGAAAAATTTTAAAACCTCTCTGCAGTATCCTAGAGATTAGAGAAGACACTCATGAAATAAGATGCTCTAAGAAAAAAAAAAAAGGAACATTCGTTAAACAAAACAAAAATGTCCTTGACAATTAAAAAGTTGACATCAGAGGGGCACCTGGGTAGCTCAGTCCGTTGAGCGTCGGACTCTTGATTTCGGCTCGGGTCATGATCTTATGGTTCGTGAGTTCAAGCGTCGCGTTGAGCACGGAGCTCACTAAGGGTTCCATCTTCTTTGGGAGGACTCTCTACCCAGAGCCATTGGTACAGTGGTTTACTCAGGGCGGTTTCACTACAGGGCGGTCCCTGCAGGCTCCGGCTGTATGCAGAGGGCCATTTCCCCTGGGCGGGGGGGGGGCTGTGGCTTTGACTCCCACCTCCAAGGCACAAGCTGGTCCTGGCCCCTTTATGGGCAACTTGGTTTCAACCACTGGCTGTGAGGACCTTCTTCATTCAAGGGCCTGGGTATCATATCATATTTCCCTTTCTTGTCTTGGAAGAGAGAGGTCGTACACTTCTCGGTGTTTGGAAGGTGCATGAGTGTGGACGTGGGTGGTGTTGACTTCCTACACCTACTAGCTTGGCTATCTTGACTGGAAGCCTTGGGCGAGCCATGTGAGCTCTCTGCTCCTCAATTTCCCCATTAGGAAAATGGGATCCTAATGGTACCCACATCATAGGCTGTTTGAGGCTCCACTGTTATTTAAGATTCGGAGCCAAACTGGGGCGCCTGGGTGGCTCAGTCGGTTAAGCGTCCGACTTCCGCTCAGGTCATGATCTCACGGTTCGTGGGTTCGAGCCCCGTGTCAGGCTCTGTGCTGACAGCTAGCTAGGAGCCTGGACCCTGTCTTCGGATTCTGTGTCTCCCTCTCTCTCTCTGACCCTCCCCTGCTCACGCTGTTTCTGTCTCTTTCTCTCTCAAAAATAAATAAATAAACATTAAGATACGGAGCCAAACTTTATCGTCCCACTAGGTAGCCATAGTCACATCAGGCTAGAGAGCCAAAACTGGGATACAAAACCACTGCTTTCCCAGGGTGAGGGGTGATTTTAGTGTGTGTGTGTGTGTGTGTGTGTGTGTGTGTGTGTGTGTGTGCATTTTCTGCAATGAGCATGGGTTACTTCTGTGATTAAGAAAACGGCAATAAATGCTATTTAAACACTGACACCTGGCCAGCTCTTTAAGTGCTGAGCGTCCACCTGTGTTCAATAAAAGCTTAAAGACTGCTTGGAATGAACTGACATTTTTGCAGGCGACCGGGTGGGCCAAGGGGGTGGGGAAGGAGGGCGGCCTTGGAGAGCAACGGGTGGGGGTTGTGAGGACAGGAGCAGAGGGTCCCAGAGGGTTGTCACTGTTCATTTTTACCCGTCCTGCCTCACTTGCCCCAACAAATGTTTACCATGCCCAGCAGAGGCTCATCCCAGCAAGCCAGCCAGGGCCCTGCCCTCATGGGGCTTCTGCTCTCCAGACGAGCATCAAGCAAGCGACTGCAGAATCCACCGCTTAAACTGCAGCCTTTGGGGGGCTTGGGTGGCTCAGTCGGTTAAGTGTTCGACTTCGGCTCAGGTCATGATCTCACAGTTCATGAGTTCAAGCCCCGAATCGGGCTCTGTGCCTACAGCTCCGAGCCTGGAGCCTGCTTCGGATTCTGTGTCTCCTCTCTGCCCTTCTCCTGCTCTCTCTCTCTCTCTCTCTCTCTCTCTCTCTCTCTCTCTCTCTCTCTCTCTCTCTCAAAAATAAATAAACATTAAAAAATTTTTTAAAAAACCGCAGCTGTTACAGGTGCCGTAGGAGAAGTGCCCAGGCCACTCACGAGGCTCGCCTGGTCCAGCCTGGGGCGGGGGCAGAACGTAACCTTGGGGAAGGGATGCTGGGAAGAGTCAGCTCTACAAAGGGCAGGACTGGACAGGGGGCCGGAAGGGTCCAGGCCTGGGGCTTGGTGGGACTCTGAGAGCAGCTTCTCCCTGGTCTGAGCGGACTGATCCAGCCCTAGCCCGGGAACCCCAAAGCACCCCACCCACGGACCCTAAAAAAGGCTTGCACCCCAGGTCCTACCTGCCTGTCTGCACACTGCCTTGACCTCCTTGTGTGGCCCCTCGAGGCGGCAACGTGTACTTCCTCCAGGACCCGTGCGAGGTCAGTGTCTCTGCTTCGCTTTCTCTGGGGTCTGTTGAAACTCTGCTCACCATTCTGCAGCACCCCCCCACACCATGTTCCACGTAACATATGTTAATTTTAAAAAGTCGCAACCTTTCCCCATTTGAGAAGAGAGGAAATGCAGCGTGGTCACAGAACTGCCAGAGGTCACTCTCTCAGCCCAGAGTGAGGCTCCTGCCACCCGCCGTGCTCACTGTTAGCAGGTGAGCGATCCTCCAGATTCTGAGCTCCTGTGAAAGTTCCTCTCAGTGAGGAGCGGGCTTTCTCCTGTCCCTTCACTGGCTTCAGTCCGTCCAGGTCACAGAGCTCAGGAGGCCCAAGTCCCCCTTGCACCCCCTCCCTCTACCAGCAGAAGCTGCCTGTAGCCCCTCCTGAGATGCGTTGGTACTTAAAAATTTTTTTTTAATTTATTTATTTTTGAAGGAGAGAGAGACAGTGTGAGTGGGGGAGGAGCACACAGAATCTGAAGCAGCTCCAGGCTCTGAGCTTTCAGCACAGAGCCGGAAGTGGGCTTCGAACTCACCAACCGCAACATCATGACCTGAGCCGTGGTTGAAGCCTTAACAGGCAGAGCCACCCAGGCGACACGGCTGGTACTTTTGAAGTTACCGCCGCAGCACTTTGCTGGTGCCCGCATGTTACTGTAGTCCCCGCGGCATCATGCCCACCTCCTTATCCTCAAATACGCACAGTGGGGCCCACGACGCACCGGGAGCCTGACCTGAAAAGAGAGTCTCGATCCCTTGGGGAAGTACACCGTGTGCACCCATCAGCGTTCGCCTTCTCGGTGCCAGGCCCGAGGGGGACGGGGGTACCCCGTCTGCTTCCTTGGCCCACAGCCTGCCTAGTGCAGGCGGCTTGAAAAGTCGCCTTAAAAAGCCACAGTTGTCAAGTGCTGGGGAGGTCAGGGAGTAGTGGGGAGCCACTGAAGACCGGGGAGGAGGTTGGGGGAGGAGCCACGGGATCAGGGCAACGTTAGGAAACTCGGGGGGGGGGGGCGGGTGTGGAGGACGGGCTGGCGAGGACGCTGGAGAGGAGCACAGGCTGCACCGCGTCCTGGGGATGACCGCTCACGAGGCCATAAAGTCGGTGAGTTTCCCACCCGGGCCACGTGGCTCAGGAGGCTGACTTGCCCGCCCAGGCGCTACCCTTGACCCCACCCCGCCCTGCAGTCACGGGGGATCGCTCCTGACGCCCCCAGGCACCAGAGGCGCGGAAGAAGGGACCTTTCCGGGCCACCGCCTCTGATGGGGCGGCCGCTCCGCGTCTGGAGTGTCCTACACCCAACTGCGGCACTTGGCGGCTTTAGTCCTTCGCGCCAAACCTGCAGCACCAGAGGCTCCGGGCCCCGAAGGTCAGCCGGCCTCCGTTTCCCCGGCAACGGCGGACGGCCCGCCCCACGCATGCGCGGCGCCCTCGGCTGCCGTGGACTACAGCTCCCGCCGTGCTCCGCGCGCACCCGTGCCCCCGCCTCCCGGAAGTGGAGCCCGGAGGGGGCGTCTCCGACCTTCGAGCGGAGGCTAGCGGACCGGCTGGTTCGGGGAGGCGGCGGGAGCCAGGACCCCGATGCCGGCCAGCGGAGACCGGGATGGCTTCCGCTGGAGGCGGCGACTGCGAGGGCGCCGCGCCGGAGGCGGACCGCCCTCACCAGCGGCCCTTCCTGATCGGGGTGAGCGGCGGCACCGCGAGCGGGAAGGTAAGGGGCTGGGCGGCCTGGCGGGGCCTGCAAGCAGCTCGATCCCCGGCCCCCCGGAGACTCCGGGCGGCCCGTTGCGGCCTCTAGCCAGAGAAGAGACCCCCAGCTCCCGCTGCCGAGGCGCCCCCTCTAGGGCGTGGGCGGAGCGGGGGGCGCAGGGGCTCGGGGATGCAGCCGTGGTGGGCAGGCCGGGGCCGGGGTGCAGGCAGGGCGTGGGGCGCTTGGCCTCGGACCCCCACCCCCACAGCCTTCCCGCCGGCCTGGTCCCTCTGGGCCCCCAGTGCATGCTGCCCCTGCCAGTGCCCCGCGGCCCTGCCCCGAGCCCTACCCCACCTGTCGCTGGCCTGCTGGGCAGCCCCGTGGGGGCTGGTGGGTCAGTGTCCCCAGAGCCAGCTCCGTGCAGAAACGCCCGGGAAAGGGCTGCCCGGTGGCAGGAGGAGCGGCTGGAGGCGGGAACCCGGTGTGTGTGTCCCCAGTCCACGGTGTGTGAGAAGATCATGGAGCTGCTGGGCCAGAACGAAGTGGACCACCGGCAGCGGAAGCTGGTCATCCTGAGCCAAGACAGATTCTACAAGGTCCTGACTGCGGAGCAGAAAGCCAAGGCACTGAAGGGACAGTACAATTTCGACCACCCAGGTGCCGCCAAAGACCCTGAGGGGAGCCGGGGAGGATGGACCAAGGGGACGGATGGGGATGCAGAGAGACCCAGTGGTTCCATGAAAGGCGCCTGGCTCTCTGCGCCTGGCTCTCTGCGCCTTGAGCGGCCTCCCAGGAGCTCCCTGCTCCCTTGGTTGGAGCCGGGCAGGAAGTCTTCTCTGCGGAGGGACCTTGGGGACTACCACTGTGCCACCTCTGTGGTCAGGGAGCAATCCACGCACCCTCCTGCTGTCGGGGTCCTCTGTGCGCAGCGTTTTGCATTTCCTCACCTGTCCTGGGGCCAAAGTCCTGGGGCCAGCAGGGGAAGCAGTGGGTAAATAAGAGCGCCTAGTCTGGCCAGGGCACAGGTGGAAAAGGGGTAGATAGATGAGGGGAAAGGGCCAGCCTGCCCTTTCGTGTCACTGCTAGAAGATTCCACCCTGTGGCTGCCTCCCTTCTTTCTTCCTTGGGGGACACGTGGGAGGAAGGCCTGAGGTCTAACCTACCTACCTCCCCGAGCCGGCCGGTCAGGAGATCGCTGGGTTTAGACTTCTCTGTGGGACAGGAGCCTGGGCAGTGGCCCCGTAAACTGGGGCGGCTCCCAGTCCACATGTTCCTGAGGGTCGCTGGGACGGCTGGCGGGCAGCAAGCTGTGGCCCCGGCACAAGGGCACCCGGATAGTCTTGCCGTTTGTTCCATTCCCTGCAGATGCTTTTGACAATGACCTGATGCACAGGACTCTGAAAAACATCGTGGAGGGCAAAACCGTCGAGGTCCCAACCTATGATTTTGTGACCCACTCGAGGTGAGCAGTGGTGGTTCCCGGGAGAAGGGACCGTGTGCTGGGGGCCAGCTAGCGCGTCCCCGCTCGGGCGTCCGCAGACTGACCTGCGGCAGCCTTGCCCTGGTTGACCTCTCTGCACGCCCACTGCCCCAGCCCCTGCTGTGATCTGTCCCCCCGCCCCCCCAAGCTGACTGGGCCTGGGCCCCTGGACCCGCATCTCCAGCAGGGCCCATCCCCGGGTTTCGCCCTGCAGGTTACCGGAGACCACGGTGGTCTACCCTGCCGATGTCGTCCTGTTCGAGGGCATCTTGGTATTCTACAGCCAGGAGGTCCGCGACATGTTTCACCTGCGCCTCTTCGTGGACACGGACTCCGACGTCCGGCTGTCGAGAAGAGGTGAGGCGGGCGCAGGCCTCTCTGGCCCTGGCGGGGGCCGGCCGTGAGTCCTCACCGCCCCCTCTTCCTGCCTCAGTTCTGCGGGACGTGCGCCGCGGGAGGGACCTGGAGCAGATTCTGACCCAGTACACCACCTTCGTCAAGCCCGCCTTCGAGGAGTTCTGCCTGCCGGTACCTTCCCTCACTCGGGACCCTCCTTTTCTCCCTTTCCCAGAGGAGCCCTGGTGCCCCGTTCTGTGAGAGCTGAATCGTGGGTGAGCAGGGTCTGATTTATGAATGGAGAGGTTAGCCCACTGTACCCCGTTCCCAGCTCTGAAAGCGTCATTTGCTTTATCGCTCCCCCTGCCTCGAGAAGCCCCTTGTCCCCCATGTCCACGCAGCTCACCTCCTCCCTGCTGCACGCATTGACTCACCCCACTAGCTCGTCCCAAGGACCCCCTGCTCCCGGCCCGCCTGCTCCCCCCGATCCAGGGCACCTCTGGTCTCGCGCTCCCTGCTTTGCTGGCCCCCCTCAGAACGGCAAAGCCCACGAGGGAAGGGATGGGTTTGTTCACGGCCCCAACGGACACGGATCCGGCACGTCTGGGCACCCGCTGACTCCCCCCGGCCATGTGTTTCTCCAGGCTGCGCTTGGCTGGCGCTCCAGGCCCAGGTGGCTTGCGGAGAGGACTTCACTGTGACACGGCCATCTGTCGTTTCCTCTACCTTCCGTTCCTAACGAGATAGGGCTTCAGGTTCTTTTCAGGGGAAACAATATTTTGTTTCTGAAATTAAAAAAAAAAAAAAAATGAAAGAGCACGTGAGCAGGGGAGGGACAGAGAAAGAGGGAGACACAGAATCCAAAGCAGCTCCAGGATCTAAGCGGTCAGCACAGAGCCCAATGCGGGGCTCGAACTCATGAACCGTGAGATCATGACCTGAGCTGAACTCGGGCGCTTAACCAACTGAGCCACCAGGCGCCCCAATATTTTGCTTTTTAAAAGTAAAGTACGGCACAAAGGAATTCTCGAACCCGGATTCCTGTTTCAGTTAAGTTGAACCAATGAGTTCCCTCTCCTGCTGCTTGAAGAGAACATGTTTTATCTGACATTCGTGTTCCTTGAAGTGCCTGGAGAGTGATTAGAAAAGTAAATCGTTATATTTTGTTATTCACAGGAAAATACTTGGCAAAGTAGGTGGTTTACAGTAAAACTACAGACACCCAGTCTGACCGGTGACCCTGTGTGGCCTGCCCTTGAACCTGCCACTCTTACGTGCGGCCTCCCACGAGTCTGGCCTGGGTGACCGTGGCCCTCCCCCACCCCTGCAGCACAACCTTTCTCAGCCCTGCGTTCGGTGCCTTCCCTCCTGCCTCTCACCAGCCCCTCGTCTGCACCCCTCCAGTGAGCAAACCCTGTGAGACGAGCCTGGTCCCCCGCGCTCACATCCTCGGTCCCCACTGCCCGCCCGTGTGACGTGCCCTGTTGTTCGGTATCCACACGCCCGCGGTACTGCACACACTCCGCCGGTCTGTCCCTCAGCCCAGACCGGGTTCTCTTTCCCTCCGCTTTGCTTGATTCACGTGTGTCCCTCTCAGCGGCATCTGGTTGGGGTCCCTCCTCGGTGGCCCTGCACCTCGTGTATCTGTCTCCCTGCCCTTACCCAGCAGGGCACCTGCCAGGGAGGTGTTAGCCCGGCAGCGGGTGCTCACGACGGCCTCGCACGGGCCGTGGCCGTGCCGTCCAGGATCTAGTCTGCGGCCACCGCCCTCCTCAGTGCGCCAGGGCCCCTGCAGAAAGGTTCCTAGTTCCCAAGGAGGAGGGTCACGTGTGGCAGGACACCCCGCTGCACTTGGCTCATGCACTGTTCGCACAGAGACCGGTCCCATGGCAGCGTCCCCGGGAAAGCGCGAGAGACACCAGGGGAGGCACACGTCTCTTCCGGCTGCCTCTGCTTCTCACGCTTTGCCTCTTCGATCACTGCCTCTGGCCCTTGGTTAAGCCCTGAATCCCGGCCCCCTGCCTGCCGTGACGCCGGCCCCTGCTGCCCCCTGGGGCTGCTCTCCTGACGTTGAATCCAGCCTCACACACCAGAAGTCGCCCTGGTGGGGGACAGATCCTCATGAGGCCCTCCTTTCTGCCTTGCAGACGAAGAAGTACGCCGACGTGATCATCCCTCGAGGGGTGGACAACATGGGTAAGAGCCCGCCCCGACTCCCCCGTCTGCCCCCCAGAGCCCCGAAGCAGGCCCTGCCCCGTCCTGGCACCCTTACCGAGGTCAGGACGGCTGCCTGTCCGTGTACGCTCACGACACAGGTTTCAGGTATTGAGAAACGTGTTTGACACGTTGTACACCTTAAGTTGATCCAACGCCAGTCGTCAGTGATGTCTCCGTAAAGCTGGGAAGGAAAAGATTGAGGTCGACCGGGAGCCCCCGTTAGAGCGAGCTTAGCCAGGCTCTAGGTTCGCAGAAAGCCCCGCAGGCCAGGCCGCTGAGTTGTACCGTGCTCGCTGCCCGACCTGCGTTTTTCCGTCCGCTGGGACGCGGCGCCGCCCGGGAGCCTCGGTGGAGAGGCCGGTGCTGCCGGCCCAGAGCCCACGGCAGGCTTCTCGCCGGCCCGGAGGCCTCGAGGGGGAACAGACGCGGCTGAGTGCGCGCTGTCCCCGCTGCAGTGGCCATCAACCTGATCGTGCAGCACATCCAGGACATCCTGAGCGGCGACATCTGCAAGTGGCACCGAGGGTCCAATGGGCGGAGCTACAAGAGGACGTTTCCCGAGCCGGGAGACCACCCCGGGGTGCTGGCGTCCGGCAAGCGATCGCACTTGGAGTCCAGCAGCAGACCGCACTGAGGAGCGGGGTGCCCAGGCTCCTGGGCGGGCCCCCCGACAGCCTGTTCCGGGTCCAGTCCGGAGACGCCTGCCCGCCCCTGTAGACGCAGCCACTTCCTGTCAGCGTCTCACGGTCCAGATGGGGGTGGGGGTGGGGCGCGAGGATCACAGGGTTCCTCGCGGTTGGGGGCAAACCTGCACCTGTTAGCTCAGCCCCCTGGGGGGGCTGGCAGGCCCCCCTGCTTCCTCACGTTCAGGAAGCTTAAGAGGCCACGTTTAAGTTCCGGAGCAGTGCCACAGAACGTGTGGTCAGCCAGTCACGGATGCGGGGAACACGGAGCAGAGAGCCCGGACCCCGTGGCTGCCCCAGCGCGGTTGACAGGAAGCCACAGCGTGAGGGACTTTCTCTAGGACCATCTGGGTCCCACACACATGTGACTGAAACACAGGTTTGGAGAGAGAGAATTTCCCCTTTTCACATGTTACACGTGCCAGTGTTTTGTTTCGTTGTTATTTATTCTCCCGCTAGTTGTGACCGGGTGACTGAGTTTCGTGCCCCGCAGTGGGGTGCGAGCCCGTGTGGCACACGCGGATGGGGGAGCCACAGAGGGGTTTCCCTCCCCCTGGCCTGTGGAGCCCTGGGGGAAGGAGCCCTGGGCACATGCTTTCCTCAGCCAGTGCCAGACGCGGGAGGCGGGCCCTGCTCCCCCAGCCCCTGTCCCTGTCCCCACAGGGCTGGCCACACGCAGTCCTATTCGGCTCAGGCCTCCCTGCCTGGGCCCCACGAGCTCTGTGGACAGGCCTTCCCGAGGCCGGGGCACGCTGTCCAAAGCCCGCCGGCCTCCTGCACACGCCTGGGGTCCAGGCCGCACAGATGCCGCCTGGGGGCCGCGGTGTCCTGCTTGGTCTGCCCTCCCTGCTAGCCCGTTTCTGTAAAAGTGATGCTTTGCCGTCGCCACCGGCTAAACCGCATGGGCACTTCCAGTTTCTTTCTATCGAGTTCTGTGTGTAGTGACACGGTAGGACCCCCTGGGGCTTGACTGAGCTCCGGGGCTGCTTTCTGAGTGTGTGACCGTCTTGTCGAGATTTTCTCCCCTCCTGGAGAATCAATAAATAACACCAAATACCGATACCCATTTGTCCCTTTTTTAATTACACACAAAAGGCAGGTTCAGGACAAGGGTCTGTGTGGTCGGGATAAGCCTCAGCCGCGGAAGGGGCCGCCCGCCCACACGTGCACCTCAGCGGAATCCCGCAGGGGTGGGGTGTTGACAGTCACAGGGTCCTCAGTGCAGTGACCAGAATCCTACCTCTGCTTCATCAAAGGCTTGTCACTCGGTAGCCTGTTTGACCCCACAGGGGTCAGAGCGCTTCCTCATGACCTCCCTGGGGGTCAGGGGCTGAGACGGCTGTAGCCCAGCAGGTCCAGCGGGTGCCACCCTCGCTCACCCCCCCGCAGCCCGCTCCCTTCCAGCTTCTCCTCCACCGCGGAGCCTACACTAGCCGGGCTCGGGCGGGGTGGGGGGGGTGTAGGTCTCAAGTGTCAGTGGGCCCAGAGGACACGAAGAAACTTTGTTGCTCGAAGCAAACCGTGCTTCCCAGGGGACTGTCTGAGGGACGAAAGCACGGTGGCCTGGCCAGCCCCCCAGGCTCGGGGTGGGCCCGTCACAAGGGAACGTCGCCCCGGCCCTGGCCCACACACTCACTGGGTTCGCGTCCTGCTACTCTTTTCGGATCAAAATGTCCCAGCTGTCTTTCCAGCGAAGGGCCTTCAGTTCGCTGGAGGAGAGGGACTTGTCCCCGTAGGTCAGCGGGCGCAGCACGTTGAACACGTGACAGGCGCAGGAGTACCAGGCCACAAGCAGGGCGCCGAAGAGGCTCCGTAGGAGCTGGGTCCTGTGGGCACCAGGGCAGGGCACAGGCGTCAGAGACCCCGTCCCCCTTCTCAGGCCCTGCCCGACGTGCTGTGACTCTCCGGGTGCATCTTCTGGAATCTTCCATCGACCCCCATGTTGAGCGTTCTCATACCACAGCCCTCCCGAGAGGCTCTGCGGCTCCTGGCCACCCCTCATCCTGAGCCCGTGGCCTTCGGTCCAGCTTCCAGAACTCTCTGGTTCACACATCTCTCTGCTTTAGCTTGACGCAGCGTGCAGCCCCGCCATGGGGTCCTCCCCATACCCCACGCCCGCACCTTCTCTCCCAGCATCGCTGTTGTGACCTTAACCCCTCCCACGCCACGCCGAAGCCGTCAGTACCTGCACAGGTGGTCGCTGATGTGCTCCAAGACCACAGGGAGCAGAAGGATCTGGAAGGCGAGCGCCGGCAGGTAGTGGTAGAGGAAGAGCGTCTTTTCCATCAGGAAGAAGGGGAGGTAGTTCACGGCCCAGCCGCCGGCGCACAGAGCCCCCGACAGCACCCAGCGCAGCCAGGAATCTGGGGCGGGGAGGTGGCCCTGCGTCAGCACCTGCAGAGCCTCTGCTGGTCCCCCCGGCCGCTGCCTCCTCTGTCAGGGACGCCCGCTCTCTCTTCTCCACAGCACCCCCCACACCCCCCCACCGACCCTTCCCGTGATCTCTGGGCCAAGAAGGGACTGTGTCGGAAGAACTTCCGGTGGCTTCCTGCGGGGTCCTCACCCTCCGCACCCTCTGAGCCACACCAGCCCCCGGGGGGCTGATCCCCGATCCCCACGGCCCCCTGGCTTGTCTGGAATCACCACCAAGTGGGTCAGCCGCCTCGGAGCCGGAGCCGTAAGGGGCTGTGCTCGTGCACCCAGCCTGCCCCATGGGGCAGGTGTTAGTGGGAAGAGTGGGGACGGCGCCACACTGCCCCTTACAACGTTTCTGTTTCGAGGTGGTCTGCAAACCACCCCTGCCCGAGAAATGGCCCACGGGCTGCTCTGCGTCATCCAGCCCTTCCGAGGTCAGAGCAGTTCCCGCCCGGTCCCCGCACCGCCCTGGAGAAGCGCTGACACAATGCGGGATGTCCGCTGCCAACATTTTGTCTCCAGGGAGACAAAAATCCATTTACGTTCCTTCCACGCAGAACATCGCCTAAGGCGCACGTCCCTGGTGAGGCGGGGCTGTCGCTGGAAGCACCGCGAGTGCCCGTTAGAAACTAGCTGCCTGTCAGGGGCGCCTGGGGGGCTCCGTCGGTGAGGTGTCCGACTTTGGCTCAGGTCATGATCTCCCAGTCCGTGGGTTCGAGCCCCACGTCGGGCTGTCTGCTGACAGCTCAGAGCCTGGAGCCTGCTTCGGATTCTGTGTCTCCCTCTCCCCCTGCCCCTCCCCTGCTCATATTCTCTCTCTCTCTCTCTCTCTCTCTCAAAAATAAACTAACGGTAAAAAAAAGAAGAAAGAAAGAGAGAAGCCGCACTAACCCTCGGGGAGGTCACAGATCTTCCTTCGCCGTCTCAGCAGGTACCAGAAGAAGAGCAGGGCGTAGACCACGGTGGCGAGGCTGGCCGAAGCCCAGATCACGACGTTTCCAAGCAGGTGGATCTGAGCCTGTGAGCGCACAGGGACACACCGTTGGCCATCGGCTACCCAGAGGGACAAAGTGCCGATGGCGCTCGCCTGCCTGCCGGCCTTCAGCCCACTGGGACCCCACTGCTGACGGACGTGCCCATTCCCAACGAGACTCCGCCCCTCGGTTCGGGAGGCAGAGACTCTTGCGTTAACAACAAGGGCCAACCCAGAGCCACACAAGGCCAAGGACCCTGCTTCCCGGCAGGTGATGGCTCGTCCCCGCTCCGGCAGGAAGGAGAGAGGGGAGCGTTTTCAGCATGAAAATCTGGGGAATATCTGCTGAGCCCCGACTGGGTGACAGCTCCAGGGCCGTCGACGATACAGATGGAACAGCACTGACGGGCTCGGACGCTCGGGCTCCGCGGAAAATGCAGGGGGGATGTCTGAGAAACCGCTTTTGTCCAGAAAGGGGACCGACGTACTCCCCCCACCGCTGCCGAGAGCAGTAAAGCCTGGTTTCCCCCAACGCGCACACGTGGGGCCTGACTCCTCACGTCTGACGGGACGACTGGCCCCGCGCTGCCGAGTCGCGTACGGAAAAGCCCATCGTGGGCCTTCGCGGGGAAGGCCCTGGACAGAAGCCAGGCTGGGTAGGAGGCAGTGGCAGGAGCCGCGAGGGACGACCGTGACGGCCGCCAGCGCGAGCACCCACTTACGCTGGTGCTGGGGTGCAGCCAGTAAGCGATGCTGGTGTCCAGCGTGACCCAGTCCAGTGGCGACGAGCTGTACTTGTGCTCCGAACCGTCACTCTTGGCCGTCAGCATCCTCCACTGCAACCAGGCCACAGGCGCCTCGCCGCTCGGGGACCCGTCCCCGTCACGTGGGCGTCCCACTTCCCCTGAGACCCGGCCCCTGAGCTCCAGCCACCCTGTCTGCGGCCAAGGGACCGAACTTGGTGCCGGGGGCACTTTTTAGATTCGGGACCCCGAGTTTCTGCTCCGGACCTCCCTCGGGCTCTATCGCGTTGACCGTGGCGGCGCCCTCTGACCTGACCCCGGGGACTGACGGCACATTCCACGTAACGGCGGAGAGAGAGGAGCCCGCCCCGCTCAGCCAGGCCCCAGGCCCGCGGCCGGGGACGGAGCCGCTCTCCAAGGCCACAGTGCTGTCTGGTGAGGGGCCCGCTGCCCCAGCAGGGCCATAGTCCCCCCCCGCCCCCCCGCCGCATCACCTGCAGCTCCAGGAACCTGGCCATGAAGCTCAGATTCCTGCTGACGTCCATCTGCGCGGGCGAGTGCAGCTCCACCTCCCTCTCCTTCTGCTCCTGGCCTGACAGACACCAGACCCAGAAGAACGTGAGCGGGGGATCAGGGAGATCATGACAGAAGGCGTCAGCTTGGGGAAGAGCCGACCTTCCTGTTCTCGAACCACCCACGGTGGCTCTGTCAAACTGCGTCACCCCGTTTGGCTGTCCCCGCCATACGGAGAGCACTGCCACACATGGATCCTTCCAGAGAGCTCAGCTCGCACCGCCTCCCAGCGATGCCTCGGAGCTGACACACAGCGTGTCCACCCCCGCCCCACCAGAGCCGGCGTCCCGGTAAAGCAAGGGTGACGGGGTTGCCAGTGGGCCAGGCCGGACTCACTTTGGCCATAGCGGTGCTCCTCCACGTTCCACACGGTGCTCTCGTGGTAGCCCCGGGACACCTTCTCCCCGACGACCTCCAGCTGCCGGAACCCCCAGTCCGGGAGGTGTGCCCCGCTCAGCTGGCCAAACCGAGGGAGGCGGGGTGTGATGGGGAGGCCCCAGGCCCCGGCTGACACCTGCCACCCCTGCCACCGGTCACTCTGTCCGCTGCCCACCAGGGTGGCAGCCTCTCCTCCATGGGACCGTCACATCAGGATCCAGTGGTGACAAGTTACAAGGTCCTCCACCTTCAGGGCGAAGGAAACACGGCAACGACCTTGCCCGGACGTGCTGCCCGCTAGGAGCCCTTTCAGCCTGAAGCATCCAGTAAACTGAGCCCCCAGCCCAGACGGGCGAGCCAGACCCGGCGCCCTCTCACCTTGAGGACCGCGGAGGTGTTCACGTGCACCAGGCGGACCTCGGACAAGATGGTCTTCCAAACCTCCGTGTCGGATTCTCTGTTCACGATCTCCTGTGAAAGCAGACCTGTCCGTTGTTTCACGCTTTCCCCCATTTCCTTACGTGCAGAGTGAGGACTGGTCACTAGACGATACTGCCCTGGGCCGGCATGAGGGGCTAAGCTCCGGGGAGCTAAGGGGATGGTGCCCCGACCTCGTTTCCAACACCCAGGTGCAAGGTGCTGGCTCAGCAGGTGCGGGGCGCACACAGCCGTCCTGCAGAGTCGAGGGGCCTGAGCACTGCCTTCTCTGGCAAGTGCACAGTGGTCCCCGACCCAGGTCCTCAGAAGGGAACCCCCCCCGCCGTGAGTGCATAATGGAAACATGAACATCACAAAAGCGCTTGGCCTTGTGGTATCTTATCGCAGTCTCAGGAAGACCCCGTGAGGCCATGCGCTGCTGGTGAAAACCAGAGGGCCCGGGGGGCTCAGTGGGTGCAGGGAGGAGGCCTGGCCGGGGAGCACACCTGGTGCCAGCCATCCTGTCCCTGTCCCAGCTCTGTGAGCTTCCGTGGGAAATGCGGGTGCGTGGGGCTGAAGGTGCCGCTAGTGGGGACGGAGGGGGAGGAGGGGGAGGAGGGGGAGGAAGAAGGGGAGGGAGGAGGGGAGGAAGAAGGGGAGGGAGGAGGGGAGGGAGGAGGGGGAGGGGGGGTTGGGGCTCCCCAACCCTGTGTGTTCAGTGACCTTGAAGTTGAACAAGCAACCAGGTCAGAAGGAACCTTCACCTGGCAAGCCCATGGGAGCCACATGCCCACCGGTCCATAACCCTGTCACTGTGTCGGAGAGAATGTTCCTGGGAAAACGTCTGTGACTTCACGACAAAAAGTCACTAATGTTACATCTGAATCAGAATTTTTTTTAAGACTTTATTTTTTTATTTGAGAGAACAAGGGAGGGAGAGAATCTTCCACAGACACCACGCTCAGCGTGGAGCCCAATGTGGGGCTTGATCCGTGACTCTGGGATCACGACCTGAGCTGAAGTCCAGAGCTGGATGCTCAACCAATGGAGCCACCCAGGCGCCCCTGAACGTTTTAAAGTAACCTCTACACCCAACGTGGGGTTCGAACTCTGGACCCCGAGATCAGTAGTCGCCCGCACCCCTGAATCTGAGCCGTTCTAGACGGCGGTTCCGAGCAGTCTCGTCAGAGCGGGTGCGGCGCTGGCGGCCAGCACGGCTCGCTTCCGGTGGGGGAAGGGGGGGGCTCACCAGTCTCCAGAGGTTCTGGGAGGGCATGGAGATGTTGTAGTCCACATAGCAGGACACCTCCTGTGAGTGGGGGCTCAGG
This sequence comes from Cryptoprocta ferox, assembly GCA_028646485.1. Lineage (NCBI taxonomy): Eukaryota > Metazoa > Chordata > Mammalia > Carnivora > Eupleridae > Cryptoprocta > Cryptoprocta ferox. The sequence continues at coordinate 4,585,796 of CM053568.1, forward strand.
GGCGCCGCAACATCATGCCTGGAGAAGCAAACGGTCTTGAGGAGGGAACCCCCTGGTCTCCACTAGGTCTTCGCAGAAAACGAGCCCCTTTTGGAAACAAGCCAGCTCTGCCTGTAGGAGCACCAGGTCCCCGAGGACGCATCACCAAAGGGCTTGCCAATATGCGACACTGAAAAGGCAGCCACTTGCCACCGTCACACCTCTGGGGAGAGGACACGTGACATGGGGCCTGACAAGTGCCCACGATCCCAGGGGCACGACAATGCGCATGCGGCAGCTCCCTGACCGCCGGGCTGCCGAGAGCAGTGTCGGGGGACAAGGTGCCCTTGGTGACGGTGACCTCAAACGTCCAGAAACACCCAGCGCCCTTGTTCACGGGGTCCTACTGTGCGCTGGGTGCTATGGAGCAGGGAGCAGAGACCGTCCTCGCATCCTGCGGAAGGCAGCCCTTCACATCCACGGACGAGACAGCGCCAGTCTGTGGGATGCCACCAATAAAACCGAAGTAGCAAAGGGGCGCCTGGGGGGCTTAGTCGGTTGAGCGTCCGACTTCGGCTCAGGTCATGATCTCACAGTCTGTGGGTTCGAGCCCCGCGTCAGGCTCTGTGCTGACAGCTCAGAGCCTGGAGCCTGCTTCGGATTCTGGGTCTCCCTTTCTCTGTCCCTCCCCTGCTCGCTCTCGGTCTCTCAAAATAAAGACATAAAAAAAAAAAAAAATAGCCGGGAAAGTGCCCAGGAAATGCTCTGAGGAGATGATGTTTCTGCAGACACGGCGACTGGGCCACAGGGGTGTGAGTCCAAGAACTTTCCAGGCAGATGGAACAAGTGTAAAAGCCCCAGGGGGTGGCACGTGGCTGTGTGGGGACTGCAGGACCAGGGTGACTGCAGGGAAGGTCACCGGGGGTGACCAGGGGCAGATCCCAGGGGGCCTCCAGCCAGGAGAAGTGGGGATGTTATTCTTGTTCACAGGGCGCCGCTGTTGGTGGGAGAGGGGGGGTACCTGCCCCGCCAGCACAGGGATCAGGCCGGGCCTGGGCCGCGGCGAGGACCAGAAGGAAGTGGTCTTATTCGAGGAGAGGAAAATAGACAGAAGGACCCAGGGAGGCAGCTGAGCAACCAGCTCTTTCCAGGGACAAGCAGGCCAGAGGCCGGGAGCCTGCTGTGCCCCGAAGCCAGGGTCTGTGGTGTGGCCTCTGGGGGCGGGGGAGGCTGGGACCTGAAGCACAATTGGCAGGTCACGGAGAACCATGAGAGTACCCCAGAAGCCGGGTGGGGGAAGAGACGTGGCCCGGGCACGCCGACATGCAGATGGCCCAGGTCAGGTCAGGGCTGAGAACCCGCACATAGAGACCTTTCCCGGCCCCAGTCAGCCCGCGTTTCGATCCTTCTTGAATTCATGTACGCTTCAAGTGACTGGACTTCATTCTGTGCGGGGAGCACTCCCGAGCTCGCCCTAAACTTGTCTTCTGCAGCTGTGGGGCCTCCCGGGCTCCCAGTGCTCCTTCCCGCCCACCGAGAGAGGAGGTTGCAGTTCAGGGCCACCCGAGGGAGGAAGACACAGCTTTGCTGAGTGGAGAGCCCACGGAGAACCCGAGGGGGCCGGGGAGACCCCAAGGGGGGGGCGTGGGGAGAACCCGAGGGGGCCAGGGGCGGCGAGCGTGGCACTCACGTGTTGAGGAAGCGCGTGGTCATGCCGTGCACCAGCTGCACCACGTCCCCGTGCCGCACGGGCCTCGGAGGGTTGTTCACCACCAGCTGATGCCTGCAGGGACAGAGGGCTGGCTGGGACGGGGCTCGGGGGGCCCCCTGCAAAACCACCGAGCCCTCGGGGTGGCAAGGGCTCGGCATTCTCCCATGGGGAGGGGAGCACTTTGCAACTGTGCAGCCACCCCAGCAATTCATACCTTATTGGAAAGGAATTCATAAAAAACCAAACACAGAAGTTGATTTAACTCTTTTCTGAGACCTCAGGCCACTTTCCAAGTTTCCTATTGTGACCCCGCTTGCCATTACCGCGTTCTGGTTGCTCCGTATTTCTCTACACACAGCGGAGTGACAAACACACCCACGACCACCCAGAATTCGTTCGAACAGATGGGACCCTGGCTGGCCGGCAAGCGCTCGATGCAAGCGTCCTACGGGCCCGTCGGGTCGGCGCTGCGCGGTGGTCCATTAGCCAGACGTGGCCACTGGCCTCATGGCACTCAGTGAGTGGGGGACACGGCCGACAAGACAGCAAGCAGGGCAGCAGTTGTGCCGTGGAGACCCACCCGGCTGCCCACAGGGAGGAGAGGGGTGCAGGTAGCCTCCCAGAGGAGCCGGCTGAGCAGGGCTGTTCCGGCCCGAGGGGCAGCGCGCGGAGCCCGCCTCACTCCAGAAACGCAGGCCGGGGAGTGGGACAGGACACAGGCTACCGCCAGGGGTCTGGACTGCACCAGAAGCTCGGAAGGGTTCCAACAGGACCGTGACCGCCAGGAGTGGCATTCCAAAGGGGCAGGCGCGGCTGGGAAAGCCCAGTGGGAGAGGCGCGCTGGGGGAGGCGGCAGGGGGTAGGGACGGAGGCCAGGACAGCTGGAGGGCTCGTCTGCAGATGCAGAGCGTGGACTGGCTGACAGAGTGGACCACGGAGGGGGGCAAGGGAGTCCTCCGTCTGGGAGGCCCGAGCAGGCGCATGCCTGGGGAGGGGCCGGGTAGTGACAGAGGAGCGTTTGGGACGCGTCTGTAGAGCACCCAGGGGTGGGGACAGGAACCTGCCGGTTCACTGAGGATCTACCTCCCTTCCCCCGCCCCCCCCCCCCCCGACCGCGGCTCATCAGCACAGAGCTGCTCTTGGAGCTTCGGGGGAGGAGGTGCACATGGTGAGGAGGCTGAGAGCCCAGCCCTGCCCTCAAGTCCCAGGACCCACACGCACCTCCCGGGGTCCTTTACAATCCACCAGTTGTTGACGTCTTTGAAGGGGTAACAGGTCACCTGCTGCTGGTGCGAGCTGCCTCGGCCGTTCTCATATCTGTGAAGGAACCAACACAGAAATGCGTCTGCCAGTCGAGGTCCCTGTGAATGTCACCTAGCAGGGCGTGTGGGGGGACATGAGGACGAATGTGTAAGTCCAAGAAGGGCTAGGAGACATGAACCTCGGGCAGGAGGCCGCGTCCAGCGTGGAGGGCGTGCAGCAGACGCAGGAGCGCCCAGGCCCCCGGCTCCCCTAGTCCCTCTGTGTTATACACAGAAACGACAAGACTCATTGATCATCAGAATCTCAAAGCCCAGAGTCTTTGTGTCTCGTAAATTTCCCCCCCCCCTTTTTAAGTAGGCCCCACAGTGTGGTGCCCAACGCGGGGCTTGAACTCATGACCCTGAGATCAAGTCTCGGAGGCTTCACCAATGAGCCACCCAGGTGCCCCTCGTAAATCTCATTTACAGCGAAAGCTGGTAACGGCCAAAGTGTGAGACAAACCAAACGTGTTCCAGTGCTCGCTTTACCAAGGTCCCTCTCCTTACATCATGGGGTAGGTGCTCTGGTGGGAATGAAGCCAGCAGGGCACGGGTTTGCCAAAGACGTTCTTCAGAGTGACCTGGGAACCGTAGGCCACCTCCAGGGGCTGGCCTTGGGTGATCCGAGCCAGCCCTCCCTAAGACAAAAGCGAAAAGGTGGCAAGTCCAAGAGTGGGGGATCGATCCCACCAGCCTCTCTGACGGCCACACCTCCAAGGGAGGGGAGGGGGCGATTGTTACCACGTCCCATAACCGTGATGACAGGGGACGTCACCGTAATGCATCCCACAGTGTGATTGCTAACACAGCTGCCGAGGCCTGGATGCCACCTCTGGGGCCAGCGGCTCACCTACCATTCCACACACACCCTAAGATCCGACAGCACCTTCGGAGAAGGGCAACCCTGTCCATTTAAAAGGTGAGAAGCGTAGGAACTAACTGGATGAGCGGAGACATCTGCCCCAACACCCAGACCAGCACTCAGGAGCCGGTCCTTCTGACCCGAGCCTCCCGTCCTCACCACCTCGCCTGGCACGCTTCTCTATCGCTGCAAAGTCGACATGCATGAACGCCAGAGTCAAGCTCGTCCTTGGAAGCATTTACAGCTGTCCGGACGTGGCAGGACGTCATGATGTCCTGGGGCAGGTCCCACTGAAGAGCCAACCCCTTCGTGCATTAACTCACCGTCAGCACGCGCGGGGTTAATTTAGAAATAACCAAAGCGGATTCCTCTCGACTTGGTTTTTCCCTAAACACTCGGCGTGTATGTAAGAAAACTTTGACTCTACCCCTGTCCTCTTTTTTTCATGTTTTTATTTGTTTTCGAGAGCAAGAGAGACAGCACGCGAACAGGGGAGGGGCCGAGAGAGAGGGAGACACAGAATCCGAACACAGGCTCCAGGCTCCGAGCTGTCAGCACAGAGCCCGACGTGGGGCTCGAACCCACGAACTGAGAGATCATGACCTGAGCCGAAGTCGGACGCTCAACCGACTGAGCCCCCCAGGCTCCCCCGTCCCTGTCCCCTGTGGCACCCCATCTTACCTCCAAGCTGGCCTGGAAGGCACTGGACATGATCTGATCGTGGGGCCCGGAGCGGTAGACCAGACTCAGGTGGACGTAGAAGAACAGCAAGTATGTGGCGGCCGGGGTGACCAGCAGAGCTGCCGCGCGGGCAAGCAAGTGACCGAGCACGCAGACCTGCCGCGGGACGGAGCGACGTCACGTCCTGCCGCGTGGAAAGGCGCGCCGGCTCCGAGTCGGTCAGCAGCAGGGCTCTGGGCTGCACGCGGCTGCCCGTGGGGGGCTCACGGAGGCCTGTCCTGTCGAGAAGCCTCTCGCCAGCCGCGCCGGTCACACCCCCCCCCCGCCTGCCCCGCTCCACTCCAGCACCTACGTTCGACAGAGTCCGGTCTCCTATCAGGCGCCACGCGTGGACGCCGGCGACTGCGAGCACGAGCAGGTACGTGAAAACACCCACGTATTTGACGCTGAAAAGACATGCGGAGGAGCCATTCCGACGAGGTTCAGCACAGGGAGGACTCCGACCCCACCACCGCTGCCTCGGACCCGTGGACCAAACTCACCCCACGGCGCAGGAACAGGCCACTCCCGTCAGCGTCAGCCAGAACCACCAGCTCGGCGAGAAGGGCCTGGGGTCAAAGTGGAAGAGTGAGGCTGGAGGGGGGGGTGGGCCTGGGGGGCTCCGTCGGTTAAGCGTCTGACTTCGGCTCAGGTGATGATCTCACGGTCCGTGAGTTCGAGCCCCACGTCGGGCTGTGTGCTGACAGCTCAGAGCCTGCAGCCTGCTTCGGATTCTGTGTCTCCCTCTCTCTCTCTCTCCCCTTCCCCTGCTCACACTCTGTCTCTCTCTCAAAAATAAACAAACATTAAAAAAAAAAAAAAAAGAGTGAAGCTGGGGACAGGCCACCAAAGACCACCCGCCCGAAGGCCAGAGGAGCCACCTTCCCCAGACCTCTCGGGGTCGGCGGGCTGTCCCCGAGCTTCAGGACGAGAAAACCGAACGCTCGTCTCCCGGATACCAGTCCCGGCAAAATCGCTTTTAGGCCAGAACATTTTTCCAGTTACTTTAAATTGCACAAAAATGAGAACGCGTTTATGGAGTCGGGAAGGAGGCAAGGGCCCCATCCAGGGGACGAAAGGTAGCCAGCAAGCGGCGCCCCGAAATGAAACGGCATCAGACCTTCTCAGGTCAACAAACCACCCAGACCCCTCTCTCTCGGTACCTGGGAAGGCCGCGTCGCATCTTGCACACCTACCTCTGCTTCTGGGAGTTGGAGAACTTCAGGTAGGACAGCACGGCCAACAGGTTAAAAAAGATCAACACGGACTCCAAAAGCATCAGCCGTGACTGAGTGATGAGAGCATTCTCTGTCGCAAAGAGGACACGCGTGTCAGCTGTGAGGCAGCAAGGGTGGACGCACGAAGGTCGAAGCACCCACGGAAAGGGTGCATCCTGAACGTCACAGCACGCGGGGTGGGAAGTTCAGGACTGGGGGGCAGAACGGGCACGTGCTCCAGAACCATGAAGGCAAATCCTTAGGCGTGAACCACACGCCTATAGCAAGACCTGTGTGACCCTGGGCAAGTCGCCGAACCTTTCCGAGTCTTTATTTTTCTCGTTTGCACAAGGAAAACCAACTTGGTGGGGCTGCCCTGTTAGGACAGGACACTGGCTCAGGGACCCGGCAGAGTCGCCACTCACTCCACAAAACCCTATTTCTATTTTCTTTTTATTTCTTTTTATTCTTTTTAACGCTTATTTATATTTTGAGAGACGGAGACAGAGCGTGAGCAGGGGAGGGGCGGAGAGAGAGGGAGACACAGAATCCGAAGCGGGCTCCAGGCTCTGAGCTGGCAGCACAGAGCCCGACGTGGGGCCGGAACTCACAAACTGTGAGATCATGACCTGAGCCCAAGTCAGACGCTCGACCGACGGAGTCCCCCAGGCACCCCATAGTTCTATTTTCCAGTCTAACTTCCCATCTGACTTCATTTGTCCATAAGCCAGGGCCAGACTGGGCTGGAGGGGGCGGCACCGTGGAGCGCCCGGGAGCAGGGTCCGGCAGCCCCACCTCTACGTATGGCTGCACAAGTGTGACTGACCGCACAGTCCCGCCACCGCGCGGCCTGGGAGCGGCCGAATCCCTGAGCCAAATCTGGACAAACCGGACACGCTTCCCTCCATCCTGTAGGGATGCAGGAGACCCTACGGAGGCGGGTGGGGACGGCACATCTACTAAACCCAGGAGCTCTCCTGGGCGGCACGCTCACACGTACCAAAGGCCAGCACTTGGTTCTCCCCTGCGCGACACCAGAGCAGGCAGAGGCCGGGGTCTTACCGATAAGCATCAGCAGAGCGGCCCCCATGGCGGCGCAGTGAGAAGAGCCGAGCTCCAGCAGGATCTGGTAGGCCATGGGGACCGACAGGGCCCCCGCGAGGGCCGGCAGCAGGCGCAGGGACCGCACGGGCACGTTGCTGCTGTATTCTGGAAGAAGAACCGCACTGCGCTGACACCTTTGGGTGCCACAGCTGTGTGTTCAGCCAGGGCACTGCGTTCATAGACACGAAAATGCGAGGCTGCAAAACTAGGGACCGTATCGGGAAGGGGGCGTGCAAGCGCCAAATAAAAGCTTCGAAGGGGGGTGCCTGGAGCGCTCAGTCGGTTGAGCGTCCGACTTCGGCTCAGGTCACGATCTCGCGGTTCGTGGGTTCGAGCCCCGCGTCGGGCTCTGTGCTGACAGCTCAGAGCCTGGAGCCTGCTTTGGATTCCGTGTGTTCCTCTCTCTCCACTCCTCCCCTGCTCATGATCTGTCTCTCTCTGTCTTTCAAAAATAAATAAATGTTAAAAAAAAAAAAAAAGCTTCGAAGGGAGCCGTGCGCAGTTGAAACCCGGCTCTCGTGACGCACAGAAACAGCGCTCGATGATTCTGGAGTTAGTGCTTCCCTTACTTATAAATTCCCCTCGCCTGTTCCCAAAAACACCGAGACAGCGTGGAAACTTTACACGTCCAACAAAACAGCCGCGGTCCGAGGCCACATACACAGTGTGCCGGGCGTACCAAAAACCCGGAGTAAAATAGTTACTATCGCTAAACACCAAGATGTTGACCAGACCTTTCAAAAGCCTCCCACTCACACCCAACTTCCCAAACCCTGGGCACCTTATAAACCACACTGGTGGATCCCTATGAAGGCCGCTGCCTCTCCGTTCCGATACGTGCGAATCAGTAAGGGACGTGAAAAGGACCTTTTACCTGCTCCGATTCTGTTCCACAGGAAATTGCCATCGAATCCTCCTAAGTAACCTGAAACAGAAGACTCATCAGTAACTCTTCCACTCAGCAAACAGACCCGGAAGGCTGTACCGGGCAGGGAACGCGGAACCAATGATAAACAGCCAGACATGGTTTTTGCTCCCAAGACGTTTCACTTATAGGTTTCATTTTATTATCATTTTTCTTAATAAACTGCCACAGTTTTATTCAGGCTTTATTATTATTTTTATTTTTAATGTTTTATTTATTTTTGAGAGAGAGAGACACATAGCATGAGCAGGGGAGGGTCAGAGAGAGAGAGGAAGACACAGAATCAGAAGCAGGCTCCAGGCTCTGAGCTGTCAGCACAGAGCCTGACGCGGGGCTCGAACCCACGAACAGTGAGATCATGACCTGAGCCGAAGTTGGACGCTTAACCAACGGAACCACCCAGGCGCCCCTATTATTTTTAATCTTTACACCCAACGTGGGGCTCGAACTCACGACCCGAGATCAAGAGTCCTGTGCTCCCCCCATGCTCCACTGACTGAGCCAGCCAGATGGCGCCTCGCTGAGAAGCTTTAAAGGGATAAACTGCTAATGAATCCTACCTCCCAGCGCCAGCAGCATGTGGCCAAACGGTGGTCCGCTGCCATCCAGAAAGAAGATCCGCTTCATGTAAAAAGAGATGTACTGCCCGTAATATACTTCATCAAATCTGAAAAGCAAACCCACATGATATTCAGCCAGAAATCTTCACCAAGCAAAGGCGCCAGGGTAAACGCACATCTGTTCCCAAACGATGTCAGAGAGTGCTCAGCAAAGGTCGCAACTTCCGCCTCAACTGCACTACGTCCCCAGATACTGAGACACGTGCAGTTGCATCCACTGAGGGAACGGCCTCAGAGACCTGACCCGAAGCCCCTGGTTCACTAGCACGTGTGTGACCAAGGGTCAGAATCACACCTGGTAACCAAACAGGTGTGGTGTGAAAGGGAAACGGGTTTCAGCCAGTCAGGGACATTCAACGATACTGTCACCAGTGCTGTTAAGTTTCTTAGGCGTGATACCGTTAAGAGGGTTTTTGTTTTTTTAAGACTCCTCATCTTTTAGAAATATGCCGAATTACTTAATCAGACTGTTTATGACTTGCTTAAAAAGAAAATCCACTGCCAGGGAGGGATGGCTGGGAGTTGCGAGCTTGTTGAAGCTGGGGAGGAATACTGTTCGGTGGCGGTCGCTATACCGTTCTCCCTACTCTTGTGCACCTTCAACGTTTTCCACAATGAAAAGAAAAAGAACACAGGTATTAACCACATAGTGAATAGCTTTGTGAAAGTAACAGCAGTCATGTCCCGTTATAATAAAAGATGCGCTCTAAGATCAATGACGACTCACTTCCAAATTCATCAAACCTCCACCCTTGATTAAAAAATTTTTTAAATTTATTTTTAAATTAAACAAATTTTTAATGTTTATTTTTAAATTAAAATTTTTTAATGTTTATTTATTTTTGAGAGCGCGAGAGAGAGACAGAGCATGAGCGGTGGAGGGGCAGAGAGAGAGGGAGGCACAGAATCCGAAGCAGGCTTCAGGCTCTGAGCTGTCAGCACAGAGTCCCAACACGGGGCTCGAACCCACAGACCATGAGATCATGACCCGAGCCGAAGTCGGACGCTTAACCGACGGGCCCAGGCGCCCCTCCACCCTTGATTTTAAATGGTTCCCTAACGCTGCTGCACCTGTGTCATGGGCCAGGTTTCACCTGCTAGAAATCTACAGGGCAAGACGTGATAGGCGGACTCAGCAGGGGCTGTCCTGAGGACAAAGGGGCCTCTCCTCTGCCAAAAGCACCTGTCACCAAGAAGCCCAGATTTCCACCCTCCCGCCTCCGGCTGTTCAGAAAGGCACGTCCCGTCCCCGGCGCATGAACAAATGACAATTCTTTCCGACTCAGCCCGAACGGAGTTTTTGGCTTACACCACAGCCCTTGGATAGGAGAGCTGCCACAGACGGCTCAGTAAGCCCACCGCGGTCAGAGCCACAACGTTCAAGTTGATGTCAGCCGTCACCACGACGGGGTGCTTCAAAAATCCCAGCATCTTGTCGAAAAGCAAAAGCAAGTCCTCGAGAACGCCCTGGAAAGCAAGGGAAGAGACGACCTCAATAAATAAGCAGCAAACCTGAAGGCTCCCAGACGCTAGCAAAAGGGTCCCAGCCGTCCTGGCTCTCAGGTGGCACGAGAAGAAGAACCACAGCGCTGTGGGGTCGTCGGGAGAAACTCAGGACAGGAGCAGTCAACTAAGGGGAGGCTTTGGGAACCTCATGCCTGAATATTCACTCCTTCAAGGACGAGCACTCCACGACCACCAGCTGAGCACTTCTTGGAAAGGAGCAGCTTTCAGAAGCCCGCGCACCTCGGCGGGTGACCTCGACCTTCGGAGCCTCAGAAGGCTCATCAGCACGAGCGCCTCCCTCCCTCCCCTCCCCTCCGCAGCACCATCACCTAGGCGCCCCCCCTTCTCACCCTGGGGGTGCCTCTGCACCCAGGCGCCCCCGTTGCCTCCCCGAGGCGTCATCTTCCCTCGAGCCCACTTGTCTTCAGGCTGCATCTACTCGACGCCCCCTTTCCCGCACCAAACTGAGCTGCACCTGGGCTCCGGCGGCCCCCCTCTCTGCAGAGACCTCATCTGCCCCGGGAGGCCCCGACTGCTCTTGCAGGCATTCCCCCTCGCCCCGCCCCCCACAGGCTGCACTTGTCGCGCGCCACCGTCTTCCCCAAAGGTTCCATTCGCCGGAGGACCCCTCCTTTTCCCAAGGCTGCACCTGCCCTCGGCCCCGCCCCCCGTCGGGCACGACGCCGACGCCCCCGCCCCGGCTCGCCCGAGGGCCGCGTACGCGCGTCCAGCGCAGACTCTCCCGGGTCTCCACTGGGCTCTGGGCCCTGACGCCCCAAACGTCCTCGCGTTTCGTCGAGTTCCCGCGGAGCCGCTCCCGCATCCGGCCCCGCCTCGGCTCCGCCGTCGGGCAGGGGGCCGACCGGTAGGGTTTGTCGCCGCGCGCCGGGGGGCGAGGCTGCTCGGCACGCCGCACGGCCCACGCAGCGCCTACTCGACGCTCGATTCGCCGCGCCTGCGGAGCCCTACGCGGGAGGAGCGCGCGTGCGCCCTGGGGCTGGGCGGCGCGCGTGCGCACAGGCGCGGAGGTCGGCCGCTGTAGCCGGTAGTTAACGGCTTGGGTGCTCAGGGTTCCCGGTGTCCCGTGGACGCTGCGGTGTCTTTTTAAAACACAAGACGGTAGGGCCTTATCCGCGAGCCGCTCAGTGCGAGCAGCCCGCGTGGGAGCGTCGGCCCCGAGCCCGCGGGTGCGCACTTGCGCCGGGAGGACGGGCAGGCGCAGGGCCTCGGCCGCGCCCCACGGAACCCCGTACCCCGGGCCGCCTGCGCCTCCGGCCCCCGCTCCCGGCGAGGAGCCTGCCCTGCAGGCGACACAGCGCCTTTGGCCAGGGAACGGCGGGGCCGGACGGTTAACCGACGGGGACCCCACCGTTCTCCCCGGCCTCGCTCTTCCTGGTCCTCTGGTGTAGGTGCGTTTTCATCCCATGGACGGAAAGGGTGCTGCAGATTTAAAAACTATAATTAAGGTTCTTGGTCGCTTGCAGTGTTTTTTAACCCCCCGGGAATGTTGGTCAACCCAGCGTTAGAGAGCATCGGTTAGGAATGTGCTGGTTGGGGCACCTGGGGGGCTCAGATGGTTAAGCGGCGGCGTGTTGATTTCGGCCCCCGTCATGGCCCGCATTGGGCTCTGCGTTGACAGCTTGGAACCCGCTTGGGATACTTTCGTCTGTCCCTCCCCTGCTGCTGCACACACTCTCCCTCTCAAAAATAAACTTTGAAAAAAATGTGGTATGAGGTGGTTACTTCTGACAAGCAGGCTTCTCCCAAGGCTGTGTAGAGAGGCAGGGGCTCCATGGGCCTGGGGAGGAGTGGGGGCTCCTGGTGTAGTTCCCTCACCCACATGTCCCTAGGGGCAGTGAACCCAGGGGAAGGGTCCGGCTGGCTGCTGGACCTGCGACTACGCATGCCCAGGTCCCAATTCTTCCACATAGTCAAGAGCTTCAGAAGGAAATCATTTCTCACGGGAAGTGTCCAACCTGGGGATAATTTGCAAATTTCCTACATTCTGTTTTTTTAATTTTTAATGTTTTTATTTATTTTTGAGAGAGAGAGAGAGAGAGAGAGACAGCGTGAGCAGGGGAGGGTCAGAGAGAGAGGGAGACACAGAATCCGAAGACAGGCTCTACGCTCTGAGCTAGCTGTCAGCACAGAGCCCGACGCAGGGCTCGAACCCACGAACCGTGAGATCATGACCTGAGCTGAAGCCGGACGCTCAACTGGCTGAGCCACCCAGGCGCTCCAGGTTTCCTACATTCTTAACTGGCGTTAGGCAGCTAGGTTAACTGGTGCCGTGACCTCTTTGAATCCACACTACCCCGAGGAGGGTACAGTTCGAAATGTGACTCTGCGCACTGCAGCTGCGGGGTGGGCGGAGGAGGGGCAGCAGAACTGAGGATCTCCGCTGGGACTCTCCTGCTCCTTCACTGCCCCCAGCTGGGAGAACTCCTCCCCCGTACCCCAAAGTGCAGCACTCCTTTCTCCTCCCAGCAAAAGAAGGGGTCACCAAGAAACAAAACATGTTAAACCAGGGGTGCCTGGCTGGCTCAGTCGGTAGAGGATGCAACTCTTGATCTCAGGGTCATGAGTTCAAGACCCCTCCCTGGGTATAGAGCCTACTTAAAAATGTTTAAAAAAGCGGGGGGGGGGCCCGCAAATCCTTTCTCCTCCGACCCACCCACTTCTCATGAGAAGCATGGGGAGGGCAGAGGGCACGCAGGTGTCCTGCACACCCTAACATCACCCACCCGGGTAACGGACGGGGACAGCTAACGCGGACCCATTTGGAAGATGCACCCCATCTACAGGTTGCAATCCCTTCTCTCCCCGACCTTGCTTTAAAACATTTCAGCCAAGTCACTCCGGATTTCCTCGTAAGCACTCGGTAACCACTCTTCCAGCTCTCGGTCTCTCTCACCAAATGACAGGAAATCGAGGGACACACAGCCTGAGAAAGCACACTCAGCTTTGGGGCCTTGTTTTTTTTTTTTTAATTTTTTTATTTAAATAAGGAGAATTCTTTCATATGGAAAGAGCTAGTACAGTCACATATTTGAAAGGAGAAACAATAGGTGCTGATCCGGAGGGAAGGGCGAAGGGTGAGCGCGCCGCCGTGGCCTGCTGAATCCATGATTCCGTTTCCCATCCGAGGCAAAAGCCTCCCCCAAAAATGTATAAACAAGCTGCACATTACACCTTTAGCCATCGTCTGCCCTTTCAAATATCTGGTCTACATGAAGACACAAAGAGAGGAAAGGCCAAAATAAAAACAAAAGGGAACAAAAACAAAACACAACCCTCTTAAGAACAACAACAAAAAACCCAAACCCTTTTACTATGCAAGGCATGAGGTCAAAAGCTTAGAGTACAGTATCCCCTTGAAACAATGGCAGAAAGTCATCCACGCGGAGCCTGAATAGAAATCTCCACTCTGAGGCTTCATCGCATGCTGAAGACAGGGTCCCGGGGACACTGTCACCCAGCCAGGGTGGGGAAACGGTGAACAGCAAGGTCAGATGCACCTGGAAGATCACTAGCCAAATAGAGCGCTGGTGGTCCCGGAGGAGTGCATGGCTTGGGGACAGCGTCGGGGACCCGGACACTGAGCCACCCTGTCCCAGGTGAGCTCTATCTTAGGTCCGTCTCACGTGTTCAAGCAGGACGAGCTGGCTTTCCGGAAGTGTGCGTTTCCCAGTCATCACAGAACGTGACAAAGCACAGACACTCTGTACAGTGTCCTTGGTTGTGAAAGGCCATTTCCAACAGACCTTCTAACCCAGGCTTGCTCTGCAAGAAGCGCAAAGGGACAGATGCAGCCGCTTGGTGGAAGGGAACAGAACAGCAGGGAGGGGCTTGACCGGTCTGCCACCCGCTGCCTCGGTGGGCTGTCTCTGAACAAGGCCGTGCAACCGCGTGCACGCCCTCCGCCTCCTGGGCTGAGCACCACTCACGAACCTCACCAGCCACCCAGAAGGCAGATCCTGGAGACAGGAGGGCGAGGGCGTAGCTGGAGAGAGCCGGTGTGGGCATCTTACAAGATACCCCAATATCCCTAGAAGTGGCTGGATGACCACAGCTCTGGAACTCAACCAACCGATTTCTGGATGCGTAGGTCGTCCTTTGTTTTCCCTCTTGAGGAACCCAGAGCCAGAGGTGTATGAATTCCAAGTTTGAAAACAACACTAATGTGGATTAAAAGGGGGAGGAAGCAACAGTAAAGAAAACCAGACCAAATACAACCGGCAGCGAGGTTTTCAGTGGGTGTGTGCCTCTGGGACACTCCAGCGCCACGCTCTGCGATTTCACCCCGCTCAGTAGCTGACGCTGGACAGACGCTACCGCGGGGTCGCCGGTTGCTGAGCAATGGGCTGCACCATCAGTGGTCAGGGCCAAGCCGCCAGCATCTGAGCGGAGGCAAAGGGAACAGCGAGAGAGCTCTGACCCCCCCCCCCAACCCCCCGGTCTCAGCAGCAGAAAAGGTAAGTGCTGGTCTTCTGTTCCCTCCAAAGGCCCCACGGCATCCGGGCAGAGGCCTCTGCATGGATTTGCGCTGAGGATGAGGGTTTGAAACCAAAATAAGATCCTAAGCCCCATTTAACCTTGAGCTTGGTTCTAAAACCACATGAAAGGAAGAGATATTGCACCTTAAAACATCTCTGCACTAAAAACTGCATTTCATCAGACCAAGGAGGGGACGGGCCACCGGGCAGGCCTCAGGCCTGCCCTCTGCCACAAGTCCAATTTAAAATCTGCATCTTAGTGGGAAAGAGACCGCAGCTCGGGCACACGGAGGTGGTGAATGCACGAACTTCACATGCAATTTCCTGGCCTTTCCTGCACAGAATAATTCAGACATTATATATAAATAGAGCAGTGAAACATTTACTGGTTTTCACCTAGACCTACAACATCAATACATATAAATAAATTCTAGTGTTTTCTTCTTTTTATTGGGGAGGGGGAGGAGAGAAAATACCGGGGTAGAGAGAAGGGCTGGAGAACAGGTGACCTTGTATTTTCATTTTTTCTCAAACGGGGAGGACTGTCACTCTGACGGCAGGTTCGCCTGCGGGGTGCACCTTGAGTTTCTAACGGCATCCGGGACTGTTCTGTTGAATTTCAAGACGACAAAACCTTTTTTCCTTTTGACATACAACGTGCGCCGGAACTAGGCGTGAGGTGTGGCAGGCAGCGGTGAGCGTGGATGGCTCCTGCAGGGGCAGGTGGTGGCGGAGGGGAGCGGCGGGCAGGGCAGCTGGGCACGGGGACAGCAGTCACACGCTTGCAGGGGCGAGAAAGAGCAGGTGCGCACATGGGGCGGGCCGGGGCGGGCGACTCGTCAAGTGAGCGGCCCTTCGAGAAGGGACCTCAGGGTAAGGACTCAGGCATGAAGGTGACCCGCTGGTAAGCGAGACCTGAGGGTGGAGGCGGGAGAGGGACCGCGGGAAGCTGCACACGAGCCCTGCAGACGCCCGGCACCCTCGCGGGCAGGACATGCCCCCGCTTCCTTAGAGCGGGGAACAGTGACAGGGAGTCCCGCGCAGTTCCTAAGGCCCTGCCCTACCCGGGTCTACACTGGCCACACAGCTCAGAGCCACAGGGCGTCACACGTCTGCGGTGGCACTCGGTGGACTCAGCAGGGGACATCCCCACTCGCCGACTGCCTGTCCTCTGAGCCAGGTCCCCCCCGGCAGCCGCCAGTGGGGGCAGCTCAGCAAGGCAGACGGCTGGCCGGTTAGTCGCTCTGCAGAGCACGTGCAAAACTTGACACTTCCCTTCCCCTCTCCCTGGAATGACAAAACCGGGGACGATTTCCTTCTAGTTCTTATTTTAAAAAGAAACAATGAAAAAAACCAGCATAAAATGGCTCACACGAACATTTCGCCAGAGGCATCGCTGCAGACTTCAGAGGCTGTCTCTCCACCCCCCCCCCCACCCCGGGGCCACCCAAGGCCGCCGAGGACCACCGGGTCAGACCCTCCACCCGCCCTGCCCTTGGACCCTGCCCCAGTCATCTGTAGAGACGGACACCCACAGCCCAGCTCAGGCGCCTCTGTTCCAACCACCTGGGGCTGCCAGTGGGAGCAAAAAAATAAAACAGGAGAGAAAGGGACCCCTCCCCGCAGCCTTGCACGCCACACGCCTCTGCTGCAGACCCAGGCAGACAACGTCCGGGCGCCCCTGTCCCCACGAGAAGGGGCCTCACGGTCTCCAGGGACGAGCTGGGTGAAAGGTGGCGGGACAGGAAGATACAGACAAGAGACGGGCTCAGGAAGAAAAGGGGGCACGTTATGGAAGGCTTCGAGAAGGGCGTGCGGGTCCAACGGCAGCCCCCAGGTGCCGGAGCCCCAGACGCGGAGGCGCCGTGGGGCCCGCACCGTCTGGGTCACACCGCAAAATGCCGGTGACTGCGGATCTCCAGGATTTACCTCGGGTGCCCGGGGGTCAGCATGCCCACTGGCCGTGGAAGAGTCCGGGACAGAAACTCTGCAATTCCTACGCTAAAAAGGTCGTCGGCTTCAGCGGGCCGGCCCTGGAACGCTGCCGTGACACCACTTGGCCGCCCCGGTCTGGCTCGCTGCTCGCACGCATGCGGCTGCCGCCCGGCGCGCCCGCCACATCTCTGCGGCCCCGGCCCCCGGGAACCGCCGGAGGAAGCGCGGGGACATGGGGGGCGCCTAAGAGGCAGATGTTAGGGGAGCACGGCGGCGGCGGGGCTGAGGGTGGTACCAGAGCAGACGGGGGGAGGGGGAGGATGGCGAAGTAGAAAAGTTCAGCTACGCAGACATAGCTTGTGTTTTTGTTTTTCTTTTCCTTTCCTCCTCTGTAAAAACTTCAGCTGCTTTTTAAAACAAAAAGCCTCCAACTACAATGGCCCTGCTGCCGAAACCACTGCGCCTGGGGCCGGGAGGGCCGGGAGCGACTGGAGAAGGCGCTGGAGAAGGCGCGGACCCCGCGGAGCGGGCAGGGGGTGGGGGGACGGGGTAATCTGTACTGCACGAAGGCGGGAGTCACTCCACAGTCACGGTGGAAAGGAGGTGGGGGACGACGTGGGGACGGGGTCGTTTGCTTGCTTGCTTGCTTGTTCCGTATTAAAGCGAGCAGGTCAATGTCACAGATCCACGGGGGCAAGCCGGCTGGACGATGGAGCTTTCGGGAGCAGAGAAGAGAAGGGAGGTCAGGTTTCTCGGTCCGGGCCAGGTGGTTGGACGGTGGGTCTGGTGAGATGTCCAGGCCGAGCAGCGGCCCTGTCCTCAAGGAGGGGGGCGAGGCGTGGCCAAGCACCTTCAGGCCTTGCTCTCCTCCACTTTGACCGCCCGAGGCTTGATGGCTCCGGTTCGCTTCATCTGGGAGGCGGCCGAGGGCGCCTCCTGCAGTTTCACGGCTCCCAAGCCGGGCTTTTCATCCACTCGTTGTTTGGCCTTTGGACAGATGAATGGGGACAAAGACAGTTACCCTTAGGCAGAAACACCGGTCCGGACACACAGCTCCACTGCCCCCTGCCTGCTCCTGACTCACAGGGGAAAAGCGACCCTAAGAAGCCCATCCTTTGGTGGAAGGACTGGACTGAGAAGGGATTCCCGTAGGAGGGACGCTGGCGTGAGCTGCTCCCTCCCCTCCCACAGGTGCCGAGGGCAGTGACTCAGAGAGGCAGGAAGAGGCCTGTCTTCCGGGAAGCATCCTGCGATGCTCACACGCCTCTGCTGGAGCGGCACATCCAAGGCTGACCAGAGAGACCATCTCAAATCAGTGCACCCCGTGCCCCAAGGGTAAAAAGCCGCCCCTCCCCCACCACAGATCCAAGTGCAACCCACGAGTCAGAACTCCTGAATGTTTAGCCGAGGGGCACGGGGCCACTAGGTGGACCTGGTCCTCCCCAGTCTTGGACCACCCCTGCCTCCCGCTCTGCGGAGACCCTTCCCCAGGACCCTACTTTGACCTCGAGATTCCTAGTCAGGGTCCCTTTGACCTTCAGCTCTGCGCAGTGGACAGGGCGCAGAGCGGCCAGCCTTGACCCTGCTGCCCCTCACCGGGGTGCGAACTCTGGAAGAAAGCTCTAGCAGCTGAGTTCAAGCAATTCCAGGAGGGTCGCCCCTCCGGGGAACCAAGTCAGGAGGAGTGTAATGAGCGATCAGACTTCCACCTCCACCAGCCAGGAATGCGGTTCTAGTAAACGACCGCCCCTGACCTGTGCGAGCTCTGGTGCCCCGTCGCGTTTTAGGGCAGTAGCCGAGAACGGTGTCTGAGGCAGAGGCCCTGAGAAACCCCTCCTGTCACAGATGGGAAGGCGTCATTGCACGCATCGCCCCACCCAGCCAAGACAGACGAGACGCAGCACTCACTGGAGGCAGCACGCGCACGCCCACACGCGCACACGCGCACACACGCACACACGCGGCTTCGAGAGCTGACCCGCAGACCTAACCAAGTCCCGGCAACTTCACAGCCCAACCCGCTGTGGAGGGAGAATCCACCTCCCGGCGCCACCTCCTCAGAGGAATCCGCATCCTCCCTTCTCTGCAGGACAAGGAAGGATCCAGACGCCCGCCTGTCAAGAGGAGAAATGCCCTCGCCAGGGGGAACTCGGGCTGCCGGCTCCCGGCGCCACACTCTAAGCGCTTAGGGCACGTCTCTCTTTATAAGAGGGGCACTCAAATGGGTTGGACAGTCCCTTCTCTTTTGGTGCCTGGAGATGGACCTAAGCATCCGGGGCTGGAGGGTCTGGAAAGCCATCTCTACCTGTTGAACGTAGTGTCCCTGCACAGAGCCCATGTTAACTGCTGATCCAGAGGGCTTCCCACTGGGGCTAGCAGAGCTAGGCCTGAAAAAACCAAAGGCAGGGGGTGAGAACACGCGCGTCGCCAGAGAAACGGAGTCAAGCCTAGCACACGGCGCGGCCCTGGCACGGGCCCCCTCGGCCAGAGGAAAGCCAAGGCCTCAGACGGCCAGAGCGCAGAGGGCGCCGGGGCGGCTCACACAGATGCACCCAAGGGCGCAGAGGCCAAGGCCCCTGCTGCGGGCAGACACTGACCAGACAGGTGGGCGGGCACTGACCGTCTCTCAGGGTTTGGGGGGATCGGGGCCGAAGGGGTTCTGTGACCCGGACACATGGTCTACGCAGCTGATTTAGGAACCGTGCTGAGTATTTTCTTAGCTTTCACTTTTTCACGCAACGGGGGCGGGACGGGTGGAAAGGGGGACCCAGAGCAACAAAAACCTTCCAGGACGTCTTTCTGAATGTGCTCGACTGACTGGGCGACCAGTGCTTGTGGATGTTAATTAGATGCCGGGTGGAGAAAAAGGTTCTGTGGTTAAAAGCTTGAGAAGCGCCGTGTGCAGAGTTCATGAGGACCCTCGGTGGTGGGGGTACCTAGACCCTGAGCTGAGGGGCATGACTCCCAATAAGGATCTGACCCAAGGGCTCTTTTTTGGCAGGACATGCCTCAGAAGCCCAGTTTCCAGAAAAACTTGGGAAAACACCCCCCTATAAAGATAGACCAGTTTTCCCAACCCCACTAAAATGCCGACAGAACAAAGGCTATCCGTTAAGATAAGTACGTTTTCTACATAGTGTCTCTCCAAAGAGCCGGCTGCTGCCATTCCTACGCTAAATGGACACGGGTGACTCCTGCTACGTGAGTTTCCACGTTCCAGGTGTGTCTCTGTCGCCGGATGCGGCTAAATGCCGCCTCTGGCGGCCGCGGAGACACAACATCTGTTCGTACGCGAAGCTTCCTTCTTTAATCCAAACTACACTCGCTGCCCAGTGTGGCTGTTGGGCTGTACCTTTCCTACAGTTGTATTGTTTGGACCTACGTGAAAAACACGGTTGGGAAACAAAGCAAATCAACAAACATAAGTGAAGCCGAGAGAACGGAAAAAGAACAGAAAAGATGAAATGGGGAAAAGGTCACCAAAAAAAAATGCCTTTCTCTGGAAATGCGGGTGGAAGCATGGAATGACCAGACGGACGGGACAGAGGAGGATGCGGCCTCGACGCTCCAGGAGCGACGGGGCAGCGTGGCCACGGCACGAAGACTCGAGATGGCGATCCGATGTGCAACAGCGCTCCGCCCGAGGGGCCGGGGCCGCCCCGGAGCCGAGCCGCTAACCTCCCACGGGGCAAGGCGCTGCCGGTTGCACAGGTTGCGCATGTCTGTTCCACCCCGCCCCCCTCAGGTCTTTCCCACTTGTGACAAGAGTCGGCTGCACCCGCCCGCAGGCCCCACGCCAGAGCATGCCACCTCCCTGTCCCCGCACACTCCTCCTCGGGGGAGGGGAGCAGGTCAGCGAACCTCCCATTTGTCCACTTTCTAGTAGAAGGAATTGAGCACAGGGATTCACACAGAGCCACCTCCAGATCCAGCTAAGTAAGGGGCCTGGGACAGCTCCTGGAAGCAGAGACCGAGGCCAGGGATGCAAACAGAGGTGCCAGTCTGCGCTGTGGGAGGCACGGACACCCTGCAAGGCCAGCAGCCACCGGTCCCGGCAGGGCCAGAGAGCCGGTGCAAGGGACAGGTGGCCCCGGGAAAGGGCGCATGCCTTCCAGTAAATGGTTTGTAAGATCTGGCGAGAAAGCTGTGAGCAGTCAGGAGGGGCCTCACGCTAGCAAAACAGCGGCTGTTCCTTTTCCCAGCTTTCCAGAAAGCTCTCCCAAACCAGAGCGTTTTATGATGATGATTAAAAGCCCACTGCTCTGCCAACTCCCGATTTCCCCATGGTTAACCAAACAGGAGTGTGTCCCAGCACTAAAACTTTAAGGTGACACGTGGCCTCCGAGGGGACCCAGCCTCAGTGCCCTTCCGCGGCTCTCCCTGGGCCCCGAGGACTCTGCGGAACCACCGAGTCACATCTAGACCGAGTACTCGGCGATGCAGCATCCGACCCCCAACGCGTTTCTTTACCTGTAAGTCTGTGGTGACGGCACGGAGCCTCCTGAAGGAACATTCTGTTTACTGTCGGCAAAGTGGAAGCCCTTCATCTCCATCTGAGAGGACTAAACACACCGAGAAGGAATGAGGGGTCATTCCATGGCCCCGGAGACGCCTGGCCCTCACGGACCACCCGGTGCAGAGCCGAGGACGATTTCTGGGGATAGAGAATTCTCTAACGAAATGTGCAACCTGGGCTCAGGGGGCTTCTGCTCAGAAGTAGGAACTGTACTCTGTGGTTCTGTTTTTCGGAAGCGCAGGGGGCAGAGAGGACCATGCATCACCACCAGCGGCCGGCAGCAGAGCCCAGCCCCAGCCCCATTCTCTGGGGGACCTTAGGGACCAGCCTCTGAAACAGCCCCACCGCGGCTCCCCTGGCCAAAGGCCCAAGGCACCGCACCACTGCCGCACTCCTCCCCTCTGTGCTGGGCCTTGGTTCCTGTCACCAGCTTACACAGGAACCAAGGGGGTCCTGCCACGGGGTTCCAAAAGGACTTTCCCTCGAGCAGGAAACCCACAGTCTGTGAGGCCAAGAGCCTGCGCCTCACCTTGACCACTGGCACTTTCTGCCCCAACAGTGGTTCCTGACTAGCCGGCAAGGGTCCCCCCAGGACGCAGCAGGAGGGAGTCATCCTTACCTCTCTGCTGGTGTTAAGGACCGAAGGCTGGGACCCGGGTGGAAGGATTCGTCGGGGGGCCCCGACGGAGAGGCTCTGCCCCTGCGGCAGCTGGATGGACTGTGGCAGGATCAGGGGCTGCTGCCCGGAGCCGTACCGAGGCAGAGGCAGCTGGGAGCCCGGCAGCGGCATCGTCAGCTGCTGGATGACAGGGACAGTCAAGAGGAGGCACGGATGTTGGGGACAAAGCCACAGACCACAGTTCACACCTGCCCCCAAGAGCGAACGCAGATCACACTTCAGGTTCTCATTCCGAGACAACGAAAGAGAGGCCTCTGCACAGCCAGAGGCCCCGGGTTTCCACTCAGGCTCACCCTTGCCAGGAGGGGCAGCGCTGACAGCCGGAACAGGGCAGGTGGTGACCATGAGCCCGGGGCCACGCGTGCGGCTCCGCCCCGGGGGCTGCACAGGGCCAAGTGCACCCCAGACCTCCCTGCTTTCGTCCAGCAGGGGTCTGCCGAGTGCACATGACGTGCCGGGGAAGCGCCAGGACGAGGTCAGGCCCGGGGAGCGGCAAGGACCTGGCATGAGGAGCGCAGGCCGCAAACCCCATGTGTGTGAGGGGCGGGGAGAAGTGAGGGAAGGTCAGGAGGGCATCTTAGGAAGCAACGTGCAAGCGAGCCCCCCAGAGACGAAAGCCATATGGATGTGTATCTCTGGACTCCTTTGCGCGGCACCAAAAGGCAAATCCCCTCAACTGCTTTGCCTCTAAAGGTCATAGAAAACAAGACTCAACTGGTTTCTGGGGTTCAGGGGTCCTGGAACTGAACTGGAGACTGGATTCTTCTGAAGGCTATTATTATGTCAGAAGAAGGGGTGGGGTGACAGGGAGGAGGGGGGCCTGGAGACTCGGGACTGGCACCAAGGAGGCCACTTGTCTCTCAGTCACTTGCCTCTTCACCCCCTGCGTTGAGTCCACAGTGGAGGGTCAGAAGGATCTATTGGAATTGCATCACTGAGACGAGCGGCAGCTCAGGCCTCAAGACCCCAGGCATCCCCCCTGCACGCAGCAACGAGTGGCATGAGGAGGACAGTGCTGCGTTTCTGGAGACTTGTTTCAGGGGGCACCCTGGCTGGTGTGTTGAGAACAGACTGTCGGGCCCAAGAGCAGAGGCGGGAGATCGGGGAGGAGCCCCCTCGGGAGCCTGGATAGGGAGGAGGGTGAAGGGCATGAGGCACGGCTGGATTCGGAATACTTTCCGCAGGTAGAGTCAATAGGACCTGCGGGAGGATGAGAGAGCGTACGAGGGGCCGTGGGGACCTACAAGGGACACGGACATGACAGCCCAGAGGCCCGGGAGAACTCAGGTCTTGGACACGATGCCGGCCCATGTCACGCGGGAGATGCCGTAAGACACCAGAGGGGACGCATAGCCCACGGGCCGGAGGACACACCTGGGGGCAGCGGGAAGACAGGTCTGGATGGGACGCAGAGCCACAAGGCTACACGGAGGTCAGAGAGCAGAGCCCGGGGGACACCAAGAAACTACAGACCAGGCAGGGGACGAGGAGGGTTTCGCCAGGATGGTGCCCGTGATCCGAGCAAAGAACAGGACTCTGGGGGAACGAGCATCTCCGGGTCAAGTGCTGCCAATGGGTCACCAGGACAGGAGCAAAGAATAACCACCAGGAACTGACGTGTACGCCGAAAACGGTGTTTGTTTTGTTTTTTGAAAAGGGGAGCGACAGGGTTGTGGAGGTGTAATCCGGAAGGGCCTCCTCCCCAGAGGAGCTCGAACGTGTGCTGGTGGGGCATGTGCTGCGGGAGCCCGGCTGGAAGGGACGAGGTGGGGGGTTCTCCGCCCAACACGGCCAGCCCACCCTTGTGGCAGGAGACCAGACACCAGATCTCATTCCTCTGGCGACACCGGAAGCAAGATGTGGGCGGGTGGGAGGCCGTGAGGAGGCGGCTCCAAGTCTGGAAGGAATCCCGGGAGGGCTGCACGCCGGCAGCCGCGGGTAGTCTGAGAGGAGCTGGATTCCTCCAGGCACAGACGGCTGTGCAGAGGCGGGACTGGACCTCCCCAAGGTGGAAACACTGCAGGGGGGCCCCGGGCAAAGGCAGCGGGGTGGCTCGGCTAAGCTGAGCAGAGAAGGAAATGAGCCCATGGGGGGTGGCGGGGGGAGATGATAAAAAGGTGGCTGGAACTGGGGGGCTACAAGGAAAGAGCTAGAACAGCAAAGGTGGTGACTGGGTAGGACCCTTAAGCTTGAGATAAAGGAAAAGGTACAGTTTCTAGCAGTGACCAATCCAGATGGGACCGTGGGCACAGTGGGGCGCTGGCAGCAAAGGGGCCGTGGTACCGGTGGAGGGAACGGGTCTGTGGGTACAGAGACGAGGGTGTCCTCTACGCAGAGGTCGAAACCACCAGTAGCCAGAACAGGAGCTGTGCTGCAGAGACCGGGCCAGGGGCCAAAGGAGGGGAGGGGGGACCCTCAAAGCTGTCCGAGGTCGCTGACGGTCACGGGAGAGGAAGACATGGAGCCTAACACCAGATTCGGAACGTGGACTCATAGCAGCACAGAGGTCGGCGCAGGAGTCGCCACTACGGGCTCCAGACTGGGCTTTTAGGGAGCAGGGAGGGACAGCGGCCTAGCAGCAAGAGTGGGGACGCCAGGACGCTTGCACCTCCTCTCCAAGCCCTCAGGACGGGGGCGGGAGAGAAGCCGCGGGAGCGTGCACTCGGGATAAACACGGGAGGCGGGAGACCTGGCCCAGTGCTCGCAGCCCGAGGCCCAGTCCCGCTGGGCACAAACAGCACGTAGGTCAGCACGCAGCGGGAGACAGATAAAAAGGAGAAAACAGTCACGAAAGCAAAAGGCCCAGGGTTTTGGGCGAGAGGGACTGAAATCTGACCTGTGGGAGCTGGGAGTCCAACAGCTGCGAGGCACCCAGGCCAGCAGCCTGACCGAGCTGGCCCTCGTAGACGAGGGCCTGGCTTCCGCTCATGGGCTGGTAGGGGGAGCCAGACTGGGGCTTCACCATCTCCAAGGGCTGCATGCCTGGGAAGGCCGAGTAGGGGGGCTTCAAGGCTGTGCCTCCAGAGAGGATCATGGTGCTGGGCGGCGACAGGCTGGGGTGCATGTACACCTGAGATCTGCAAGAGCCACACAGACGGTGGGTCGGGTGCAAGACTACACCGGCGGACCTCAAATGAGAGCACACGCCACCATCCCCCCGAGGGTTTGCTCAGACCCAGACTGCTGGCCTCGCCCCCAGAGTTTCCGACTCAGAAGGCCTGGGACAGAGCCTGACAACTTGCGTTTTTAACAGGCTCCCGGACGGTGCTGAGGCCGCTGGTCTAGAGACCCCGGTGTGAGCATCGCTCAATTATACGGATGAAATCATCCGGGCCGTACAAGGCACAGGGGAACCCACGGGATGCCCAAGGCACAGGACTTCAGATGCGTGGAAAGAGCCCAGCGGAGGGTGGTGGAAGATGGGAGGAGCGGAGGAGGAGGGACCGAGAAGGGGTAGAACGACAGGGAAAGGAAAAGTAAGGCCCAGTGAGTACCATCAAGGCCACGGCAGGTCCTGCAGCAGATTAACAATGACTCTGAAGCGACTGGCTCACCACACCCCCACCCCACCCCAAAGCAGGGACTCGTGAGGCGGCAGCGGTACAGAGGGGCCCACCCACGGGCCGCGGGGGTCTGAGCTTCTGGGTGCACCTCACCTGAAGGGCTGTAAGGAGCTGAAGATCTCCTGAGACTGGGAGACGGGGAGCCCGCCCCTCAGTCCGAGCTGGGCTTGAGCCTGCAGAGACGTGTGAAGGGAAATTGGGATCTGCTGGGCGGCGGCGGCCTGCGGACGGGAAGCCAGGCAGGTAACCGCAGTGCCCTCCAGGGTGGCTGTCCGTACCTCGCCCACCCCCGCCACACCCCCTCTCCACGCAGCAGCTCCAACTCTGCCCCAAAGGCAAACTGGAGCATGTCCTTCCGGTGCTTTCCTTGCTCTTGGGGAAAAAGCAAAACCTGGGTAACAACCCCAAACCACGGTTTCCTACGCTGGGTTCTACACAACGGCGAGAACCCGTTCTGGCTACAGCGGTCCACAGAGGTGCAACGGGAAACAAACGTGAGAGTTACATGCAGTACGATCCGGGTGCGTGAACCTCAGACACCTCCTAAGACCCAACAACGTAACATTTAAGAATGTGTTTCGTTAAGAGATCAGGACAAGCCAAGTCCTCTGTTCTCCGTCCCCAAATCTACTTCTGCCCAAGGGCCCCACCATCCTGGCACACAGGTCGGCGGGGTGCCGGACCATCAAAGGCCCCGCACCGGCTTCGGGAGGGAGACTTCCAGAAATCCGCCCCTTGCAGCACAGAAAATACGCCCATCCTGCATGAAAACAAACACCTGCACGTTTCTAAGACTACCTCTTTCTAACGCATCCATGCCTGGGAGTCTAGGCTTTTCTTCTCTTCATCAGAAGGATACCTGATACCAAAGGATACCAAAGAGAATTCCATTTCAGCTAATTCCCCAGCTAGGACACAGGAAGAACGGACAGAGGGAATCTAGGAGTCTGGAGCGCTAAGCTCCATTCCTCTTCCCTGTCTCTCCTGTGTTCATTCACCGAACACGTCCTGCCTGCGAGGATGGGCACTGGGCGTTACACGTGAGGAAACTCAGAAAGCGAGACAGTGAGCAAATCAAGAAAGGAGGTGAATTCCAGCGTGTGCTGCATCCCCGTCCCCCACGGGGCCACCTGTCTGGCCGTCATCACCTGCTGGTAACTCTGCTGCTGAGGTATCGTCTGCGGAACCAGCCGAGGCTGACTTGCAAACACGTGGCCATCCAGGTACAGAGGCGGCAGGTGGTTGCCTGGACGGAACCCGAGAGCAGACAGGACAGAGTCAAGTCTCGCCGTTCCTGAACGACCACACGCGCACGCTTTCCCGGCGAACCGTGGGAGGGAAGGGAGTGTGTGCAGAGCCTGCTCGGTCCCTGCTGCCGGCCCTGCGCCCCACACGTGCGCGCCCCTCGGGGAACACGGGCCCAGGAGGGTGGGCAGCTGACCTTCCTCACCAGACCCCCAGCCCACTGAACCGCACCCTCGGGAGGGGCTCCACTGCGGCTCAGGCAGCCCTGGTCTCAGCCGCACGGAATCCACGGTGGAGGAGGTCGGGGGGGGGTCCCCTGGAACTGCACCGAGACCCTGACAGCTGGGCCCTCCTCAAAACCCCTGCCCTCTCCCTTGGAGCACCAGCACAGTGGTAGGGATGGGCCACCACCTGTGAGGTGTCATGGGCTAACCCACAGAGAGCCAGTTTTATCTCAGAGAGGAAGGGGCGTAATCCCGAGGGCTGAGCCATTCGCTGGCGGAGAGGACACCACCCCTGCACACGACCCGGCTCCGACTCCAAGCCCTGTCTCTGCTTGCTCCTGGTCTGCTTCCCACACCACAGAAGGGACGCAGGGGGGCGGGGAGGGCCACGGGTGGGTAGTGCCTGGGAGACCAGGACCACCGTCCCACCAACAAGCTCCTACCCCCTGCACCCGCGGGCCAGGGCAGGGGGAGGCGCTCAGGGCCGGCACCACGCGCCTCCCTGGGCTGGCTCAGGCGAGCGGCGAGATACCTGGAAGGGAAGCAGAGGGTGCCACGGAGGCCACGGGCATGGGCGGCATGGAGACCCCGCCGAACGAGCTGTAGCTAACGCCGCTGGAGGCGCCCGCCGAGGACGGGGGCTGGATGGCTGAGCCCGCGCCTCCCGGGGGGCTCTGCTCGGGCAAACCGGGTGAGTTTTCCCAGGCCTTGCGCGCGGACTCCATCTGGAAGGCAAGGGGAGGGGGCAAATTACTTCCGAGAAGGCGGGGGATGGCTCAGATCAAAGCCCCAGGACGGCACGCAGCCCCGCCTCTCCGCGAGCTGAGGCGCCCGTGCGGCCTCGTGTTACCTTCAGGGTGAGGTCGGCGGTGGGGAAGGACATTTGGGAGAGGCCGATGGCCCTCTGGATGTGATGATCGCGCCGGAGGATGGGAATACTCTGCGTTAGCCCAGCCTGGAAGGGAAGGGGCGCCATGGAACATGACAAGCACGGAGCCTACATGACAGCAAAACGCACCTTCGGTTTTGGCCACGTGCACTCGAGACCCCCCAAGACGGAGCTGCCGGCAGCAGAGACCAAGTTCACCTACTCCAGACAGTGGTCTTCCCTGCTTCCCTCGACAGACGGCTGCGGAGAGCCACCTCCACGGCCGCGGCCCGTGGAGCACTCGGGCGGGGAGGGCGGGGCGGGCAGGGTGGCACAGAGACCCCCCCCCAGGTCCTGTCTCCGCCCCACGCCGGGAACTGAACCAGGTCCCTGGTTACGTTTCTTCACACATGTGGCCAACAGACCCTCCCATACCATACATGCCCAGTGCCCATCGGCATATTACAGGGATTCTGGGTAAAGACACTGGTTTATCCCGGGACTACCAAACACAAGGAACCCCAGAACGCCAAATAACCCAGACCTCAGGAATCCCGATTTCTCGCTCTAAGATCACAAAACCGGGACATGGGACGTTTACACAGCTTGCCCAAGGACACGTAACCAGCTAGAATATGCGTTATGCCGCACCCCCAGGTCTGCCTGACCCCAAAGCTGGGGTCGGCCCCTCCTCTGGCTTCAGATCCCCCTGCAAGGCTTGCTCCTTTCTCTCCAGGGCCTGCCAGCACAGGGAACAGAGGGAAACACACTCACGTTACTGGCCAAGGCATCCTGAAGTTTGACAACCGGATTCCCTGCGGGACCAGAGGCCGAGCCAGGTGGCAAGCTGAAATCCGAGTCCTGCAGGGAGGAGGAAGAGCTCACTGAAATCATCTGCCAGCCTACCTTTCAGCAGAGACACGCCATTAATTCAATCCAGCCTCAGTGACTCAACATACCTACTGGTCAGCGTCCACCAGACGGCGCCCGAAAAAGGACGCCACCCTCTGACCCTCCCTCCGTGCTCCCTGCCTATATACCCACTGGCCACCCTGACAGAGACAGTGAAGATGCCCCATCTGCTCAGCCTGAGACCCTGGCTGATGTCAGAATAATCTAGAAGGCAGCTCGGTGGCACCTGCCTCGTCCTGCAGGCCGACACGCTCCCCCAGAGAGCTGCTCAGCTTCCGTCCCCCTGCTCTTTCTAGGTGACAGCCCGGTCTCAGTGCCTCCCCTCTCTCTCCAAGTTCAAAACCACGGGGACACGTGAGGGGACGTGGTGGGAAGAAACACATCCAAGCCTTACTTTTGGACTGACTCCGAATTCAATGGGCGGCACCGGCAGCACCGAGTCCACGTGGATCTCCACACCGTTAACAGGCGGGACGGCTCCCTGCAGCCGCTCGGCCCCCTCCGAGCCCTTCCTGTTTTTCAGAGAACGCTCGTTGCCGATGGGTCCTGGTCTGTGCTCCTTGCTCTGCCCTGAGCCTTGATCCGAATCCTTGATGGAAAACCAGAGGCGCTGAGAAACACGGGCCGGAAGGGCCCCAGTCCCAGGTTCTGAGCCCCGGGAAGACGGGAGAAGACAAGGGCCGACGGCCCCCAGGGAGGTGCTTCCGGCTGACCTTTGGCTCGGGCTGCTTCTGGGCCTGCTCCTTGTGGCCGTCAGCCTTGGGCTCCAAGCCAGGCCCGCTCATGTCCTCCGGCTTCAGAGTGCCGTACGGGGAGCTGCGCTGGGACGAGGTCGCAGACGACTCCCGGGACTCGGCGCTCAGGTCGACGCCACTGTCCCCCTGGCTGCTCTTAAAACCCTGCTGTGCAAGGGACAACACAGGTGAGAGCCCTGACCCCCAAGCTCCGACTCAGGACCATCCACGAAGTGAGACCGAGTGCGTGGCCGAGACACACCCCCAGTACCCCTGTCCCCTCGAGTCCCATCCTGACTTGGGCCCTGAGCTGCCAACAGCACCCAGCAGCCGAAGACGCAGTCAAAACCGCGAGATACGCAGCGGACACCAGGGGTGGGGCTGCCACGCTCATGCTCTCGTGGCCCAGGTCAGACGGGGCGCCTGCCACCACAGGCCGGGTCGTCGCCCACCCTCCCAGGAGGTCAGGTGCAAAGGCTAGCGCCGAGCCCGGGTCCGCGGAACTGGGCTCTGGGCCAGGCTCGTGTCGGCTCGGCGAGGGAGAGCTGGGCTGGGCGCCGAGTGCGTGAGCCCCAGGCCCAGCCGGCGTGGGGGTGGTGGGCTTGGGTGCGGCCCCGATCGCCTCGGCGGCCACTCACCTCAGTGGAGCCAGGCTCGGCGCTGGTGAAGGCAGTGGAGGCTTTAGTCCAGGAGTCGTTGGCCGGGGCCTGGACGGGGAGAGCTGCCCGAGGGAGCAAGACAGAGAGTCAGGGAGGGCCTCTCGGAGGAACAGGCTGGCTGGCGCTGCTGACACCCGCCCCCCCGGCCCCTCCCGGCCCCCCGGCCCCGTGAACGGCCCCGGGAGCTGCTCTGGTAGCTTCAGCCAACTTCCCGGCATCCTCAGACTCCAAGAGCGTGCGTCCCTTCACTTCGTCCACCACGTGCTCCGGGAAGGCACGCCCGCAACTTCCGGTCGACACCCGCGAGGAAGCCGTCCCTCTATCCCGCGCACTGACGGGTCTCCTAAGCCGACCGTCCGTGTCTACAAGCCGGCAGCTTCGCCAAGTCTCTCAAGGATCCGGGCCGGTATCCCACCGCTCGGGGACCACGCCGCGACTCCCGCCAAAGCCACAGACGCTGTGTATGCTCGCAAAGCCTGACGTGCTGTTTTCAGAGCCGGGACCCTCTGTGGCCGAGCATGCGCCCCTGGGCTGAGCGGCCGGGGAGGAGGGTCCTGGCAGCAAAGGCCCGAGCGTGGGGCCGCAGCCCCGTCCGCTCGCAGAGACAGCCTGGCGGCATCTGCGGACATTCGGAGCGTGACGCCCTGCTCACAGGTGCCACCAAATCCACTCACGGCCAAGATCACACTTCGATCAGAGCTGAACATCGCCCAGCGTTATTTGTAATGTGCCGGCACCAAGGTTTTAACCAGGAACGCGATAGGCCAGGAGATAACATCCAAAGGACTGACGTCTCGGACCCACCAAAATCTGGGGGGTTTGTCATGGGGCTCTGCGGTCACGTAGCTGCACTCGGGGTCCTCGGCTACTCTGTTTAACACACCAGAAATGGCTAACTTCTCTAGGCTCCCGGTGAGGCCCCATGCTTTTATTCACCCGTGCGCTCTCCGGGGCTCTGCCCCACGCAGGCATTAAAGAAGAATCTGCTTGATTTATACGGTTTTGTATTTTAAGGAGCACCTGGGGGGCTCAGTCAGCTGGGCGTCCAACTTCCGCCCAGGTCATGATCTCACGGCTCTGGTGAGTTCAAGCCCCGCGTCGGGCTCGCTACTGTCAACACAGAGCTTGCTTCAGGTCCTCTGTCTCCCTCTCTGCCCCTCCCTCCCTCACACCCTCTCTCAAAATTACACATTTTTTTAAAAAGCGGTTTTGTATTTTACAATGAAAAGTTACCAGGAAAAAAAAAAAGAAGCACTAGGTTTGAAATTTTTTAAGTTCAGAGAAATTTTCCAAACAGTCAGGTCTGGTCTCAGGCCTGTCTGGCTCAGGAGAGCATCAGGAGAGCGGCTAGAAGCGCCGGCATCAGGGCCGGCACGCACAGCACAGACGGGAGAGCTTCGGACTCCGTCTCCCTCCCTGGCAGTCACCGGCTGCCCCTCCACAGGCTGAAGGGAAAGGGGGCCTGACGGGGGCAAAGGAGTCGAGGAGACTCCCCCCCGGGACCTGAGCTGGGCAGGGGCAGGGGATCCCATGTTCAGATCACCGGACACAAGGAACGGTGCTCTTGCCCCAAACCTCAGGCAGGGGTAGTTTACGGCCGTTCAGGGGCTCTGGCCGCAGGCGGTGCCAACACGGTATCCAACGCCGTGTCTCTGGAGAGGAGGCAGGAGGTGGGGAAAGCCGCACAGGCATGCACGGCCCCAAAGTTGGATGCCCTCTGAGAAGAGACCCCAGGCCCAGGGGACAGCCACGGACCAAGCAGCTGAGCCCAAGCCCCCAGCTCTCACCCTGGCTGCTGCTCTCCCAGATCTCCGTGCCCAGGCTGCTGCCAGGCACAGTCATGTCGCCCTGCTCCAGGCACAAGTTGTTCTGCTTTTTAGCAAACCGAGGAGGAATGCGGGAGGAAAGACCTCGACCCTTGACAGGCACCTAAGAGGAAAAGAGGTGATGATGTCCGGCCGAGACGTAAAGGAGGACAAGCCCCCCGCCCCCCCCCCCCCCCGCCAAAACCACACCACCGGGAACGGCCCCAGGGGTGCAGGAATGCTGGCGTCTCCGGGCCTCAGCCATGGGTGAAGGACAACGCCAACCACACCCGTCCCCACCCCACCTCTGCCTTGGGAAGGGCGGGCAGGCCAGTGCACGCAGGCTGGACAGACCAAGTGTGTGGCATCCGGGCCTGCGTTTTGAGTACAGGGTCCCCAGCCGTCATGACACCCCGGGTGACAAAGCTCATCCCACAGAGGCTAGAGTGGTGGGAGGAGGGGCCCGTGGGAGGTCTGCGTCCTATTGTCACCTGGGATGAGTCACCCTCTCCGAGAACTGGGCTAACGTCACCTATCCCTACACAGCAACAGGGTCGGTGGGCGCCAGGGCGCGAGGCACGCTGCATAAGAACGCCTTCCTTCCCTCCCCTCTTCCGTCTTGGGCCTGATTCAGAGCTCTCTCTCTCTCTCCTTCTGGCTCTGGGTCTCTCTGTGCCCGCCTGCCCTCCACCCCACACCCCCTTACCTGCACGGCCTGCTCCTTCTTCCGCCTCTCTTCTTCCAGCAGACGGCGCTGCTTCTTGGTCAGGACCTCGATGAAGCCTTCGGCCGCCATGGGGCCCACCTCACTCTCCTCCCCGGGGCTGGACCCGCAGTTCTCAATGATGGCATCTGAACCCAGATGTCACAAGGAGGGACGGTGTCTCCACTCATCAGAAGAAAGAATAACCCACCCCTCCCGCTTCCTGGCATCGAGGACAGCTCAGCTCAGAAGGTCGGGCAGCACGAGGCTCGACGCCTCCAAGGAGCAGAGCGTATTCACAGCCTACGGAAATCCTGTCAGGTTCTCTCCACCCTCCCCAGGCCTCCTCGGCACACGGTTATCTCACCCCAGAGACGCCAGTAAGCGCTACGGTGAAGGTAAGAGTCTCTGGAAACAGAAGTCCCCGCTCCGGTACTAACCAGCGGCCTCGCTGGGCCTCGGGGTCCCCCCTCTGTAAAACGGGGCCACCGCGGGGCCGCTGCGGCGGGTGGCAAGGCTGTGAGCAGCAGGAGGGCAGGAACCGTATCCGTTCCGCTCACCAGGGTCGCCCTGGAACTTGGCCCACCACGTGCCCCGAGGCCGCGAGGGTCAGAGAACGGGCAAACCCAGCAACCCCGCGGAAGCCGCCGTGGCCTTTGGTTCTGCGGGGCCTAAAGATGAAGGGACAAGACTCACTTCCGTAGTTCAGGTCAAACTGTTTCATGGTCTCTCCCTGGTCGCCCGCCCTCTGAGCGACCAGCTTGGCCGCCTCCTCTGCCGTCTCGCAGGAGGCCTCGGCGATGTCCGAGGAGCCATGGGCCGCCCGCTCCAGCACGTAGTGGCTGCTCCCGCTGCTGCAACCAAGACCCGCTGGCAAGGCCTCGTCGGGGGACCTGGGAAGAAGGAGAACCGCGTTAGCTCAGAAGCGACCGGAGCCCGGGGAAGGAGAGAGGGGGACGATCGGCATGTGCACCCGGCACGCGCGGCCCTGACCTACAGCACCCCCTCCGCGCAGTCGAAGCGGCTCCCCGGCGCCAGGCCTCCTGAGGCCGCACCACTGCAGCGGCGCCACCCGCTCACGGGGACAACCGCCCTTCCCCGACCCCTCCCAGGGCTCAGGGCCTCGGTTCTTCCCCGCCGCGTGCCGAGCCCAGCAGGGCTGCAGAGGGGAGAGAAGGAAGGGGGGTGCTCAGAGCAGGGCCACAGCACTTTCCGTTCCCGGCACGCGAGCCGGACCGGGGAGTCAAGGGGCCGGGCCGGGCCCCGCAGTAAGGCTCTCGGCAGAAGTCAGAAGCCAAGCCCGGTGTCGGCATCTGGGGCCTGGAAAGCCAGGCCGGCCCGACACCTGGAAGGACCAGCATTCTCCTGGGGTCCCTCTCGGGCTCGGGGTGGACTCCACTCCAGGTGTCCGGTCCCGGATTCTAAGAAGATCGGGAGGCGGGAAGCAGCCTTCCTCGGCCGGGAGGCACGGAGCAGATCAGGCTGCACAAGCGAGTCCACGATCTCCCCTTTCCTGGGTTCCCGGCAGCCTGCAGGCAGCGAGCCGAGCCCGCACCCGAGCCGCCTGAAAGCTTCTAGATCCCATGAGAGCCGCTCACAGGGCCTCAGGCAGCTCACGTGCTTTAGCCGCTGCCCTGCTCTTACCACCAAGAGACGGCCAATCCCGGAAACGGGGGCCGCATCTCCTCACTGACAGGCGGCGGAGCCACCGGGGAAGAGCTGTCCCCACGGCGCCAGGAGGCTAGATGGCCCCGCAGGCCCTGGGGCGGAGGAATCTGGGGGAACCGGCACCGTGCCTAGGGAGCACCCCCCTCGGCGGGGCGGCAAGGCTACTTATGGAAGGCTGAGCTCTCGGGATGCGTGCTGGGGCAGCCGCCACTTAAAGACCGGGTTGCTGTTTTCAAGTCACAACTACCAGCGACAACAGCATGCCGCGAGAGAGGCGGACAAGCAGGGAGAGCAAGTGATGGAGACGCCCACGCACAACGGCCCGCGTGGGCGGCCGCCCTCCTGGAGGACGCCGGACACACGGCGGGGCACGCATGCATGGGTGCTGCTCAAAACAACAGGCTTACTATCAGAACAACGGCAACAGAGGAGGGCCTGCGGCCCGGTCTGCGTTTTACCTTTTGGCTTTCAAAGGCGTCCCATTCTGCTGGCTGTCATAACGGGGAGAGGCGTCACCGCCACCTGGCCTAACGGCCTTCTCCCCGAACCCCCCCGGCTCCAGCTTGCGGCTCTGCCTGTCGGCCAGGGGCCTCTGGCTGGAGAAGCTCCGCTTGGCCAGCTCCTTCTTCTCGCCCCCGGCGGCCCCGGCCAGGCTGCCGTCGGCCTGCGGCTCGGGCTCGGCCCCCGGGCCCTCGCGCCGCTCCCGCCGCTCGCTGAAGTCACTGCTCTCGGAGGCCGTCTCCCACTCCTCGTTGGCGTGATCGGACGAGTTCTGGTACGAGAGCTCGGGGGACCCGCTCTTGTCGCCGGGGCAGAGCTTGGGCCGGCCCGGCCACGGCCCCGCCAGCAGGTGGGGCTCCTCCTCGGGCCCCCACAGGCCCAGGGACTCCCGCTCCTGCCGGAGGCGCCGGAAGCGAGGCGGCTTGTCCTGGCGCGGGGGGCGCCTTCTGCGGAAGGGCCGGTTCTCGGCGCCTTCCGAGTCGGCCGCGTGGTCGTCGGGGAAGAAGGGCCGCTTGTCCTCCAGGCGGCCGTCTTCGAAGGCCCTGGCGCCGAACGAGTCAGAATGTCTGTAGGCGTCGGGGCCGCAGTCTCTGTCTGCGGGTCGCCGGGACCCGCACGCGTCCGGAGAGCCGTACTCCTGCCAGGAGGCCCCCGGGCCCTTGCTTTGCCAGTGGGCGGCTTCTTTGGACACAAAGGTTCTCCGGCCGTAGCCGCAGCTGCTCAGCCGGGGCGGGAGCGCCCGGCCGAAGGCGCGAGGGCCTCGGCTCTTGGCCTCCGGGCCGCCGTGGTCGTCGGCGCACGGCTTGCTGGAGCGCCAGGAGTCCCTGAAGTTGCCCTTCCTCAGGGCGCTGCCCTCCCACTCCAGGAGCGAGCCCTCGCTCCCGTTCTCCGAGCCTCGCTGCCGCCGCCGCTTGGGAAGCTCTTCGTACTCGGAGCCCTCGCTGTGCGTCTCGCTGGCGATGCGCCTCCGCGGCTTGGCCCGGGGGAAGTCCTCCGGCTGCCCGAAGTCC
This sequence comes from Cryptoprocta ferox, assembly GCA_028646485.1. NCBI lineage: Eukaryota > Metazoa > Chordata > Mammalia > Carnivora > Eupleridae > Cryptoprocta > Cryptoprocta ferox. The sequence continues at coordinate 4,621,259 of CM053568.1, forward strand.
CGCAGCCCGCGGCCGCGCCCGCTCCTCTGGCCGCCGCCGCCGTAGACGCCCCGCGCCCCGAGCGCCCCCCCGCCGCACAGGCCGGGGCCGCCGCCGCCGCCCGCGGGCCGCCCGCGGAAGGTGAACTCTCGGAAGCCGCGGCCGCGGCCCCGGGCCTGCCCGCGGCCCCCAAAGGCTTGCTCCTCGTCGATGAAGATCCAGTTGTTCCTCTTCGTTGGGGGCGTGTCGCTGGACTCCCGGGAGGGTCTGCCCTCCCAGGCCCTGTCCGGCTTCTCGTCCTCATCACCCCTGCCGGTCTCGCGGCCCAAACCAGCGCGGGCGGAGCCCTGGTCCTCCAAGGGGGAGGGGGAGGCATTGGCCAGCGCGGGGTCGTTCTCCTCATTCTCGTCCTTCTCCGCCTTGCGAGCTGGCCCCTTCTCCGTGGCCACGCGGGCGCTCTCCTCCCCCAGCTCCTGCTTCATCTTCTCCAGTTCCTTCTCCTTGTCCTCCACCTTGAGGGCCTTCAGGACGGGCTTCTTGATGGGTCCCGACCTCCGCGTCCTGCTGGTCTGCTCCTGGTGCGGGCCGCCGGGGCCCCGGGGCTCGGGCGTCCACTCGGGCTCCAGGGACGGCGGTTTGCTGAGGCTCCCTTCCTTCTCCCACGAGGAGACGTTAAAAGGCGGCTCCTCCCGGGGCGCCCCCTTCTCGATGCCGCTCGCTGTGTCGGTGGCCTCTGGCGGGTGGCTAACGTCCCAGCTGCTATACTCTGACTTTTTCTCGGCTGGGGCAAAGTCGGGCTCCAGTGGGGAACACCTGAGGTCTGGGCTGTGACCCCCAGGGGCACCGGCCTCCTGAACATTTTCTTGGGGTGGAAACAAAAGCTCCTGGCCTATTCTTTGAGAAGAGACACAGCTGTCAAAGTCTGCTTGGGCCTTCTTGTCAAAAGCACTCAAGAACTCCTCCCCTCTCTCCTCAAGGAGATCGCGCTGGGCACCTACGCCCCCTGACCTTCCGGGGGGGGCAGAGTAAGAGCTTTCATTCCTGAAAAGGAACCAGAAAAATCAGTCAATGTGATTGGAGCCTGGTTCCTGGTTTCCATGCTGAACACAGAGCTTAGTTTTTAAAAAGAAAAAAAAAATTTTTTTTTTATAAGAAAACAAAACAAAAAAAAACCATCAAGCACCAACATTTGCTCTATCTTTAAACACGTCTCAGAGCTGCTGGGCCATGGGTTGGTCGGTGGCCCCCGGAGTCCAGAGTGAAGAACACGGGGGCTGCTGGGGCACTCAGCGTGCCACCTGGAGGAGCGGTTCAAGCGACAAGCTGGAGCCTGGGAGTCCGCGGAGAGTCTGGGGCCCTGGGCCGGCAGGGCCAGCTTGCTCCACTTGGACAGGAAGGAGCCACGACCCGGGCACATGGCCCCGCCAGACCCCACCCCTCGCCCCGACCCCCGGTTCGGCAGATGTGCCTCTGACCCAGGGCATCTCCTCAGCCGCCGGCGCCGCCGGCAGGTGAGCGCCTCTCACGTTGAAAGCGTTGCAGCAAACCTCCTCGTGCTCCCCAGTCCACAGGGGACACCGCCTGCGGGGCCAGCGCCTCCTCCCAGGGCCCCGCGCCAGCAGGATTTGGACATCCTGGCTTCACTTGCAGGCCAGGAGGGCCGAGTTCCATCTCACCTGACATGCACGTCCATGGCCAAAGCGTCGCTGGCTTTCGGCTGCGGAAGCGGGTAGCCTTTGCCCTGCAACGCCATGTAGCCCTCTGGGCTCCACACCGGGGCTGGATCGAGGGCGGCCACCTTCCGTTCTTGCAGCGGGGGCACGCAGCTCTGGTCCTCAGAGCGACAGCCGGTCCCACTGAGGGAATCTTGGGGTATCATGGGCTTCATCAGTCCTGAAGAGGGCAGGGCAAAGAAATGAACCCGCGTCGGCGAGTGCAGAAAGCCGCGCTCCAACCTCAGGGGCACCCCAGGCCCAAAGGAGGCCGCAGGTACCCTATCCCGTGGACACAGCACCCCACCTGCTCACCATCACCAGGCTCTCCGTGTTCTCTCAACACGGAACCTCGGGAGGCGCGTGCGCACGCGACAGGAGGGGGTCTACGGATGCGTGCGGAGACCTGTGAAGTCCGACCCGAGCGCCCAGGTTCAGAACCCCAGGCCGAAGGGTGCATCGAACTGGCGGATGTAAACTGGAACTATCTAACCAGAGAGCACATCAGGTCAGCAAAAGGCTACAGAGGCCAACCCGTCAGCTGCGAGGGTCTGCGCGTGAGCAGAGACGCCGAGGTGTCCCGCACAGGAACGAGGAGGGCCAGCTGTGCGCCGGACAGTCACTCGGACCGCGAGCTGGCGTCTGCTTGCTCCAAACCCCGAGCAGCAAGCCGAGCAGCAAGCCTCAGGAAGGGATTTTGGTTTCTTTCTTTTTTTTAATGTTTATTGTTGAGAGAGAGAGACAGAGTCAGAGCACAAGCACGGGAGGGGCAGGGAGACAGGGAGACACAGACTCCGAAGCAGGCTCCAGGCTCCGAGCTGTCAGCACAGAGCCCGACGAGGGGCTTGAACTCACAAACTGCAAGGTGTGACCTGAGCCGAAGTCGGACACTTTACTGCCTGAACCCCTCAGGCGCCCCATCAGTTTCCTTTGTTGTTGTTGTTTTTAAAAGATTTTAAGTCATCTCTACACCCAACATGGGGCTCAAACCCACAACCCTGAAGATAAAGAGCCGGACGCTCCACTGAACGAGCCAGCCAGGCGCTGCAGTTCCTTTTATTTCTAGCCCTGGGACCGACTGCCACACTCCACATTTTTATACGGCGACAGGGGGTGAGGGGAAGCACAGATGACAGTGTGTTTAACGGGCCTGAGGTGTTTAAGACACAGAGGACACCTCAGTCCCGCCAGATATAAGCTAGCAGGGGAGAGAGTGTCCCGCCACCCACCCCCGCGCCGTGGCCTGTCTATCCACGTCTATCAACTGGGGGAGAGTGAGGACGGAGGTGGCGCAGAAATTAAAGGTCTCATCGCGCCTAAGTCTGTGGACAGAAAAGGATCTGATTTTTCAAATACTTCCTTCACAAAGCTTATTAGCAGCCACACATTCTGTGTGGCTTTTACACGAGATAATCCAGCCAGAAAATGGTTCTGCGTTCGGCCAGTGCGTTAAAGCTTTCTTTTAGCTCTGGAGGGCCCTGTTCAAATGCCACTGATACGTGACTCCAACATACAGTTAGTGAGTCACCTGGCGGGGACGCTCTCTGGAGCCCTGAAGTCACACACCACTCATCCAGGACTCGTTAGGCGGCACGCTGAACCACACCACCGGCACACTGGGCGTCTTTTTGGCAATAGGGCAGCTCTTATTACCTAAAAACCTGCGTGTGGGGCGGAATATGTCAGCACACGTTTCACCTGCAGAGCTGTGTTCCCAAGGAAACGGGAAGCCCACAGGCAGCTCAAGCCCCAGCCACGGCCAGCGCCACAGGCTGGTGCCTCCTGGAGGAGCAGGGCAACACACCTGTCAGTCCCAGTAACCACGGCCTTGCTCTTCGACCCCCCATGGCACAGGGGATGGGGCTTTCTGCACAAGGCAGAGAACTGTGACGGAGAAGCTGCTCAAGACAGAGCCCCTCAAAGGGCGAGGCCCTCAATTCAAAGGCAGATTTAAAAAGCTACGCTCTTTTGGGGCACCTGGGTGGCTCAGTCGATTAAGCGTCCAACTCTTGATCTCGGCTCAGGACATGATCTCCTGGTTTGTGAGTTTGAGCCCCGCGTCAGGCTCTGCACTGACAGTGTGGGGCCTGCTTGAGATTCCGTCTCTCTCCCTCTCTCTCTGTCCCTTCCCTGCTCACACAGGTGTTCCCTCTCTCTCTCTCTCTCTCTCTCTCTCTCAAAACAGACAAAAAAATGAAAAAACATATATACATGTATATGCTCTTCAATACAAGGAAACCACTAAGTTTGTGTCCTGGCCTGGGTCAGTTAGGGGATGTACAGCTGCCGGGAATGTACAGCTGTGCTGGCTTTCAGACAGGTTGTGGGGAGGAGGGTTTACATTTATACCCCGAGAGCGGTCCAGAATTCCCCCAAGTTAGAATAACAGGGGGCGTCTAGGCTGGCAAGAAAAACCTAACTGGAGGGACAGACTCTCCACTCAAGCCATCCTGGACCCCACAACAAATACAGCTCTGCTGAAGATGAGTTCACACCCCAAGATCACCAGCACGTGTGGGAAGCTGCCCGCCACCAGCCCCCGGTGAGCCCACAGGGTTACGTGCTGAGAATGGCTGATAACAGACTAATCAACCCTAGACATTAGGTTTTAAATTATTAAAAGCATTTTAAAAAAGCATTAAAAACTTAAGAAAAACCCATGACACGCATGCACCCGCACAAAATAGATTTGAGAAAAAAAATTCCAGTAACAAAAAATACCGTCACTGAAAAAACTCACAGGGCAATAAAACTAGAGAGACAGAGACAGAGAGAGAGAGAGAGAGAGGGGGACTGGACACAGCTGGAGAGAAAACGGACACAACACGTGGAGATGGAACCCCAGAGGAACGACGAGATCTTAAAGCAGCCAGAGAGAACACGGAGCTGCTTCCACAAACACGAATCCCTCTGGGCAGCAAAGGGAGCCAGAAGACAACGGAACACTGCCTCCCGGGCCCTGAAAGATTGAAGTGCCAACCCAGAATTCCACACCCAGCGAGAGGAAGGGTGTCATAAAGGCTCTGCAGGCAAAGACCTACTGCCAGCAAGATTTCCTGAAGAACTGGACAGAACGTACTTCACGAAGAAGCGTATCGCACCCAGAAGGAACACGCAGGAAGGAACTCGTCAGGGACAGGCGAGTCTGCAGAAGCACAGATTGCAAGAAGCAGCAGAAACAGTGACCAATCTGGTGGCACAGAAACCGGAACTAAAATTCTGGGGCGGGGGGATCAGAAGACAGACTGATGAGCTCATCAGCTCGGGTGAAGGGGTGAGGACGCCGATCGGCCTTTGCCAGTCACAGGTACGGATCAGAACGCCCCGTAACCACCAACACAGCAGAAAGAGCAAGGCAGAAGTAAAACAACCGGAAGTATAGGAAAACTTGATCCAAAAAAAAGTAGAAGAAGAAGAGGAAGAAAAGTACAAGAAGATGAGATCAACAGAAAGTATAAAATAGGAGAGCAGGAAATCCAAATGTAATCATCTCCCAAATCCAAAGAGAGGCACTTTGGCAATTATAGTCCTAGATTTTCAGAGTGGCTAAAACCATACACATCTTGTACCTACAAACATCCTGCCCCCCTCCCCCCCCCCAAAAAAAGAGGGCTCAGAGAGGCAGACGGTAAGAAGATGGAAAAAAGATACCAAATAAGTCCTCATCGGAAGAAAACCGGAATGATGACATTAATATCGATCGGAGAATATTCTTTTCAAGAAAACACAGAAGGTTAAACAAAAGAGTATGTAATAGCCTCCAAAGGAAATCTCAGGAAACGCCAAGCAATCTCGATCGGGAGCTAGCCGGCATTCGAAAGCTCCTGAGTGAAACCTGACCCGCCACCTGTTTTTAAAAATAAAGCTGGAAAGCGACCAGGCTCGTTCAATCACTATCGTCCTTGGTCATTTTTGGTCTACAACAGCAAAATGGAGTGGCTGTTCAAAGCTCAAAATATTTACCATCCGGCATTTATAGAAAAGCTTCCTGACCCCTGTTCTAGATCGCACAGGCAACAGTATCTGACCGCAGAGCGGCCACGTTAGAAATGGACACCATCGGGATATTCTTAAAACTCTTGTGTTTGGAAATTTGATGACGTACCATTAAAAACCATCAACCAAAGAAAGGTAACAAATCAAAATCTGATGAACATTGAAAACCGTACCGTAGCAAAGATGCTGTATCTTAAAACTCCTGTTGGCGGCAATTTATAGCTAGCGTGATACTTAAATACGTACATCTAAAAGTCAGAAATGAATGGACTAAGTACTCAACACAGTTACAAGAGAACGGAGTAATTTCAAAGGAATTAATGAGGAAAATTAATGAAATAAAAATCAAGTAAGATAAAGGAATTAAGAAACCCAAAGGTGCTTTTTAAAAATGGCATCCGACAAAGCTTGGGAAGGAAAATCAAGGGAAAAGAGAGAGAAGTCACAAAACACATCAAGAATGGAAAGAGAGACATCCTTAAGAAAAAAAGAAAAGAAAAAAGGAAGAAGAAGGACAGAGGGACAAAAGGACATTGCAAGGACATCGGAACTAATTAAAACGGCACACGGTGCATAATCGGAAGGACCGTGCGCGGCAATTCTGTGTGACTGGTGTTCCCATACCCTCAAGCTGCAAACAACAAAGTTAAATCTCCGACTGGTCCCGTGGTTTACAGGCGCGGCCAGACGGGGAAGCAAGAGGGACTAAGTCCCGAAGCAACACCCTGAGCGCCACGCCGCTCTGCGCTTTACCGGGGAGGCCCGCCGGGGGCTCGCTTACCCGACGGATGGAGGGCGGACGGGTAGAAATCCACGGGGGCCCGAGTCGGGGGGATCCGTGGGTCCATGTAGGAAGGCATCATCATCCACCTGGGATCGAAGCCCAGCATCTGGGGGTGGTGGGGGTAGAAGGTCCGTTGTGGGTGGGAAGGTGGGGGGTACACGGGCTGCCAGTGCTGCATCTTGTACAGCTGCTCCTGCGGACGGAGGCGGGGGTGGGGGGGAGAGCGGGTCAGACGGGCCTCAGGGCAGACGCAGACACACACACACACACACACACCTCACACCTCACACCCACACTCACGCCCAGTCACACTAACCCCTGGCTGTAGGAGTCTCTGATGGCTCCCCACAGCTCTCCGTGAAAAGCCCAATCCCACCAGGCGCCACGTGACCTGCCCGACTAGCCGCTAGCGTCACCGCACACGACTGCCCGCGCGCGCACACGGGGCCCTGGCTGCACACCGGGCCCACCGTCTAGGAGGCTTCCTGCTCCCTCCATCCCCGATCACCCCTGCTCTTCGTTCAGGTTCCCACTTAAAACGCCCTTCCTCTGCTCTGCAACACTGGGCCTTCTCCTAGCACGGACAACGGGTGACTGCTTGGGGCTGCTGGTCTCCCTCACAAAACCCTAAAAGACTCCACGCCAAGTTCACTGTCGTGTCCTCGCAGCCTACCACCAGCCATGGGATGCAGAAAATTCAGTGCGCAAACGGGTGAACGTCGGCAAAACCTTCAAAGTCTGGGCCTCGACCCGGGGAGGGTTCAGGCCCAGCCCCGCCCCTCCGCATCATGACTTCGGGCGCCGCCCCCTCAAGGGCACCCAGAGCCAGCATGCCGGCAGGACTCAGGTGCACAGTCAGACAGGAAAATCGGACCTGGCCGCACCCTTCCCGTCTGTGAACGAGAGGGTGCGGGCTGAACTCCCGGGACGGCTCCGTGGGCACTCACCAGCACTCACGAAACACAGCTCTCGGCTGGGGGCCTCCGCCTGGAGCTGCTCCTCCGTCTGGACCCCAGGCCCCCCGGGGAACCTGACCAGACTGTCTGTCTGCCAGGCTCCTCTGGCCAGCCTGGGGCTTTCAGACTCCTTTCTCTTCCTAAAGAAGGATTTACGCGTCCCTGCCCCCCCCAGAAGCATTACACGGAGGGGCTCTCGCTGTGATGTCTGGCTGGGGTCACCCCAGACACCTTCCCGATCAGTGGTGCTCCACCAAGCCGACGAGTGGCCACATGGTGCTGGCTCACGCCATAACACCATCAAAGCATACGAGGAATGTAGCTTCGTGTTTATAGCTCGGGACCCAATGAGCTTCCAGAAGGAGGGTGTGGGGTGAAGGTTTTACAGGCAACTGAATGAGACTGCGGAAAAGGCTGGCGAGCCTGATCTGTTTCCCTAAGGGGAGTCGCCTGCCTGGTGCTTCGTTTGGCACTTCTGGGACACACACGCCATGGCCAACAGCACTGCGAGCTGGCCGCCAGAGGTCGGTACGGTTACACCCGTCACCCACGTAATCTTCTCCGGGGCGAAGAGCAGGTCCCTTCTAAAGCTTACAAAACACTGATAAAGAAGACACCGATAAGGCCGGTAAACCAGACTGCAGGTGCCACAAACCCCTCACTGCCACTGTGAGGCCGGTATTCGCTGTTCCCGGCGCGTCGGGGGCCACACTCGACCAGAGAGGCCGCACAATTAGGATCAGGATGCACAGCAGTTCAACTCAACCCCCACAAACCTCCATCCGTAACCCAAAGCTAGCACACCTCTCTGCCAGCTTTCCGAGCCCTCCCGGGCCTCCTTGCTCCTTGGGACGGTCCCAGGGTGGGCAACACTGGCCTAAGGAGAGGCCATGGAGCACTGCTCTGAATGACAACACCGCTCTTCCGCTGAACTGCGCCGAGTGCGCACACCACGGACACTGCCTCACCAACACCAGACAAGGGAAGACGCTACCGACAGCAGCCCTATTCATCCACGGGAGAAATCGCTCGGAAAAACGAAAAATGCCCAGGGCTGATCTTCCAAGGCTCTAAGTTTTCGGGTGCGGTTCCTGATGTTGGTGCCAGTGATGGGGATGTTCGAGTTGTTTCTTTATATCGAAGGGGGAGGGGACCAGGGAAGGAGACAGGGGACATCCACTCGGCAGTCAGATCTGTTTACGGTGACAAGTGACCTTCTGTTTACCTGCTGCTGCTGCTGCTGCTGTTGCTGCTGCTGCTGGCGCTGGAATCTGGGAGGGAGCGACTTCTGGAACTTGCTGAACTCCTGTGCAGGGGACCCAGCCTCCCTGGCGCCCTCCTCACCGCTGCCGCTCTGAGCCACAGCCGGAGGAGCTGCAGGGGCTTCTTCCGAAAACGTGCTGGGGGCTCCCTGGGCTGGAAACTCAGGGGAGCCTAGAGGACAAGTAATGAGAGAAACGGCCGCGGTGAGCTCACAGAAGCTGGGCCAGCCAAACCTTTCGAGCAAATGCTTGTTCTCGTTGGCACGGACTCCCGGCAACACCATCACTTTAGAGGCGAGAGAGCTAAGGGTCGAGAGTCTGGTTCTAGATGAGAGAGGCTCTGCTGACAAGGACCCCAGCAGACGAGAGCAGCCACCAGCTCGGCCATGGCCCACATCCATCACCTGAGCACCACGCATCAACGCAGCCAAAGGCCGTGTGGCCAGCTAGTCAACCGCGCCTCCCCTGGCCGGTGGCCTCATCTGTAAAGGAAGGACAGTGACTCGGTCCGGCCCCACAGGCTTTGTGAGCCTTCAGTGAGACAAGCCATGCAAGGCACCTAAAACCCTGCCTGGCCGATAGCAAGTGCTCGACACAGTTTCCCATGTGTGTACGCTCTCGAAGTCCCTTCTTTCTTGCCCTGTCCCAGCTTTACTTTTTTTTCCCCCCCTTTCCTTTAGCTTTATTGAAGTAGAAGTGACGTCTGCATTCTTAATTTTACTGCAGGGGACAGTAAACCCCGACGCAAAGCCTCAGGGACCGGGCCGTGCAGCGCAAGGGGAACACGGAAGCAGCGCAGGGCAGGGGCCCACGCAGCCCCCAGGCCCACCCCGAAGACCAGTCTCAACTGACCACGCTCACACCACGGCACCCACTTCCTGGACTCTCCTTAGCGAGCACCGAGACCCGGCGCGGGCCGCACTCGGGCCTCAGTGTGAGGTGATGGGCGGGACAGTGGTCGGTTGCTCGGAGTTCCTTGGCCAGAAGGGGGCTGAGGACCAGCAGACCACGACCATGAATACGACCCACCTGAGAAGCTTCCAGGGCCTGAAACTAACATTGGGCCCTTCTCTCCTAAACAGAGGTGGTTTTAGTTCATTTAAGAAGGTCGCAAAGAACAAACCTGGTCACGCTCTTTACAACTGCTCCAAGACCCCCTCCGCAGTGCAGTGCTGTTCAGCAGCTCGTACAGGGCCATGTGACCCAACCCTCTCAGAATCAAGGCCAGGAGAAAGGTACTCTAACGAGCATGCCAGCTTCTCCCAATGTCACAAAGGTACTTGGTGATGTTTTTCCTTTTTTTTTTTTTTTTTTTAGGAGGAAGAGCGCGTGCGCATGCTCAAATACAAGCGAAGGAGGGGCAGAGAGAGAAAGAGAGGGAGAGAGAGAATCCCGAGCAGGCTCCATGCTGTCAGCACGGAGTCCAACTCGGGGCTTGATCCCATGAACTGTGAGATCATGACCTGAGCAGAAATCAAGAGTTGGACGCTTAATCGACCGAGCCAGCCAGGTGCCCCACTTTGTGATTTTCTTAAATGAACTCCAAAGCACCCTGTGCTTGCATGAAGGCCCTCCACCACCCGCCACCTCTGGGTGAGCAGCGGCAGGGAGAACGGCGATGAGACACGGAATGACAACAAAGTGGGTAGCATGCATGCTTTCCGCATCTAGAAGCTGCGCGAGGTGCCCTCATGTACGTTATCTCACGTGCCCCTCGGTGTGCGGGGAAGGGCATGCTAATTCCAGCCCATTTTACAGATGAGGAGACGGGCACCAGGGAGGTGAGGGGCCGCAGCCAGCCAGTTCTAGAACCTGAAACGGGATGTGAACCCAGGCCGAAAGAACGACCAGTGCTTCCCAGCACCCCCAGCTGCGCACCACAGGCTGAGCTAGGAAGGCAGGGCGGCACAACAGCCCAGGGTGTCCAGTTCGTGGGACAGGGGCCCAGCACCTACCTTTGCGGACAGCAGGGCCATTCTCCTGTGGGGGCACCTTCTCGGTGCCCAAAGATCGGGGCACTTCCTTCTCTGCCGGTTTCGGGGCCTCGCCCGCCTTCTGGGCCTGCTTACACTTCTGGTCCAACTGCTTGAGCTTGGCGGCGCAGGCGGCCAGCCGCTCCTCCCGGGCTCGGCGCTCCTCCTCCTCCCGGCGCTTTCGGGCTCGTTCCACAGCCTCAGACATCTCGGACTGCACAAACTTCTGCCGTGGGGGTGGCTTGTCCTCTTTGTCCTCGACAGACTGTTGCCGGAACACGCTGCCCAGCGAGGACTTCTGCCAAGAGAACCAAGTCTGCTGGAACAGCAGGCCCCAAACCCAGGAGACGGCCCCCCCCACCGTGGGATCCGGTCTCCTTCCCAAGACCCCTGGGCACCTTCGAGAGGCAGCAGTCACGTGCTTGGTGGACCTGCGTTTCCATCCTGCCTGGCCCTTTCCCAACCGGCAGTAAGGACAGGGCAAGTGCCAACCTTCTCTCCCTTAGCTCCTCACGTGTGAGCTGGGGATAGAGGAGGCTCTCGGGATGGTGGGTGTGCAAGGAAGGCCTTGCATAGCGCTCTGCACGGTGACCGACCCAGGAAAGAGCACCCAGGTGCCCGCTCCACTACCAACGGGCACACAAGGTTAGGGCCTCCGCAGCTAGCGGACGGGAGCAGGCAGCACACACCCATCCTGAGTGGCCAAATGGCTCTATTCTTTCTCCCGTAAAAACACAGACATCTCTGGGAATGAAGAGGTATGAGAAATTAAAACACAGCCCGACGAAAGGTTATAAACTGACGCTTCATCTAAAAACACCTCTTCTGGCGACTTCACCCCCTTCTGAGTCGCTCGCTGGTCGCCAGTTACAGGACAGCAATCGTAGGGAAGCCCTCTCCACACCAGGCGGGTTTCTCCCTGATGTGCAGGGAGCACGAGGAATACGCAACAGCACAGACGACGGCCGAGTCCGACCGACCCCCGGCCACGGGAACTCCAGCGAGGTGACCAACACGACACACAGCTTGCCTAGTGACGCCGTCGCACAGAACTGTCACATGTCCTCAAACACAAACTAACAAGGTCTGGGCCTTCTCGGTACGCTCCTGACCCCTCCACAAAAGCACTGTGCAACACGTTTACCGCCGTCAAGGACTTTCCTCCCAAAAGCTGACTTCTAATCCAGAGAAAACAGGGACGACTGTCAAAGACTGGGGACTTCTGACCTGGAGGCACGAAAGCAGGTTCACACGATGTAACTGGGCCCGAGGCGTGCACTTTCCCTTCACGTTGCCCTTGACCAGCCCTGTCCGTGCTCTCTGGCGCTGTGCACAGCGGTGCCACGGAGCCTTCACCATCATCCGCCTCGCCCCCCCCCCCCCGCCCTGTGCTCCCAGGGAGGAGTGAGCGCCCTTCAAAGGGTATGAATGCCCCCATCAAGACTTCAGACGTGCCCTTCTGAACTGCCCTAATGTTAGCTACCATTGCATAGACTCCACACTGTGCAAAATATTTGAACTTTTCAGAAATCTGAATGCATACGATTATATTTTTTCTTTCTTGACTCAGTCAATTCACAGTGTTCTTAAGAGCAGATCAAAATGAAATCTTCTGGGGCGCCTAGGTGGCTCCATCGGTTAAGTGGCCAACTTCGGCTCAGGTCACGATCTCACGGTTCTTGAGTTCAAGCCCCGCATCGGGCTCTGTGCTGACAGCTCAGAGCCCGGAACCTGCTTCAGATTCTGTGTCTCCCTCTCTCTCTGCCCCTCCCCTGCTCACACTGTCTCCTTCTCAAAAATAATAATTAAATATTAAAAAAAATTTAATATATTCGAAGCTTAATGAGAAACAGGAGACTCAGAGTCTCAAAGTATCTTCCCACAGAATTCTTATCAACTATGGATGTGGAAGAGAGAAACCCCACAACGTGAAGTCAGGCAGACATCATAACCTTAGTCAAGAGATCAGAGCGAAGATTGTCAGCGGGTGGACAGAGTGGAATCACTGCTACCTGGTGGGATGCAGTTAGAGTCAGTGTCACTTCTGAGAGATTCTAGCCAAAAGCGGAAACCTGGAACCTAATCATGAGGAAGCACCAAATAAACCACACGTGAGGTGCATTCTACAAGATAACTGGCTTGCAGGTGTCCAAGTCATGAAAGTTAAGGAAGGCTGAGGGGCTATCCTAGACTGAAGGCGGCATGTGACTCTGAACCGGGTTCTTCCGGAACATTCAATGGGACAAGTGGTACAAGATGGGTGGCGTCTGAGGATCAGAAGGCAGTGATGTATGATGCTAACTTCCTGGTTCTGACTGCGGTAGAAAATAGATACCAACGTGTTCTGCCTGGACGGCCTGGTCGGCTTGGCATCTTACTCTAACAACGGTTCAGAGAAAAATATTCTTTGTACGCGCTTCCTACTTTTCTGTAAGTTTGTGACTGTTTTTAAAACCTTAAAAGAAATTTTTTTTCCAATTAAAACAAGAAAGAAACGTCCACCTAGGACTTTTATGTATGCATGTGAGCCCGCCCCAGCTAACCCCATGCACGGAACCCGGCCGGCGCCCACGTGTGCGTCCGCCCCCAGCTAACCCCATGCACGGAACCCCACCGGCGCCCACAGTACCTGGTAGTCTGGGCCGGAGGCCCAGCCATGAAGCTTCCTAGAAACTGGCTGAGGTTCTGGCACTTTGCGGACGACACGGGCCACACCCACTGCTTCGCCCCAGTCCTTTCCCTCCTCCTGGGGACGCTTAGCATCCGCACTGTCTGCAGAGCTCATTGACAACTGCCGCTGCCGTCGGGGGTCCCAGCTGTTCCTAGGACAGACCGCAGTGAGCGTGAGTTTTCCCAGTCAGCCCGAGCGTGGTCTGATCTTACCCATCACAGGGCCGCAGGGGTTCCCTCCCAAGCCAGCGGCCCACATACCAGTGTCCTTCCCTCGAACAGACCCAGCCAGCCCCCCACGGGTGACAGGACACGCCCAGAACACCAAAATCCGGCCCGGACATTTAGCGAGGCCCTCTTCCCCGCAAAGCTCCGGGCAGGATGTTTCACACTGAGTCCTTGGTTTACGGGAAGACAAGTCCTCACCCCCATTTTAAAGGGTTGGAAAGAGAGTCTCAGAGGGGCGGGGGAGCTGTCTTCCCAGGAGGAGGCAGTAGATGGGAACCTAGGATCTCAGAGGAAGGCCCTTCTCCTCATCCCAGGGCTCCTTCCCTGTGCTTTGCATGAAGGACGGGCTCAATCGATTCTCCTCAAAACGGCCAAAGACGGCGCCCCGAATGATGCCAATACACAGACCCCCGAGGAGGAAAGCAAAGCAGGCGCAACGCGAGAAAGGAGAGCGGCTCCCAACGGCGGCTCGAAGGGAATGGCGATCTGCCCCGTGCTCACCTTTACCTGCCGCAGGGGGAAAACCCGCATGTGCACTGACCAAGCACCTCTTTTATGCAAAACAAGCGCCCGGCGCCTTATCAAGGAGTTCTCAGAAAAGCAGGGACTCAGGTGTGGCTAGTTCGTGCATGTCTGCGTGTGTCCACACACACACACACACACGATGAGGGTGGAGGGGAGATGCTGTGAGGTCACAGCAGGGCAGCGAGTGCCCGCGCCTCCTGACTTCACCTTGAGAGGCGCGGAAACCACACAAGGCTCCGGACCCACCAGGAAAGACAGCGACGGCGCGGTGTGAAGGCAGGCGGCGAGCCCGCTAGCCTCTGCGTGGTCCAGGGAGGAAAGGATGTGGTCCCAGTGACCCAGAGACAGTAAGCAGGAAGGGATGGCACCCAGGGAAGGGTCAGGAGCCCGTCACAGGTGGGGAGACAAGGTGCGAGGAAGACCTGGGAGCTTGGAGGAGGAGACTCACAACCCACTCAAAGAACACCGCGGAAAGGTCAGGTTCAGCGGGGTCGGGGGTGGGGGGTGGTTTGGGGACTCTCAAAATTTGAGACGTCCTCGGTCACAGTCAGTAGCAAGGCTGTGTCCAAATCCATGCCTAACTCTTTCAGTTGAATATTCAATTAAAGAGACAAAGAACTGAGTGTCCTGCCGTTCCAGAAGTCTGTAAAATTTTATGTCTTTGCCTTTGATTTAAATTCTTGCTCACAATGCCTTCTGAGCTTAGTGTTCCAAGAATTGACCCACGAGATATTTCCCAAGTGCATCCAAAACTTCAGTTAAAATCACCCAGCATTAAAATAAATTCGAGAAGCCTCCATTAGTTAACTGTTTGTGTATCAGAGAAAAAACTAGCAGGTCACTACCAGCTCCCTCTAGAAGGGCTTTGAAGTGAGGAACATCGAACCAAAAAAAAAAAAAAAAGGCTCGCAGACTTAGCTCTGCAAACAGTCATGGACAATAAAATAGACAAAAGGAAAAACATCAAGGGGCGCCTGGGTGGTTCAGTCGGTCGAGCGTCTGACTTCTGCTCAGGTCATGATCTCACAGTTCGTGAGTTCAAGCCCCAGGTCGGGCTCTGTGCTGACAGCTTAGAGCCTGGAGCCTGCTTCTGATTCTGTGCCTCCTCTCTCTGTCCTTCCCCTACTAGTACTCTGTCTCTCTCTCTCTCTGTCTCTCCAAAAAATAAATACACATTTTAAAAAAAACTTAAAAAGGGAAAACATCAAAGCATTAAAAAAAAAAAGACTCGCAGACTTAGCTCTGTAAACAGTTACAGAAATACAATTAAGTCTAATAAATAAATATACAAAGGACATAGGTAATTGAATACAAAAGAAAGCATTCATATTTGCTGGCATTCTAAATAAATAAATAAATAGCAACTTAAAGCAGCCGTAGGTACTATTTAATAGGTACTAGCCATGGACATCTGGTTGGTTCAGTGTATAGAGAGTGTGACTCTTGATCTCAGGATTGGGAGTTCAAGTCCCACATTAGGGGTGGAATTTACTCTAAAAATAATAAAAGTGGGGCGTCTGGGTGGCTCAGTCGGTTAAGCATCCGACTTCGGCTCAAGTCATGATCTCACAGTTCGTGACTTCGAGCCCCGCATCGGGCTCTGTGCTGACAGCTCAGAGCCTGGAGCCTGGTTCGGATTCTGTGTCTCCCTCTCTCTCTCTGTTCCTCCCCCACCCATGCTGTCTCTCTCTCTCTCTCTCTCAAAAGTAAAAACATTTAAAAAAAAATTTTTTTTTAATAAATAAATAAATAAAAATAATAAAAGTAGGGCACCTGGGTGGCTCAGTCGGCTAAGCACCCGACTCCCGGTTTCGGCTCAGGTCATGATCTCACAGTTTTTTGAGTTCGAGCCCTGCATCGGGCTCCATGCTGACGGTGCAGAACCCGCTTGGGATTCTCCCTCTCCCCCTCTCCCTTGCTCTGCCCCTCCCTTGATCACGCTCCATCTCAAAATAAATAAGCTTAAAAATAAATAAATAAAAATAAAAAAGTCCTGGCCAATCATTCTGATATTAGGACAAAAACTAGAGGCACCAGACTTCAATGAAGTATTTTCCAAAAGGCATCATAATAAAATGAACCCAATGAAATGATCCAGACAAGAGAAGACGGAAAGGGGTCGAGTAAGCTCCGGAAATCTGACATCCCCCCGCTCGGGGCTTCTCCCAGATCCCGGACGTGCTCTAGCACGCACAACCCTGGAGTAAAGGAGTAGGTTGAACCCCGGTGGTTTCCCAAACCTGCCTGGCGAGAGAAGCCTTTCTGGGCACCACACCCACAGAAGTCATCTGCGGAACACGTGGTGTACACACTCGCTCAGGAGCACACCGGACGCACCCTGGCTCCCGTCCTGCACAGCTGTCCCACCCGCGGAACGGAAACCAAATCCAATGCGCCTGGCACCGTGCCCGGCGCCTCCGGCTGCGGTCAAGCCCCGGGGAGCAGCGCCATGGGCAGGGCTGGGGGGAGTCCTTACCACTTGGGCCTGCCGTCCTTCCCAACTTCCTCCTCCTCTTCGTCGTCACTGAACTTCAGTTTCTCGGAGTAGTCCACTTCCTCGTGAAGGCCTGCAATGGGGGAGGGCCAGGGAGAACGAGCAAAGCCAAGGCTCAGCAGTGCTAAGAGCGCCACACTGGGGGGCAGGGGGGGGTCCTCCAGTCGGGGCTTGTCCTGGCCTGAGGAGGAGGGCCACCCAGCCAGACGCTGCAGACAGACACTGCAGATAAAGTGAGGGACAGCTCTGGCTTCGGGTGACAGTAAGGCGGCCGGGTCAGATCAACCTTCCCACAGATAACAGTTCTTAAATCTGGACAAAGTATTTGATGAATGTGTTAGAAGGTGCAGAAGAGAGAGCGAAGGCAGGCAAAACCAGACGGGAACCCAACCTGGCAGCACAGAGGCTTGGCCAGTGGGATGCGTGAGCTGCTGCTGTGCCCTAGGGCACTCCTGAGCAGCTCAGGGGCAGAAAGTGCCCATCAGCTGACAAGTGGGCACACACGATGTGGGAACAGTGCTTTGACCGTAAAAATGAATGCAGACACACCCCCTCAACAAGACGAACCCTGAAAAACAAGCTCAGTGAGAGACGCCAGACATGAAAGGCCACAGCCTATATACGGTGTGCTTCCATTTATAGGAAATGTCCAGAACAAGCAAAACCACGGAGACAGAAAGTAGCTCAGTGGTCGCCAGAGGCTCTGTGCGGGGTTGGGGGTGGGTGAGAGTGATCTGTGGGTGATGGAAGTGTTCTCGAACCGGACAGTGGAAATGGTCGCACAAACTTGTCGATATACTAAAAATCACTGAATTGCAGACTTTAAAAGGGTACCTTTTATGGTACATGAAATTTGTTTCATGCACTCTTCGAAAAAAGGCAAAACATCCAATACATTACAAAACAGGTTTGACGAAAAAGCAAGGGCAACTACATGCTGCCTAGATCATCAGTTGAAATCCACACACAAATGGGTTGAAGGCAAAGGGATTCAAGAAAAAAGGCACATGTTTACACTAGAGCAGTTACAGCAACACGGGACAAGACAGACTCCAAGAAGCACTTCCAGTGATAAAGGACACCTGAAAATAATACAAAGGGTCAAAGTGTCACTCATAAAAATTGTGAATGTGCATATGCCTAATAATAGCTTCGAAATCAATGAACCAGAAACTGATAGAAGTAAAGGGAGAAACAGATAGATCCACAGTCACAGTGCAGAATTTAATGCTTCATTTTCAGTAACTGAGAGGATCAGACAAAAATATCAGGAACTATGTAAGATCTGAAAGACACTTTCCACAACCTTGATAGTGACCAAATTGAGATTTACAGAACATAATGACCAACAACCATAGAATACACGTTCTTTTCAAATACACTTGGAATATTCATGAAGAAAGATCATGTCCTGTTCATAAAACAAGTCTCAGTAAGCTGAAAAGAACTGAAATCATACAGTGTATGTTCTCTGACTGCAATGGAATTAAATTAGAAATCTAGAGAGCCCCAATAATTAAAATGAACAGATAAAATGAAATAGGAAACAATCCAACAATGGAGAAAATTAAAGCTCCAAACTGCCTCTTAGTGAAAGATTAATAAAACCAATAAGCCCTTGGCAGAAGAAAGAAACAGAACAATACAAACTCTCCAGTTACTGGGAATGAAAGAGGTCCATCACTACAGAGCCTAGAGACATCAAAAGGGAAAGGAATTGCTATCAACAACTTTGTTACCAATAAATCCAATCACAAGAAATAAACAAGTCCCTTGAAAAACACAACTTACCAAATACAACAAAGGAAATCTGGGCAGCCCCATTAACTACTCAGAGAAATTAAACTTATTTTCACAAATGTCACCACAGGGAAAATACCAGGGCCAAATTATTTCACTGGTAAATTCTATCAAGTACTCGTGGGAGAAAGAATACCAAACTTACAGAAACACTTTCAGAAAGTAGAGAAGGAACATTTCTCAACTCATCTTATGAGCCCAACAAAGATACTTTAAAAAAAAAAGAAAATTAGAGACCAATTCACCATGGACATAGAGGCCAAGAACCTTTATAAAATATCAGCACGTCGAATCTAGGCATACAAAAAGGTGGAGCTAATTCTAGGAATGCAAGGTTGGTTTAACATTAAAAAAAATCAACTGGTGTGGGGCGTCTGGGTAGCTCAGTCGGTTGAGCGTCCAACTCTTAATTTCGGCTCAGCTCATGATCCCAGGGTCGTGGAAGTGAGCCCAGCATCAGACTCAACACTGAGCATGGAGCCTGCTTGGAATATTCTCCTCTCCCTCCCTCCCTCTCTCTCTCTCTCTCTCTCTCTCTCTCCTTCTGCCCCCCTTCTCCATTCATCCACACTCTCCCAAAAAAAAAAAAAAAAAAAAAAAAAAAGAAATCTAAGCAAGCCACCAGATTACCAAAATAAAGGAGAAAAATCTCATGATCACAGAACAGGAAAAGTTATTTAACAAAATTCAATACCCATTTGTGATTGAGAAAACATTCAGCAAGCGAGAAATACAAGGAAACCCCTCAATCTGATAGAGAACACCCTGAACCCTACAGCTGACATCAGATTTAATGGTGAAACGCTAAACGCTTTCTCCCCAAGATCAGAAACAAAGAACTTGAACACAACCCTGTACTGGAAGTACCACGCTGCAGCATTTAGGCAAGAAATAAAAGCTCGGGGCACCTGGGTGGGTCAGCCAGTTAAGCACCTGACGTTGGTTCGGGTCATGATCTTATGGTTCGTGAATTCGAGTCCCGCGTCGGGCCCTGTGCTGACAACACAGAGCCTGGAGCCTGATTCAGATTCTGTATCTCCCTCTCTGCCCCTTTCCCGCTCGCGCTTTCTCTTTCTCAAAAAATGAACATTAAAAAAAAAGCTTTAAAAAAGAAATAAAAGGCATATAATCTGAAAAGGAAACACAAAACCATCCCTATTTATAGGCAACATGACGGTTTATGCAGAAAATTCTGAGAAATCAGGGCGTCTGGGTGGCTCAGTCAGTTTAAGCATCCGAGACTTGATTTCAGTTCAGGTCGTGGGGAACTCGAGCCCCTCGTGGGCTCCACACTGAACGTGGAGCCTGCTTGGGATTCTCTCCCTCCCTCTCCTCCTTCCCCACTTGTGCACGTGCGTGCACTTCTCTCGCTCTTTCCCTCTTAAAAAAAAAAAATCTTAGAAATTCTAAGAAATCAACAAAAACTAGGGAAACTGAGTATACTCAGAAAAGTGCCTAGAACAAGGTCCACACGCAAAAATCAACTATTATCTACAGAACACCAAACATAAAAAATAAACTGACACTGTGAAAAAAGTCAACGCTATTTTACAGCAGCATCCAAACAACATACCCTACTTAGGAATAAACACAACAGAAGATGTTCAAGACCTCCACACTGAGAACTGGAAACAGAGCTGAGGGAAGTCGGAGATTCACCCAAGTTCCTGGATGGAAGATTCAAGGCATCATTTATTCAGAAATACATCCAACACAGTCCTACCCAAAATGCCTTCAGGAGTTTTGTAAATACTGACAGGCTTATCCTAAATCTATATGGCAATGAAAAGACCTTATAGTCAAATAATCGTGAAAGGGAACAAGGCCAGAAAGCTGACGCTACCTGAACTTTAAGACTTACTATACAGCAACAGCGTGGTGGTGGCCTGAATGAATCAATACATCAAGGACACAAACGGGGCCCAGAAATAGACCCACATTTATCTGGTCAATTGATTTTTGGCAAACGCACCAAAGCAATTCAATAGGCAGAGGAAAGTCCTCCCAACAAATGGTGCAGAACCGGATATCCTTATGGATTAAAAGGAGCCTCAACTCCTAGCTTATGCACAAAAGTTAATTCAACGTACATCACGGACCCAAAAACAAGAGTTGAGACTCTAGAAAAGAAGGGAATATCTTTGCAGTCAGGAGGAGACAAAGATTTTCAGATAGGACGCAAAAGAAATAACCATAAAAAAACACCAACACAAATTAACCTTCATTGAAATAAAAAAAAAAAAACTCCTCATCAAAACCGTGCTAAAGAAATGAACCGACAAGCCAAGCCAAGGGGGAAATTATTTGTAAAAAGTAAGTGGCCAAGGACTCGTATCCATGACTTACTCGTAACCTACCGCTCAAAAAGAAAAAAGAAAATATACCGGGAGCCAAAGAACACAAGAAAACTCGTTCATCGTCCTTAGTCATCAGCAAAATGCAAATGAAAAGCACAAGGAGACACCACGACACACCCACTAGAATGGCTAAAATTAAACAGACTCATCGCGTGGCAGTGTCGTGAGGACGCAGGGGACCCCGCTTTCCCCAGAGCCGCCGTAGAGAAGGTTTGGGGGGGGGGGGGTCTCCCTGGCCCGATCACGCACCTTGCCTCTGACCTGACAATTCTGCTCCCGGGTACTGACTGAAGAGAACTGTGGTGGAACTGTTGAGAAGAGAACTCCCCTCAGTAGAGGGGAGGCCCCGGGTGGAGCTGGGGCAGGGGGGCTGCCGGGGGTGGGGGGGAATCTCCGGCACTCGTGTATCCGTTGGTCAAAACCGCACCAGTAAAATGGGCGCCGGTCGGTGGAATTAACATGCACGCGAACGCAAATAAAGACAATTTTAAGAGAAAGCCATCAGGGTGGCACACGGGGCATGGTACTTGTTGAAGCCAGGCGACGCGAAGCTGGGGGCTCCTCACCCCACTTATGGGTCTGCATACTTTTCCCGTTCTAGAAGGTCTTTTTGGCAAGTTAACGAAACCTCCCGTGGGTCCGAGATCACGACGGAAGACCAACGGAAGACAGTGCCCAGTGAGCAAGTCACCGCTGGCGAGGTGGCTGGCTGGGGGGCGCACGGCTTGCCGCCGGGGCTTTCGGGCCGGGAAAGCAGAGGCGACCCCGGCCCCGACAGCCCCACAACCCACCTGCCCAGCCGGCGTCGGCGTCGGCGTCCAGGTCGTCCAGGCCCTTCAGGTTTTCCGCGTTGATGATCGTGGGCCGCGGCGCCCGCCCCACCAGCTGCCTCAGCGGGCGGATGGGCCGAGTCGTTCCCAGCCTGCTTTCTTTTCTGACGAGGGCGACAAGAGTAAAGATCTGGCCTCGTGTCAAGGACACAGATGGAAGCAAAAGCCAATACTTTTCCAAAAATAAGTCCAACACTGCAAAGGTTCACGGTTGCATTTTAATATTTAAATCCCCTCCTTTAGCAAAAAAACAAAAACCACAAAAACTGTAACGGGGGGCGCCCGGGTGGCTCAGTGGGTTAAGCGTCCCACACTTGGTTTCGGGTCAGGTCACGATCTCTCGGTTTTGTGGCTTCGAGCCCCACGTCGGCCTCTGCGCTGGCAGCGCGGAGCCTGCTGGGGATTCTCGGTCTCCCTCCTTCTCTACCCCTCCCCCACTTGCACGGTCTCTGTCTCTCTCAAAATGGATGAAGAGACTTAAAAATTTTTTAAAGAAAATAATAATGAAAAAAATAAAAGAAACCTATACGGAACGAACAAATCCCAGAGACTTCTGCCTCATCCCGCAGTTTCATATACTCAGCGCTGACGCCTAGCGTAGCAGCAACAAACACGTCCCGAAACTTCCAACTCTGTCATAATCCACCCTCATTCAGCTCCAGATCCCGGCCGCCCCCCACCCCTTGGAGCTCCGCGTTGGTTACCGCGTTCACCGCGGTCTCCAGGAGACCAAGCCCCTTCGCACATCAGCCCACAAAGCTGTGCAGTAGCACCGCCAGGGGCAATTTCTACACGCGTGACTATCAATGCAGCAGCCTTACCCATCCTGGTCATTCATCTGGAACTGCCTAAAAGGGACACGGGGCTCAAGCCGGAGCTGGGGGAGGGGGAAAGGTCCTCGTTCCACGGTACCCTGGTTCTCTGAGGACTGTGGCGAGCACATCTGAAACATAACATCAATGAACAGGATTTTTCCGGGAATGGCTCAAATCCGAAGTTCCACTTGCATTGGAAATTTGTTTTGGAAAAATGGAAAATGGGAAACAAGAGACAGGCACGTCTTAGGAACTTCCCAGTTAATCCTACCACCATCCCCTCCATCTCTCCTGCCGTCAGTAAGTAAACCTGGGGACTCGTGGTGTCTAGGGCAAGGCCTGCCTCTCCTTTCTCAAAAGAACTAAGGCTGAAATAATATCCACATCACAAGGGAAAGAAGTCGAAGACCCTTGAGATTTGACAAGGGGGAGAGAAAATGCAGAGGTGACGGACACTTCCAAGGCAGGGACTATGAGGGCAAAGCCACTGGCAGGGAGAACCGGGGTGGACATTCGGCCACTTAGAGTAGGTTCTGCCTTCGCGATTTCTGCAATCCGACTTCGTGGGGGAAAAAAATATGCACACTCTGAAAAACTTACAAAAGCAGGAAGCATGTCATGGTATGTAGGTGGGTGGTATACATTTCCCATGAACTGTGAAGCCCCTTTTCGGACAGGCTGAGCCGGGCGGAGAGAGGGGTCCTTAGAATCGCCGGTACATGCCGAGGAGGGGGCTCCGTCTCCCGCACTCGAGTTCCTGCTGCCCAGCTCAGTTGGGGAGGCGCTCAGAGACGTGGCAGAAATTATGTTTCGCCCACCGCCCTCCCTCCAGCTTGTCACATCTGGAAATCGAAAGGGGGGCAAAAGGGGAAAGGAAAGGGGGGGGGAGGAGGGATTGTATGAGGCTCTGAAGGTCAAGGGACCCCCTCATTCACCAAAGACAAAAACCCCAGAAGTGCAGCGTTGGGTCAAGTGGTCGAATCTGTCACGGGAGGTGGAGGACGGACACCTGGCCAAGGAGTATGAACTTGCTGCGGGAAGTCGATTGTAAAGAGAAATACGAGAGAAGGCAGGTGTAAGCAAGACGTGGTCTTCGTGGATTAACAGAAACCACGGACACCCACAGATCTAACACCCCAAAGAAATCAGGACAGCCCAGGTGAAAACAGCGTTGGGTCATTTCTCCCACAATCACTGACCCGTCAGGATCAGCACCGGCCTTTACATTAAAGCTGGAGTAAGTCCTGGGGTGCCTGGCTGCAGGAGCGTGCAACTCTTGATCTCAGGGCTGTTGAGTCTGAGCCCCACACTGGGTGTAGCGATTACTTAAAAAGAAAATCTTTAAAACTGGAGTAAGTCCTGACATGTTTCAACACTCATTCATGGTGACATCTCTAGTCAGAGAGACTCCCCAGGTCCTAAGATAAAGCAGAGACCCTCTCCCTCCAAGTGGGGGCACGGAAGGGTCTGGGGCCCTACGCACCAGGCCTTCACCCCACTTGCTCCTGCCCTGGCCCGCAGGGCTCTCCTGCAGGTCACAGATTGAAACCTTCCAAGCTGTCAATCTTTTTAAGATGCTTCCCACTGTCAAATATAGCAAGACCTGGGGGAATTACAGGCCAACGAGAAGTCAGATAAGTCTGCCCCTTTTCAGTGTAGGTTGAAGCATGAAGACTCTGACTACTTGGACCCTCAAGAGAAAGAGACACAGCACAGGAGACACAAAATCAGGGTCAGCTCCCAGCAAGTCGACCGCCTTGAGTATGATCTTGGGCAAGCCCCCTACGGTCACTGCTCTGGCCACACCTGCTTCTTCATCTTCTCACATGAAGAGATGGAACTGATCCCAGAAGCTTCTTGTAGGTCTAAATTTTTGTAGTCCTACGAAGCAGTTCACCTTCATCTCAGAAAGCGATAGCTCTTGGCCTGAGAATTTCGTTACATATTTGGAGCAGACCGAATAACACACCACAGGCCCCTGAAAAGGTAGCACGCTCGGTTAAAGAGCCACCTAGTGATCATTTCCTTTATAGGGCGTCAGTTCTAACACCCTGAAACCTTGGGGATTAATTCAGGCAAGCAGACAAAAGTCCCTCCGATTTCAAGACCTGACCAAGTCCTCCCCCCACCACCCACCCCACACGAACAAAAAACATAAGAGCCGTTTCACAATCCTCGGTTAGAACAGATGGAAAATCTCATTCCTAAAAAAACTTTAACCTCTAACCACTCAAGGCCACTAAGAAAAAAGAAAAAAGAAAAAAAAAAATACTACCTGCAAGCACTGCTATATAATCCTGCCAACTCCTTGGCTAGACCCCAGATGAGGAAACTGTGAAGACAAATCCTCGACTGGTTACAAAGCAATCCCCTGGGGGACATGTTAAAAAATAGAGATTCTCCGGGCACCTGGGTGGTTCAGTCGGTTAAGTGTCCGCCTCTTGGTTTCGGCTCAGGTCACGGTCTCATGGTTCATGGGTTCAAGCCCTGCATCGGTCTCTGTGCTGACAGCGCGGAGCCCGCCCTCTCTCTCTCTGCCCCTCCCACAAGCATGTGATCCCTCTCAAAATAAATAAACTTAAAAAAAAAATAGAGATTCTAATTTGACTGAGGACGGAGGAGGGCTGGAAATCAGACTTTTTCACAAACTCCCCAAAGGATCCTGGGCAGGATTTGGCTATAGGTTTAGGAACCGCTGGCTTAGAAAACAAGCTCCTGAATCAGGGACGGAGTTAATGGGCCCTTGGTCTGTCTGTGCCAGGCCCACTCGAGCAGAGCAGAGCTCCCGTCTGGTGACAGCTGGGGAAGCAGACGGGCCTGGCCCAACCCAAAGGACGAGAAAGGAATGACCTCTGGACCAGCCTGGGGAGCAAGTCCCACAGAGGCAGGGAGCAGACAACAGGTCTGCTTTCCAGGCGGGGAGCCTGGGCCCCTGGGGCTTCGGCTCGGTGAGGACACACATGAGTCAAAGAGGCAGAGGGGCAGGAAGATAGCGGGGGGGGGGGGGGGGGCGCTGTCCCCACGGGTGCCCAGACAGGGGCTGCTGCCGCTCACTCACTCTGAGGGCGGAGGCTTGGTCCTGGCCCATACGACAGATCTAAGACGCCCCTTTCTTTGCCAGCCTTGTCCTGCCCTCCAGCTGCTTTCAGCGTCGGAAATTCCTCGGGAGAGAAGGATAACAGTCGGCTTGAGCCCCTTAAACCTGTCAAGAAAACCAGAAAGACTCAGTTAGGGAGCAAGTGAGACGGGCATCGACAGTTCCCTGCTTCAGCCGCTCCCCGCGTCGGAAGGCACACTGCCCTGGCGTGGGCTTCTGTTAAGTGCGCCGTCTGCACTGGCATCGTGTGCTGGCAGGGTGGCAGTGGAGGCCCCAGGGTGACAAAGAGAGGCTGGACGCAGGCGACACCAGGCCCTTGCGGCTAACCTGCACGAGCTGGTAACAATGGGCGAGGGAGAGGCCAGCATAGCCGCTCCAGCCCAGATCCTTCCCGCCGCCGGGAAAAGGCAGTAAGGCCCTCCTGGTGGCCCCAGGGGACAGAGCAGCACAGTCTTCAGGGAAACCGGCCCAGGGAGGTCAACCGCTCTCATGTGGAGGTAATGCGCACAGAAAGGCCTGCCCCCTCGTTCCACCCCCATGGGTACCAGGCATCTTACTCCTGCCACCTTGGGATCAATTCCTTCCTTGGCTCCCCCATCCCTTCCCCAACGCCACACGCCCGCCCTTCTTTAACTCCGCGGGAGCCCCTCCCAGCACTTAGCGCTGGCAACCTCCGATCTATTTTGGACAAACAGACAATAATAAAAGGTGCACTCTATGGTCCCGAGTGGGATCTGGTGCTTTTGTCCGGACCAAGTGCCCAGCACCATCTCAACTTAACCCAACAGTGCCAGCACGTGGCCCAGTGCCTGAGAAACGCCTTGTTCCCTAGGCAATCGGTGCCTTCACACCACTGCACAGACCCGTGAGCTAAAGCGGACTTTGCAGAAAGCAGCGGCTGGGATCGGTGCAGACGCATAAGGCAGCACGTCCCTACTTGACGGAAAGTTCCAGGGTCAGATACACGCGCCAGGGTGACACAGTCTCCCGGTGTCACACAGGAGCGCCGCTGCTCTGTGAAGGGGGACTTGGACTCAGGGTCCCTTCGGCAGGTTAAAAAGTCACTGGCAAGGATGAAACGTGAAAGTCACGCCTTGAACACATGGCAGATCTGGAGCCTGAAAACAAGACCCTCAGTATGTCTTTCGGGCTCAGCAGTCACGGAACAGAAGCCTTACTCGACGTGTGAACTGAACTTCCCCTCCACAGATCAGAAGGATGAAGAACTCAAAATCTCCAGCCAAAGCGGCGGCACTCCTAAGGTTTTGGCGCTCCAGAACGTTCCCCACCAATGCCGTGTGCCACGCGCTCCCTGCCGTGAGAACCCGATGCAGGAACATCCGGGGCTGCTTCGAAGGTCCCAGATGGAGCCGCCCCACAAACCCCCGGCCCCCACCCCCGGGTCTGACCCAGGTGCAAGAGGCTACGCACAGCGGTCTACCGACGCAGGAGGAGCCCTTCTGAACTGCAGTCGTGAACTTGTGTGTGGGCAACGCCGCAAAGTGCCCACAGCCCTGCTGGCACCCGGACTCGTGACAGCAGCACAGGAGGGGGACCCAGGGGGCTGCTCCCCACCCGCCCCAGCAGGGGCCCAGGACGCATCTGTCCTTCCTCCCAGGCTCCTGGGCCCTGCTGCCTCCGAGATGAACAATCGCGTTTACAGAAGGTTTGGCTGTGTTTTGGAGTTATTTTCTAAATCGCGTCTTATTTTTCATAGAAATACAATCCCATGGTTTAAAAAATAAGAAGCCGTAGAAAGGTACAGACGGATTCCCGTCCGCCCGCGTGCCCACCTGCCTACTTCTGACGCGCTGAGAAAAACAGGCAGCTTCCTCCACCCCCCAACTCAGGCTTCCTTCCGGAGATTTTTTTTTTTTTTTTGGATGCACGTACATTTTCTGTAAGTACACTTTCCCTCGTCCCAATTTTTTTTCGTGAATAGTAACATACTCTACATATTATTCTGAACTTTTTTCCATTTAAGAATATATCCTAGAGAGCTTGCCAGATCCGTGGAAAACTGCTTTTCTTCCCTTTAGAGATAAGTAGTATTTCTTTAAAGCACCAAAATTTAACGGACATTGCAAGCGACGGTCTCCAATCTTCCCCTACCACAATTCTGCAACGAGTATCTTTTGACGATATGCCATTTCTCACATCGGCAAGCATCATTTCTGGGATGATTTTCCTCCAAGTGGAAATGCTAGGTCAAAGGGTGCACCCATTAGTATTTCGATAGGCGGCGTCAAGCTGCCCGCCAAGGGGCTGTGCCAATTTAGTACTTTTTTAATCTCTGCAGTTCTTTTTAAATAAAAATCAATGCATGTGATTTACTTAAAAAAATCCTAACCTACAGAATAAAAGCTGTAGAAAGCTAAGACTGCCGTTAAAACAGTCTAGTGAGTACACTTTGTAAAGCCTCTTTTAAAGATCTAGTTTTAGGGGACAAATGCGGGTCACCGCCCTCCCTGCCCCGCCGCCCCCACTTATCTTGCCCCCCCACCTCACCCCACAGACCAGAGAACCCGTAAAGCTCCCTCCTGCCCTTAACTCCTGCCCAGCAGCCAGAGTCTGACATCACTTGGCGCGCTGACTGACGCGTCGGGGCCGGAGCCCCCAACCATGCGGGGACTGCCACCCAGAAGGGGCGCGTGCGCTAGGTAGGAGGGGAGGGCTGGGGGCAGGATGTCCGCTGTTTCTCTGCACAAGCTACAGAAGGCAGCTGGCGGAGCCTTGGCGCCAGGGGCACACAGAAGGCCCAGGGGGCGGCCAGGGCCGCGGAGGGGGGAGGGCGGTGAGGGGAGTCAGCCCTCTGCACACGGGGAAGAGCAAGTGTGGAACGCCACCCCCACCTGCAGCCTCTCCTTCCTGTGCGGGGGGCATCGCCCGGTTTGGTCTGTACACCGTGCTAGAAATACTCGCGCTCTCAGTGGCAAATCAGTAGGAGGGCTTGGGTAGAAAAATCTGGATTTTTGGCCTCCCTCTGAAGCACCCACTGAGCCTGGGCCCCTGTGCTTTTAGGGCTCCAGGCGCTGGAAGGGTGGGGGTCGGGTGGTCTGGCTGCCCTCTCTGCCCAGGTGGGCCCTCACCTCTGCCCTAAGGTCTGCCCCGGAAGCACTCTTATCACCTCCTCCTCCTCCTCCTCTCCCCCATCTCCCCTCTGCATCTCCCCTCCGCAGGCGACACCTCTGACACGTCCCGTGTCAGGCACGACACAAACGTACCAAGGACCATGTAAGTGCTCTGTTATCACCGTCCAAAGAGCAAGCAGCCCAACTCCCAGGGCCTGGCTCATTTGTAAACCCAGGCCCGAAGCTCGCACCACACCACACCTCCTCCTTGCAGGCCCCGGGGAGAGAAGTAGACGTGTGTCGGCCACACCGCTGAGCGGGTATCAAGGGCACAGACCGCACAGCCTAGTCCAAGAGCGACAGGGCCAGCCTCCAGCCTCCCCACACCCTCCAGCTGGGATGTCAAGGGTGATAACGTTCAGTGAAACCAGAGAGTGGACAGGCCTGGCGGACGCAGTGCCCCCACCCTCGGGGGCAGAGGTAAAGGCTCCTCGGGGCAGCAGCTCACGGTGAGAGATTCCACAAAGCTTTAGCCAAGGGCTGCCTAGACCCGGGCAGAACCATCTAGAAAAGGCACTCGTCCCTCCCTCCCTCCCTCCCACCCAGCCCAATGCCACCTGCCCACACTCACCACCTTCGTGTCCTGCTGGCTTTCCATTCAGCTGTGCCCATGACTTTGGTCCACCTGGCACTGAATTTGTGTTCTGAAAGAAGGAGGGAAATGAAGATGAAGCCCGCCCGATCCGCCTGCTTCCCAGCCAGCACCCGCCCGGCGCGGCAGCCCGGGGGAGGAGCAGGAGGGGTTGGTGGGGGCAGCTCCCCCAGCTGGTTCCACGGCTCGGCCAGGACGCCAGCCCACGTCCCCTCCACGCTGCACTCTGGAACACTCCGTCAGCTACGAGGCCTTGCTCCGGAGATGAAGACCAGACCCCATCCGAACACGTGGCTCAAAAGCCACGTGCCACACTGCGGACAGAGGAGCATCGGCACGGGACGGCCGGCGTGCCCGATCCCCGCTGGAGGCGCCACCGCACGGCCCTCCGTAATTACTGACTGTCTGTCGTTCCCCGAGGCACAAGCACTCAAGTGAGAGGCCTCCCTCCTCCGCGAAGCCACACTGGCCTGGCTCGCACGCAAGCCGGGGAGCTAACTGTGCTGGACGCTCACTGCACGCGCGGCCCTGTGCTGGGCACACCCTGCCCCAGCAAACCCTCCCGCAGCCTGGGAAGGTTCTAGTCCTATCCCTGCGGAGGCTCGGAAAGGAGTCACTGGGCCCAGCCAGGAGGGCAAGGACCAGGACTTGGCCCCACCCTGACCGCGTCCCAAGCCCCGGGAGTCCCCAACCACTGAGCCCGCCTGCCTCCGCCGACAACTCAGCCTCACGGCCTTCCCCTCCACCCAAAGGTGCCAACGCACAGAACCAAGCTGGCGTGGCACCCCCTGGGTGGAACCTTACGTGAAATAATCCCCCTTTCCTGGCACCCCTGCCTCCGGCACCACCGAACTCAGGGCCGATGGCGGCGTCTGTCACCTTGCACGTGGAGCCGGCCAGGTGTGACACTCCACTTACTTACCAGAGGTTGCCCCCAGCGCCCTGGGAGGGGGCTGCAGGCCCCCCGCACACACACAGGCCACAGAAGGGATGTGCCGGCGACGTCACAGGGCAGTGCCACCGGGGCACCACCACCCCACAGCCTCCCACTGGGTGTCTGCAGGCTGTGCAAGGATGCCCCTGCCCTCGCCCACCAAAGGCACCGACCGGGAAGAGACGGGCTCCAGGGCCGAGAAGGGGCTACTACCGTTGCCGTTAGAGGGCTGCCGTGCTGGAGATGAGGCTTTAAGGGCCGGGAAACACTGGGAGCCCCATTCCCACCACGGAGGGAAGGGCAGATCCCTGGGCAGAGAGAGCAGCGTGCCAGCCCCAGGACGGACCCTCAGCGGTTTTCCTCGACAGATGCCAGGACCACACCAGGCCCCAGGCCAGACCCTGCCGCGCTGGGGGACGGGCACAGACACGCTTCGGGCAGCTCTGAAGGGGAGTCGGACATCCAGCCAGGGCAGGAGACAGATGCAAACTCCACCAACTCTCTGTGCTCTGACTGGGCGACCGGCGCCAGTGGATTCAGGCCAATGAATACAGAGTTCCGCATGAATGCGGACCTCTTCTTCCTTTTCCTTTAATTCCAAAAGCACAGTTCAGGGTTGGGTGGGGGAGGGGGCCCCTCTGGCAGAGCCACACACTGTCCCCAGTGGTTGGGGATGGCACCTCAGACCTTCTGTTGCCCAGGGAGCAGTACGGAACTAACACACACCAGCGCAGGCTGTCTTCCAGAGACCTGTCGAATGCTAGGTTATCTGTGGTTTTCTACACGATCAGTCAGGAGACGTCTCATCCAGATCTCTAGCTACCAGCTAAGTATACCCTCCTGGGGGCCTCTGCAAGCCAGACAGACTCGGATGGACTGAGTAAATTACGAGCCCTGGCTTGGTTAAATCCTAACTTTCCGCTTAGGAAAACACTTTTTTTTTTCCTTAAGATTTAAGTTTTTAAGTAATCTCTACACCCAACGTGGGGCTCAAACTCACAACCCTGAGATCAAGAGTTGCGTGCTCTGCTGACTGAGCCGGCCAGGGCGCCCCTAGGAAAACACTTTAAATGCATCGACAAACAAAGGGTCATAGACCGGTATTTCCCAGTGTGTTCTGGGAGACTGTAGTCTCTGCAGACGTTCAGTCAGAAAGGTTTCCCAGGACAAGTGAGTCCGGGGGATGCCGTCCCGTGTCTCTACAGACTCACGGCACACGTGAGCACGTGAGAGACACTGATGAGAAGTGATGGTAAAGGAGCGTGCTTGCTTTTGTTTCTCAACTCCCCCGACCGCCCCCCCTCGAACGTTCCCTGTGGTCTAACCAGTCCCCACGGAGCACATTCAGGGGACCCTGATCCAGCGCGGAGCCGGCCCCAGTGACCTCGCCGCCGGGTAAGTCACCAGGGAGCTAACCGGGTGTCTGTACTCCACTCTGCATCTGCGGTCTTCCTCCAAGAACTGCGCGTGCAGGCACCTCCCAGGGACCAGGACAACCTCCCGTGCCCATTTTCCGCAGCCACCCGTCAGGCTTGGCCCCTGGAAGGAGCAGGTCACTCGGCACCTACCTCCTGGCTGCTCGACTGTGTCGGCTTCTGTAAGCTGGAGACAGGCCTCTGCAAACCCGGCTGCGGCAGCGACTCCGGCGGCTGAGAGCCCGTCGCACTGGAACTGGACAAGGCGGGGGGCGTGGGGGTGAGATGGGCACGCGCAGGGATCCCCCCACGCTTCCCGGAGCGGTGGCTGCTCGGCGGCCCATGGGCAGCACGCAGCCTGTCCGACAGGCTCTGGTGCCGCAGAGCCCACGAGAAGCTGAACCCCATCCAAGGCCTGCCTGCTGGCGCCTGCCGGGCAGGACTGTCCTCGGCCCCCGGCAGCGCTTCTCCTGCGGAGGCTGGAAGCTGACCACAAACAAGTGCCGCAGGGGCTGCCAACAGGGAAACTGAGTCATCAGCATGGGAGGGAGGGGGCTCTGAGCCCCTCGCTCCTGACCAAGAACTCACGGCTGTGCCGGGGGCTGATGGCTTCATTTTTTTCCTCTCTTGGCTTACAGAAGAAATATATGCCCATAGTGAAAATAAATTTATAAATACATAGAGCACAGAATTTGTCACGATCTCATCCTCCAGAGAGAAACGGCAAGCAGATTTTTCTATATATGTATGTATGAACATAGTATTTTTTTTTTTTTTTTTTTTTACCACCACACATACGATTCGTAACTTGTTTTTCACTTACTGTATCCAAGGTGCTTTCAGGACAACGCCTGGACCCACCTCTGCTCTAGTGACACAGGGCAAGCTGGCTGGATAGGCCCTAACTTACCAACCCTCATCTTTTTTTTCCCATTACTGGCGAAACTGCAATGAGCACTTTTTATACGTAACCTGGCACCCTTTTGTGTAAGTAATCCAGTAGTCTAAGTTCTTAGAAACAGGGCTGCTGGATCAAAAGACGTTGTGAAGTTTAAGAGATATTGCCCAAGGGAGTTCCCAAGAAGGCGGGGTCAGCCGATACACACTCCCCAAACAAGGAGGGGCTCCAAGGAAGACATCTGTCTGCTCATCCAGAGCCTTCCAGTCACGCCCTCATCCCGACGGGACCCAGGGAGGGCAGCAATCCGCTCAGCCAGTGCCCCCAGCCAGGGGCTCCCCAGGAAGCTGAAGCCAAACGCTCCACACACAGGAGCGTTCCAGGGAGGAACTCACCGGGCAGGTTTCCTACATAATGAAGGCCACTCACCGCTTACTTCACTTTCTACCTACAGCAGAAGCTTCCAGCTAGCATCTTTTTTGTGTTCTCCAGACCTCAGCATGCAGTCCCAGCAGCTGTGGCCCTCGCTCTGCCACCTCCATGATACTCTAAGGGAGCACGTGGCCCCAGGGTCACAGAGGACCAGCGCCTGGGGTCCACGGCCTTATCCAGTGTCCCTTCTCTACCTCCTCCCTGGCTGACGTGCTTCAGCATAACCGACACCCCATTAAAGTCGCCTGATCCCTCCCACGCCCATGTCGGCAGGACCCGAAATAAGGAGGGAGCAAACGCCTGTCCTCTCTCTGCGGAACTTCCTGCAGCAGAGGCCTTTCAACGCTTAGAGGGTCTGCAGCATCTACCGTGGGAACAGAATGACAGCAGCGGTAGTGGACACCTGCCACGCACGTCCTCTGCCAGCCAGGTTCTGTGCCAGGGACGTGACCTGCACTGCCCGGTCTATTTCTTACCACCACCCAGGCAGTCTTCCTACTTCACAGGACACAGGAGTGCACCGATCAAGTAATCCCCCAGGTTCCACAGAGCTAGTAGTAGGTAGCCTGGCAGATTCTAAAAGTCAGGCCACACCCCCGCCCAGGATGACCCCTGAACAAACCGTGAGCGAAATTTTAAAAACAGCTTTTCAGACTCAACTTCGGTGATTGCTCCTGTACGCTCACCCGCACGAGTTACGCGCTCACTCTCTCCATCTTGTGCGAAGTAACCGTGGGCAGTTTTATAAAAGCTGCCATGGCCTCGGCCGGTGAGAGAAAAGGACACTGGGTTTACTCTCCGGATCCCAAGCCTCGGCAGCCAGAGCACAAGAGATTGAGGGCAGGGAGATGCACGGGACCAGACCGTTTTGTTCTCGCTCCGCAATAGGCAAATCCCAGCAGCAGGGTCCTACTCCTCTCTGGTCCCTTCCCAGTACAAACCCCACATCCTGTCCCCTGGCTGGCGCCCAGCAGAGAAGACCCGCGGCGGAAAGAGAGGAGCACAGGCTGGGGCGGGCGGCGATGGCCCAGGGTCCGTGCCCGGGGCAGAGCTGGCGCCAGCCCCACCACACAGTAGCAGCCATGACCCTTACTCTGCTGCTCTAATGGGGATTCCTGTGCCAGATCCTGGGCCTCCGAAGGCTCCCCGAGGTGCCGTGCTGGCAGAGGGGTGAGCCTGCACAGAGCCGGCACACCGGCCCCCCATACTGAGGATTCTGGCTGCTGTCCTTCGCAGCTGGGTCTGTTTGGAGCAACTAACCGCAGCAGCCTGTGTGGGACGCTGCTGGCCCCGAGGCTCGAAGTCGGCCCCCCAGAGCCCAGCACACAGGGACGCCGCAAAATGGAGCGTTCGAGCACCCGCTCTGTCCACAGCGGCCCTTACCGGCTCAGGAACTGGCTCTGAAGCATTGCATAAGCTCCTCTGGGAGGAGGAGGCCCTTCCTAATAAGGCGCAGGGGACACTGGTCGCCGGGGACAAGGCGGCCCACAGAGGCACGGCTGCATGAGCTCCAGAAGCCAGGCAAAACGGGGAGACGGGGGGACAAGAAACAACCAAGCAAGGGGCGTCAGGGCAAAAGCAGCCTCCTCTGAGGTCTCCCCGGTTCTCCAGCTCTGCCTGCTGCAGAAGGAAAGGCCCTGGCTCGCCACCCACACCTGCCCCCCGCGGCACCCACCTCTTTGGGTCTTGCTGATCCTGCTTGTTTGCCCATCCCGTTCCGTCCTTGGGAACTATAACGATGTTGGGGTCGTTTCCTCTGTTTTCAGACTTCAAGCTTGGCAGGTTTGCAGGTGGCGGCATACGCCGGGCTGTGGCAACTTTCCCGAGACTCTGTAAGCCATGTCGAGGAATAACTGCAGGGAGAGAGGGGCGGGGGCAGGGGAGTTTCAGGAGCTCTTTCAGGCTCTAAGCGACGATGACGGAGATGGCCGAACCACCACAAAGGGCGGCCCGAGTGCCAACAGACCAAAGGGCCCGGTAGCTGCTTTCGCCACT
Source organism: Cryptoprocta ferox (assembly GCA_028646485.1). Taxonomy (NCBI): domain Eukaryota; kingdom Metazoa; phylum Chordata; class Mammalia; order Carnivora; family Eupleridae; genus Cryptoprocta; species Cryptoprocta ferox. The sequence continues at coordinate 4,656,134 of CM053568.1, forward strand.
TCACAAGCCCTTCACCGAGGCCTCCCACACTTGGGAGCTGCTGAGGTCTGCAAAGACTTCCACTTTACTAGCGGGCAGGAGCGGGTGCAGGGAGTTTATGCCAGGGGCGGGGGGCCGGGCCCAGAAACCTCCGGCCCACATGGCAACCACCTCTCCGCAAGTTGAGACTGCTCCGGCCAGCCTCAGCCTCGCTGGCGGGACCCACGGGCCAGCCGCCACCCAGCCCCGGGGCCGAGGCTCAGCAGGGCCGTCCACATCCACAAAATCCACATCCACAAAATCCTCAGGGCGGGGGCACACAACAGGATTTTCCCACCAAGTTCTGGAACACCAGAACCGTGAAGCCTAAAACTGGTTACTCTAATGCCATTTCGGTTCCGTTCCCCCCAACGGGGGACTAACTCTCCGTGGCTCTAACGAAGCAAGACAGTTGAGGAAAACAATTCCAATGAGAGACGGGGTGTGCAGGCTTGAAACCTGACATCAAACCGGAGCAGGGGGCTGACTCTACGTCCCCAGAACTGCCTGGGGACCACTCCACGCCCAGAAGACCATCTGACCGGGCAGGGACCCGGGGGTCTTCACAGTTCAGGAGCTGGAGTTTCTCGAGGAAGGAAAGAGGAAGGAACTGGCCTCCAGCCCGGTTCTTACCTGAGGATCTGACCGCGTCTACTGATTTTCCTTTATACTTATCAAACAGGCTGAGAGTCGAATACTTGCTTTTCCCATCCTTGCCCTTGGTTATTTGCCCCAAACGATCGGACATTGCGATGAAATGTCATCTAGTAAGGAAATTTTTCTCGGCACCGCTCCCGATCTGCCTTTGAAATGTAAGGGGGGAAAAAGAGAGAGAGAGAGAGAGAGAGAGAGAAAGAAAAAAGAGAGTTAATCCACCAAAGTCCCTGAGCCAGCGGGCTAAATCCTTCGTGGATTTAAGGATCGTGGATCTCCTTGAAGACCTGAAGAAAGCCTTGGGGTTCCGAAAAACACCCTTACCGTGCACAGGCAGTTTTGCTCACATCTGAAGAGCATCGCATTGTGAGTACCTTCTCCAACCCCAAAGTTCAGAAGTCTGACTTTGTCTGAACTGACCAGAGACTACTGCTCACCAGTGACACAGAAATGTAACCTTTCCCACACGGAGCCCTCCGGCCAAAGTCAAGGACCACCCTTCAAGACGGAAAAACAAATCCTCACCACTGTAGCAGGTCGACATGACATCAAAACCGCGGCAGAGCAGGGGAGGCACGCAACCCGCCTATGGAAGGCCGCTCATTTCAAGGACGAGCGAAACCAAATCAAAGGGAAGCCGCCAAAACCAGTCTTCGGGAACACCTGGGTGTGTGCGCTTTCCCAACTAGAGAACCAGCATCCAGAGAAAACACATCTGCTAGGGGAACCTAAGCGGGGCTCTCTGGGCGCAGGCGCAGAAGAGGAAGCAGGACTCCCCGGGGAAAGACCGCTGGAGGGGGGAGGCACTGTAGCGACAACACTGCCCCCTCCACTCAGAAAATCTCGAGGATGACCAGGAAAGAACACCCTTCCCTCTGCCACTTTCTGATTTCCTAGGGGCTTCACCGAGTTTATGAGCTCTTCGTCATTCATTCAGTCACTCAAACACCTAGCGTGTGCCTGCCGAGGGTGAGTGAGTGCCATGGGGCAGGCACTGGGGACTCAGGGCCACAGCTTCCAAGAACTCGACCCTGAAAAATAAACGCATGGGGAAGAAAGCTAAACCATGCGCTTAGACATAGTGCTAACGTCTCTGGTGACAAAATGGAGGGAACTGTAAAGACATCCACTGATAATAAAAGGACCTTGGTGGCCGCAACAGTACGCTTTGCTGTCTCATTCTCCTCTGAGGCCACGCAGGCCAGAAGGAACACGCTCAGTGTGCTGGCAAAGCGTTCTGCACCCCCGAGATCACTCTGAAATAAAACCCTATATGTTATGGTCCAAGACTTTGTATAAAGCACAAGGGGCAAAGATCAATTATAAACTGAGGCCAAGAAAAGCGAACCGGGGGACAGTGACATCACACGCCTCCAGGCACACCAAGCCTGGTGCCGTGCCACGCCGGTTCTGACACAAAGCCGGGAACACCCATCCTTTCATTCAAGAAATCTTGACAATGAAGGCCATCTGTAGGAGAGTCGGCCTCCATGAAGAAACAAACCAGGGATGCCCGAAAGCGCTCACAGCTCCCAAGTGTCCAGGTTACATGTCAGCAACCCCCCCCCCGCCCCCGTGCGCCTGCCTCGTGTGCCAGGAGCAAAGAGGGACCAGGAATGGAAACTGGCCAACCGTGTCCAATTTCTGATTCTGGTGCCCAAGGGTCCCGTAGCACACCCATTTATCGTTACATCTCCCTCCCCGGAGCTGGCTCCAGGGAGTTTCTGCCCTAGGCCCAAAGTCCCAGCTAGGAACACCGTCCCTCCCCCACGCTCAGGGCAGGGACTAGACTTCATTTTCATCAGAATAAGTGGTATTTAACAGGCTATCAAATGTAAGTCAATTTGAAAGTCTCCATCAAGATCAGAAGAGATCTAACTTCTAGACACGGCTATCAAATCAAAAGATCAGGTGGATAAAAATACAAAACACCACACCCAGACCCCCCACACCATTAACAGAAGCCCTGGAGACTTCCAGGGCGGTGATGGCGAGGTATGGCGCCTGCCAGGCAGAGCTTACAGTCCCCAGGGGGTAGCGAACACCGGTCAGCGTCGCGGCCAATGGCCTGTTTGTCATAAAGCCCTCAAGCTAAGAATGATCTTTAAAATCATTTTTCACATTTGTTTAAAAAAAAACACAAAGAATGTGTGATACCCCATGTGGCCCGCCATGCCACATGTAAGAAAACTGGGCTGACCCTGGGTCTAAAGGCAAAGCCTTGAGCAAGCACTTCCAGAAGTCTCCAGGAGGGAGGGGCGCCTGGGGGGGTTCAGTCGGTTCAGTGCCTGACTTCAGCTCAGGTCATGATCTCACAGCTCGTTAGTTCGAGCCCTGCATCTGGCTCTGTGCTGACAGCACGGAGCCTGCTTGGGATTCTCTCTCTCCTTCTCGCTCTGCCCCCTCCCTCACTCTCTCTGTCTCTCTCAAGATAAATGAACTTCAAAAAACCTCTCCAGGAGGGAAACAGATGGGAGAGGGGGGAGAGCACACGGGGGAAGAGGCCCTAGTGCTCAGCCAGGAGACCCGTGGGGCGGGGCCCAGCACACGGGGGAGGGGCCCGGGCAGGGCCCCTTATTCCCCGGACTGTGATCCGGGCCCTTAGGGGCTTGTCTACTTAGCACTCTTGTTACAGACTTGTGTAGCATGCTGCATAAGCAAGTTCCCGTCCTAACTCCCGGACCTGTGACTTCCTGGCGAGAGAGGGCTTCTGCAGACGTGATTAACGTAAGGATCTCAAGGTGGGGAGATTATCCTGGATTGTGTGGGCAGGGCCACCATAATCACAAGGTTCCTAGGACACGGAGCGGACGGCCACAGTCAGAAAGGCACGGCATCCAGAGCTAGGGCTGGAGCGCTATCCGAGGACTGGTGGGGCCGCTGCAGGGGTGCGGGAGCCCCTGGAAGCTGGAGACGGCAAGGAATCGATTCTACCGTGGAGCCTCCAGGGGAAACGAGCCCAGTAAGACTCACCTGGGTCTTCTGACCTCCAGAGCGGCAAGGGGATGCGTCTGTGTTGTTCTAACTCCCTGGATTCACAGTAACTGGCTACAACAATAGGACGTACGCTCATTAACAGGCTTTCATTAAGTAGGCCCCGCCTTGTGCCCCGCCCCTCCCCATGCCCAGCCCGCAGAGTCAACGCGACCACCCACAGTCACAGAGCTCATTAATAAGAAACCCGCGCCAGAATTTTTCACCTGAGCACAATGACGAGAACTGCTCCTGTGGCCACCCCCGGCCGTGGCTTTCACCGGACCCGCGAACCTACACGCACTGCTGAGTCAAACCAGCGTGGCAGCCCTGCCTGGCCGCGTACCTTGTGGGACTGCGGACCTAGCACTGTTACACTTAGGTAACCGCGGAGTCCTTTACGAAATTACAAACCACACTGACAAAGACGAGAGAAGAAAAAATTATTGACCGGCCTCTCCAGGTCCCACATGAAACCTTAACCTGCTTGATTTTTACACATCGCAGGTCTTACAACGCTGAGACCTGGCGGAAAATACTTGTTTCCACAGATAGCGATCGAAAGTCTTCTTAAAATCTGTCGGTCCAAACCCCTGCCAGTTCTCGAATACAAACAGGTCTTTCTTGGACTGATTCCGCACTGCCTGGGCCCGTGGGCGGAGGCCAGAGCGAACACAGATGGCTCTCTCGGGCCTTCCTGGGGACAACACACTTCTGACAACTAACCTGTCCGCACCCGCACCCCTAGGAAGCACTGGGAGACCTGACCGCACCCTGACTGTTGGCGCCCCTGGAAAAATTTAAAGAAAAACCCTGGGCAAAGGGGATCCACTCTTCCGGAGAATTCTGTCCACGACTGTCAGCTGGCCGCAGCTGTTGCCTGAGGCCCTCCCAAGAAATCCAACCATTCAGCTAACAGCTGAGGACCTACTACGCTGGGGCCCCTTGCAAAGGGCACCCCAGAAAAGCCGGCACAAGCACACACCAGACCAACACCCGTGTTCAACCTGTTTTTTGGTGCCCCCTCCTCCCGCTTTCTCACCCAGCTCTGCAGCACCTGCGGGTCACGTGAGCGGCCTCTCTTGCCCTCAGTGTCCCTGTCCACAGAATAGAGGGGCCGAGATAAGATTTCACAAGTGGCAGTCCGTTCTAAAAACATCAAACACATCAGTGTGACTAATCCACAGCCACAGCATTTACGAACGACTTCTTGTCGAGGTGGCCGTCTCCTGCCACGCACCTGCTACTGCATTCCATCTTCCTACCTAACCTAGGATGCTGATGGCGAGGGAGTCACCGTTGCTATGGAGACAGCACCTGTGGGGGAGGGGCCGGATACCTCTCATTTTAATGGTGGACGGGAAGACTGCACCGACAGAGGGTCTTCTGGCTCCCGTTTTCCCTTTAGAACAGGGGTGGCCGAATTACTGTCACCCCGAAGAATCCATGGCAAATGCCTATGAGGCCCGCAAAGCACAACCTACTTGCCGTCTGGCCTTTAGATTACAGACACGGGCCTGACGACACACGAAGTTCCTTTCATGAGGCCACATTTCACTGGACACAAATCCAAAACACAAATATAATCACTCGGGTATTATTGTCATACTTGGGGCCCAGGCCAGCCCCACACCCAACTGGCTACTCAGCCTGCCCCTTGGTTTTCAGAAATCTCTGAAACCAAGCTGGTCAAGGCGAGAGAACATTCTTCTCGGTGGGTCAGAGGCGTGTTCATTCAAGCCTGACTCACGCCCGGATCCGAGGGACAAGAACTGGCCGAGACGCACCAGCACCAGGTCCTTGCAGATGGGCGCGACCGAGCTTGGCTCGTAGTCACCGCTTTCTCTCCCTTGTGTAGGTAACAGAATTAATTTTTCCCCCAAATAAAGCCTAACTTGGACCCTCCGTACTACATATACAACAGCCAGGGGTGCCCTGCCAGGAGGGGTCCTGCCTACACCCCAAACCTGCCGTTTCCCACAGCAGCCACTCTGAGACACCAGGGAGGGACGCCACGGGGCCCTGGAGCATTCTGGAAATAGCTGGCCTAAATGAAAATATTGCCATTAGGCACAGGACAAAAGGTCCTAATTCCACGTGTGAAGAGAGGCACCTGGGCGGCTCAGCCGGACTTCGGCTCAGGTCATGATCTCCAGGCTCGTGAGTTCGAGCCCTGCGTCAGGCTCTGTGCCGTCAGCGTGGAGGGCTAGCCGGCTTCAATCCTCCGTCCCGTGCTCTCTCGGCCCCTCCCCAGCTCACGCACAGGCACTTGCTGTCTCAAATATAAACCAACATTAAAAAAAAAAAAAAAAGGTCTGCCTATTCTGGCAAGTTATCTAAAAAAGTCCAAGAAGCCCAGGATTTGCTGGCATAGCAACAATCAGAAGGATTCGCCAACAAAGGCAACTTAATACCCAAGCCCCGCCTCTCCAGACAGTAGCCCCACCTGTCCAGCAGGTTACTGAGCCTGTTATCTGCCCACCAAAGGGAAAACTCCCTGTACTCCCCAGCTTATCGAAAGCCATTTCCGGGAACAGGATTAATTTCATGCCGCCTGGGTCCCAGCCAGAGTCAGAAGCCCACCCGGCCAGGTGATCCGGGACGACCTGTAAATCACCAGGGCACCGCCGCCACTACATGCTCACTCCTGAGAGCCAGGCACCCTGCTGACCACCCACGACCCGCGTGCCCTCGCAGGGCTCCTCCCAAGAGTCCTTTCTGGAAGATACTGCGGCCACCAACCTGCTTTACAGAGGACGCGAAGGCACAGTCAGGACAGAGAAATAACTTGTCCAAGGTCACAAGACTACAGGACTTTAACCCTCAGGCCACCTGGAGATGGCACCAACACTGAGGAAGGGCCCACTGTGGGCTCCGGCTGCCCGCTGCTCTCTCAGAGCAAGGCCAGTCATTCGCGGAAGACCCGCCGTAACAGTGAGGCACAAGCAGAAGCCCCCAGCCCAGGGCGGGGGGCGGAAAGGCAGCAGAACGTCCCCACATAGAAGGAAAGAGCCCCCTGCTACACAAAACCTATCAAAAAGCCTGATCCGACAGGAATGGGGACGGAGAGCAGGCTGGATAAACGCTTGAGGAAACAACCAGAGGGCCCAGACAGGACGTGGTCATTAGTCAGTACACTTGTTACATCTCAGCCAAACGTGAAGTCCCATCGCCACAAAAGCCAGCTCGAAGGTTAATAAGTAATTCCACCCTCTTGCACCACGCCAACACCTGGCAGAAGAGAACGTTAACGTGAGAAAGGCACCGCACCCCGACTTCAAGCCCTCAGACATTTTCACTGGCCACTGTGCGTGTCTGGGATGTGTCGGCCACGAGACTCCATCCTGTCCCCGGAAAGGACAGACAGCACGTTTGCCTCCGCGGGCCGCAGTCCCAGCACAGCCACTCCACTCCGACCGAGGCCGCCACCGCCGCACAGGGGCAGCCACAGACAACACGCAGCAGGAGGAGCAGTGTTCCAATAAAACTTTATTTACAAAAACAGGACACGAGTGGATTTGCGGCCATGGTTTGCTGACCCCTACTCTAAAGGAAAATGATGCGTTACGGTTCGATGAATTCAACTCAAAGAGCTTCACATCCGCAGCGGGATGGAGCAGGAGCAGGAGCAGGAGCAGGGGGCAGGAGTGGGGGGTGGGGGCAGGAGTGGGGAATCCTAGCTGGGTTTTGCCAGGGAACTCCTGCCACCTCCCCTCCGCCCCCCAGAACAGCAGGGGTCAAACCTTCAGCACACCTCCAGCTTTCAGAGGCTCCTTCTGGGGCAGCAGGGACAGCTGGGACCTGTAAGTGTGCGGCCCCTGGCACTGAGGAGCGGGCCATCTGAAAAGCTGGGGCCTGAACTGCTTGCGGCTGGCACAATCCAGTCCTTCCACGGCCAAAAGTCCAGCGTCGAGGTTTCTGCAGGAAAGGTGTGAGGGGCGCCTGCAGACTACAGCGCAGACCTCTCCCAAGAGCAAAAGCTGCTTGAAACCAAAGGCCAGGGAACAAAGGGATGAAAACGAGGTCTCTGGTCCCCATCGTACGCCACCGGCAGAAGAGACCCCCCCATCCTCAGACAGCAAGTTCAGGAAGCAACAGAAATTAAAGATAAGAAACAAGGCGTGTGCTGCGGGGACCAAAGCACTTCCCAGCCCCCCCTTCCGTGAGAGCCCCATCCCTGATTCCCTGGACCACACACAGGCTCAGCTCTCCAGGACTGGACTGATCCCGGACCGGACTACACTGATCCTGGACCAGACTACACTGATCCTGGACCAGACTGATCCTGGGGCGCCCTTCCTCCAGGACCCAACCCGATCAGGAGCCCCTGCTATAACCCTGTGATCGGCGTGGCATCAGGCATTCTCACCATGGCACAGACCAGCCCAAACTTCCAGCCCAATACACTGGCCCCAAACAGGCCCCTCCAGTCTCAGCCCCACCCCCACCAGGCTCCTCTCTGCAAAACAAGGGGTTTGTATCTTGCCTCCGCCCCACGCTGGCTAGGACTTTAGGCCTGTTTCCTCATGGATTAAATACAGATGAACAGACTGTTACCCACCTCCCAGGTCTGACGTCAGGAATAAATGAGACAAGGAACACAACACACGTGACCCACAGCTCGCCTGCCCTTAGAAGGTTCTCAGCCAAGGGCAGCTGTCACGCTGGCCCTGCAGTCCAGCCCTCAGCCGCCCCGGCCCGCCGTCAGCCTGGCACACGGCACTCCTTCCTCCGGATTCCCGTGCAAGCCACGAAGCCTTCGCCTTCCCCACCTCTGGGCTCCCACAGGCCTGGGTGCTGCCACACCTGGCATCTGTGTCCACCCTCTCCTGTGATCAAGGGACCTGTCCCCACTTTGGTGCGTCACAGCTTAAGAGCCCTGATGCAGAGCGCAGGCCTCCAAAATCACAGCAAGAGATTTAAATTTGTTCAATGTTCAGGATCTGTTGCTGGACCCCGTAATTAATTCTCAGGAGACAAAGGCACACTTTATTTCTCAGAAAACCCTCTTGAGATAAAGAGTCCGCTGCGACTACATTTTAAACAACACTCAACTGCCCCAGCTTCAAGGTTTCCCACGTCAGGCAATAAGCGTGGGTATCCAAGCAATCCCACAGCAGCGTTACAACAGACCGCCTCAGCCTCACGGAGGGGGTGCTCCCAGCCCGTTCCTTTGTTTACCTGTAACATTCTTTAGTAACAAAAGGAACACATACTGGATAGAAGCGTTACAATGTACAGAAAAATGGGGCGCCTGGGTGGCTCAGTGGGTTAAGCTTCCGACTTCAACTCAGGTCAGGATCTCGCGGTTTGGGAGTTCAAGCCCCAAATCGGGCTCTGCTGCTGACAGCTCAGAGCTGGGCGCCTGCTTCAGATTCGGGCTCTCCCCCTCTCTCTCTGCCCCTCCTCTGCTCACACTCTGTCTCTCTCTCTCTCAAAAGTAAACATTAGAACTATGTACACAGAAAACTATCACAGTCAACCAGCTCCCAGCTACACCGGAGGGTCTCCCACAACCAGCCTGAGTACTCTGGCCACCTGCCTCCTGCTACGCCCTTCTCCTCTGCTCGTTTCCTATTTCAAAAGAGTTGGGCAAGGAAGGTCATATAAAACACTGTCCCTAAATTGTAAACCGATCTGCTACTCGTTTAAGGAAATTATGCTTAAGGAAATTATGCAGGGGCGCCTAGGTGGCTCAGTGAGTTAAGCGTCCGACTTTGGCTCAGGTCACGATCTCATGGTTTGTGGGTTCGAGGCCATCTGTGCTGACAGCTCAGAGCCTGGAGCCTGCTTCGGATTCCGTGTCTCCCTCTCTCTCTGCCCCTCCCCTACTTGCACTCTGTCTCTTTCAAAATAAACATTTTTAAAAATTTTTTAAAAGAAAATTTATACAAATGATTTTAAGGACAGCTTCCGAGGGGGCTGCGGACAGTCGGTACACAGGCACGCGGGAGAGTCCCAGCGGCGACTGTTTACACCCACAGCCTCCCCGCAGGAGTGACGTCACGGCACAGGCTGGAAGCTGGGTTAGAGGAGAGAGGACCGCGGGCAGAGAGCGTCCTTCCACCTTCCCACAGCCCGAGTCTTCACAGATCCGTGGCCGTAAACACACAGGATGGTGCAGGGACAGAGGCTGGTTCTAACAACTGCCAAATGCCAGCCACCACTGACCACATCAACTCACACCCGCCCCCGTGACCACTAAGGGCTCCCTGGGGCGAAGCCCCCTACCAAGGGTGAGCCCCTCTAGCAGACAGCGGTGCTCTCTACGTGCACAGAAGGCACTGCCACGAGTCCAAGGGCCGCCTCGGGTACTTCCGTTTGCTCCTCTGCACACAGGGACAGAGGGTGTGCTCGAGCAGGCTGGCGGAGGACTAGAAATGCTGGTCGCAAGAGGGGATACAAACACGCCTGGCGGAGCACTCGCGGCTCCAGTTACTCCCCTCCCAGCCTCCTCCCGGCGCCTGCCTGGACCCTGTCCGTGTCTGCAGGCTCCCAACCTTCTCAAGCGACCTGGAGGGGAGGACGGAGTTCACACTCCACCCATGCAAGGAGGTGGAGACAAACGACCAGGTATCCCAACCAGCCCTTTCACAGGGGAGGGGGCAGCAGAGCGGTGTAACTGACAGACACACACACACAGACACACGAGCACGCGGCAGACTCTGTTAGCCAAACACACGCATGTAAACGTGCCTGTATCTACACATATGCACGCACATCCCTTAATTCAATTCCATTCAAGAAACACTGTACAGAATATGGGGGGGTTCTGGTTAAACACGGCAAAAGGACTACAGGCATTTCCAGCCCACCCTTCCAAAACCCCCTAAAATGAAAACAACAAAGCACCCAAAGGTCAGGGTTTGGCAGACAAGGAACAGACAGACACGAGTGGAAACTGATTTCCAAGACTGGAAGATCCTCAGGCAGGCCTGCAAGGGCACTGGAGAGAGCTCAGGGGGCCCTGGGAGGCGGTGGGCGCCTTGTAAGATGGGGAGGCAGGGATGTGAAGGTGGGACAGCTGCTTGAAAGACCCTCCCCCCTCTGGATAAATTAAACAAGACAAGTCTAGACTTTGCCAGGGTCAAAGGGAATGGAAATGAGGAAAGGACCTAAAAAAAAAAAAACAAGCTAGGTGAAAACCTGAGTCGCAAAGCAAACCATGGCGTGCCTCAGTCCCCCCTCTGCTGTGGGCCTCACTGCAGGGTGGCGGACAAACACATCCTGTCCCTTTCTCCACGCCCCTGGCAAAGGCGAAGGAGTCTTCTCTTAACCAATAGACACCAGCACTTGGGTCTCGAGAAAAGAAGGCCGGCTTCCCACCCACTCAGCCTACAGGGAGGAGCCCCCACAGACCCAGCCGCCCCGTCCCCAACCAGCTGTGTGTGCCCAGGACCACAGTCATCTGAGGGGCCTCAGCAAAAAGGCAGATACCAAAAACCCAGACAAAAGAACCTGGAAGACAACACCAAGAACCAAAGATTTAAAAAAATAAAGTAACATAAAATTAGGGGCGCCCGGTGGCTCAGTTGGTTAAGCATCTGACTTCAGTTCAGGTCATGATGTCACAGTTCATGAGTTCAAGCCCCCACATCGGGCTCTGTGCTGACAGCTCAGAGCCTGGAGCCTGCTTCGGATTCTGTGTCTCCCTCTCTCTCTGCCCCTTCCCTGTTCAACCTCTGTCTCTCTCTCTCTCAAGAAAAAATAAGCATTGAAACATTTTTTAAAAAATAAAAAAATTAATGACTTTTAAAATAATAAGAAGAAAAGAGATAAAGTAACATAAAATTAATATCTTCAGAAAATTAGAAGATCCTACACCCATCCAATAAAAACAGGATTTTTTTTTCTTAAGGGACGATCAGAAAAAGCCCTAGGAAGTGTTAAATACGGGATAGGCCAAACCCCACCACCTCAGGTGAATCATGAGAAAAATAGCAGACAAATCGCAACTGACAGATATTCTAGAAAATACTGGGCCAGTACTCCTCAAAACTGTCAAGGTCATCAGAATCCAGGAAAACCGGGTAACTGTCAGTCTGGAGGAAACCAAGGAGGCATGACAACTAAATGTGGTCTCTTGGAACAGAAAAAGGACATTAAGTATAAAACTAACAAAATCTAAGGGGTCCCTGGGTGGCTCAGTTGGGTAAGCTGCCGACTCCTGATTTTGGCTTGGGTCACGATCTCACAGGTTCGTGGGATGGAGCCCTACAGCAGGCTCTGGGCTCACAGCCCGGGGCCTGCTGGGGATTCTGTCTCTCCCTCTCTCTCTTTCTAATATTTTTTTAAAAAACAAAATCTAAATAAAACATACACTTCAATTAACAATATATCGGTACTGGGTAATGAACTGGGACAAAGCACTGTACTAACATTAGAACTTTGTGACAGGGGAACCTGGCAGCGCAGTACACAGAAACTACAACTGCTGTGTAAATCCAAACTATTCTAAATTTTTTTTAATTCTAATTTCAATAGAAGAAGTGAAAAAATAAAGTCAAGAAAATCTCAGGAAATTAACAACACCAGTCTTTCCGTCAACCCCAAATTAAAGGATGAACCCAGGAGTCCAAATTTAACTAGGAGTGAGGGAAACAGAGAGGAAAAGAGGGGGAAGAATTGATCAAATGACAAAACCATGAAAAATCCCCAGAGCTCAAGTGCCCAAGACCACAAGGGCCCCCCTAGTGCTCAAAATAACCGACGATGTGCGTCTGCCCTTCTCACCCACCTTGTCCCCTCCCCTCCCCTGGAAAAGGATCTTCAACCTAGAATCCAATACTCAGCTGACCGAGTCAAACACGGGCATAGAAAAAGACACTTCCAGACTCACAAGAGGACTCAAAACATATACCTTCTCAGAAAGCTGCAGAGGAATATACTCTAAGAAACGAAGAGAGCAATCCAACACAGAGGCAAACGTCATAAATGCTAATTCTCCCTTCCTCTTTCCTAGAGGAAAGGTGATCCCGTCCTTCCCGGCGGAGGGGGCTGACCCACACCCCGCAGGGGGAGAGGCAGGAGTGTCTAGGAGAAGCCCAGTCCCCAGCGGCTCAGCACGGGTGCAGGACCCACCCAGACAGTTCAGATACCTGGGTCCTTAACCACAACGTGGCACACTGGACCAACCAACTGGGAACCTGCCCCCTCTGGACTGCCACATCCCTGAGGCAATAAGGCCCTCGTGGTTTAAGGCAGCTCGAGATAGTTCAAATTACCCAACTGGTACACGCATGGGATCCAGGACACTGGGGACCCAGCACAGAGGGACGAGGTCCCAGAATGACACGCGAAGGAAGCCGGAGATGGCCGCTGCATGACAGGCGAGACGGGGAGGGTTCCAGGCGGTAAACGGAGCTCAGGGCCGATCGACCGTATCTGGGCAATCTGCAAACGGCGTTCGCTGCATTTCACGGGAGCCTTTGCATAAAGGAGAAGGTACAAGCCTTAATGTCATCCAATTCATCAGTCATTGTATCTATTTTGGTGTGCTTTCTGGGTCCCACGTGAGGAATTCCGTCTTCTCCCAAATCCTGAAGATTTTCTCCTGCGTTTTCTTCTAGAAGCTTTACTGTCACATCTTTCATGGTTAGCTGCATACTCCATGTGAACGTGAATCTGGACATGCTTCCTTTTCCCAGTACCTTTTTTGAAAAGGCCATCCTTTCCCCCTTGCCGGGTGCACCTTTGTCATAAACCGACTACTTCCGTGAAGTCGGCTTCAAGATCTCTCTTCTGTCAGCCTACTGTCTATCCTTCTGACAACACTGTGCTGCCCTAATCGCCGCAGCGTTTAGAAAGCCTTGACATCTGGCAGGATTAGTCCTTCCGCTTTGCCGTTGTTCAAGAATGCTTTATTCTTGGCCCTCTGCGCTTTCGTAGAAATTTCAGACTCAGTTTGTCAATTTCCAAACAGAACGACAATAACAGAAAAGCCTGCTGGGATTTGGATTGAAATCACATGCAACCCAGAGTTCAACCTCGGGAGAACTGACCTCTTCACAAGGCCAAGTGCTGGTGAGTATGCGCAGCAAGGACGGACGTGCCCGATGGTAAGATCACTGGAAAACTGCCAGCCGTCCGCTAAAGCCGCACATATGCCGACCCTGCGCCCCAACCTTCCCATTTGTGGGTACGTACCCAACAGAACAAGTTCACACACGCATCCAGGGATATGTGTACGAAGGTGCACGGCGCCCTCAATGGGGAATAGCTCAAAATGGAAAACTAATGAATGGAAGCTAAAAGTCTATCGCCACTAGACCGAATAAATATCATACCCACCTAATGGAATGCTATTCAACAATGGGAATGAATAAACTCTCACACACAAACCACACTGATGAAACTCACAGATACCATGTTGAATGAAAGAAGCAGCAGCATTTCAGAAGCATCAGGGGGCAATCCTTTACGAAAAGATTGGCGCAAACCTATATACGCAGAGTAACTTCAAAACAAAACAAAAAAAATCATCGTAAGTAGAAAACACTGGGGAAAAAAAAATCTCTGCACCTTGATGGATAAAGCCCACTCAAAAGAGAGAAAATGGGGAGGCCTGCGTGGCTTAGTTGGTTAGGCGTCTGACTTTGGCTCAGGTCATGAGCTCACGGATCGTGGGTTCGAGCCCCGCGTCGGGCTCTGTGCTGACAGCTCAGAGCCTGGAACCTGCTTCAGATTCTGTGTGTCCCTCTCTCTCTGCCCCTCCTTTGCTCACACTGCCTCTCTCTGTCTCTCAAAAGTAAATAAACATTTAAAAAAAAGAGAGAGAAGATAACAGATGGTCTGACTAAGGTACATCAGCCAACATGTTCAGAAAGGGACTACAGGGCACCTGGCTGGCCGGGTCAGTGGAGCATGCAACTCTTTGTCTCTGGGTTGTAAGTTCAAGCCCCATGCTGGGGGTAGAGATTACTTAAAAATAAAATCTTAGAAAAAAGAAAGAAAGGAAAGAAAGAAAGAAAAAGGAAGGAAGGAAGGAAAGAAAGAAAGAAAGAAAAAGAAAGAAAGAAATGACTACATATAAAACTTTAAGGAAAAACCCAAATTCTGAAAAGCAAAAATCTCTGACCACAGTGCAATAAACCAAGACATAATGAAAGCAGAAGTAAAAAATAACCCTACCAGTTGGAAACCTTAAACCTCTCTCTTAAAAAATTCTGAATCATAGAGAAATTCAACACCATAGCTGCAGAATCCCTAAAAAAGCACAAATGGAGAAAAAGAACATTACTTTTCTTACACAAATTTATACTCAGAGGAAATTTAATAATCTAAAAACTTTAAATTTCTAGCAGAAAAGAATGAAATTAAATTAAGCATCCAATTCTAGAAGTCAGAAAAAACATACAATGGAATGCAAAGGAAAGCTGAAACAATGAATGAAGAGAAATGAACTGAAAGTAATTTGATGAATTTAATTGAATACACTGGAATAAAATGGAATTAAAAATAGTTCTTTGAACCCAGAAATTAAAAAAGATAAACCACTGAGAGAAAGGTATTTGTACCTCCACCTCATTTTATAGACAAGACACCAAGTCTGTGAGGTTAAAAGACTGGACCAAGGTCACTATCAACAAGTTAGGGCCTTGTAAAACCTGAGCCTTAAACCCAGCTCGGTCTGACAGGAACGTCTGCTCCGAAGCGTGGACCCTCAGGGGGCACCAGGATAAAATGCCCACAAGTACCCCCCGGGCTCTCCAGGGGCTCCTGGGGCTGTGGTGAGTGTGAGGGTCGCGTGTGGCCCGGGGTGGGGTCTGAGCAGGCGACCCCTCAGGTCTGGGACTCTAACAGAGTCCTGTGGCTCCAGGCTCCTCATCCCAGGGCTCTTTTCCTTTCTTTCTTTCTTTCTTTCTTTTTTTTTTGTATTTATTCCTTTTTTGACAGAGAGGCAGAGACAGAAAGAGAGAGATAGAGCGCAAGTGGGGGAGGGGCAGAGAGTGAGGGAGACGGAATTGGAAGCAGGCTCCAGGCTCCGAGCTGTCAGCACAGAGCCCGACGCGGGGCTCGAACCCACGAACCGCGAGATCACGACCTGAGCCGAAGTCGGACGTTTAACTGACTAAAGCACCCAGGCGCCCCTACAGGGACGTGTCTCGAGTCTCTAAGCCACAGTACCTGCCGGATGGTCCCAGGGACCCTGTCATCACTCCTGACTAACTTAAACGCTATCATGGCTCCTTTCTTCGTGGGCCGTGGGGTCAGTCTCTACATAGCTCGCAGGCACACAGGCGGGGGCTGAATGAAGCCTGCGGAGTCTGCTAGAAATCCGTCTGCGGTCTGCAGCGTTCCTGGCCAACCTCACCTTTTCGATATATAATTAATTCAGCGAGAAAAAGAAAAGACGATTTCAATTTACGGCTGGACACTTGGGATAGATGCGCCACACACAGGCCTCCCTCCCCAGGGTCAAAACGTACCAAGGACGGGGCGCATGGGGGGCTCAGTCGGCTGAGCATCTGACTCCGGATTTCGGCTCAGGTCATGATCTCAGGGTTCGTGAGAGCCAGCACAGAGCCTGCCTGGGATTCTCTCCCTCTTCTTCTGCCCCTCCCCCATGAACTCTCTCTCAAGTGCTCTCTGTCTCAAAGTAAACCAACATGGGGAGGGGGGAAGAAAAGAAACGAAACACTTACCACGGACCCAGCAAACAAAGGAAATACGTAAGACGTATACTTCTATTTCAGTTTCGCCTTCCTTTTCTACCTCCAGGTAATGGTCAGTTAGCAAGTGAGAAGGACGTCGCAGATGCCACCGAAACCTATGTTCCGCACTGTAAAATCTGGTTTAGCAGAGAACGGAAACCAGAGTCGGCGTCTGTACCGGACTGTTCTTTCTGAGCAGATCTACAAAGCGGTTTCCGAGGGCCCCTGATGCGTGACTGGATCGGGTGGCTTCCCGTGAACCGTCAGGGCCCCGACACCAGCAGCCGGGGTGCTCGGGAGGAGGCTGAACGAAATCCCGAGCCTGGGCGATTGCCAGCAAAGGGCCAGGGAGGCCGAGCTGCCCAGTCGGGGCCCCGACCGCGCTCCACGAGCACGTGTGTGGGTGACACTTACCTGGGCTACCTTTGTAAACCAGCACGTGTCACTCCCACACATCCAGTGCGACAGGCAAACGCAAATCACAAGACAAGGCAATCCAACTCAAAGGGAACCACCATGAACTCGGCAGATACCCTCCGTACTGTTCTTTCTCAGCCCGCACAGGCCTAGCAGCAGCCCGGGGTCTTCGAGTTCTATGCCACCAAGGTGGGAAGTTACCATATTACGCCGCACTTTACAGCGTGGTCCTCTTTCCAAGAAAACCCATACGGATGCCTCGTCCTTGCGGATGCCTAACAGCATCTCCCTGCATAGCGGTGCCTTTACCCACCGCCCTCCAGACAGATATAAAAACTACTTCCGGCTGCGTGCTGTCACAGATCGTGCGGTACACACACCTATACACGCTCGGCCCGATACCTGGGGGCCATCTGCCATTTCCACGAAGCGTATTTCTGGTTTGTGCCCAAGGAACTGAAAGGCAGCAGATGAGCTGTAACCCTGCCCCGTGCTGCAGACTCCGGACCCTTCCCCAGACGACCTCCCCAGGAGGCAGATGCCCTCTGGCAGGGGGGCCCCCGAGGGATGCAGAAAGCACCCCACTTACAAGGAAACGAATGCCCCGCCTTGCAGCCCTCCTCCAATGGGGACACTCTTGTGGCTGCACCCTGAGAAGGCAGGAGAGAGTCTCCTGACAAGTGACAGTGGCCTCCTGACAAGCCCCAAAGGAGACTCCCTGGCAACCAGCCAATGCCACGCGGAGGGGATGTGCCCTCTAACTGGGCGAGGAAATGCTCCACCAGGCTGCCCCAATCAATCACTGTCGCGACTGCAGAGAACCCTGCTCACCACCGCAGAGGCGGGTGTCCTGACTGTCACCCCCACGTGGAGGCCACAGGTGAAGGAAGAACAGGCCCAGGTCGCTCGGTTCGGTGCTGGGTTCGGTGCTGTCTCTCAGCAACTCAGGACAGCGCAGAGCGGAGCCGCACACACTGGGGGGCTCGCTTCCGCAGAGCTGCTTCATCAACCACTCAGCCCCTGCAAATCCACCTTTTCTTTGACGAAAATAAATTAACAAACCCAAATATGCGGATTGGGGGGGGGGGAGGCTAAAAGGGCTCAGTTGGTGTAAACGATCTCCAACAAAGCCCAAAGCACTAGAGCCCCAGAACCCACATGCTATTTATTCCCTGAGCCTCAGTCGCCACGGGAAACCCAGGATGATGCCAGCCGCTGGGCCTCCCACCGGGCAGGACCAGGTCTGAAGTATCGAAAATGGAAGCGCCCAAAAATAAGGGCCAAGAGTTCCCCGGGGCTCTCACAGGCACGCCAAGCCAGCCACGGGTCAAGAGGAACAGCAGGCGCGCTCACTGCCAGCACGCCAAGTCCACTCACTCGCTACTTGTCACAAGGGTGACGCAGACGTCACCCCCACTGATGGAACCCTATTCTCCCGACTGCCGACTGCCGGGCCCCCTCCCCACGCCACCGTCTTGGCCACCGCCCCTAAACTGCCACAGGCCGTGTGAGCTGCTCTCCACCCTCACACGTTCACATCACAGAGCGCACGGCCCACCTTGTCCCCCACTCCCCGAGTCAACACCCAATCGCACCACCTCAGGGTCTCCGCAGGGCCCACTGGCTGGTTCAGCCTCCTCTTTGCCACGGCTCGGTATGACCCGCATACTGGGCGTCATGACTCGTCCGGGGGACAAGGAAGTACAGGGCCTTTTTTTTTTTTTTTTTTTAATTCCTTGACAGAACAGGAAAGGACCCGAATGATAATGTATATTACATATATTTAATGTATAATATGGGAAATATATAATATAAATCTATAGCATAGGCAATTATATATTTAACATATATTAAATATGAAACATATACGGAAACCGTATACGAAATGTCTTTTATCTTTGTCTACGTTACGCATTTATTATCTATTTTCCGGTGGTCACTTCCGACTTAGAACCCGTAAGCGTAAAGCATTCCCGTGAGTGGAAAACAAAGCTGCTCTCGAGACCGCACTTGTCTCTTGATCTGCAAAGGGGATCGCGGTCTACGGCCACACCGCCCGGAACGCGCCCTATCTCATCTGAAAACGGAACAGTGGGCAGGAAGAAGTGACTCATGTCTCTACTTCGGGCACTTCTGGAGCGTTTGGGCATTTTTGTTAACAAGCCTGTATCGTTCCCGATACAGTGTCTGCAAGGTCCGGGTAAACTGAGCAACACAGATCCAAGCCCTTACGCGGTCTCCGGGCCGAGCGGGGGCCGTGGTCACGGCGACACTGTACGACCGGCTTCCTCCCCGTCCGCCAGGAGACGGAAAGGCCGGAAACGAACGCTCCCTCTGCCTGACGCCGACACAGGGCCGAAGCCCGCAAGCCGCAGGGCCTCGCTTGCACCCGTGAGCTGCCCGAGCGCACCTAGCTTCATTCCTCGCAGGGCACCCACCGGAAACAGCCCGGGGCGCCAGCAAGTGACCAGATGCCCGAGTCGGGCGGCATTTACCTTGAACAAAGACAAGCAGCGCGCGGAAAGTGCTCTCGGAAAGTGCTCCGACGCACCTGCCCCAAGGGGAGGCCCCGGAGGACGGGGGCTGATTTGGGTCGAAGTCTGCCGCAGGTAGCACAGGACCTGGCGCGCTATTAAGAACAGCAACAGCGAGTAAACAAACGAGCCCCAAGTGTATACACCCGCCGGCTCCAAGGCCCCAGGCCCTCGGCTAGGGCTGTATCCAGGAACCATTAATAGCCACTGTTTACTGAGAGCCGGCCTGCCTGGGGCCAGGGACCTTCTAAACACTTAGGTGTATGACCCACTGAACCCCTCCCCCTTCCGGGAGGGTGGCATTACTACTACGCCCATTTTGCAGACAAGAACAGAGCCTCCAAAAGATGAGATAACCTTACGTCGCCCAGCTCACAAGTGGATGAACCTGGATTCGAAGCCGGTGGACCTCAAAGCCGGGGGTGGGGGGGTGGGGAGGGCTACTCGCATCAGGAAAAGGAGCAGAGGAGAGGGCAAGGCAGCCCCAACTCTGCCAGGGACTTCCGGGGGCTTCCTTCCTGCAGTCACTCGGCCCAGGAGGGGTGAGTTCCTGGAGTAGCTAGAAGCGGAGAGAGACGGGGGCCCTGAGCCCAAGGGGTTGAGCGCATCTGCGTGAGAGCCACGACCAGGAAACGCAACAGAGAGCTGGCCTCCCCGTAAGTTCCACACGGTAAGAAATATTAGCAGCAGCAAAACCACCAAGGGCTGCAAAACAGGGGCCTCAGAAATCTCCAGAGAGACTAGGCTCCAGTGTGTAAAGGCTGGAGGAAAACATCTGTGCCCAGCGGCTACCTGTGCCTCTCCCCACAACCTCCTCTGGTCCCCAACCCTGACCGTCCCCCAGTGAGACGCCCAGGGCAACACCCGCCGGGGCCTCCCACACCCCTCCAGCCCCACAAGACCACAGCGAATACGGCTTCCGTAACGAAACCTAAGATTCGACCCCGACTACCAGAGCAAGCCCGATACAGCGACCGCTTCTGATCTGGGAAACGTGCTCATCCAAATCGACGAGTAAAGGGGCGCCTGGGCGGCTCAGTCGGTTAAGCGTCTGACTTCAGCGCAGATCGTGATCTCATGGTTTGTGAGTTCGAGGCACGCGTCGAGCTCTGTGCCGACAGCTCAGAGCCTGGAGCCTGCTTCCGATTCTGTGTCTCCCCCTTTCTCTGCTCCTCCCCTGCTTGCACTCTGTCTCTCTCTCTCTCAAAAATAAACATTTAAAATAAATAAATAAACATTATTTAAAAAAGTGAGCAGTAAAGGCCACAGTCCAGAAACAGCCGCTCTCATATTTATACTGTTATGTATAAATGGACACAAAGGTTTTTTTTTTAATGTTTAATTTTTGAGAGAGAGAGAGGGAGAGAGAAGGAGTGTGAATGGGGTAGTAGGGGCAGAGGGAGAGGGAGACGGGATCTGAAGGAGGCTCTGAGCTGTCAGCACAGAGCCCGATGCGGGACTTGAACCCACAAACTGTGAGATCAAGGCCTGAGCCGAAGTCGTAGGCTTATTAACCCACTGAGCCTCCCAGGTGCCCTGGTCGCAAAGTTTTTTGAAGAGGAATTTGGAAGCATTCTTACCAAAATGCTATTCATCCGGAAGGGTCCACACTACAGAAACACAGGCAATTATATACAAAGTATACATTTCTCAACAGAAGTGTGGCGGAATTGCACCAATATCCACAAGTCAGAAAGAGCCCCAATGTTTCTGTTAATGGGAAACAGATTAAATCAAGTATCCGCACAAAGTGTCCTGTGCATGGCTAAAACAGACGATGTAATCCATCTATGGGGACAGTGCCGGCACACAGCAAGGCATTTTATTACATGCAGAGAGAAGCATGTGCAGTTTTCTTCTGGAAGGAGTGACAAACTTCTCATGGGGGTTTCTCTGCAGAGACACTGGGGAAGAGCCCTTACACCTTTTTTTTTTTTTTCTTTTTGAGAGACAGAGAGACACAGAGCGTGAACAGGGGAGGGGCAGAGAGAGAAAGAGACACAGGATCTGAAGCCGGCTCCAGGCTCTGCGCTGTCAGCACAGAGCCCGACGCGGGGCTCGAACCCACAAACGGTGAGATCATGACCTGAGCCGAAGTCGGACACTCAACCGACTGAGGCCCCCAGGCGCCCCACCCCCCTTACACCTTTTAACACCGCTTGACTTTCCTAACTGCTTTTTGAAAAAAGCCAGCTGAAAATATCCAAGTCGTGGAACTATGAACTATTTTTCTCTTCATCCGCTTGTAGATTTTTTAAAAGCTTAAGAAATGTGACTTTGAAAACGTTAGAGGTGTGACATACTGGCACGTGTTAATAAGAAAAAATAATGCTCTTGACGTGGTTAAGGCGGCAGCATGCGGTACAAGAGAAAAAACAGTGGGATCTTTTTCTGTTTCTTAAGAGCCTACCTACAAAGGGCCCTATGTGTTCACGCATGAGGGTCCGGGAGGATAGAGAGGGGCACCTGGGGGGGCTCAGTCGGTCAAGCGTCCGGCTCTTGGTTTCAGCTCAGGTCATGATCTCACGCTGACACTGCAGAGCCTGCTTGGAATTCTCTCGAGAGCACGTGTGCTCTCTCTCTCTCTCTCTCTCTCTCTGCCCTTCCCCCGCTCTCTCAAAATAAATAAGCTTAAAAAACAAAATGGGAGGATAAACACACCGAGCTGTAAACGGTAGTTACCGCCTGGAAAGCTACAGGAGAGAGCTTTCATTTGCCCTCATAACACTTGCTTTTTCTCTTTTTTAGTGAGTGCGTGTACTTTTGTAATTAACTTTCTATCAGGGGGGGGAAAAAAGTCCACTTTACGCCTTAGGACAACGTTTCCACTGTCCCCAGCTATTTGTGAACACTCGGCCCATTCACTCCCCCGGCAGGCAGGGCAGGCAGGTCGGCCCGGGCCCGGCGGCAGGGACAGCACCCCTCCCTCCCAGACAGGCCTATGCGACAGAGCAGGTCTTTAAGCTCGGAGCTGTATGTAAACACCACCTGCCGAAAAAAGAAAAAAAGCGCTGGAAGACACAAAGGAGCCGTGGAAAGAGTGGGAAGGAGTGCCGGGGCTGACCTCTTTTTCCAAGTCGGTCCTGCAGCAAGGCATCCCATCCTTCTACACAAAGAGATGATCTCGAAGCCCGGTGGGAGAGTCAACGGGAGCTTGCCAAGTCCTGCCTGCCCTCCCCCCCCTCCTCCGGGCTGGCCGCCGGCCACCGCTGGGTACTCGCCTAACAGGTTCCGGGGCCAAAGGGCTCTCGTGCTCTGGAAAGCAAGCTAACCGCTGAGTTCTCTACCGTGGCTCCCACAGTTCTGATTTCAGCTTAGAAAAAAAACACATTTTTAATCCTCTAGGGGGCTTGGCATACTGTTTTCAACAGGCGCTTAGTTCTTTTCGAGATTTTTTTTTTTTTTAAAGCAATCTCTACACCCAACACGGGGCTCATCCTCACAGCCCTGAATTCAAGAATCACATGCTCAGGGCGCCTGGGTGGCGCAGTCGGTTAAGCATCCGACTTCGGCTCAGGTCCGATCTCACTGTTTGTGAGTTCGAGCCCCACGTCGGGCTCTGTGCTGACAGCTCAGAGCCTGGAGCCTGCTTCAGAGTCTGTGTGTGTGTCTCTCTCTCTGACCCTCCGCCACTTGCACTCTGTGTGTGTCTTTCTCAAAAATAAACAAAACATTAAAAAAAATTAAAAAAAAAAAAAAGAATCACATGCTCTACCATCCAACAGGTGCTGATTTCAAGTCTGCTATAGTTTCCCAGAAGGCCTTCCCTGACCACCCCACACCCGGGCTGAGATGGCCTTGACTTCCGCGGGCCTCGTCCGCAGCTCCACCACTCCTGCAGCCCCTCTCTGTGTCAGACACGGAGCACAGCAAAGAACAGGAAAACAACAGGATGCTGCCTCCTGGCCCACACGCCCTCACTCACCCTAGGTGAGGACCCGTCAATACAGAGCAAAACCGCACTCAGAAGCTGTCATCACCGACAGATGAAGGGATAAACAAAATACGATATATAAACAGATTGTGGAATATTGTTCAGCCACAAAGAGGAATGGGGTTCTAACACCTGCCACAGCATGGACGAACCTTGGAAGCGTCAGGTCCGGCACAAAAGGGCCAATACTGCATGATTCCACTCAGAGACAGGAAGCCGCTGGTGGCGGCCAGGGGCTGAGGGATGGGGAATGGGGAGTCCGCGTTTAACGAGCACAGTTTCGGTTTGGGAAGGTGATACACCTTTCTGGAGAGGGATGGCGGTTACCCGACACTGTAACTGTACTGAACACCACTGAACGTTAACTTAGCAATGGTTAAAATGCTCAATCTTACGCGTATTTTACAGTGACTGTTTTTAAAAAGTGTATTTAAAACTGAGAGAAGAACTACAAAGAGCAGCAGCAGAGGACAGGAAGGAATCAAGGGAGGGCACGACCAAATCGGGTTGCAAAGTCCCCAAGTCCCCAGAGGCCTCTTTAAGGAGGTGCTCGCTTTCTCCCCGCTGGGCTGCAAGCTCCCAACGAACACAAACATGGCCTCCACATCCCTGTGTCCCCAGGACAGAAAATGTTTCAGTCAAGACACTTGTTCAGACTCAACCCAGTACATGGTGGCCCAGGAAGGAAGCCACCTGGGGAGTCAAAAGTGACAAGGGCTAAAGGAGAAAACGGAACTGAAGAAGGAGCCTGCATCCTCTCTGACCTGGAAATGCCACTTATGGGAAATCATGAGCAACGTACACCAAGGTTGACACGCAAGGATGTGCCCTAAAATTTGGTTTACGTGAAGGAAAAATGGGTGACAACCACTTAAATGTCTACTAATAGAGAGTTAAATAAATCATGGCAAACCCTATATAAAGCAAGTAGACGATTACTCAAATATGTCTTCTGGGGGCCTGGTTGGCTCAGTGAGTGAAGCACGTGACTCTGGATCTCGGGGTTGTGAGTTCAAGCCCCATTCAGGTGTAGAGCTTACTCAAAAAAATAAAATAAAGCAGGGGGGCCTGGGTGGCTCAGTCAGTTAAGCGTCTGACTCTTGGTGTCAGCTCAGGTCATGATCTCACGGTTTGTGAGAGCCCCACATCAGGCTCTGTGCCGACCATGTGGAGACCGCTTCAGATTCTCTCTCTCTCCCTCTTTCTCTGTTTCTCCCCTACTTGTGCGTGCACTCACTCTCTCTCAAAATAAATAAATGAACTTTAAAGAATTAAAAAATGATGGGGCGCCTGGGTGGCTCAGTCGGTTAAGCGTCCGACTTCTACTCGGGTCATGATCTCACAGTTCGTGGGTTCGAGCCCCGCATCGGGCTCTGTGCTGACAGCTCAGAGCCTGGAGCCTGTTTCGGATTCTGTGTCTCCCTCTCCCTCTGCCTCTGCCCCACCCCCGCTCGCTCTCCGTCTCTGTCTCTCAAGATAAAAGACATAAAAAATTTTTTTTAATTAAAAATTAAAAATAAAATAAAAGATTAAAAAATGAAATGAAATGAAAATGTTTTCAGGAATTTAAGAAAATACACTCTAACGTTAAGAACTATAAACCGTGGGGGCGCCTGGGTGGCTCAGTCGATTGGGCATCCGACTTTGGCGCTGGTCATGATCTTCCGGTTCATGAGTTAGAACCCCAGGCTGGGCTCACTGCTCTCAGCGCAGAGCCTCTGTCCCCCTCTCTCTACCCCTACCCCACTTGTGCTCTTTCAAAAATAAACATTTTTTTTAAAAAAAAGACCTATAAACTGTGACCATTGTATACAGAATTTTCCTAACTTTGAGACAACAAATACATAAGCAAAGAAATACGCCAGCCTTTTCCGTAGTTCTCTCCAGATGCTGAACTTACAGGTGATCTCTATCTTTTTATCTTTATTCTTTCAGCATTTTCCTTTTTTTTTTTTTTTTTTTTTTCAGTAAAAATGGTATGTTTACGAATAGGGAAAAGTGTACTTTGAGGGCCTTGCACAGCGCCTGGCAAACAGCACACGCTCAAGGAGGAGTATCTGCTGCCTGACCGTGACTTTTAAAGGCACACACACTGCTTTCCCAACACCTCGGAGAGGAAAGAGGCTGAAGGTTGTCTTGGGGAGGAGGAGGAAAGGATCCAGAGCCCGAGCTCCAAAACCAGCTGCAGAGGGGGGAGCGGAAGAGAGTGCTCTCGGCGAGAAGGCGAAGAAGGGCCGCGGGCAACCTGAGACAGACCTCACTCTGCCCACAGACCGGTCCTGCTGCAGGCGGAGCGCCACACACCCGCGCCGCCGACAGCATCTTGCAGAAGCGACCCAGCCGTTGGCTCAGGCCACACGGGGGAAGGAAAAAAAAAAATCAACAAGTACAGCTAACGACACTCAACCGAGACCTTCTGGCTCGAGTCACCAGGGCAGGCCTCTCTCCTGGGGCGGCACCTTCGCACACACCAGCCACAGACACCATCAGTGACACCGATCCGACAACAGAGCTGGGGTCTCGGAGCTCCCAGGTGGGAGGCCTGGTCCAAACGGGCCCTTTTAAGCCTAAAAGCTTGTCATACACAATTTCCGTTCACCAGAAGGCTCACCGTCCTTCTCATCTCTCCGTCTCTCCTGAGCACCACAGGCAATGCCTTTATTTCTCTGTCCAAATGACAGACGAAAGGTTCCCAAGTTCCAAACAAGGCGCAGGGGGGAAAAGGGGCCTTTCTTTAGAAAGAAATGCGAGTTAGGACTTGCAAAGCAGTCTGGTTACCCCTCGACCAGACTATGAGATTCAGGGCACAAAGCCCACCAGATCTCTGCCGGAGATTTTACTTTCCGAGGAGAGCGCACTGCTTTAAAATCTAGTGTAGGGGTGCCTCGGTGGCTCAGTCAGTTAAGCGTCCGACTTCAGCTCAGGTCACGATCTCACGGTTCATGGGTTCAAGCCCCGCGTCGGGCTCTGTGCTGACCACTCAGAGCCTGGAGCCTGCTTTGGATTCTGTGTCTCCCTCTCTCTCTGCCCCTCCCCTGCTCATTCTCTGTTGCTCTCTCTCTCTCAAAAATAAACTAAAATGTTAAAAAAATTTTTTAAAAAAATCTAGCGTAGATTAGATTAATATCCACCTGCCCATAACAAGACACATGCACTTGACAGTAGAGAATCCTCCTTATCAAATTCAGAAAAAAGTGCCCTGGCCCACCTGGCCTATTCTGGTGTGAAACAGAAACCAACATAGAAATGATCAATCTTAAATGGTAGAATAATGAGACAGCTAACCAGCACACAGCCATTAGCAACATGAGTCAGTACTTTGTGCAAGCAAAAAAAAAAAAAAAAAAAAAAAAATCTTTCAAATACAATAAAATAATCCTTCAGGAGAAGAGAGAACTGAAATTCAAAAGGGGGCAGGAGAGATGGTGAACGGGCATTAACAAAAATCCCTGGGCCGGGCCCCAGGCAACCAGATCGTGCTGGAACTAGTTCTGACTTGCCATTCCTGAAATTCTACTCTCCCAGGGTTTGCGGGCTCTCCCTTCCCCAGGCTCTTTACCCGAGTGGGCTTGAAGGAGACTGGAAGAGGACGCAGGCCGCTGCGGGCGGGTGCCCACCGCGGGCGGAAACACAGCCCCTCCATAAAGCCTTGGATAACTGAAATTCACAGGTAATCCAAAAGCTTAAGCTGGGGGCGGGGGGGGGGGGATTCATCTCCTTCCCTAAGGACAGTGCAGGGCCAGAATGAAATCGGATAGAAAAGACAGGCCGAGGGGCGCCTGGGTGGCTCAGTTGGTTAAGCGTCCGACTTCGGGTCAGGTCACGATCTCACAATTCGTGGGTTCAAGCCCGGCGTCGGGCTCCATGCCGACAGCTCAGAGCCTGGAGCCCGTTTCAGATTCTGTGTCTCCCTGTCTCTCTGCCCCTCCCCCGCTCATGCTCTGTCTCTGTCTCAAAAATAAATAAACTATAAAAAAAAAAAGAAAGAAAAGACAGGCTGAGGGGCGGGAAGCTGGGAAAACTAAAGACGCGGCCGGCCCGGTAAGATGTCTCAGTTCCGCAGCCAGTGGGCCGGGAGGAGGTTCCAAGGAGGTTTAGAGAGAGAACACAACAAAACCAAGATGGTTGGGGGGATGCCAGAATGTACCAAAACAACCGCCCAGGAGACTGCAGAACCACCGTAAGCACAAGCACAGTGTCTCCAGGGCCGTTTACAACCACGCTACAGGTGTGGCCCAGACATAACCTGGGTCTCGGCCCTCGCCTGTGACCAAGACTGGGGTCAGTCTCCCCGGCATTAGCCTCAGTCCTCCCGATGGTCTCTAATAAACACCCCGGACAGCCTGGCTGTTCTAGGCCGTTCTCTTACTTCCAAGCACTGAGCAGTGGTCATGATACAAAAATATTAGCTCAGGAAAGAATCTGGGGTTGGGAAGCCACAGTGCCATCAGCCAGGAGAAAAAGCTCAGGAACTGGGAGAGAGGATGGGAAAACGAGGAAACCAACAGGAACAATATACATTCTCACCACCGTCCCATGGAGAGAAGCGGTTTGCTATCCAAACAGGACGTGAGGCTCACACGAGCACCAACAGGTACCCCAGGCAAGGCATAATTATTCCCATTTTACAGATGCAGGAGCTGCGGCTCGGAGACTTGCAGAGGGTAAGCCAACGAAGACCAGAATGCAGGCTCCGAGAGACACGCTTGCCCGGGCAAGCACAGGCTCCCCAAGTAATTATCTGCCCTTCCCAAAGGAAAGCAGTCATCCTCAAAGGCGCGAGTCCCCGGGCTCTGCTTGTTCTCAGTATCTCTCACGGTTCTAAGCCTGCCTTAAACCAAGCCGTCAAGGTGCCTCGGAAGGGGGCAAGCGGCCCAGACCCGAGGACACGGACTTGTGACCACAGAAGCCAGCTCTGCGAGTTAGTTCTTGGGGGGCTCCAAACACTACTCCCTCCCATTCTCGTCTCCCCACAGAGGCCTAGCACTGAAGTAGTCAGTGCTCAGAGATGTTCTGTGCCTTCCATTCCTTCTCCCATCCAGGCTTTAGCCCAGCACCTGCAGCAGCTCGATCAGGTCAGCCCTACAGGGGGGCATCACAGTGGCCAAATTCCATCCTAGGGCTTGACGGCAGTTACAGGAACGAGAAACAACTATTAACCAGGAACCTGCTGGCCAGGCCCTCCCAGGTCTTTCACCAGCTCCCTAACCCTACCAGGTGGAGGATGCAAGATTTATGCCAACGAAGGAAGGCTCTCGGAACCCTAGATTCCTCTGGCAGAAGCAGGCTTTGCACCCCAAAGCCGGGGGCCTCCCGGGACCCTCCTTACACCACACACCACGCCACTGTGCACAGACAGACCGAAATGGCTCAGTTCGATTTGGAGAAACCACGCTTCGACTTCCAACGGCTGGTTACAAAAACCAAACTGGATGAACGTGTATGTGGCCACATAAAACGCACAGAAAATCTTAAGGGAGGAAAAAAAAAAAAAAAAAAAGAAAGAAAAGAAAAAATCTCAGGGCCAATTTAACAATCCTGTAAACCAAAGGCGTCTAAAGGTTTCTCCCCGGCAGCCATTTAGCAAATGACACAGTCGCGAGGGCCTCCCCGGGCCCCCGATCCCCCCACTTCCTCCAAGCTACCCCTTCCCTTGAAAAACGCCTCCTCCTCCTCCTCCTCTTGCCTCAAGGTGGGCTCGGCCCTCCCACGGTATTTAGAAAGAGAGGGAGAAAAGAGAAAACCGCCTTCCAGTTTCCTGTGGGCAAAGGCACTCCGGAGGCCCACGATTTCAACAGTGCTGTTTCTCACTCAGGCGAAAGCGGGGGGAAAAGAAAAAAGAAGGGGAGAGAAAAACCCCATCTGGCAGGCCCGGAGCAGCGACATCCTGTTTATTATTAAACATGCTCAGCCCCGGAGCACGGAGCGTTTCGAAAATAATCCCGTCGCAGGCGCACGGAAAGGGCGGCCGTCGGTGGCTGCGAGGCCCCCTGCCCCCCGCGCGCACCCCCCCACCCGGCCGCCGACTCCGCGGGGGGTGCGGCCCCCCCCCCAGACCTCGGGCCCGGGAATGGGGGGGGAGGGGGACGCCCCGACCCCGGGACTCCCGGGCGGGGTGGGGCCTCTGCAGGCCGGCCCGGGGAGGGGGGAGGGTGTAGGGGGCGCGGGAAGGCCGCCCCGGCCACTTCCAGGCCGGCGGGGCGGCCCCGGCCGCCGACCCCTGGCGGGAGGGAGGCGGCGGCCCCCGGCCGCGGCGACCCCCCGCCCCGCCGGCCGCGACCCCGCCGCCCGCCCAGGCCGCGCGGCGCCTCGCAACAATGGCGAGCCCGGGCGCCGCCGCCGCCCCCAGGCCGCCCCGCCCGGCCCCGCGGCCCTCGTCCCGGCCGGCGGGGCCCCGGCGGCGGCGGCGCGCTCGCGGGCGGCGGCGGCGGGGCCCGGGCTCGCCGCTGTCGCTCAGCCAGCCGGCCGCCGCCGAGACAAAGCCCGGCCGGGCCGCGCCGCCTCCATCTTAGCGCCCCGACCGCCGCCCCGGCCCCCGGCCCGCGGCCCGCCCCGCGCCGCCGCCCCGCCGCCCCGGCCCACCTGGTCTGGTTCCGCGGGCGCGACTGGGCCGGGCGATGGCGGTCGGGCGGCGGTCGGGCGCGGAGGCGGCGGGATGGCGGCGGATTGCGAGGCGGCGGCGCGGCTGCTCGCTCCCTCGCTCCCTCCCTCCCTCCCTCCCGGGCTCGCTCGTCGCTCGCTCGCTCGCTCGCTGGAGCCTCGGAGCCTGTGTCTCGCCGCTCGCCTCCCTCTCGCGCTCGGCTCCCCGCCCCCCGCCTGCCGCCGCCCCCGCCTCCTCCGGCCTCCTCCTCCCGCCGCCGCCCGCCCGCAGCCGCGCCTCGGCCCGCGCAGCGCCCCCTGCTGCGCCGCCGGGCCGGAGGGGGGGGGGCTGGGGACCCCGGGAGGGGAGGGGCCGGGCGGCGGGGGTGGGGCCCCGGGGAGGCGGAGGGGCCGGGCAGCGGAGAAGGGGGTTTGGGGTGCGGGGGAGACGGAGGGGGAGGGGCACCGGAGAAGGGGGGCCCGGGGTCCCGGGGAGGCCGAGGGGCCGAACAGCGGGGTGAGGGAGGGGCACGAGGGAAGGCGGGGCTGGGGTCCTGGGGAAGAAGGGGCAAGGGAGAAGGAGGGCTGGGGTCCCGGAAGGGGGGGTTGGGGCACGGGAGAAACGGGGCTAGGGTCCTGGCAGGGGAGGTGCCGGGCAGCAGGCGGGGGCAAGGGAGAAGCGGGGGGTGGGGGGCGGTGGAGGCGAAGGGGCGGCCGGGGGAAGAGGCGCTGGGGTCCCAGGAGGGGAGGACTCGGGCAGCGGGAGGGGAGGGGCACCCAGAAGTGGGGGCTGGGGTCCCAGGGAGACGGAGGGGAACGGGTACGAGAGAAGGGGGTGCTGGGGTTCTGGGGAGGCGGAGGGGACTACGGGGGAAAGAAAAGGGCCGGAATTGGGGCTGAGGAGACTAGGGGAGGAAGCCGGGAGAAGGGGGTCTGGGAAGCCAGTGGACTTGGAATTGAGGCCCAGAGAAGGGGGTCCAGGGAGAGAAGGGGAGGGGGCTCTTGGGAAGAGGAAGGGGAGGCGGAGGTGGTCCTGGGGTGGAGGTTGGGGCGAGCCGGAGGAGGGGGGCGGGGATGAGAGGTCCGGAAGAAGGGGGGCTGGGCGAGAGAGGGAGACGGCCTGAGGTGGTGAGGCCCAGACGGAAGGAGGGCTGAGAAGGGAGGGGGCTTGAGCCTGCATCCCCGCCCCCTCCCCTTTCAGCCCTGCCCCGCCTCCAGATCGACTGTGAGCCCGGATTTTGTTATACGATACGGACACCGAGAGGAAACAGAAACAAAACGTTGTTAATTCAAAAGCAAGGTTGTTGCACGATATGGATACTTTATGCATTTTGGGAAAATGAAAAATAATAAACCAATCCTCGTCGGTGTTTTGTGTAATTGCGTCAATGCAAAACAAAAGGTCTGGGAGAATGCACTCTTCTCTCCCTTACGTCTGCAGTCTGAGGGCCGGAGAGCCAAGGAGAATCCTCGCTTTTCATTCTCAGTATGTTGGCAATTAGAAAAACAACCCATTTGCAAAAGCAAACAAGAAAACGAAATGCAGCTGCGGCCTGCAAGCCAAGTCACCTGCCCATGTCTCTGGCACTTGATCACCTGCGCCTTAAACCGCAGCTCCAGGCCATGCCCTGTGTGCACAGTGTGGAGTGGTTTGTCTCATTTAATCCCAACCCTGGGGCAGATGTTATTTTTCCAATTCACTGGTAAGAAACAGAGACTCTGAGAGGTTAAGTAACTTGCCCAAGGCCACACCGCAAGACCTGACAGGAAGGTCACCCTACTGCAGCCTAGCTAATAAGGTTAGGGGTTACCAAGGAGCACGGTGCCTGGCACACGGTAGGCGCTGTATAGATACTGGTTGGTTTGTTGAAGGGAGGAATGAGTGGCTCTTACAGGCTGGGGGGTAGAGACTCCCCATGAATGGGGGGGGTTATCTTTTTTAATTATCTGACAAGAGAGAACATAAGATGGAAAGCTTCAGCCCTGAGTGCTGAAGACAGAGGAGGAAATATTAAAGACCACAAAGGGGGTAAAAACCAAATCAACAGATCTCTGTTCTGGCAAGTCTGGTAGGGGAGTGACGCCCTCTGGGGACTGCTAAGGACAGCTGCTAAGTTCCTGGGCCTTCAGAGGCCAGCAGATGCTTCACTCCTGCAAAACCCAAGGAGCTGCATCCAAATCGCTTGCCCTGTTCAAGAAACGGTTTTCTTTCCGCACTCCCCCGGGGGTGACAACAGCCACAAGGCTGGGTACCGTTCACTGAGCACCTTTGCTGGGCCAGCCGGGCTGTTACGCACTGTGCGAAAGATAACTTACGTAATACGTGGGAGACCGTCATTATCGTTCCCACTTTATGGATAAACTCACTGAGGTCAGAAGTTAAGTGACCTCAGATAAGGTCACAAATGGCACGGGGGGGGCAGAGCAAGGGTTTGTATTCAGCAGTGCCCTTCTTTGAGGTTTGGGCTGTTCCTAGGGGAAACCAAGGCTGAGATGTCAGAACACGTATCCGGGTTATTGCCTATGGACTGAGGCTGTCAGCCAGGGCTGGGACCTGAGGTCTCTCTAGGACTCTGAAGGTGCCTGGCCAAGTTTTCACAGAACTAGGGACCCAGAGAGACCAGAGAGAAGGGGGAAGGAGGGAACAGAGCGTGAGGAGGGCTGGATCAAGGCTCCTGGGGGTCACTTGGCCTCAAGAGCCCGTCTGCAATGTAGAGGGGGACATTCAAGGAGACATTTTCATACCATCGAAGTTACTATAAACAGCAACTGGCCGGAGTGGGAATACTGAAAGGAAGGAGTGGACCCCGCAGTGTAAAGCTGGGGAGAGTTGGCAGGAACCGATGAGCAGCAATGTATTTCATGTGTGTTATTATTATTATTTTTTTTTACCTTTCAAATATTAGGGAACTTTCAACTCTGCAAATGGGTGGAGAAACCTGTTCAGACCCCCAATCTGAACAGAAGGGGGATTTCATCCATCCCTAGAGACCTAATGCAGATTTTATGTATTATAATTGTATTCTTCCCAAAATGTGATCAATGATTTTTGTTCCATTGAAATTTAATATTTTTGTGTAATACTTACAATGAATTGTTTCATCCATGATTTCCTTTTCTTGATTTTCTAAAGAATTTTTAAGTTTATTTATTTTTAATTTTTTAAATGTTTATTTATGTTAGAGAGAGAGAGAGAGAGAGAGAGAGATCATGAGCGGGTGAGGGGCAGAGAGAGAGGGACACACAGAATCCCAAGCAGGCTCCAGGCTCTGAGCTGTCAGCACAGAGCCTGACATGGGGCTCGAACTCACAAACTGCAAGATCATGACCTAAGCCGAAGTCTGCCGCTTAATTGACTGAGCCACACAAGTGCCCCATAAGTTTATTTATTTTGAGACAGAGAGAGCAAGCAAGGGAGGGACAGAGAGAGAGGGAGAGAATCCCAAGCAGGCTCTGCACTGTCAGCACAGAGTCCAACACAGGGCTCGAACCCACAAACCTCGAGATCATGACCTGAGCCCAAAACCAGGAGTCAGATGCTTGACCAACTGAGCCATCCACCTGAGCCCTAGTACCTGGCACACAATCTGTAGCATATAGTAGGTGTTCAATGAGAGGTTATTGAATAAAAGAAGATAAAATTTAAGGGAGAGAGAATTTGAGAATCTGACCTCTGCAGGTACCCTGTCCAGTCCTGGCCTCAAAGGGAAGCCAGAAAGGCTTCTCTGAATCACTCTGTGGCCCGGAGAGTCTAAGGCTTTGCTGGCATCTTTCATCTCTTTGTCAGGGACAGTTAACCATTTATTGAGCAGTTTCGGGTGGGGAAAGCGAAACGCAGACAGGCTTAGTGACCAGCCCAAGTTCACCCAGGGAGCTGTGGCCAAGCTGAAGGAGAGAAGGGCTGGGAGACAGAATGCTCACCTGCTGGGGGCTTGTTATGCCACACTCACTTTCCATAAATCACAGCCTCTCCACCAGGATTTGTGAGTTAGGGTCTATTATTATTCCCATTTTACAGATTAGTAACATGAGGCCCTGGACTTTCACTTACCACTGCTTGGTTCCCGGATGCTTATCGAATCACTGTGGTTAGGAGAGCCTTTCTGATCCCCCAGACTCCAGAGGCAGCCTTTAAAGTGCTGGCCCAGGAGCGCCTGGGTGGCTCAGTTGGTTTAAGCATCTGACTTCAGCTCAGGTTATGATCTCACAGTTCGTGAGTTCGAGCCCCGCGTCTGGAGCCTGCTTCCGATTCTGTGTCTCCCTCTCTCTCTGCTCCTCGCCTGTTCATGCTCTCTCTCTGTCTCTCTCTCGCAAAAATAAATAAACATTAAAAATTTTAAAAAAAATAAAAGACCTGACTTCTTTAAAAAAAATAAAAAATTAGAGGCGCCTGGGTGGCTCCGTCGGTTAAGCGTCCGGCTTCGGCTCAGGTCATGATCTCACTGTTTGTGGGTTCAAGCCCCGCATCGGGCTCTATGCTGACATCTTGGAGCCTGGTGTCTGCTTCGGATTCTGTATCTCCCTCTCTCTCTGTTCCTCCCTCGCTCATGTTCTGTGTCTGTCTCTTGAAAATAAACATTTTTAAAAACATTTTTAAAAAATTAAAAAACATTTTTAAAAAATTAAAAAATTTAAAAAATTAAAAATTAAAAATAAATAAAGTGCTGGCCCAGGCACAGAGCCCAGGGGCAGGCCCAGCAGCCTCTCAGGTGGACCCTGTCAGGTTTCAAGGCAAGCCTTCCTCTAGCCCCTCTGTGCATGGGCATGCGTACTGACGCTGACTGCACAATCCACGGAAGCCCAGCCAAGTTCCTCTCAGCTCACCTCCTCAGTGAGGCCTTTCCCAGATAAACCCGGAAGCCGGCACTGGGTCTGTGCCCCTTCCCTGGCCTGGCCCCCAGCAAGGAGCCCTGGTGAAGAGTACGGAATTTGGAGTCAGATCAACCTGACGTGAAATTCGTCTCTATCCTCATGTAAAGATACCTGTGTATCTTTACACAGGTGACTGCAACTCTCCGAGCCTCCGGAAACTGGGGAGGAGGACTGTCGTGAGAATTGAATGAGAATTACGTGCACTGCCTGTCAGCACGAGCGGGTATCTGGCTGGCATTCAAGACATGTCTGTTATCACTGTCATTCCTTCCTGTTCTCAGACGCAAGAGAGCCTCTCTTGCCAGTCATCCACGCTGTGTAACAAACAGCCCCAAAAATCTAGTGGCTTTAAACGGTTTGTTATATCTCGTCATTTGGTGGGTTTGGGAACAGTTTTTCTGTTCCACATGGTGTTGACTGGGGTGAATCATGCTGTCACACTCTCTCCTCCTCCAAGAGGGGTCTCATCCTCGAGGATTCTCCGTGTGCTCTCTCTCCAGAAAAATAGTCTGGGCTTCCTAGAGCATGGCAGCTGGATTCCAAAAGAGTGAAAGAGGAAGCGGATGGGTGTCTGTCTTCATGACGTCGCTTCTGCTGCCTTTTGTTGTTGTTGTTGGTCAGAGTGAGTCACAGGACCAGCTCAGACTCAAGGGGGAGGGGAAATAAACCCCCTCTTGAAGGTAAGAGCTACATACGTGTGCAGGGAGGGAAAGGTTTGTTGGCAGATGATTTGTAGATAAACTTTCAGCTTCTCAGGACCTCTTGCTTTCCCCCATCCCATGCCCTAGCCAAACCCTCACCCACCCTGTCTAACGAAGACATTTCAGGGGCACCTGCGTGACTCAATCCGTTAAGCGTCCGACTGCGGCTCAGGTCATGATCTCATGGTTCGTGGGTTCGAGCCCCGCATCGGGTTCTGTGCTAACAGCGCAGAGCCTGGAGCCTGCTTCGGATTCTGTGTCTCCCTCTCTCTCTGCCTCTCACCCGCTCACGCTCTGTCTCTCTCTCTCTGTCTCTCTCAAAAATAAATAATCATTAAAAAAAATAATGAAGACATTCCGTCCAACAGCAAAAAAAAAAAAAAAAAAAAAAAAAATGTTTACTGAGATCTAAGATCTATCATGGCCAGGCCAGTCGGAGTGGTGAGAAACTGGCGAGAAGAGAAATACAGGATCCCTACACTCAAGAAACTCCCAAATTAAGGGGCGTTAAAAACAAAACAAAACTGCAATAATAAACACTGATTTATCCGGCTCTCACCACCTGCCAGACACCCGCCTGAGGTGGGTCCGAATCACCAGGGCCTGGTTCTGACCTGGCCTGGTGCTTCCCCGTGGCCCAGGACCGCAGGAGGACTCTGGGTGACACGCCCACAGCCACCACACTCCAGAAGTGTGAGGTCTGCAACTTGTGCAGCGACCGTGTGTCCCAGGATTCCTGGAAGGGCCCTGCTTTCATATTCACTGCACCTGTTCTCCAAAGGGCGCAGTACTAATGAGAGAGAGCGTGCGTCCCTATTTCAGGCATCTGAATGGGGCAGAGAAAAGAGTAATGGTCCAGACAGAAATGGATGGCAGCTGAGGACGCCTTCCTGGTGCAGGTGTTTTTGACGGCAGGCTTTGAAGGAAGAGAGGAGTTTCATCAGAAGAGACTGGGCAAGAACATTCCAGCTGGATGGGGCCAGCTTGCACAAAGGCCTGGAGGTAGGAGTGTCTGGGCAGCGGGAGGGGCCCACAGGCTGGCTGGTAGCCGTTGGAAAAGTGGCCCCATCCCAGGGACTGTGCATTCCAGTAGGGATGGGAGCCTTGAGCTAAAAATACAACAGGCAGGTCTGAGCACACAGCGGGGGGGGGGGGGCCTGCACAGACCTAGGGGCTCACACCACAGTGGCTGGCATCCGAGTCTCAGCACCCAACACACTGAGACTAAATGCAGTCTCCTTGGAGAGGCTCAGTGACAAGGACAGTCCAGGGCAGAGAGCCCCGACACCTGTTCACATCCCATGGAATTCTTACAAATTTGCCCTCGTTTTCCCACTGGGGAGACAGGGAGGAAAAGAACCAAGACTGGGACTGAAGACTGAGGGAAAGATTTAAAACTTAGCAACTTCCGCTGAGAAAAAAAGCAGTGAAAAATTATTGAAGGGTGGGGTTTGAGAAGGCAAAGGAAAGAAAGGAAGAGCCAGGGACTCCCAAATAAAGGATGGGGGATGGCAGGAACAGCCAGCCAGTCTCCCTGCTCCTTTTCTGTACCCATGCCTCCCTCCCAGCGAGCCCCTTCATTGCCTTCCTCACCACGGAGCCCCGGAGGGTCGTTGGCAGGGGAATTTAGTTATCAGGTCTTGTCTTCTGTGGCCCCTGTCTCAGAAATGTAGGTACTAGAGAAAGAATAGATATCCAGATCTAACTGGACAGCAAGAAAGAAGACGGGGCGCCTGGGTGGCTCAGTCGGTTGAGCGACCGACTTCGGCTCAGGTCGTGATCTCACGGTTCATGGGTTCTAGCCCCTCGTCGGGCTCTGTGCTGACAGCTCAGAGCCTGGAGCTGCTTCGGATTCTGTGTCTCCTTCTCTCTCTGCCCCTCCGCTGTTCACGCTCGGTCTCTCTCTGTCTCTCAGAAATAAAATGTAAAAAAAAATTAAAAAAAAAAAAAGAAAGAAGACAACCCACAGAATGGGAGGAAATATTTGTTAAGCCAAAATATCTGATAAGGGTCTGATCTCCAGAATATATAAAAAAGACACTTGCAACTCAAAGACAAAAAGACAAACAACCCAATGACAAAGTGGGCAAAGGACCGGAACAGACATTTCTCCAGACACACGAATGGCCCACCCGCACACGAAGAGATGCCCAACGTCATTAGCTACCTGGAAAACACAAGTCTATACCGCGATGAGATGCAACCTCAAAGCCAGCAGGATGACTATAATCTAAAAAAAATGGGCAGTAACAAGGGTTCACAGGGATGGAGAGATACCGGAATACTCCGACAGCGCTGGTGGGGATGTAAAATGGTACGACTGCTGTAGAAAACCGTCCGGTGGGTCCTCATAAAGCTAAACAGAATTCATTGTCCTGTGAGGGGCTCCTGGGTGGCGCAGTCGGTTAAGCGTCTAACTCTTGGTTTTGAGTCAGGTCATGATCTCACTGTTTTTGAGTTCAAGCCGCACGTCGGGCTCTGCGCCAACAGCACTGTTGGCGCGGAGCCCGCTTGAGATTGTCTCTTTCTCTCAAAATAAATAAACTTAAAAAAAAAAAAAAGATTATCCTAAGACCCAGCAATTCCACTCCTAGGTATATCTAAAAGAATTAAAAAGAGATGATCAAAAAAAATATGTACGTGAATGTCTAC
This sequence comes from Cryptoprocta ferox, assembly GCA_028646485.1. Lineage (NCBI taxonomy): Eukaryota > Metazoa > Chordata > Mammalia > Carnivora > Eupleridae > Cryptoprocta > Cryptoprocta ferox. Next base: position 4,694,121 of record CM053568.1, read on the forward strand.
GGCAACGGTATTCACAAAAGCCCAAAGGTGAAAATAACCCAAAAGTCCATCCACTGATAAGTGGCTAAACAAAATGTGGTAGATTCATCCTGAAATACTATTTAGCCGCTAAAAGGAATGAAGGACTTCACACGCTACAACATGAACGGATCTTGAAAACATTAGGCTAGGGGACGCCCGGGTGGCTCAGTCGGTTAAGCATCCGACTTCGGCTCAGGTCACGATCTCACGGTTCGTGGGTTCGAGCCCCACGTCGGGCTCTGTGCTGACAGCTCAGAGCCTGGAGCTGCTTCGGATTCTGTGTCTCCCTCTCTCTGCCTACCCCCACTCATGGTCTGTTTCTCAATAATAAATAAACATAAAAATTAAAAAAGAAAGAAAGAAAACATTAGGCTGAGAGAAAGAAGCTGGAGACAGAGGCCACCTACTGTGTGATCCATTGACGTGAAATTCCCGGCTTGGGCAAATCCATAGAAACAAAAAGCAGATTAATGTTTGTGAGGGGCTGGGGAAGGGGCCAGGTGTAGTGACGGCTTAATGAGTATGGGATTTCCTTCTGGGATGATGAAACAATCCTGGAACCAGACAGAGATGAGGGGTGCACAACATTGTGCATGTACTAAATGTTACTGCATTGCACACTTTAAAAGCAGTTAAAAAGGTAAATTTTATGTCACGTACCACAAAGGTAGTCTGATTTGCAGCGGCACTTTTGCAGGGATCTCGGCCAGTTGTGTTACCATCATTTGTTTACACGCGTGTCGTTTAGATTTCCAAACCTCCCCGTGATTCTTAAATGTTAAGGAAGACACCCAACCTTCTGTATATTTCTAAAAGACTCACACGTCTGAGTCCAAGGTGAGATGAAGTATTTAAAGCTGGGGGCTGTTTCCTGAATAGCATCTAAGGAGCCTCCTGGGTTAGCTTTGGGGCCGGCAAGGCAGCAAGATTGCAGGGGGGTCCAGTGGATGGCAGGTCCTAGGAATGAATGAGAGTCTCTGGGAGGGAATTCACAGAGGGAAGGAGGAGCCCATTCGAGGGGCGGAGAGAGAGGGAGACAGAGGACCCAAAGCAGGCTCCGTGCTGTCAGCGCAGAGCCCAACGCAGAGCCCAATACGGGGCGTGAACCCACAAACTGTGAGATCATGACCTGAGCTGAAGGCAGATGTTGAACTGCCTGAGCCACCCAGACACCCCAGAGGCTTAGGATTTTTGAAGCGAGGTGGCTTTGGACCCCGTAGTGGCAGTTAGAGACTATGGAACGGGCAGTTCACACAAGCTATGGCATCGGCTAGGTGTTAGGGGCTCAGATGACAGTATCCATGAAACGCACCGAACAGTTTACAGCACATAGTAAACAGTCTAATTCAGTGCTTCTAAACCCTCTTGGTACTAGAATTCCGTTTCAATCTTCACACGACCCCAAAGAGACTTTGTTTATGTGGGTTATAAGTTTTATTAGAACTTAAAACTGAGAAAATTTAAAAATATTATTTAATTTAAAATAACAAAAAAATAAAATAACAATAAACCCATTACATATTAACATAAATACTACGGTTTTATGAAAATAATTCTATTTTTCCAAAACATCATTTTTTTTTCTTACCAAGGAAATCGGCATTAACATTTTCTCTTTAGAAATCTCTTTAATGTCTGGCTTAATGGAAAACAGCTGGATTCTCATAGCTACTTCTGGAATCAATCTATTGTGATACGGTCTCTTGGTTGATCTATATAAAGAAAATGCAGCCTGACGTTAGCACGCTTTTGGAGAAAGGAGGGCGATTTCAACAGCCTTTGCCGATCATCGTGGATATTATTCTTTAACAGTGCACCAAAACTCGAGGAGTTTTAGTTTCTTCGTGGCAATGTTGAAGCTGAAACCGTAACAGTGAACTTTTCTTACTCTGTGATCTCAAAATCCACCGGTCTATCTTTCCCTTTCAATGGGTCCTTCACTCATTTTGTAATATCGTGCATTGGTCATTTGGAAAAGACTGATTCACGGACTCACGCACATCTGCCAGATGCTGACACACTTAATTAGACAGCGCTTCCAAATCACCACCAATATCTTAGAAAGGAGCTAGGAAACTGTCAAGCTCACAATGGCCGATACAAGTTTTCCAAAATTCTAACTCTGGCCTGCAATTTCAAATCGTGTCAGTGGCAACGAATCCTGGCAGTTGCTTTCCTTGAAAGGACAGGCTCCCTTTGTTCACTTTCAAAAACAAATCTGTCTAGTCTGAATCACCATCATTTGTCAGATTAAAATGGTGTCGCCTTCAGCTGGCGACTCCATCCTCCAAGCGCTGTTCTTGGAGACAAGGACTGTACTCCTTGTATGTCGCAGAAAAGTGCCTTCTGGGTACTTCTCCTCTTGTCAGACAAAATACTGTAAAGGCATGTCCTCAAGGGTTTCGACTTAATAAAATGATTGTTACTCAAGGACATGGTCATCAAGGATACTCTCGAATAGAACTTTTTTTTTCTTCCTGCAAGAAGTGGCAGTTGAATGCAATGGTCACTGGTACAGCTTGGAGCGACCTCCTGGATTCACCAGCTGTTTTACCGACCACTGCTCTCATACCGTCCGTGAAAAAACGTTCACACAGTGAAAAAGGCAAATCATATCTGAGTACTATTACAAAAATAATGTTCACCCCTGCAGGTCCCTGAGATCTCAGTGACCCCCCAGGAGTCTGCAGACCACACTTTGAAAACTACCCGTTTAAGCTCGTTTCCTTCATGATAATTTAAAAGCAGAACAGACAAACCCACCCAGAAGAAGCAGGCTCACTTTGAATTATTTATGGAGCATATGACTCATAGTAGGGGGTCAATAAACATTTTTTAATCTTTTTTTTGAGTTTGAGAGAGAGAGAAAGGGAGTACAAGCAGGGGAGGTGCAGAGAAAGAGAGAGGGAGATGGAGGACCCAAAGCAGGCTCTTCATTGACAGCAGAGAGCCCGAGGCGGGGCTCAAACCCACAAACAGCGAGATCATGACCTGAGCCGAAGTCAGATGCTTAACCGACTGAGCCACCAGGTGCCCCTTGAATCTTGAACACTGTCTTCCCCCTACCATGCCAAACGATGTGCTACACATTTGACATACATTGTCTTATTGAATCTAACACCCCCATTCTACAGATGAGAAAAGCAAGACTCAGAGAAGATAAAAGCCCGGACACCTAGTGATGACCAGATCCAGGAGTTAAACCCAGTTTTGTGAGACTTCAGAGCTAATCCTCTTAACAACTGCACCATACTGAATCTGTTTGGCAGCAAAAGCTTTGGTCATAAGTTAGATCAAGGGAAAAAAAAAAGGAAAATAATTAAAGGAAAGTTTAAGGAAATTTTGTAATAAGTTTGAATAACTAGGCTGTCTATATGAATCTATTTATTGTTGACTTCCCAGAACCAACAAACTGAATGATGACACACATCCTGTTCGCCTGGGTCAGTAGGTGAATAGCTGAGTACAAGGCTGGTCTAAAGAAGGTGTATTGTTTTTATAAAAAAAATTTTTTTTAAGTTTATTTTGAGAGAGAGACAGAGAGCGCGAGTGGGGAAGGGGCAGAGAGGGAGAGAGAAAATTCCAAGCAGGCTCCGCACTCACAGTATGGAGCCCCAGGCAGGGCTCGAACCCACAAACCATGAGATCATGACCTGAGCCTAAACCAAGAGTCGGTTGCTTAACCAACTGAGCCACGCAGGCACCTCAGGTGTTTTTTTTTTTTTTAATGTTTATTTATTTTGAGAGAGAGAGCATACGCGGGGGAGGAGCAGAGAGAGAGAAGGGGACAGAGGATCCGAAGCAGGTTCTGCACAGACAGCAGCGAGCCCGACTCGGGGCTTGAACTCAAGAACCGAGAGATCATGACCTAAGCCGAAGTCAGATGGTCAACCAACTGAGCCCCGCAGGCTCCTCTAAAGAAGGTATATTAAGAATGATGGGCTGTGATCACGGTGAGTCCCTTCTCACGAGGGCTGGGTGTACAGGTTTTCATAATCCCGGTGGAACACCTGACACAAACAAGAGCCGGGGGCAGGGTGAGGACGTGCCAGCGGGGCCCAGGTGTGGAAATTAAAATGCAACAAGAATAATGAGATGATTGGTTTCCCTGGGTTGTGTCCCCACAGGTCAGGGTCTACACCTACAAAAGTTCTTCCAGAGTGGCAAGTGGTGGCTTTTCCCAAGTGCTTATCCCCTGTCTCAGCCCTGAGAGGCTGAGCTGAATCACTCCCGTGCCATTCCTCTCCTTTCCAAGGAAGGAATTAACCAGTGAAATACCAGCTGGAAGTCTTACCAGGTCTCCACGCCTTTGGCCATATTCCTTGGTATTCCAGAATATACTCTGGCTCCTCCTGACCTCTCCAGGCTTCTCTCTACCTCCTCACTTTCCAGAGTCATGGCTTTCTCTCCCCTTCAGACTTAGTATCTGTGATCTCTCCCTAGAATAAACTCCCCCCTTATCCACACAACCTCCTTCACCTGGGTGAATCCTACTCAATCTTCAGGCCTCAGCTTGGACATCACTTCCTTCAAGAACCCTTCCCTGTGGGTGCCCACCTCCAAACTGCCAGAGGACCAATCTTCTGTTTTTTGTGTTTTACATTTATTTATTATTGCGAGACAGAGACAGAGCGTGAGCTGGGGGAGGGGCAGAGAGAGAAGGAGACACAGAATCGGAAGCAGGCTCCAGGCTCTGAGCTGTCAGCACAGAGCCCGACATGGGGCCTGAACCCACGAACCACGAGATCATGACCTGAACTGAAGTCAGACGCTCAACCGACTGAGCCCCCCAGGCGCCCCAGGACCAGTCTTCTTACCAAGTCTTCTATCACTTGGTCAGCACCAGGGCCAGGGATGCCATGACTTACAAGGCATACAATGTTCATGAAGCTCACAGGCCAGTGTTTAACATCAATGACGCTGTTTGCTTGTCTTCCTTGCCCATTAGACTGTAAGATCCAGGGGACTGGGATGGTGTTTACATGTTCAGAGCTATGCTTCTAAGTCTCATACGGTGCCCGGCACAGAGTAGGAGCTCAACAGATAATTGCGAAACCAATGAGTGAATGGATGAACAAAGGAATCCTTAAAAAAAAAAAAAAAAAAAAAAAAAGGAGGGGAGGGGGAAAGTAGTTGAAATAACATGTCAGTGAAGTAGGAAACAACGTTTGTGCCCACCCGTAGATACTTACCACTCTCATCATTGCACAGGGATTGCCGGAGGAACTGGGTTCAGTGAATGTGAGGCACAGGGCTAGGGGGAAGGCACAGAAAAGATACAGAGCTCAGAGAGGGGCTTCCAATCTTGTCGAACACACATTCAAAATGCCCTCACCAAACGACACACCGTCAAAAAGTACGATTAATCCTGTGGCATCTAAACCAGAAGTGCTGAGGGAGAAGAAGAAAGTAAAATAAATAATATTCCAGGAATAATAGAAAAGACCATGTATTCGGTTGACCTCTGACAGCGACAAACAACCCCAGCATCACAATCAAAGTTTAATTTTCCTCCCAAGTGGTTTCCTGGTGGAGCTGCTCTCTTCCAAGAGGCGCTGCAGGAATTCAGGGACCTGCCTTGTTGTGATTCCAGGATCACTCATCACCCTCAGCTGGGCAGACAAGGCGGAGGAGAGGAAGGCGGGGCTGGGAGTGTGCCCATCACGTCTGCCCACATTCCATTGGCCAGAACTCAGTCTTGTGGCCCCATGTGACTGCATGGGAGGCTGGGGATTCGTCTAGTGGGGCTCCTGGAGGAGAAGGAAGTGGGAATTGCTGAGCACAGAACAGTCTCTGTTACAGGTCTCATTCACTGAATGAGCATCTCATAAATGTCAGACCCTGTGCTGAAGAAGTCACACGCATGTTGTCATTTTATGCTTACAGCAGCTCTCATTTACAGAGGAGAAACTGAGGCTTAGAAAGTTTTCATAAATTTTATGAGGTGAAAGGCTCATGCTGCAGAATCATTGTGGAATCCGATCTTTTCAACTCAAAGCCTGTAAGTGAAAAGCAAGGACAGCAGCGCCTGGGTGGCTCAGTGGATTAAGCGTCTGACTTCAGCCCAGGTCGTGATCTCACGGCTTGTGAGTCTGAGTCCCGCAGTGGGCTCTGTGCTGACAGCTCAGAGCTTAGAGCCTGCTTTGGATTCTGTGTCTCCCTCCCTCTCTCTCTCTCTCTCTCTCTGCCTCTCCCCTTCTCTCACTCTGTCTCTTTCTCTTTAAAAATAAATAGGGCCCCCCGGGTGGCTCAGTCGGTTAAGCATCCAACTTCGGCTCAGGTCATGATCTCACGGTTTTTGAGTTTGAGCCCCGTGTCGGGCTCTGTGCTGACAGCTCAGAGCCCGGAGCCTGCTTCCGATTCTGTGCCTGCCTCTCTGTCTCTGCCCCTCCCCTGCTCACGGTCTGCGTGTGTGTCTCTCTCTCAAAAATAAACATTAAAAAAAAAATTTAAATAGACTAAACATAAATAGGTGTCACGTGCAGTGCTTGGCTAAGTGGATCCGTGCAATAAGTTTGGTTTTAATTAAACTAGCTGTCACAGTAAGACAGGCGGTTTTAAAAGATTCTTGCAAAGAAAGGATGAGGAGCAGACACCCACCTTAGGTACCGCCTCCGCCTTATTGCCCCAGGCTTCCTCACGCAGGCGCACCACCTCTCCTTCAGCGTGGAAGGCGGGGCCTGTGGCCACACCCCTTCTCTTTTCCCCGCCTTCCTTGTTTCTCCCGGAAGCGTCATTGGCTGCTTCACCTTGCGATTAGGCGAGCCCCCGGGGGCCGCTGAGACGCGATTGGACAAAGTTGCCGCCTGTCACCCGATGGCCAGCCTCGATTGGCCGAAGTGCTGCGGGGGGCAGGATTTGCCAAGTTACGTCTAGGAGGCTGCGACCCCAGGGGTCTGCTGGCTCCCGATGGGTGCTCTCGCTTCGGGGTGCTAGTCGTTGGGCGGCGGCACGGGGACGGTCCCCAGGCCCCAGGGGTCTGGGAGCAGGTCAGGTGGAGGAGCCTGAGGCATGAGGGGCTAGGAGGGCCCGGGCCGCAGGCGAGGCGGGGTGTGGCCCCTGGCCCGCGACGGACCGAGGTGCCGGCTGGGCCTCTGGTGGAGGAGATGCAATGACGCCAGGTGTCGTGGTCGACACGGGACACCTAGCAAGGTCCCCGGATTGCCACCGGGGCTGGGAAGCCAGGACCAGAGGCTTCTGCTCAAGCAGATAGACGCACAGGACCGGTCAGGTGCAGGTGCAGGAAATTGAATCTGACCCAACAGGTGGAGAGCTTCTCCAGCACGCGGAGGTCCGTGAGCAGGGAACTGGAAGAAACACAGCAGAAAGCTGATTGCTGACAGCGGGCCTCTCAGCGCTCAGACTCCTCTCAAGAGCCAAGTGTGGGGGGAAGGGGGATTGAAGACATTTGGCCAAGGGAGAAGGATCCAGGAGAAACGCGACCTGCGGAAATGAGCGCACAGCTGCTTCTGTCCGAAGCTCCGTGACCTGTGCGCGAATAAACCCTGCCCCGGACATAACTTTTGTGGAAGAAGAAAGAACATCTGTGGGAATGAGCTTTTCTTGCAAAGATGGTCCTCAGGTTATTGAAGAAGTCACACGAAAGAAATCCATCACTACAAAAAAGCAAATGGTTTCCCGCATCAAGAAGGTTCTCTGTGAGATGCAGGAGGCCCAGGAGAGATCAGACTGGCTTTCTGAGTCGAGGTTTTCCTGCAGGCCTGTGGGAGGCTCTTCATGACTCAGGGAGTGCTTGCTGCATGACAAAGACAGGCGGTGGCAAGAATGGCAACAGCCAGAAAATTAGGCAGTTTCCATGTTTAATGGAAAGATAATGGGAGATCCTACGCGTGATGCCACTTGATTATATTTAATAAGCTGAAGCTTGCTTTTCTTAGTGAAAACTCTGCAAAGACTACCCTCGGCTTGTTGAGCGAGGGTTGCAGACCCTGAAAAGGACATAATGATACTAAGAAGTGAAATCCCCCGAGTCAATCACTTACATGATCGAATCTCCAAGAGACCCCTGGAAACAGTGAGGCTTATGCATATAGAGGAGTGCCATGTAAGGCGACCTGAACAGCATTCTTCCTTTGAGTCGACTTGACAATATTCCCAAATCAGGTCATTAAGAGCATTACCAGATCATTTAAATGTTCTAGGGTGGTAAAAAAACAAACAAACAAAACCACGAGATCATTCTGTCAGTAGAGGATTACCCAAAAATGCCCTGGAATTTTACGTAGGTGAAGTTGCTAAATAAAAAGTTCATTGTGTTCTTCAGAACCAGCAGGGGGCATCCACGCTGAAATACCAATAATCCTAATTAGTACTAACTACGCAAATAGTTACTCCTCTCAATGTGCGTTCAGGCACGTTGCAAGCGCTTTTCATGCTTTAGTTTGTTAAATCCTTATGATAATCCTATGAAGCAGAAAGAAGATCGTTGACAGTAATGAGTGAGAAAGATGATAAATGTGAGGGTTCTTGATCCCATGAACTCTGTCCGTCCTGACCAGTTAATTGGTAACAAGTTACGACACGATTTGTGAATATGACAGGCTTTTTCAAAACAATGTCTTAAGAAGAATACTAGTTATTTGCCATAAGTTGGCTTTCCAGATGCCCAAAATGAGCCCTTTAAATTCCAAAGTTTTTTGTGTGTTTTAAATAAGTCTTATTATTTTTTATATTTATTTACTTTAGAGAGAGGGAGCAGGCGAGTGAGGAAGGGGCAGAGAGAGAGGGAGACAGGATCCAAAGCAGGCTCTGCACTGAGAGCACAGAGCCCGATATGGGGCTCAAACTCACGAACATTAATTTTTTTTAATATTTGTTTTTGAGAGAGACCAAAGAGAGAGAGACAGAGGGCAAGCAGGGTAGGGGCAGAGAGAGAAGGAGACACAGGATCTGAAGCAGGCTCCAGGCTCTGAGCTGTCAGCACAGAGCCCGACATGTTGCTTGAACTCACAAACTGTGACCTCATGACCTGAGCCGAAGTCTGGGGCTTACCCCACTAAGCCACCCAGGTGCCCATTAAAAAGAATCTTTAAATAGAGAATCTTGGATATAGTTAACCTTTTCTTGATCACTTAGCACTAGTATTAATACTTATTATCGTCCTGTGTTTTAATAAAATTCCGTCTTATCTTTTGGATTACTGTTACCTTAATATCAGGCTGCCAGACTTGTGGCCATAGTCTGTCTCAAATAATACTTTTCTCCAACCCTACTCTCTCCACGCTTGTCCCCATCGCTGTGGCTGATAAAATGCTTTGGGCTAAGAAATCAAATCAGTTTGTCATGAATTGTATTTTTAAAAGATAATTTAGCATAAGATCTTTGTGATGGTGATTTCTTGCCCCATCTTCTGGTTTAAGAGTCTGATATTTTGGGGATGCCTGGGTGGCTCCGTCAGTTGAGTGTCTGACTTCAGCTCAGGTCATGATCTCATGGCTTGTGAGTTCGAGCCCCACATCGGGCTCTGTGCTGACAGCTCAGAGCCTGGAGTCTGCTTACAGTTGTGTCCCTCTCTTGCTCTGCCCCTCCCCCACTCGTGCTCATGTGCGCGCACTCTCTCTCTCTCTCTCTCTCAAGAATAAATAAAACATTTTTAAAAATTAAAATATGATTTTTAAAAATATTTTAGTTTTTAAGTAATCCCTACACCCAGTGTGGGGCTTGAACCCACAACCCCAAGATCAAGAGTCACATGCTCTGCTGACTTAGCCAGCCAGGTGCTCCAAGAATATAGTTTGAGGGCCTATATTGCTGGAAGACTGACCGATAGATACGCAGTTTACATGTGTACTTACCTACCAGTTCCCTGGCAAGTATTCCTCACAATATAAGTTGGAGATTCCTTCGTACAAAAGGCTAAATTATTCTAGCCTTTAGTCGTTGGCAAAACAAGGACTAGAGAGTAAATATTTCAGACTCTGAGGGTCTGTTTCCCTCTGCTATTACAGCGTGAAAACACTGCAGACAATTAATAATCAACAAATGAGTGTGGCCGTGCTCCAAAAAAACTTTACAGAAATAGGCAGCAGACCACATTTAGACCAGAGGCTGTGGGGTTTTCCCCCTCCTGCTCTAGCATTTGATAATCTGCAGTCTTTTGCAATCAGAAATTGGCAAAATACTTTACAGAATGTGTGATGAACACCTTCGGATGGGTAAAGAACCAAGTCTTGGGAAATCACATTAATACACTGCCGAAAAACTCTGTCCCAGGTCAGAGAACAATAAGGTCCCCATCTCAGCTGGGCTTGGTGACAAGTCATTCTGCAATCCACTCCTGATGTCAAACGCTTTAGTAGAAAGTAAAGTGGAAGTTGGAGTATTTTGGTCCTTAATGTTGTCATAGAATATTGCAAAGCACAGGGGTGGAGTCCTAAAAGTTTCACTTCTTATGCAGGGGAATTCTTCCATTTTTTTTTTTTTTTAAAGCAGGGGCACCTGGGGAGGCTTGGACAGTGAAGTGTCCGACTTCGGTTGAGGTCATGATCTCGTGGTTCGTAGGTTTGAACCCCGCCTCAGGCTCTGTGCTGACAGCTCAGAGCCTGGAACCTGTTTCGGATTCTGTGTCTTCCTCTCTCTGCCCCTCCCCCTGGCCCCCTACCTCTCTCAAAAATGAATAAACATTAAATACAATTTTTTTAAAGCAAAAAAAAAAGCGCCATTGCCTGTGGTATAGCTGATATACTATACCTCCTGATATACCTGTTATATAGTATATCAGGTATACATACCTGATATACTATACCTGGAGGTATAGCAAGCCTCCACTGGGTATCAGTCTGTTTATTAGTTTATACGTAAGTACCTCGCGGGTTTTGGTGCTCTTGTACACAGTACTTTTTACAACTCAGTGTCCAGTGCTCGGTGCTGATGAAGCAGTCCGCCCCTGTGAAGGCCCGCAGGGATTCACTCTCCTGCTCTCCATTCCCTTGAGGGCTTAGTTCCCCTACACCCTGCATAGGACTGACCCACGCAGCCAGCAGGATAGGACAGAAATGACAGATTGTGACTTCCAAGGTTAAATCATGAAACATAAAACATTACAGCTTCTGCCTTGCTCTCTGTTGGTTGTGAGGACGTCGAGCAGCCTGTGGAGAGATCCATATGGTGGGACCTGAGGCCTCCCGCCAAGAGCTGGCACCGACTCGCCAGCTACGTGGGTGAGCAGCCTGGGAAGTGGGTCCTCTAGGTCCAGTCAACCCGTCAGACGACTGAATGCAGCTCCGGCCCACATCTTGACTGCAACCTCTTGACAGATCCTGAACCCTGCTTCAGCCATTCTGCCTTCCTGACCCATAGACACCATGCGAAATCATACAAGTTTGTTGTTTTAGGAAGCGAAGTTTTAGGATGGTTTTGTTACGCAGCAGTGGATAACTAATGCAGTTAGTATACAGAAGTACAACTGACTCATGTATATTGACCTTATATTTTGTAACCTTGCTAGACTCACAAGTTCTAGTGACTTCCTTGTAGAGCCTTTGGGATTTTCTTTCTTTCTTAAAAAAATTCTTTTTTAACATTTATTATTTGTGAGAGACAGAGAGAGAGACAGAGCGTGAGCAGGGGAGGGGTGGAGAGAGAGGGAGACACAGAATCCGAAGCAGGCTCCAGGCTCTGAGCTGTCAGCACAGAGCCCGACGCGGGGCTCGAACCCACGAACCAAACTGTGAGATCATGACCTGAGCCAAAGTCAGACGTTCCACCCACTGAGCCACCCAGGTGTCCCCATCTGGCAGTTTCTTAAGATGTGAACCCTATACTTCCATATGATCCAACTATCCTGCTCCTAGATAAACTTAGCATATGTCCACACAAAAACTCAGATGCAAATGTTCATGGACCCATAACAGACAGAACAATGGCTCCCAAAAAATATCCCTGTCCTAATCCCCAGAACCCCTAATCGTTACCTTACATGACGCTGCAGACAATCTGCTTAAGTTAAGGATCTTAAGATGGGGAGATAAGCCTGGGTCATCTGGGCAGACGCACTGTCATCACAAGTTCTTAGGAGAGGGAGGCGGGGGCGGGGCCAGAGACCGAGAGGTGTGACATCGGGAACACGGGCTGGAGGGAAGCTCTCTGAAGGTGGAAGAAGGGCCACGAGCCACGGACTTGTCGATACACTCAACGTTTCTGAATCTCAGAATAAGTAGGCTGAATGAAAGAGGCCAAAGAGTACGTGACATGTGAGCCAGTTAATAGAACATTCTAGAAAATGCAAACGGATGTATAGTGATGGATCAGTGGTTGCCTGGAGATGGTGGGGGGGGGTGTGTGACAAAGGGGCCCAAGCAAACTTGTAGAGGTGGGGGATTTTATTTTTAAGATATTATTTTTTTACTTTTTAAAGTATTTGTTTATTTTGACAGAGAGAAAGAGAGAGAGAGAGAACAGGAGCAGGACAGAGAGAGATGGAGAGAGAGAGATCCCAAGCGAGTCTCCACACCGACAGTGCGGAGGTGCTCGATCTCGGGAACTACAACATCATGACCTGAGCCAATGTCAAGAGTTGGACACTCAACCAACTGAGCCACCCAGGCGCCCCAAGATTTTATTTGTAAGTAATCTCTACACCCACCGTGGGGCTCGAACTCACGACCCCAAGATCAAGAGTTACACGCTCCACTGATTGAGCCAGCTGGGTGCCCCAGCCAGTCTCTTTATTAATTTTTTTTGTATTTATTTTATTTTGAGAGACAGAGACAGAGAGCGAGCAGGGGAGGGGCAGAGAGAGAGGGAGACACAGAATCGGAAGCAGGCTCCAGGCTCTGAGCTGTCAGCACAGAGCCCGACGCGGAGCTCGAACCCACGGACTGTGAGATCATGACCTGAGCCGAAGTCGGCTGCTTAACCATCTGAGCCCCCCAGGAGCCCCCCAGCCAGTCTCTTTAAATGGAAGCCCTGACCTTGGGCATAGAATTGGCCTTGAGATATATGTTACACTAGGTTAGACAACATTCAGCCATCCCAAGTCGCAAAACATGTAAAAGCCAAATGTGGAGACAAACCTCTACAGCTTTTCCCTCCCCTGCTCACGTTGTCTCTCTCCCTCTCTCTCAAAAATAAATAGAACATTAAAAAAATTTAAAAAAATTTTTTTAATGTTCTATTTATTTTTGAGACAGAGACGGAGCATGAGTGGGGGAGGAGCAGAGAGAGAGAGGGAGACACAGAACCGGAAGCAGGCTCCAGGCTCTGAGCTGTCAGCACAGAGCCCGACGTGGGACTCGAACCCACAAACCGTGAGATCATGACCTGCTCCGAAGTGGGATTCTTAACCGACTGAGCCACCCAGGTGCCCCTCTATTTCCTTTTTTAAAGTTTATTCATTTATTGAGAGAGAGAGAGAGACAGCGCAAGCAGGGGAGAGGCAGAGAGAGAGAGGAAGAAGAGCCAGAATCCCAAGCAGGCTCTGCACTGACGGCAGTGAGCCCAATGCAGGGCTCAGCTTCTTGAAACCAGGAGATTATAACCTGAGCCAAAACCAAGAGTCTGATGCTTAACGACGGAGCCACCCAGGCGCCCCTATTCCCTTTTTTTTTTTTTAATGTATTTCTTCATCAGCAAATATTATTGGAAGCCTGGGCAGAAAGGGTGGCTGAGGGCACATGTATTGGGACACACTGTGAGGCAGGTGGCTGTTACGGATGTGTTCACCGCGGCTCTGCTTTGAGGCATTTGCCGGATTCTGCTTCGCTGATGAAAGACCAGAGCACTACTTTTTAATTTCTGTGAGTCTCAAAGCAGAGATGATATGATCTCCGAGGTGAAGTGACTCACTTTAGAAAAACAATGATTCATGGAAAAAATAAACCCGACTGTGTGAGAATAGTTATTGATGGAGCAGCTGCTTTGGACTGGGGCAGACCGAGGATGCGGGGATGCAGTTCCTGAGACAGCAACGTAAAACTCACTCCGTGTGTCACCCCTGGGGAGAAAGGAAGCCAGGAGTACACAAGGTCCATTAAAAAAGTTTTTTAAAAAATTGTTCCTGGATTTAAAAAAAATTTTTAATAATCTTTATTCATGTTTGAGAGAGAGACACACACAGAGTGTGAGTGGGGGAGGGGCAGAGAGAGAGAGAGAGGGAGACACAGAATCCAACGCGGCTCCAGGCTCCGCGCTGTCAGCACAGAGCCCGATGCGGGGCTCGAACCCATGAACTGCGAGATCGTGACCCGAGCAGAAGTTAGACATTCAACCAATGGAGTCACCCAGGTGCCCCTATTTTACTTTATAAAATAAACTCTACCCCCGATGTGGGGCTCAAACTTACCACCCCAAGATCAACAGCTGCATGCTCTACCAACTGAGCGAGCCCCCAAAGTATACTTGAAATAGTAGAATCTTGGGGCGCCTGGGGGGCTTCGTCGGTGAAGCGTCCGACTTCAGCTCAGGTCATGATCTCAAGTTCGTGGGTTCGAGCCCCGAGTCGGTCTCTGTGCTGACGGCTCAGAGCCTGGAGCCTGCTTCCGGTTCTGTGTCTCCCTCTCTCTCTGCCCCTCCCCCTCTCATGCTCTGTCTCTCTCCATCTCAAAAATAAATAAAACATTAACAACAACAACAAAAAAGAAATAGTAGAATCTTCCGATTTTTTTTTTTTAGTTTATTTATATATTTTGAGAGTGGGAGGAGGCAGAGAAAAAGGGAGAATCTCAACCAAGCTCCTGGCTGTCAGCACAGAGCCCACGCAGGGCTCTAAGTCACGAAACTGTGAGATCATGACCTGAGCCGAAGTCAAGAGTAGGATGCCTAACTGATTGAGCCACTCGGGTGCCCCCCAATGTTGTTCTTGTTTTTTTAAGTAGGCTCCATGCCCGACATGGGGCCCAGTGTGGAGCTTGAACTCACAACCCTGAGATCAAAACCTGAGCTGAGATCAAGAGTCAGAAGCCTAACTGACCGAGCCACCCAGCTGCCCCCTCTTCCAACGTTTTTCGATCAGGTAAGGGAATGGTCATAAAAATGTTGGCACCGCAGAGCGGGTCACTGGTTGTCTCACACCAAAGAAGACACGAGGACTCTCTAACTTACACGTGGGGTTTGCGTATTTCTTTCACAAGAAGCTGCGTGCTCCAGATTTACTGGCCTTTTCGGCGATGGTGACTAGTTGTCAGCAATGTGCTGCCCCACAGATCTGCCATAACAAACACAGACACACGCTGTCTGAAGTCAAGGCGGAAAATGGTACAAAAATTACTTTTTGACAAACGTCTGCTACAGAGAGGGCGTGATGAAAAATGGACGTTTGGAATATTTCTAGTATTACATGATTTGGTCACACCTAAGAGCTCTTATATCCGCAAACCTAGGTCACTTGGGAATGGAATTTTCTAATCTCTTTAAAAGTCTTTCAAACGGGGGCGCCTGGTTGGCTCAGTCAGTGGACCCTGAGACTCTTGATCTCAGTGTCGTGAGTTCAAGCCCTCCACTGGGTGTGGGTGCAGCCTACTTAAAAAGAAAGAAAAAAAAAGAAAACCAAAAGCGAACCAAAAATCTTCCAAACAAAAGAATTTAAGTAGATTTTTGAGGTGCTTGTTGGGTTTTTTTTCTGCTTGTTAATAACATAAAAATGTGAACCCTTTTTAGTTTTTCAGGGAAATTAGTTGACAATGTGGAAAGGAACCTTTCTTTAGTCAACACCAGATATTCAGGGGTGTCTGGGTGGCTCCATTGATTGAGCGACAGACTCGTGATTTTTTTAAAGTTTATTTCTTTATTTTAATGTTTACTTTTGAGAGAAAGAGCATGCAAGCAGGGGAGGGGCAGAGAGAGAAGGGGACAGAGGATCTGAAGCATGCTCCGTGCTGTCAGCATAGAGCCCGACGTGGGGCTTGAACCCACAGATCACGAGATCATGACCTGAGCTGAAGTTGGACGCTTAACCGACTGAGCCACCCAGGCATCACCCACCCCCCCAAAATTTTTTTTAACATTTATTTTTGAGAGAGAGACCGAGCGTGAGTGGGGGAGGGACAGAGGGAGAGAGGGAGACACAGAATCCGAAACAGGCTTCAGGCTCTGAGCTGTCAGCACAGAGCCTGACACAGGGCTCAAACCCACGAACCATGAGATCCTGACCTGAGCTGAAATTGGATGCTCAACAGACTGAGCCACGCAGGGGCTGGCCTTTTTTTTTTTTTTTTAAAGTAATCTGTACACCCAACATGGAGACCGAACTTATGGCCCCAAGATCAAGTGACACACTCTACTGACCGAGCCAGCCAGGCACCCCTGTCGGCTGAAGACCAGATCTCAGTGAAATATTTGGTTCACCAGTTGCATCATCATGATAAACTCTGGTTATTTTTTTAACCAAACTTGTGATGGAAACACATTGGGGAGTTGAGCATAAGCACTTTGGGGGAACGCAGGGAAGGTGAGCTGTGAAAGGAGGGGTGAGGGAAGCAAGGTGAGCCCTTATGAACCACGGGAGGAAGCTAATAGCTAGTGTTTGAAACTGGTAAATCAAGAAGGACCTGGGCCAACGTGGTTTTAGAAAAAATGGAGGGGACTGTTCCGGGAAACATCTGGAAGCCTGAGGGATGTGTCTCAGGGGAAATGGCCTGGGGAGGTGGAGAAAGGGGGGCAGCTATATTCCAGGATAAAGCTTCTCATGCACTTTTTTAAAAATATTTTAAGTTTTTATTTATTATTGAGACAGAGAGAAACAGAACATGAGTGGGGGACGGGCAGAGGGCAGGGGACACAGAATCCGAAGCAGGCTCCAGGCTCTGAGCTGTTAGCACAGAGCCCGATATGGGGCTTGAACCCACGAACCGTGAGATCATGACCTGAGCTGAAGTCGGACGCTTAACTGACGGAGCCACCCAGGCGCCCCCCCCTTTTTTTTCCTTTTAAACTCTGTTCTTTCATTACCTTGTTAAAAATAAGCTAGTATAAATTAGTTTGGCAGAAATAAAGCCTCTCCGGGTTGGAAGAGACACCGGAGTTCAGCCAGTTTGGCTCTTTATCCAGTGGGCTTACCTCCAACACGCGGGCCAAGTGGCCACCGCTCTGCAGAAACCAGACAGGGAGCTCGCTGCCCGCTGCGTGTGATCATGGGACACGCCGTGCTCCCCGGAGCTCGGCTCCCTTGTGGCCTGTGGCTCACTGGCCCTGAGTCCATTCTCGACAGCTCTAGAGACTGACAGGGTTTTCCTGGGGTGGGGGAACGGTGGAGACGAAGAATGCAGACACTTCCCAGGAGACTGACCCCCTCCCCTGACCCCCGCCTAGGGAATCCTCAGCAAACGGACATTCATTTCAGGACACGAGGTGCTCAGCCTCAGGGAGGAGCAGGAAGTGCTAGGAGGCCTGGAGAAGACAGGCTGGGTCTGCTGTGAGCGAATGTTCCACTCCAGCAGCCCCGGAAAGGGACCCCTCCCCCTAGGGGGCTCCAAGCCTTGCTTACTCTGAATCTGCAACTGTCAGGGCCCCTAGTTGCTGGGGGACACCTGGTCGCCTCCGCTTCCCAAATGCCTGCCTCCTGGGCTCCATGTCCCATGTACAGATGAGGTCTCTGAACACCAGGGAGGTTGTGACTTGTCCAGGCTACAGGGAGCAGGACCCAGGACAGGACTTGATGGAGGTCATTGATGCCAAATCGGGCTGCCTTGTGCTGTGAACTTCAAAGGGAAGGGAGTGGGTCTCCTTCCTCTTTGCCTGACCTCCTGTGCATAATAGAGACCATGAACTTAAGTCCGTCAGAAAGGGCACATTTTAGACTGGGGCAAGGGGGGGCTCAGAAAGCAGAGCAGCCCACACACCCTGCAATAACCACATCTTCCCACTAGAGGGCACCGTGGGACCGAAACCCAGTCCCGACCCAACCAGCTAGCTGTCTGTGGGGACCCGCACCTGATGTGGTGGTGACAGGTGAGAAGGGAGCTGTCGTTCCCAAGACGGGCCCTCTGTGACAACTACCTCCCTGGATCCTCACTGCAGATCCAGGAGGAGGTGCTCTTAGGACCCCTGCTTTACGGATTAAGAAACTAAGGCTCCATTTCCACGTTGTGAGTGGGAGAGCGGGAGCGTGAACTTGGCTCTGACCCCAGAGCCCTAACAGTTGACCCCTGCCCTCTGTCCCCTGTCCCCGTGTGTTTTGGCCCCATCTTTCCTTCTGGATTCCTTCTAGATGGTCTCCTTAACCTCAGTGGGATTTGCCCAGGCGTGCCCAGCGGTGGGGAGGGGTTTCCTCCGAGAGAATTACTGCCAGGAGAGTAGGGGGGAAGGCAGGGGGTCAGGAGGGCCTGGGGAAGGAGCTGGAGCTATGGGACCAGCTGGGGACATGGGGAGGGAGGTCCCAGGCCACAGGGCTGAGAATCTGTCTTCCGGCTCTAGCCCCTGGCAGAGCTGGCCCCCTGGGAGTCCGCCAGGCGTATTAATATCCTGCTGAGTCAGGGGGCTCTTGAGTTTCAGCATCACAAGACTCAGGGGCTGAGCGCGGCAGGAATCTTCCTGACTCGCTGGTGTCCTATCTCTCCCACCTGCACTGCCCAGCTCAGGCCGGACGCCCCACAGTTCTGAGTTGCCATGTGGCCTGGTGGGGGAGGGGGTGTCACTTCACTGTGGAGACAAGACCCCCCCTCGGGGCTGAGGTCAGGCTGTGTTCCTAAACCGCCTGGCACACGGCAGGGGCTATGAAGCAAGACCTGTTCTTCCAGAGAATGCTTTCTTGAGGGCCTGCCGTGCGTCCGGCCCTGTCCTGGTCCCTGGGGGTCCTGTAGCGGAGGCAGCACTGTCGGGTAGCTCACTGTCTGCCCACATGGGGCCACCAACCGGCTGCCTCAGCTGAGTGGGCTCAGTGGGGGAGGGGGGGGCCACACAGAAGCTGGTCTCACCATGAGCTCTTCTGGGCATTTGGAACTGGGTCTCGGGGCCTCCGGTCCCAAGGGGGGGGGCTCTGGCTGAAGGGAAGAGCACCAGGATTCGGGGAGGGGACAATGAGGGTCCATGCGAGGGTGGCCACGACAGCAGAGGGGGCCAGACCGCAAAGGACGAAAGGAGGCAGGTGCACCGGAAGACGAATGCGCCAGGAGACAGGCCTGCTAGGTCCCGGTTCTCAGCCCTCTGCACCCCTTCCCATCCCAGGCTCCAGGGGGCTGCCCTGCACCCCCATGCAAACCCCGCATTACTGGTGTAGACGGCCACACGGCCTGGCAGTGGCAAGCGAAGCTAGGATCATCTCTGATCCCCAGGCCATCAGAACTCCTGAGTCGCGGTTTGAAAACTATTTCCTGAGGATGACCCGGGCCCCAGGGCCTGGCCTGAGAGACACACATCATCTCCTCAAATCCTCGTGTTTGTTCTCCCATTTTATAGATGAAGATGTTGAGGCCCACAAGGCAAAGCCATAGGCCACTGAGTGACAGAGCCAGGCCTTGAGCCCAGGTCTGGCTGATTCTAGAGTCCTTCCTTTTTTTTTTTGAGAGAGAGAGAGAGAGAGAGAGAGATTGAGAGAGCGTGCACACAAGCTGGGGAGAGGAGCAGAGAGAGAGAATCTCAAGAAGGCCTCACACTCAGCACGGAGCCCAACTCAGGCTCAACCCTGGGACCATGACCTGAGCTGAAATCAAGAGTCAGAAGCTTGACTGACTGAGCCACCCAGACGCCCCCAGAGCCCTTACTCTTGACCTTGATTCTAAGCTCGTTCATTCAGCCTGGCCTCTGTAACCTTTGTTGAATAACTTAAAGGATCATTAAGAAAATGTCATCACTAGCAAATATCCCTTTGAACGGCCCCCCTGCTCCCCAAAGGTGTGCTCCCCGCTTGGGAATTCAGCAACACGGCCTCTCCTTGTGCCCTCCCCCCTCCCCACGGCTCTGCCGCCCTTTGGAGCCCTTATCTGTCAGGCCCACATGTCCCAGAGCCCATGGCAAGCAGCTGCCCGCCCCTGCCCCTCACAAGCCCTGTTATCAGGGGACACATTCCAACCGGGCCTCCCCTCCCAGGAGGGGAAGATAAAGCCACTTTCCGGCCCTTCTTCAGAGTTTTGTCAAGTGGGGAGGGGGCACTCCGAAGGCAGGAAGGGGGTTAGGGAAACAGGAAGTTCCTGCATTTTGCTTGTTTCTTCAGCCAGCCTGGGAACACACCAGGGGCTGGGCCGGTGGGCCCAGAGGCCTAAAACATGAGCCTCCTCCGGGGATCGGCCCCCCACCTCCCTTGGAGGCCCAGAGGCCCAAAGAGCCAGGATGTGGCTGGTGAAGAGGGCTGGGTTTCAGCCAGAGGCTGGAGGATTCCTCTGAAGAAGATCTAGAAGCACCCACCTTTCTCAGCTGGGTGCCTGCCTTGTTGAGCCTCCATGTTCCCATCCTTCAATTACTGAGAATTGCAGTCTTCCCCTCTCAGGGCTGTGGGGTAAAAATATGGCCATGTGTGTGTAAAGGGCCCAGCATGGGGGCACCTGGGTGGCTCAGTTGGTTAAGCATCTGACTCTTTAAAAAAAATTTTTTTTTAATGTTTATTCATTTTTTTGAGAGACAGAGACAGAGGCAAGCGAGGGAGGGGCAGAGAGAGGGGGAGACACAGAATCCAAAGCAGCTCCAGGCTCTGAGCTGTCAGCCTGGAGCCCGAATGCGGGGCTCGAACTCACAAACTGTGAGATCATGACCTGAGCGGAAGGAAGTCGGGTGCTCAGCCGACTGAGTCATCCAGGCGCCTCTTGGTATTGGCCTGGGTCGTGATCTCACGGTTCAGGAGTTCGAGCCCTGCATCAGCTTTGTGCAGACAGCACAGAGCCTGGTTAGAATTCTTTCGGGGCACCTGGGTGGCTCAGTCAGTTAAGCTTCTGACTTTGGCTCAGGTCACCATCTCACGGTTCTGAGTTTGAGCCGGGTGTCGGGCTCTGTGCTGACAGCTCAGAGCCTGGAGCCTGTCTTCAGATTCTGTGTCTCCCTCTCTCTGACCCTCTCCTGCTCATGCTCATGCTCATGCTCTCTCTCTCTCTCTCTCTCTCTCAAAAATAAATAAAAAACATCAAAAAAAAAATACATAGCAGGCTTTCATGACTCCGAAGGCCCCCCATCCCCAGCTGTGGCCATGAAAGTAGGCAGAAAAAGGTGGGCACTGTCCAAGTTCATGGTAAAGGTCTGTGCTCAGATCACAGGTGAGCCTGCCAGACCCTGCCCGGGCTCCCGGGACCAGGTACAAACCCTACGGACCCCAGGCCTGGAGGTGAGGCAGGTTGGGCCACGACACCAAGGGTCCCTCAGGGTCTGACAGCGGGGCAGGTGCGGGAAAGCCTTCGGAGAAGCCAGGAGAACTCTAAAAGCAAAGCAGTCTGGGGGCGCCTGGGTGGCTCAGTCGGTTAAGCGCCCAACTTCAGCTCGGATGGTGATCTCACGGTTTGTGGGTTCAGGCCCGTGTCGGGCTCTGTGCTGACAGCTCGAAACCTGGAGCCTGCTTCGGATTCTGTGTCTCCTTCTCTCTGCCCTTCCCCACTTGTGTTCTCTCTCTCCCTCTCTCTCTCTCTCTCTAAAAAAGTAAAAGCAAAACAGTCTGGCCATTCAGTGTGGGGGCACCTGGCACATGTCACCAGACTTTGAGAGGATCGTGGCTCCGTCACCAACCATCGGAAGCCTGGGACATGGTAGAGGATCGTGGGTTTTCAGCCGGCTCACGTTTCGGTGCTCGAGAGCCCTTAGGTTTTGAATCAGAAGTGCGGGGGCTTGAGGAACGCGTCTGCCACATCACGGACCCTGGATGGAAAATCCCCTTCCGGGGGCATTGCAGGTCTCATAGGAGAAGGTTCCCCAAACAAAAGACACATGGACAAATGTGAGCTGGGGCCTCAGGAGCTGAAGAGGGAAGCGGGGCCAGCCAGGTGCTGAGGCCACAGTGGCAGCGGCTGGGGGACGGCAGGGGGCCGCGTTAGGTCCTGACAGCAGGAAGCTGGTGCAGCTTGGCGGGGCGAGCCAGTGCACAGAGGTGCCCAGAGGCCAGGTTGCTATGGCAACAGTGCTGCCAGGACACCCCCCACGAGCAACAGCAGTGCAGGGCCTGGCGTCGGCCCCGGCTCTGAGCCTGGAAGTGGGCGTCGCGGCTTTCAGCAGAGGCAAAGCCAACCCTTGTGGAAAGAAAATGCCACGGCCCAAGGAGGCCCCCTGGGGTGCCCGAGGATCGAGATCAAGCCTCAGATCTGAACTCACAGACGGAGATTAATGTTGTGGTGAAGACAAGGCAGCTGGGAGCAAGAACACTCAAGGGTGGCGGGTGCGGGGACAGTCAGACCCCGAACCAGAATGGCCAGTGTGTCACCCACGTCCAGAGATCAAGGGCAAAACGTGAGCAAGCAGACAAAAAGAAGCAATCAGAAAAGGACAGATTGAAAAGGCAAATGGGGGGGGTGCACCTGGGTGGCTCAGTCGGTTGAGTCTCACTCTTGATTTCAGCTCAGGCCATGATCTCGCGGTTTGTGAGATTGGGGCTCTGTGCTGACAGTGTGGAGCCTACTTGGGATTCTCTCTCCCTCTCTCTCCGTACCTCCCCCACTCATACTCTCAAAATAAATAAACATTATATATGTGTGTGTGTGTGTGTGTGTGTGTGTGTGTGTGTGTGTGTCAAATGCGGGCTCCTGTCTGGCTCATTCAGTGGAGTGTGCGACTCTTGATCTCAGGGTTGTGAGTTCAAGCCCCACGTTGGGGGTAGAGATCACTTAAAAATAAAATCTTAAAAAAAAAAAAGCAAATGGTACTTCTAGAAGTGAAAAATATATTTCATTTTCTAATCAATTTTATTTTAGAAAGAGGGAGAGAGACAGAGACAGAGAATCCCAAGCAGGCTCCATGCTCAACACAGAGCCCAACGCAGGACTCGATCCCACAACCCAGGATCCCAACCAGAGCCAGAATCAAGAGTGAGTGCTCTACCGACGGAGCTACCCAGGCATCCCTAGAAGTGAGAAACATATTTCCAATAAAATCGCCATCAATTGATTAGATTTGAAACAAAAGTGAAGATGTACCAGAGTCTTTTCTCAGAACGTGAAGCAGAGAGGGAAGGGAAGGGAGCTAAGAGACACGGAGGAAGTAAGGACTTCACATCCACGGCTGAACACACACGAGGAAACACTTGAGGAAGAAGACGATCGGGGGCCTGAAGACCCAGAAAGGACGAGTAAATAAAGCCCTAACAGTGTAGGTAAATGAAAATAAACATGGCATAGAACAAGGGTTTCCTCTGGCTTCTTTTTTTTTTTCAATTTTTTTTAATGTTTATTTTAGAGAGAGAGACACAGAGTGTGAGTGGGGGAGGGGCAGAGAGAGAGGGAGACACAGAATCCGAAGCAGGCTCCAGGCTCCGAGCTGTCAGCACAGAGCCCGACGCGGGGCTCGAACTCACGGACTGCGAGATCATGACCTGAGCCGAAGTCAGATGCTTAACCGACTGAGCCACCAGGCGCCCCTCCTCTGGGGCTTCAACCCAGAGACACGTGGGACTTAGGGAACAACCGTATAAACCAGCCTGAAGCTGCAGAGCGCGTGCTGTTTGGGACGGAGAAGGGATTTGCGAGGTTTAGGCTGCACGCCGACTGCGCATGCTAACATTTGGGCAGCGGCGAGTAAAGCAAGAGAAACAGCGCGTATTTGGAATCCGAGAGAATAAAGTGAAAAGGGAGAAAACCTCAAAATTCAGCTCAAAAAGGGACAAGCAGGGGGACGCCTGGGCCGTGCAACTTTTGATCTTGGGGTTGTGAGCTCGAGCCCCACACTGGGTGTAGAGATTACTTACAAAGGGGGGCGTGCGCCCCTCTGGGGCTCAGTCGGTTAAACATCCTACTCTTGGTTTTGGCTCAGGTCATGGTTTCACAGTTTGTGGGTTCGAGCCCGCATTGGGCTCTGCGCTGACGGTGCGTAGCCGGCTTTGGATTCTCTGTCTCTTCCCCTTTCCCCCATTTCTCAAAAAGAAATAAACATAAAAAAAAAGAAGTCTAATATATTTTAAATATAAGAATTAAGCAGCAAATGATACCATTTCACGAAAACCAGGTAAGGCAAGAGAGAAGTCACGCTAACGATATGGAGGCCTGGTAGCATAAAGATGTCAAGAAATGCAGGTCGGCCACCTGGCGATTTCGGGCCCTGCTCTCTGTGGGCCTGGCGAGTAAGGGCACGGTAGGCAGCCTAGAGGTTTGGCTAAGTGTCGGCAGTGGTGTATTTGGTAGGCTTTTATCCTCGAGAGCAACTGTTAAGCTGGCCTGGGGTCACCTAGGCTTGGAGAAAGGGGCAGGGGGCTAACTTGGCTTCCCCCCACGCCTGTTTCCTGGGGTGGGGGTGGGGGACGAAGGAGTGGTCCCGCCTCCAGTGAGCCTGCTCAGCCCCACCCTGGTTAAAGTGCATGCCCTTCACTTCCATGACCTCCCCCCCCCCCACGCCTCCTGTCCCCATTGGTTGCAAGTGACAGAAACCCAGCCCCAACCCGCTGCCGACAGAGAGACTCGATCTACTCACCCACCCGAGCCGTCCAAGGATCGAAACTCCGGCGCAGCTAAGTCTCCAAACAACCCCATTCGCCCCAAGTTAGAGGCGCCCGGACTGAGGCCCCGAGCAGCCGGAGACTCGCCTGAAGTCGTGCGGAGCCTGATGGGCAGTGGGTGCTGCGGTCCGGGTCCGCGGGCCCAGAGCCCGGTTCGGGTTCACGTGCAGGTGGAAACACCACTGAATTAACACCCGGCGGCTCCGGCAGCAGCACGACTTGTGCGAACAGAATAAACACAAATCAGTTTCCGGGGCTGAGGCTTCCCCGCTCGTCACCCGCGGCAGGGACGGTAGAAATAGGTACCCGGGCCTTCCTGAATCAGCCTGGGTGAGGAGTCACAGGACTCTTGCTAAAGGCACAGAGGCCCACCCCCAGCTGGACACCATTGAACTTCTCCAGCTGAGGGTCCTGGAGGTCAAGGGTGCTGGTTCTCAGCTTTGGCTGTACTGGAATCACCTGGCAAGCCTGAAAAAAATCACCCTGGGGGAGACCACACCCCAGGCCAATGACATTGAAACCTCTGCAGGTGGGCTCCTCGACTTGAATAATTGAAAGCCACGGTTCTGCCCTAGGGCCACCTGCTTCCGGGGACCTTTATACTTTTTTTAAAATTTTTTTATGTTTATTTATTATTGAGACAGAAAGAAACAGAGCATGAGTGGGGGAGGGGCAGAGAGAGGGGGAGACACAGAATCGGAAGCAGGCTCCAGGCTCCGAGCTGTCAGCACAGAGCCCGACGCGGGGCTCGAACCCACAAACCGTGAGATCATGACCTAAGCCGAAGTCGGACGCTTAACCAACTGAGCCACCCAGGCGCCCCTAGGAGCTTCTTATTTCTGTCTGGCAGCACGATCCCGCTCTCAGCATGGCAGGCTGCTGACGTGCCCAGGTGAGGGGGGTCTCAGCACACTTCAGGCTCCTCAACAATGAAGGGCAGATGACCGGGACAGGCAGTTCGCAAAGAGCAAATCCAACAGTCAACAAGCTCGTGAGAAAACGTTCGGTCTTTGTAGGAATTTGCCGGGCTGTCATTGCAAAACCCCACACCCTGGGTGTCTTAAACCACAGAAATACTGCTGAGAGAAGAAGCAATAATAGAACACAGAACATTTTTTTAAAAATGCTTTACTTATTTTTGAGAGTACAAGCTGGGGTGGGGCTGAGACAGAGGGACAGAGGATCCGAAGCGGGCTCTGTGCTGACATCAGCGAGCCCGACATGGGGCTCGAACTCGTGAACCACGAGATCATGACCTGAGCCGAAGTCGGACACTCAAACCGACTGAGCCACCCAGGCGCCCTGAATGTTCCTTGTTTCTAACCTTAGAGGCGATGCTGCTAATGTTCCCCCCAAGGAAACCCCAAGCTGTTACCATGCATTTATGTCAAACTTTTACAAATATTCCTTCAGCATCTATTGATGATCCTGTAGTTTTTTTCCCTCGAACGCTCTACTGAGCCACCCAGGTACCCCTGTATTATGCATTTTTTAGACAATGTTGTATTCAGCTAATGCATTCGTTGTATTTGTTTGATGCTGTACCTTTATATTCACGAGCGGCACGTGTCTATAATTTTCCTTTCTTGTCCTGTTCCTGTCTGGCCTCGTTCTCCAGATTCGACTGGTCTAACTGTTCTCTGTGAATTTTGCATACTATTAGAAGGATCTGCCCCTGACAGAGTTGGTAGGTTCACCCGTCAGTCTTCTAGTCCTGGTGTAGTCTGTCATTGTCATATTCCTTAACACAGTCCTTAAATAAAAGAATATTTAAATCTCTGATCCTCTTTAATGGTTATATTCAAGTGTTCTACTTCTTGGGCCCATTTTGGTATAATTCTTTTATCCTATTAGACAACTTCTCTACTGATCCATTTGGTAACACTCACCAAGATCCCTTAAATTTTTTATTTTATTTTAGGGACAGACAGAGTGCAAGTGCGGGAGAGGGGGCAGAAGGAGGCAGAGAGAGAATATGAAGCAGGCTCCATGCTCAGTGTGGAGCCCAATGAGGGGCTTGATCCCATGACCCTGGGATCATGACCTGAGCCGAAATCAAGAGTTGGGTCCTCAACTGACTGAGCCACCCGGGCACCCCACCAAAAACATAAAAGAAAAAAGTTTACTTATTTATTTAGAGACAGAGACAGAGAGAATCCCAAGCGGGCTCTGTGCTTCAGCGGAGAGCCTGTCACAGGGCTCCAACTCACGAACCATAAGATCATGATCTGAGCCAATTTCAAGAGTCGAATGCTTAACCAACTGAGCCACTTAGGCACCTCTCCCCAAAAACCTTTTATTTTATTTTCTTTAATGTTTATTTATCATCGAAGACAGAGAGAGACAGAGCACGATCATGGGAGGGGCAGAGAGAGGGGGAGACACAGAATCCGAAGCAGGCTCCAGGCTCCGAGCTGTCAGCATGCAGCCCGACGCGGGGTTCGAACCCACGAACCGCGAGATCATGACCTGAGCCGAAGTCGGACGCTCAACCGACTGAGCTCCCCAGGCGCCCCCACCAAAAACCTTTCAAAGAAATGTGCACACGCGCACGTGCACACTCCCTCCTGGGTGGAACAATTCCACTCGTAGGAACTTAACACAATAAGCCAACTGTGCAAAGAGGCGCAGACAAGGGTTGTAACGGTGTTACTTGCATTTACACGAAAACTAGGGTTTTACTTCAGTCCCGCTAGAAAGGCTACAGTGGAAAGGCAGGGAAGCGTGGGCAGGGAGATGGAGAAATCGGGACGCCTTGTACCTCGCTGGCGGGAATGCAATGGTGCAGCCACCGCGGAAACCAGTTGGCGGTTCCTCCGAAAGCCCCACACGGAATCACCCCGTGCCCCAGCCGTTCCACCCCCAGGTACACACCTAGAAGAACTAACAGCGGGTACTCAACAAATACTTGGGCACGAATGTTCACGGCAGCACCGTTGGGCAGCACCATTCACAACAGCCAGAAGGTGCAGACAACCCAAATCCCCACCCAAGGACGGAGGGAGACACACAATGTGGTTCATCCATAGGATGGAATATTACTCAGCCGGAGAAAGGAATGGAGTCCTGAGATCTGCTACAACATGGACGCACCTTGAGGACATTGCTCTGACGAGGCCGGACACAGAGAGTCACCTACTGTATGATTCTATCTGTATGAAGTGTCCAGAAGAAGCAAATGCATAGAGACAGAAAGCAGACTGGTAGGTTCCAGGAGCTGGGGGGAGGGGCTCGCGGAGTAGTAAGTATGGGTTTTTGATGTTTTAAAACTTTATTTATTCAGGAAGTAGGCTTCACGCCCAGCATGGGGCTCGAACGCGGGGCTCGAACTCACGAACTGTGAGATCATGACCGGAGCCGAAGTCGGACGCTTAACCGACTGAGCCGCCCAGGCGCCCTTATGTGGCTCTTCCTTATAAGGATTCACCACAAAGCTGCTAGAAGTCAAGAGGTAGATGTGTAACGATTGATGCGGGAAGATATTCACAATATGTTAGTAAATGAAAAAAGTAGGTCACAAAACTATAGTGTACAGTTGCCTTTCTGTCAAAATACAGCTATATTTTTATGAAGGCATACAAAACCGTCTCCGAGGAATAACCAGAAAATGTTTGCTTTTGGCTTTGCTGCGTGTGCTCATTTTTAAATAATGAAAATGCATTCTTATGTAACAAAAAAAAACAGGCTAACCGGGGAAAGAGACGCTTTCTTAAACTCACCCCGTTCTTTGGGAGGCTCTCAGGAGACTTCCTCGCACACCCGCTGGCCGGGAGCTCGGGACCAGACTCCCTCTTTTATAAAGGGGGGTGGGGGTGGGGGGCCGCCCGGGTCACATGGGGAGGGGCAGGTCTGGGTCCGCCCCACCCCCTGCCCCCACTGGGACTCCTCTCTCTGCATCAAGGTCCTTCTAGGACCTTGCCCACTACTGTCCCTCCACACCCTGCCGTGAAGAATGGGAGCCGGGGAATGAGGGATTCAGGACCCCCCTTGTGCTGACTCTCTGCCACCAGGGGGCGAAGCACCGGACAGAGAAGAGGCCACGCTGGTCCTCAGGGGGCTCAGATTGCGTCTCTGACCCCGACTGGACCTCTCTCTCCTCGGGGCCAGGCCCAGGCTGCGGCTCAGGGTGGGGTCCTTCCCAGGGCGTGGCCGCCCCGGCCAGACTCCACAGCTGGGCTGTTGGCGACAGGCGCTTTCTCGGGGTCCCGGCAAGCCCTGCGCTCCGGCTGGAAGTGCTCCCTTCCCACCAGCAAGCCTAGACCGGGGCCAAACTATTGACCTCAGGACTGGGGCGGGGTGAGGGTGGGGGGCAGAGCAGCTGCGGGTCCAATTACGAGATGCAGGAAGGTCTTGGAAATTCTGCTGGGGAGACGAGACGGCATGTCCTAGGCTGGGCCTGGGGACCCCACTGTCTGATGAGTGTGTGTGTGTGTGTGTGTGTGCACGCACATGTGCACAAACCTATACACATTAGGACTGCCAGATAACGTATAGGACACCCAGTCGAATTTGAGCTTTGGATAATTGAACAGTCTTTTAGTATTCGTATGTTCCAAATATTGCATCCTATATATATATATGTATTTTTTAAAATAAGGAGCGTTGCATTTTTTTTTAAGTTTATTTATTTTGAGAGAAAGAGAGCACAAGCAGGAGAGAGCCAGAGAGAGAGGGAGGGAGAGAGAGGATCCCAGCAGGCTCCTCGCTGTCAGCGCAGAGCCCAATGCGGGGCTCGAACCCACGAACCGCGAGAACATGACCTGAGCTGAAACCAAGAGTCGGACGCTTAACCGACTGAGCCACCCAGGCGCCCCTTGCATCCTACGTTTTTATCTGCTAAACCTGGCAAGCCCGCTACATAGAAATATGTGTACGTGTGTGAGTGTGCGCATTGGTGCAAGAGCACACGCACGTGTGTGCATAAACACAGGCCAGGCACCCATCAGAATGCGGGTGTCGAGGTGTCACGGTGAGTGAGCCCGTGTGGGTACCGCTCTCTGTGTGTGTACAGGACAGCGAAGCAAGAACCGGCTTAGAGATTTCCCGCGTGTCATTCGACAGGGGAGAAAGCCGAGGCCGCCCGGCCGGCCAAGACTGCGTGTGTGCACACGTGCCTGTGTGCACGAGCTCTGCGGGGCACGGGGAGGGCTCGCGGGGCTCTGACCTCACGCCAGGCACCGAGGTCCGGCATCCCCCTGTCGCCGCAACAGCCCTCGTACTATGAGGCCCATTTCGCACGCGGGGCAAAGTCGGGGGGAGCGCGGCCCGGGCACCGGCCTGCACCCGGACACGTGTGCTCACACGTGCGTTACATAAACGCTCTAATGGCCAGATGTTCCGTTTCTTCCTGCAGCCAGATGGCCGCTGATCCGGCAGGCCGTGCATTCTCCTGACTCCCGATGTCCCTCGCTTGCCCCTTCTGGAATTTTCCCCAGGCCGGGAAAGGGGCTGGGGACACGGGGACGTCACGCAATACCACTTCCCTCAGCTTCCCCGGGGTTGGGGGCTCAGGCCACTCTGCCTCCAGGGCGGCTCCCTGCACAGTGCTCTTCCCACGCTGCTCAGAAGTATCTCGGCCCCTCCCAGAGCAGGCCCCCCGCGCTCCCCACCCGCCCCCAGCCTGGCGTGAGTCTCCGTCTCCCCTGAGCCTTGCTCTTCCGGTGCTGATAGGTGAGAGCTGGCGGGCCTGATAAAGTCACTGCATTAGTGCCCCAGGGCTGCCTTACGAAAGGGGCCACAGATCTGGGGGTGGGGGTGGGGGTGGGGCTGAAACAACAGAAGCTTATTCACTCACCTCACGGTTCTTGAGGCTGCAAGTCCAAGGTCAAAGCCCCTCTTCTTTGGTTGCCAGACCCTGTCTTCTTCCTGCGTCTTCACATGGTCTTCCTTTGGCGCGTCCGTGTCCAGACTTCCTCTTCTTGTCCGGCACCTGCCTGCCCGATCGGGGCCCACCCTCTCGACCTCTTTTTCACTCAGTCGCATCGTTAAGGCCCTGGCTTCAAATACAGCCACGTTCTGAGGTACTAGGGGGTGAGGACTTCGGTGTCTTTATTTGGAGGCAGGGGACACAGTTCAGCCCACGACGCCCACGCTGGTGTGTTTCCTGGAGACGCCTCCTTCCACCCCCAGCCCCACCCATCGCCAGGCAGCAGCTGTCGGGGGTCTTCGGAAACCCCAAGGTCATGCCCTTGGTTTTGACAAGTTGTAACTCTAAGGGAGGCCAAAGTTCCAGGTTGCGGGGACCCCTTCCGTCCCGGCCACCAGCAACTTTGGAAAAGGGCTGGGACACCATGGAGGGGAACTTGACAGTTCAGAGCGCTCAGCCCAGGAAGGGGTGAGTTCAGGCCCCCTGCTGCTCTGCCCTGCCCCCGCCCCCCCATGGCCCGGAGCCAGGAGCCTGGGGATGGAGTCAGGGGCAGCTGAAGAGCGCCTTGGGCACCTGGTGTGGCCCTGACAGCCTCGCGGGGCCTCAATGTCCCCAGGGGCTGCTGGGCTGGGCGCTTCCAGAGACCTTAG
Source organism: Cryptoprocta ferox (assembly GCA_028646485.1). NCBI lineage: Eukaryota > Metazoa > Chordata > Mammalia > Carnivora > Eupleridae > Cryptoprocta > Cryptoprocta ferox. Next base: position 4,725,163 of record CM053568.1, read on the forward strand.
ATTTGATGGTTGGCTTTGATTCTGGGACAGGGGCCGTGAGGCCAATGGCCCCAGCAGCAGGTGGGGCCGGGGGTGGGCCTGAGTGAGGCACCGGCGAGCCCGAGGGTCAGAAGTCCACAGCCTCCTCGGGCTAAGACCAAGGTGCAGCAGGTCTGGTTCCTTCTAGAGGCTCCAGGGGAGCGACGATTTCCTTGCCTTTCCCGCCTTCTTCTCCTAGCTTCCAGGCCAGCAGGCCGAGCCCCCACGTTGCACGCTCCGGCCTTCCTTCCGGCTCCTTCCACTTTTAATGTGATTGCACTGGGCTCACCTGCATAAGCCAGCTTATGCTCCCTAGTTAAGTTCAGCTGGTTAGCAAACTCGATTCCGTCTGCCGCCTTAATTCCCAGGGCACTGGGACAGGGACATCCCTGGGGGGCCGTTATTCCCCCCGCCACAGCACGCTGCCTGCGTCATCAGTTCCTCCCCAGACCCTTGGGCAGTGGGGACTGTCATCGTCACCCTTGATTTATCTGCAGCTCTGCACTGCTGGTGACGCCTCTGGGGAGTGGAAAAGCGGGGTCTCAGGCCAGGGCCGCCTGGCTCGGAGGCCCCCACCCTGTGCCGACGAGGCTTCGGCTCTCCTTCCCACCTCTGGGAACGTCCTGTGAGGAGAAGATCACAGATGTGCACGACGATGGAGCAGTATCTACTCAGAGACACCTGGTTAAGAAAATAGATGCGTGGAGGGGCGTCCGGGCGGCTCAGTCGGATAAACGTCCGACTTCGGCTCAGGTCATGATCTCGAGGTTCGTGAGTTCGAGCCCCGCGTCGGGCTCTGTGCGGACGGCCCGGAGCCTGGAGCCGGCTTCCGATTCTCTGTCTCCTTCTCTCTGCCCCTCCCCGGCTCACCCTCTCTCTCTCAATGATAAATAAACATTAAAAACGAAAGAAAATGGATGCATGTTAACTATACTGGAATTAAAATGAGAAAAGTTAATGAAAAGAAAAGAAAGCGAATACAGCATGGGTCCGGCCGACGGCTATGCGGGACCCGGTGAGAGCACCCAGAGGCGCACCTGACCAGAGACGTGTCCGTGACGTCCGAGGAAATGAAAGAGCAGATTATAAAAACAATACGTGTCATTCCGCTTGGTTTGAAATGTGTGTGTGCGTGTGTGTGTGTGTGTGTGTGTGTGTAAGAGAGAGAATTTAGGTGGATGGCACAAGGCACGGGATCATTAAGGGCCATCCCAAGGCAACATGACACCAGGATGAGCTGAAAGGCTATTTTCTTTGTGCCTGTCTTCCCCCCGCTCCCCGCCCCCAGCATGAATATATATCCTTCTCACAGTGAAAGAAAGCCACAAGGGTAACCTGAGTTTGAATATAACATTGACCGTGGGAGTGGCCTTTCTCATCTCTCTCTGGCTCACGAGTCGGGCGAGTGTGGCGGGCACTGTGGACGCGCGGGCGTGAGCTGTGGTCCAGGCTGGCACCTGTGTGCGTGCGTCTCTGTGCCCGCGTGAACGCACGGAAGCATCACCGGGACGGACATGCCCCAGGGCATGTCCTCTTTCCATGGTGGGGTGGCAGCATCCGGGGCCCCCGAGCTCCTCGTTGTAACTGTGATGAGACCAGGGCTCTGGCCTTCCCCAAGGGTCCACCCCCCACTGCTTGTCGCCAAGAGGCCGGCTCCCAGCGGTCTCTCTCACCCGTGAACTTGGACTTGGAGGTGCAGCCCCTCCCCAGGGCAGAACAGGTGCAGCAGCACATTTCACCTATGAGGGCACAGCCGCCGGAGCCAGCAAGGTGTCTGAATCCCAGCCACAGGCCCCACCCCGCCCCTCCCAGGCGGTGTCCCGATCCTCACACCCAGCTCTGTCTCTCTGTCCCCTGTCCCCAATTCCTCCTCACCGGATGGAACAGCTGTTTTGTCCCTTTTCTGGGGCTGGAGTGGGGCTCACCCCTCTCCTGGGACTTGAACCACAGCGACCAGGGGCACAGACTCCCTGAAGCTCTGCAGTTGTCATGGAGACGGGAGCAGGTGATTAGGTGGGACTCCTCCCACTTCCTGGCCACGCTGACAGATACTGACTGCCTCGGATGCTGCTATGAGGGCTTTCCAGAAAAACCGCTCTCACAGGGACGGAGCACAGACCCCCGAGTCCCGGCCCGGCCCTGCGCACCCCCACACGGGAGTCCAGGCAAACCACGCCAGGGGCCAGGCCGCACTGGTCCCGGCACGACACGGGCACGCGCCTCCCTCCAGACTCCCTGTCCTGACCCCGAGTGCCCAGGGAGCATGCGTGGTCCTCTCCAGGGGCCCGGCGGCCCAGGCAGCTCAGTCGTTCCTTCGCAGGCCTCCGCTGGCTATTCTGCTCTAATGTGCACCCCTGTGCACGGCAAGCCTCACCCCCATTTTATAGAGGGAAAAACTGAGGCTCAGAGGGCTCGGTGATTCGTCAGGGCCAGAATTTGAAGGCAGATCTGTCTGACTCCCGTGTGTGTGCTCTTCCCTCAACACCGCCCTGCCCGGCCCGACTCCGGCTCGGCCCCCACTCCCCCCTCGGCCCTCCAATCAAGTGACCTTTACCGAGGGAACCCAGGTGGGTGAAGCTCTGGCCTACACCTCGGGGGCCGGGCCACCTGGAGGGCACATGTCCTCAGGCCTCTGCCTTGCCTCTTCTTAAGGTGCCAGGAGCCCCCGAGGGCCGGGGGTGGCCACCTTCTCCTTGAAAGTGACTCCGCCCAGATCCCACCCAAAGGCTACTTACGGCCCTCGTGTCTACACCCCCTCGGACCCCTTGGTCACAGCAGAATCAGGGACAAGCCACACGTTCCTGCTTTTTGTCCGTGTTGCCCGGCCCTTTGCAGGTGTCCACGGTCACGGTTCTCGCTGGTAGTCTCTGGATTCCCGTTCTTTCTTACTCTGGGAAGGGACTGCATTTGCCACGGCAGCGGGGGCGGTGAGGGGGTGATGCCGGGTGGGTGGGATGGGAAGAAAGAAACCAGGAGGCGGGAAGGCGCTGGGTTAATCCAGGACAAGCTCCAGGCTCCTGGAGGAGCAAATGGAAAGGCCTGGGGCCTGGGGCCTGCTGATGGTGGGAGGTGGGGGGAAGGCGCGGAAGGGCGGAGGAGGGGGTCAGGTCGACAGCGCCTGAGGCTTGATCCTGCCATACCTGACATCCGCTCTGAAGTCTGGCTGACGGGGACTTCAGACAACATAAGCGTCCCCCTGGTGCACGGGGATTTGACTTTGTTTTGTTTTGTTTTTTTAAGTGGTTGGGGCGCCTGGGGTGGCTCATTTGGTTAAGTGTCTGACTCTTGATTTCGGCTCAGGTCATGATCTCACAGTCATGGGATCAAGCCCCACATCGGGCTCCATGCTGGCCGTGGAGACTGCTTGAGATTCTCTCTCTCTTTCTGCCCTTCTCCCCGCTCTCTGGCGTGTGCTCTCGCTCTCTCAAAAACAATTAAATAAAAAAGTGGCACACCCAAAGCTAATATAATATTGAGCATCAACTATACTTCAATAAATAACAATAATAACAAAAAAGCCAACCCACCTGTTGCCTGCCACTTTGCCCTGACGCTGCTGGGTGCCCTGCCCTTCTGTTTTCCAGAGGGTTCCTCTGCCCTGAGGCTGCTCAGGCCTGGGCTCCAATCCTGGCTCTGCCACATCCCAGCTGAGTGACTTTGGGGAAACGACTGTCCCTCTCTGAGCCTCAGTCTTTTCGTCTGTAAAATGGGTCTAAGTCCCCTCCCCTCCCCTCTTCTCCCCAAGGCAGTTGTGAAATGAATTGAATGTCACCTCCACTGACAGGTGGTTCCAGACACGTCGGGAATGAAGGAGTGGCCTGAGATCTGAGGGGTGACGAGGAAATCATGTCAGTTCTGCACAGACTCTCAGAAAAATAGACGAGGTCAGCCTTACGCTGCCGGCCCAAGCGGACACAGACAAATCAAGGAAATAAGAGCACAAACGTCCCTCATGGATATAGAGGCGACAATCCTTAACAAAATCTTTATCCAGTCCAATCCAGCAATATTTAGAAAAGGCTACTGCGTCTCGACCCCTGGGGCTTATCCGGGCACGCAGGCTTGGTTTACCGTTCAAAACCCACTTCTTAAAATTCACCATTAAAAAAAAGAGAGCAGTTTTTGGCTTTGGTCACACGAGCGGATTCGCTGTTCCCACGGGACAGCACGCCCATACTTTCTGGTTGCATCGCTGGGCTCGGAAGCTGTCCCCGAGCCTCCCCTGCTCGCCCACGTCCCCTCCCCCAGCCCCTCTCCAGGAACAGTGGGGTGACGGCATGTCCCCGAGGAACTGCAGCCCACTCCCAGCCCCCCTCCCCCGCTCTGCTCTTGCGGGCTCCGTGCAGGACGCCCCGGTGACACCCCTGAGCACAGACCTTATGCCAGGCCCCCACGTGGAGGACGCCCCTGGGTCCCACGTGCTCTCACAGGGATCGCTGGCCTCCGTGTCTGACAGATCAGGACCCGAGGGCTCGGAGAGGGGACGTCACCGCTGCCGGGAAGTGCAGGCGCTGGCCTGAGCCCGGGTCTCTAGCGCCCAGTGTAACTGACACCCCACAGGATGTGCCTCCCAGACGAGGCTTCCCAGGATGCCTTTCCTCTTAACCATTTGTTGGGCACTCGGGATGCCACCAGCCACCCCCCCCCGAAGCCTTAGGGGGGCTGCCGACGGCCCTCCACTCTTCAGCAACCCCTCCTCATCCTATAGACCCGAGACCGCCACCCAGCCCCTGCAGAGGCAGAGCCCCTGGGGACCTGTGTCCCTGCTGGAGATGTGGGCCTCGGAGGGCAGCGGCCCGTCCCCAGCCCGAAACTGGAGCAGGATCCACTGTGGATGACAGACTCCCAGGGTAGGGGCGAGGCGAGAAGGAAGACAGCCTCACCCCTTCCGCTCAGCATCTCATAAACTGGCCATCTGCGAGCATCTGTGGAAATGTGCAGAATATATTTTAAAGACCCCAGAAGCAGACAGTGTTCAGGATTGCAAGTCGGGGGTTTTACTCGTGGTGGCCCGGCCGGTTGGGTGACCCAGAGCCCCTTCGGGGGAAAGACAAGGTGCAGATGTCCCACACCCCAGCAGGGCAGGGAACACTGGAGGCTCAAGAGAGCAGCCCAGGGCGTAGGAAGGGCGGGTGGGGGAGGGAGGGAGGGTCCTGTCTGCTGGGGCAATGTCCCAGGCGGGGTGGGGGGGGGCGGGTGTGGGTCCCTCACAGCGGGGAGGGAGGGTAGTCAGGCCTGAGGGCTAGGCTGGCCGAGCGCTCGGGGTCCGGAGACCCCCCTGCCGACGGGAATGTCTGCCCTGTCCCCATGGCCTCGCTGAGAGAGGAAGCTGGTTGCGTTCCCCAAAGGATCATAGGTGTCACGGTCGAACTGGGGCGCCCCCAAAGGATATGCTGAAGTCCTGACTTTCAGTGCTTATGAGTGTGACCGTATGCAGAAATCCAGTCTTTGCAGACATGATTAAGCTGTAAGTTAAAATGGGGGCGCCTGGGTGACTCAGTTGGTTACGTGTCCGACTCTCGATCTCAGCTCAGGTCATGATCTCACAGTTCGTGAGTTCGAGCCCCGCGTCGTGACCTCAGGGAGAACGACTGACCAGCCTGGAAAAACCTAGGAGCCCGTTAACCTCTGACCACCGGACACCACGGCCCGTCTGGGGCTGAGGAAATCCCGCCCTTTTACGTCAACAGAGACGCACCCCCCTCACCCCGGCCCAGCCTGGAAACTTGCATCCCACGAGGAGAGAGTGCGAGGAGAGAGTCCGCTGCGGATTGCCTGTATTGTCACATGAAATGCACATCCATAATGGGTACTTGGAAACGACCTATCAGGTCACATGGAGTCCGGCCCCTGGGGGCCAAAGCGGCACCGATGCCCGTGGCCGTGGGCTCTTCGCAGGCGGCACGGCACGGGGCCTCCCCACCACGCTGGGAGAGGCCCACGCGCGCCTCACGCCCTCCGGCTCCCGGGCGGCCTCTCCCAAAACGTGCTTGAGGAGACGGCGGTTCTTTGGGGGGTTAGTAGCTGTTCCTCCAGAAAAAGGGGTCTGTGGTCAAATAAGTTGAGGAAACACGGAGTTAAACCGTGTTTGACAGGAAGCATTTCTCCAGGACTTGTCAGAGCCTTTAAGACAACAACGGCGCTCCTGAATGTCCGGCATGGGGGCAGAGTATGCAGCATTCCCCAAGTGTATTTGACCACAAAACCCTTTTCCTTCCCAAAGCGTCTTGCAGGCTGGCGTCCCGCAGGGCGCCCTCCGGAAACTGCTGCCCCAAGCTATCGATGACCGTTAACGGCAGTGGCACCTGTGCTGGGCGGTGGGGGGCGTGGGGGGCGTTTTGCCAGGCATCGTGCTGTGGCACGGTGGGCACAGCCAAGCACTGAGCAGTCGTGACGACGACGAAGGGACAGGACAAGACTCGGCCCCACGCCTGGCACCTTTAGTCCTCGCGTGGCGGAAGCAAAGCGCGGCTGTCCCCCGGGGCCCCCCGGCCCGCCCAGAGAGGACCCGCGTGGTCCAGGCCAAGGAGCGGAGGGCACCCGCCCCTGCCCGCCACACCGGGCCTCCGGGCGGCCTGGCCGAGGGCGCCAGCCTCCAGCCGCGACGGGGGCGACGAGGCTGCCGGGGCGCCGCGGCGCCTGCCCCCTCTCTCGGGTCCCGGAGCCCCAGGCAGGCGGCTCACCAGGCGGAGATGAGCATCTGACAGGTGTTGGAGGACATCCAGACCAGCTCCACCAGGCGGAACTGGAAGTAGCCGATGATGAAGCCCGAGATGACGTCCGTGATGTGGTGGCGCCCGATCATCACCCGCGACAGCCCCACGCAGAAGGCCCAGAGTACCAGCAGCACGCGCAGGGGCACGGCCAGCACCAGGTGGCTGAGGAAGAACTTGGACACCATGGCCGCGCGGCTGGCGTGCCCGGCGGGGAAGGCGTACACGTCCATGGTGAGGTAGTCCAGGAGGCTGGGGTTCGTCTCGAACGGGCCGCGACGCTTAATGAGTTTCTGCACGCCGGCCACCGTCATGATGTCCAGGAGCAGGGCTGTGGGCGAGAGAGGGAGAGGCCCCGAGGGACCGTCAGCATCCCCTCACGCCTCAGCACCCCCACCCCGCCTTGCTGTCTTCATTCCAGCCGCGCTGACCCCCCCGGGCGCGTTTCTACCTCAGGGCCTTTGCTTGTGCTGTACCTGAATGCCCTTCCGTGGGATGTCCACTCGGCTCGCGCCCTCCCTCCCGTCGGCAGAGCAGCCTCCCTGACCGCCTGTTTACCGAAGCCCTTGGCACATCACACACTCTCTCAGCATTTCTGTCATCTCTCTTCCCGGATGCCACACCTGCTCGGAGACGGTCCGGACCCGGTTTGTTCACGGTGCTCGGTAAAGGTGCCAGCGTGACAGAGTGGGTCATCAGGGTCATCATGGGCCCTTGCGGAGGGCTTCGGCCCTGACCCACCACCCTGGGTGGCGATCCTTCCGGAAGGACCTCACTGACGCCCCTGCAGTGCTGGGAGCAGCACAGGACTATCCTAGTTTTTTAGAAGCGAAGGTGACATTCACGTCACCCAAGTGTACAGTTCGGTGGCATTTAATACATTCACAGGGTCGGGGCGCCCAGGGGACTCAGGCGGTGGGGTGACCGACTTCGGCTCAGGTCACGATCTCACGGTTTGTGAGTTCGAGCCCCTCGTTGGACTCTGTGCTGACAGCTCAGAGCCTTCTTGGGACTCTCTCTATTCACAGGACTGTACAGCCACCACCTCTTCCCAGTCCCAAAACACGTTTGTCACCCCTGAAAGGAAGTCCCCTACCCATTACGCAGCCTGTCCCTCTCCCAGGCCCCCCAGCCCGGGCCGCCACTAATCTGTTTTCTGTCTATCGATTTGCCCCCCGTGGGCATTTCCTAAGGAGGGAATCAGGCACGTGGCCTCTTGTGTGAGGCTGCTTTCACCCAGGATCGGGTGTTCGAGGTCCGTGCACGCAGCGTGCTTGCGAACCCCATTCCTGCGGCTGAATAATATTCCGCTGTCACCCCCCGCCCCGCCCTGCCGTTTGTGTTTCCGTTCACCTGTCAGGGGATGTCTGGGTTCCTTGCACCTTCTGGCTACTGTGGAGGCTTGTGCACAAGTATTTGCCGAGCACCTGCTTCCGGCGCTTGTGAGCACCGGCCTACGGGGGAGTCGTGGCATCAGATGGTAACTCTAGGTGATAACTTTCGGAAGAACCAATGCACCGTTTGCCGCAGCAGCCAATCTATATCGTCCCCATTTTACGGAGGACAAGACAAAGCCTTAGAGGTTGGAGTATTCATACCGGCGGTGCCTCCGTTCTGGAAGCTTCCACCCTCCCCCTCCGCCCCCCGCTGACTTATCCTTCCCCATCCTTCAGGTCTGGCCCTTATTACTCCTCAGTCCCGGCCGCCTGAGTCTGGCGGCCAGCCGGCAGCCAGCCGGTGCGTCAGTGAGAGGGTTCCCTTCTCTGAGGTGCCCCCGGGGTCGAAATTGCCTGGCCCGGTTCCGAGACCTCCAGTGCCTGAAGGGAAATCAGCGCATCCAGGGCCCGGCCTTCCCTGCGCTCCGGGCAGGGGCCAGCCGCAGCCTGGGTGTTGGATGGGCTGCCGGGGTCTGGGGTGTGGGTTAATGTGGACCAGGATCGGGCCCTGAGAAGGAGCCAAACATGACACTAGTCCCCTGGAAGGCACAGTCGTCTGGCCAACTGGTGACCAAGTTTCTCAGCCAAAGCCCAAGGATGAATGACCACTTGGCAAGCTGTTGCCGGTGTAAAATCTGCCTTCCCAGACGAGTGTGAACCCTGGTGCGGGTGTGCACAGAGGAAGGTGGGAGGGAGGGGGCGGTGTCGGCATCTCCAGGCTGTTCAGTGGGTGCCCCCGGCTCGGGGCCCCACTCGGATTTGGTGGCTGAAGGCGGGAAGGGCTTGTGCCCCAATCTCCCCACATGCCCTGCTCTCCTCATGGGTGCTCAGGACCCACAGGCCAAGGACTGAGTTAGACCCACACCCTCCACATTTTTTAGGGGGCAAAGCACTTTTTTCCCCATTGAAAGCAGATACAAAGATTCGGTATGTGCAACAGAGGACAGAGGCAGCCCTGTGGTGACACTTGGGAGTTTGGTTCGAGGACCCTCCCCTGCCCCCCCACAGAGGCCTTGGAGGCTACCTGTGTTCCATGATTTCGATGTTTATTTATTTTTGAGAGAGAGTGAGCAGGGGAGAGGCAGAGAGAGAGAGAGAGAGAGAGGGAGACAGGGAATCCCAAGCAGGCTCCATACTGCCACTGCAGAGCCTGATGCGGGATGCGAACCCATGAACCGTGAGATCACGACCTGAGCTAAAACCAAGAGTCAGATGCTTAAGCGACCCCGTCACCCAGGCGCCCCTGTGTCCCACGATTCAAAAGCCCTGCATCTGAGCCTGTGGGAATCGGCTGCTATTTCTGGCTGGTTCTGTCTCTGGGGCCATAATGAGGTAGAGACTCTACCCCTTTGCCGCTGGCCGTCCTGCCAGCCTGGCCCATCCTATGCCTTGTTCATTCATTCCCTTGACCTCCAGTTCTCGGGCATGGCTGGTTCTCGGGTAGGTCAGGCAGGGGCCGGGCCTGGGGCTGGTGAGCCAGCCTGGCAGAGCGCTGCGAGCCAAGGTGGCATGTGGGCAGTAAGTGCTCATTATACATTTATGCACTTTACAGGCACAAAGGGCTGACGGTCACCCACTCCCCATGCCGCACCCGTTCAGTGTTGAGGCTTAGAGGACGGAGAGACAGGACGGCTCTGCTGGAGATGCCTTCCCTGGGCCTCCCAGCACCCCCCACCCCTCCTGCTGCCCAGACGGGCGGCTCTCCCCTCCTCCAGCACCCTGGCCAGCCCTCCTTGTGACCGTGATTCTGACACTGTCAGCGCATAATCTAGGGCCCAGAAATAGAAGCAAATGGTGCCATCACTCAGGGCTCCGTGAATTCCGATCGCACCACGCTGTCAAGTTCCCTGACCTACATTCCTCCTGGACTTGGAGAGGAGGCAAGGCGGGGGGGGGGGGGGGGGGGGGGGGGGGGGGGGGGGGGGGGGGGGGGAGGGGGCCTCGGGGAAGGTCGGCCTGGCAGGACGCTTGGGGGCGAGGGGCAGGACAGTGGCCGTGCGAGCAGGGCAGGCCACCTGGCCTCCCCGGGCCTCCACCCCCTCAGGCAAGCAGGGCAGTGGCCGCGCACGCACCTGGGCCAGAATCGGAGGCCAGCTTCAAGGTCAGCTGCTTGCAGAGCACACGACCTTGGCACGTCCAGAGCCTCCCTCCTCTCATTGACGAAATCCCGGAGGCCACTTGGGGCGCTGCTCACAGGAAGTGCTTCATAAAAGGCGCCTGGGATGCAGGTTCTGCCTCACTCACCTTCCTGGGTGTAGCTGTCTCTACTCCCAGCCCCTTGGTGTCCCCTGTCCTCCCCTACCCCAGGGACCCCGGGGGCCTGTGCTGCCTGAGGAACCAGGGTGTCACCGGGGCCGAGGCAGCGGGCAGAGCTTTCTTAGAAAAGAGCTGCTATCATGGGGAGATTTAGAATTCGTCGCTCCTGAGGCCTCCTGCCTGCCCGTGGCTGGCCGCTTGTGTGCACACGTGTGCGCGTGTCTGCCCGGAGGCAGAGGAATGGCTGAGCTGACCTCTCACGGGCCCTGTGGAGCTTCAGCTGCTTTTCAGCCCTGGGGAGTCAGGCTGGGCAGGAGGCAGGAAGGGGGAGGCCGTGGACTCACCAGGGAGCAAAGCCAGGCCTGACGTGTGTTGGGGGGCTCCTTGTTGGCTGCCCAGGGGGTGGGTTTGTGGGCCGTGACTCTTACCGGCTGGGGCAGGGAGGAGGGATCCCAGCCCTGGGGTCTGGGGGCCCACGCTGCTGCCTCGTATCCCCCCATTCCAACTCCCCCAGGAGCTAGTGGCCCACCCCGCAGTGCCGTGGGGCAGCGTCAATCCGTCTAAGCTTTCTGAAGGGCATTGGCCTCAGACTTAGAGGCCGTTACAACATGTCTTCCTTGACCCAGCTCTTCCATCCGGAGAAGGTCCCCTTGGGAAGTCATCAGGGATGTGCACCGTGGTCCGTGGTCTTTGTAACCGCAAAGACCGCACCAACACAATGCCCTTGAGTAGGAGACGGATGGGACAATCGTGGCCAAGTCTAGACAATGGCGTACTGGGGCCACCGCCAACGATGAGGCAGGTGTGTATTTATAGCCACCGGAGGCGCGCTCTGGGGTTTTTTAAGAGGAAAAGGACAAGTACCAAACAGGATTTACAGTATGATGCTGTCCTTGTAAAACAAGACGTAAATGTGTCTATACCCAGAGACAGAAAGCCTGGAAGGCGCTCCACTGACTGGTTAACAGTGCGTCTCTCTAGGGAGGAAGATGAGGGTGATTTTTATTGTCTTTTTGTAGCTCCGCATTTAATCGTTTTCGTACCACAAGCAGGCATCACTGGGCACGTTTTTAAACAGTCATTTTTACAAAAGGACAAATATTGCATGACTGCACTCTTAGGAGGTTCCCTAGAATAGACGAATCCACAGAGACAGTAAATAGTGGTGACCAAGGGTTGGGGGATGGGTGAGCCTTGGGGACATTCTCAAGTGAAGGGAGTGAATGAGGAGGTCTTGTTGAAGTGGGGACAGAGTCTCAGTTTGGGAAGACGGAAAAGTTCTGGAGGTGGGCGGGGGTGATGGTTACCTGCAGTGTGAATGTACTTAATGCCACTGAATTTCAGCACTTAAAGATGGTTAAAATGGTCAGTTTCGTGTGTATTTCAGCACATGCACGCAAAAGTCATTTTAAAAACCAGGGCAGGGTTCCAGCAGGACAAAGCTGCTGGGGAGGTGCACAGGGTGGAGGGGGGGGTCCTGAGGATAGGCGGGGGCCTTCCAGTCTTTCAGCACGGGGACTTCCACTGTCGGTGTGAGCAGTGTGTGTGCGTGTGTGTGTACAAGCATGTGCACAGGCCTGGCCCCTCTCCTGACCCGGGCAGCCCCTGACTTCAGCCAGAGCCGCGCCCCCAGCCCTGGGCACCCTCGGGGGGCCGATGCCAGGGCCGTGGCCTGCCTCTATCTCCCCTGGCCTGAACGATCCGCTTTCTCGTCCGAAGAGTCCAGATACCAAGGCCGGCTCTAGCTACCTCCGAAGACTGTCGGGGCACAAGGAACTCAAAACCACGGGCACAGGGCATCATCTATTCCCTCAGCCGAGCTCCAGGCAGTGTAGACACGAGCCTGCCCCATCACACATGGCCGCAAGGGCAGCTGTCAGGACGGTTCCTGGTCAGGGGGCAGCTGAAGGCCCCCTGGAGGGACTGATGTCTCACTGAGCCGCACGGAGACATGACAAGTGAAACCAGGGAGAGGCGGGGGAACGTTCTCTCTCTGCAGAGCTGGCAGCCAGCATCTCCACAAGAGAGCTTGAGATGCTAAGGCCGGTCAGCCTAGGTAGTCATCAATTAGGGACAGGCTTTGCAAGCCAGCGACACCTGGGGGGGGCGGGGTGTCATCGCTGAGAGCAGGACCCAGTGAGCAGTGAGGGAGAGATGACATCACAGATTATACGGAAGGTCTGCACAGGGGTGGGGGGTGGGGCGTAGGGCCCGTTCTGGTTTCTGAACCTTGAAGCTTGAGGTAAAGGGACGTGGGGCTGAGGCCATGATCCCAAAGGGCATGTTCAGGGCTCAGTGTGTCCTGTGAGAAGGAGGTCAAGCTGGGAAAACACCACAGGAAGTCATTTGAGAAACTACGATACATTAGCAGGTGCACAGAGCTAGGCTGTCCCATGCACCCAGAGGCCCGTGACCCAAGCCCCAGGGGATATTATTTCTGGGGAGGGGGTTAAGGGAAGCACTTGCTTTCTTGGTCACCCGTCCTCATAATGTTCGGCTTTCTCTTACGAGAAGAGCATATGATGACAAAACGGTCAACCTCGCGAATCCTTCAGGAAAATGCAGCTCAAAACCACGAGATTCCACTTTGCACACTCACTAGGATGCCTATTCTCAAGACCCGGAAAACAGCAGGCAAAGGACATGGAGAAAGGAAGCCCTTGTGTTTTGCTGGTGGGAACGTAAAATGGAGCAGTGGCCACGGGCAACAGTGCGGGCGTGCCTCGAAAATTACACTTCGGGGCGCCTGGGGGGCTCAGTCGGTTAACCGTCCGACTTCAGCTCAGGTCATGATCTCGTGGTTTGTGGGTTCGAGACCCGCATGGGGCTCTCTGCTGACAGCTCGGAGCCTGGAGCCTGTTTCGGATTCTGTGTCTCCTTCTCTCTCTGCCCCTCCCTTGTTCGCACTCTCTGTCTCAAAAATAAATAAACATTAAAAAAAATAAAAAAAAAAAGAAAATTACACTTGGAATTACCATTTAATCTACCGATTCCACTTCTGAGTGGTTACCTCAAAGCACCGAAGGCAGGGGCTTGCACACCCATGTGCAGAGCAGCACCGTTCACAGTAGCTGTAACGCAGAAGCAAGCCAAGTGTCCACTGACGGATGATGGGTAAACAAAATGGGGGGGGGGTAGCCATGCCGTGGAGTACTATTTAGCCTTGAAAAGGAAGCAACTCCTGGCACCTGGTGCAGGATGGACGAACTTGGAGGCCATTACACAAAGTGAAATAAGCCAGACACAGAAGGACAGTGGTATGTGATTTCGTTTTTATGAGGTCCCTAGAAGTCAAGTTCATAGAGACAGGAAGGAGAGCGGTGGATGCCAGGGGCTGGGGGAGAGGGGTGGGGAGTCAAGGTTTAATGGGGACCGGGCTTCAGATGGTGACGGTCGCATAACCTTGTGAATGTGTTTAATGGCTGTGAAATGTACACTTAAAAATGGCCAAAATGATAAGTGTGGTATCGTGTATGTATTTTTCACAATAAAAAATGATAGGGAAGCATGTATGGTTTTCATAACCAAGACAATCTCAATAAAGACATTTTTATAGATCGTGGCAACAAGACACGGAAGCCACGTGTCCGCTAAAGACAGGCCCATGAAGAAACCGGGACGGGCTCGGTGAGCTGGGAGGGATCAGCCTAGGCCACCTGTTGTGCGTTCCCTGGGGGATCATCAAGCCTGGTGCTGCAGGGGAGGGCCAAGGGAGGGGACTGAGTCATCTCACGGGTGTCTGGAGCCTGGGGGGACCCTGGGACTGCTCTTGATAATGGTGATGGGGCACGGATGGTGACACACAGAGTTGCACAAGCATTAGCTTGCATTAGTACGTGCCACGATTCTTATGTGTGATCCTTCAGTGAGCTGTCCCAGCCACCCATTTGACAGATGAGGAAAATGAGGCTCGGAGAGGCAAAGTCACTTGTCTGAGTTCCCACAGCAGGGCTAGGATTTGCACCCAGGTTCGGCCGACTCTGAGTCCAAGGTTTTCCCAGCTGCTAAGACCTCTTTCGGTGTTTCCTCCAGGCTGGGCCCTGGGGTGGGGGTGGGGGGACAGGGAGTGGGGGTGGGCAGCACAGAGAACTTCCTCCTGGCCCAGCTGGGATTCCTCCCAGCCCGAACAGCTAGAACTCAGTTCCCAGGCCTCCTGAGTTTTCCCCTCTGGGGCCACAGGGAGCCCAGGTCCCAACTACATGGGTAGGGGCCCCCACTCCCAGCCCAGAGACTGCCCCTGGGAATTTGGTAGGTGCCCTGGTGCTCGGGGCGGGAGGGCAGGACTGGGTGGTGGCTTCCCACTGTGCAGGTGCCTTATCAGCTTCCTCCCTGGGGCCCCAGGTACAGAGCAGCAAACTGTGGCTCAGAGATGGGAACTGGCTTGACCAAGTTCAGAGAGAGAGAGAAAGGGTCACGGAAGGATTGGACAAAGCCCAGGCTGACCCTGGAGCCTGTGCTCTAGGGTTGAAAGCTGCCCTCCCCCGGCCCCCCAAAGACTGAAGGACAGACAGAACTCTGCACTTTGTGCTCAGTGGGTGGGCTGCTCTCCCCCGGTTGGAGAACGGCGTGGGCAGCCCCCCGGGGCGGGTTGGGCCAGAGCCGTGGGATCAGAACCCACCTTGGCTACCGGCTGCGGCTCTCTGCCATGGAACTGAGGGGCTTGGTCTGCACCCCCATGAAGCGAGCAGAGCCCACGGGGCACTCGGCCTGCTCTGAGCACCTGCTGTGGAGAGGCTGCTTCGGGCCAGATCCTTATTTCTCTGTGCTCTTGGCACCCAGATACATCAGCAAAGGTGCCGGTAGGTGGAAAGCCTCCCCCCAGACCCTTCACCTCCTTGTTGTATTCATGCTTCTGGAATGATCGGGTGCAGGCTCACAGTGCGTGGGGAGGCAAAGGGTTTGCCATCTGGAGGACGTGGCTTTGGCCCCTGGGCCTACCACTACCACTTGTGTGGGGTGGGCATGTCCCTGGACCCCTCAGTTAACTCATCTCTAAAGTGGGTATATGAACACTTCAGTCGTTAAAAATATTTTTAGATTATGAAATACAGGACATTCATGGCACAGTGTTTGATACACAAAGAAGCTCAATAAATAATGTTTTTAAAAACTTAAGAATGCCTGTCATTCTTATTCAAGAAGGGAGGCACCCCTAATCTTGGTCTGCATCCTCTGAAGCAGATGCCTTTGTGCCCACAGCTGCTGGTTGCCGGAATGAGCCAGAAACTTCCTCTTAACAAGCTAGAAGTGCTCCCCGCCCCGTCTCTGACTAGCTGCATCACCGTGGGCAAGCCACCAGCCTGCGCCTCAGTTTCCTCCTCTTTACAAGGGGAAGAATACTGCTTCTCCCTCCTGGGGCTGTGAGAGGCTTCGAAGCGAAGGTGTGTTTTATGCAATGCTGGGCACACAGTAAACACTGAACGCATTACAAACACAGCTCTACCACCTCCAACATCACCCAGGGAAGGGGTTGTGCGGACGGGGTCTAGGGAGCAGGGCTGAGAGGGAGGCTTGAGGGTCCCTTCTCACCTCTGTCCTTGGACACCAGAAAACCTAACTCCCAGTACAGTTTTCTGCAATAGCTGCTCTGTCCGGGGCTGTAAGAGCCCCAGGGAAACCTTGGATACTGAGCGCAGGGTTCTGCCCCCGGAAGCCCATGGCAGGGAGCCTGGAAAGAGCACAAGCCTGGTGTCAGGCGGACCCGGTGCAAACCTCTAGCTCTGAAGCCTTGGCCAGGTTGCTTTATTTATAGGAACCTCAATTTCCTAACCTGTAAAGTGGGAGCGATAATCACACCAGTCACGCGGGACTGTCGATTTGGGGGGAACAACAGGTAATGTAAACAATGTAATAATCAGAACCCGGAAACGTGGAGGGCGCACCTGCCCGTTGCCTCCTCCCCACGTCCCACCCACAGAGCGTCCAGCCCCAGCCCCTCTGAGGCCTGAGCAGCGAGGTGCACATTATTCCAATTTCATCTGGGATCACAGTTGCCAGTGGTCCAGCCTACACCCCTTCTGGAGCTGGGTTCCCTGGTCAGGGTTTGCTCAGCCTGAGACCTCCCCCCTTCCGTGCCCAAATTGGTGGCCATGCTGAGAGGGCGGGGGGGGGGGGGAGGGGGCAGGGACCGACAGGGGCCCAGCATGGAGGGTGTAAGCCGGGGTTCTGCCAGCACCTTGGGGATCTGAAGGTGCGTGGAGGTGGGCAGGATGGGGGCCAGTGTCCCCTTGCGAGTGGAGGGGAGTGGGTCCTATGTCTCGCCTGGCACAGGGCAGTGCCAAACAAAGAGATGCTGGCGGCAGAGACCGTGACAAACCAGCACCAGCTCACCTGGCACATTCCTCCAGTGAGTCACCTAGGAAGCAGCAGGTAAGGACTCCAGGTGGCCACAAGTGGGTGGGAGCCCCGGACTGGACCTCTTGCATCCCAGGCCTGGGCAGCAGGCAGGGTCTCTGAACCAACCGGGGATGGAGTGGGGCACGGGGGCAGCTCACAAGCCCGTCTGCATCTGCAAGCAGCCTAGGGACTCAAGGACCCCAACCCATGGCATGGGAATTACCCCTTCTCTAGGACACTTACCAGGATCCCGGCTCCAGGACCCCCACCAGATTCTTGAGGGCCTCCCTCGAGGCCACAGCCTCCAGCACCCCTTCCCTTCAAGCCGCCCCTGGGGCAGCGGGGCACTTTGCCAAGAGCTGGGCCCTTCCTTGGAGGTTCCCGCAGGGCCTCCATCTTCTTGAGGTCCCCACTTTGGAGGGGGCCCTCCATCTGCGCATCCCCCGTCCTCTCTTTCCCGGGCTGGAGGTTTGCCTGTTTCTGGGGCACCCTTCCTACCTAACCTCATTAGCCGGTGCCAGTCGGCTTCTGAGGGGCCCCCCTTGTGCTGGCCGGGGCGGGGTGGCATGGGCCTCCTCCCAGGGGACCTGGCGGGGTGGGTGGTGGACGGCGGGCACACTCACCCAGGAGCAGATTCATGAGGACCTCCTGGCCGGCCAGCGTGCTGCTCTTCACCAGGCAGAGGATGGTACCCCCGATCCAGGGGATGCCGTGGCCCGTGATGCCAATGAGCTTGACCATGGAGCGGGCGCTGGCCCAGGACGCAGCGCGGCCGGCACACACCCCCAGCCGCTTGGACATGCAGATGTCAATGGCCAGCAGGGAGTTGAAGGCGATGCCCTTGAAGGAGGGGTTCAGCTGCATGCAGTCCTCCTCGGGCAGCTGCTGTGACTGGCGCCTCTCGCGGGCCCCGTCGCCAGGGGGTGGGGGCTGCGCCGAGGGGCCCGGGCCCTTCCTGCCCGAGCTGCGGGGCTCCGGGGCGCCCTTGGGGGGCTGGTTCAGGGACAGGAACTCGGCTCGGTTGAGGACGTTGTTGCGGTCCCGGGCCCGGGCGCGGCTCTGGGAGGCTGGCATGGTGACGCCTCACCCAGCGAGGGCTGGTGCCAGCCGGGCTGGGAGGCCTTCTCCCCGAAGACCAGAGCCGCCGGGGAGCCCGCCACCACTCCCTCCCTGCCTCCCTGCCTTCTCCACGGCAGCTGTTAAATATAGAGTGGAGGACTGCACATGGCTGTTTACCTCCAGCTGCCACCGGGCTCCGCGGGGACGTCGATGCCACCCGGGCAGCCAATCGAGCCCACCCGTGCGGGCCAGCGCCAATGGAGCCACCGGGGAGGCGGACGAGCTGCGGCCTGGCTGCCTGGGGCCTGGGCTATTTAAATCTTCCAATGGCTCATCCCCAGGACTGGGGGACTCTGGGAAATGTAGTCCTCCGGCTGCCCGGCCCAGAGGCCCCCAGATGCGGGCCCTGAACTAACCCTTGCTCTTACCAGGTTCCTTCTGAGCAGGGAGGACCCCCGTGAGCCAGGCGTGCCCGCCCCGCTGGCCTGGGCCCTTGGAGCCCGTCCCTCGGGCCGGACAGTGGGGTCGGGCCAAAGGCCTCTCCGGGCACCAGACGGAGGGAACGACGTCACTGGCAGCCTCATCTTGGGTCCGCTGGGGCCGGGCCCAGCCCCTCCCCTCTGTGACAGCATTTCATTAAGTTGGCAGCCTGGGGTTTGATTCCTATTTTTTTTTTTTTTTCCCATCAGTCTTGAACTTGGCTTCGGTGCATGAAGAGTCCAATCAAATGGCAATCTGTAAGATCTGATTTCCATTAGAGGGAGGGTTAATTGATCCGTTGGTAATGGACCTGCCCTTTGGAGGCTGCCTCCGCTGCTTAGAGGTTTTCGAAGGACGGGAGCACGAAAGCAACTTTGGGCAGCCCGTCAGTGGTTATCAAACACCTGGCGAGACTCCGAGGGGCATGTGCCATGAATGACAGGTCCGCCCCTGGCCCCGGGAAGCTCAGTTCAGGTGGGGTCATGGAATGACATGGAAATGATTGCAGGTGCAGAGGTGTGGGGTCGGGTCCTAGAACCACGGGCCTGGGTTTGGCTTGAGAATCAAGGCGGAAGACAGGTTACCCCACATGAGGTCTCGGGGGCTTGTGTGGCCGGGGCATAATGCAGAAGGACGAGCGAGGCAGACTGAGAGGGCCCAGCTGAGGATCTGGCGTTTGAGTCAGGCCTCTCTGTCCCCACCTGGGTGACTCTAGGAACCCAAAGTCTCCACAGCCCTTTTAGGGCTGACTGGGCCTGGGCTCAAAGCGAAAGCCATTGATAGAGGGTGGCCAGAAGGGTCAGGAGTGAAGGCCTGCTCTCACAGTTCAGGGCAGCCAGGGCCTGTCCATCCAACTAGGATGGACGCAGGAGGCTGTGACTTCCCTTCCAGTCATGGAGCCCACCCGTGACACCCCACAGCCTCCAGGCGTCAGGTTCAGAGCCTCCCAAGGACGGTAAGGCTGCCTGGGGGAGGGGGCGGTGTGAGTGCTCTCTGGCCACAGGGTACCAGCCATGGTCTCCAGAGTCTGACAAATGGGATGACCTGGGATCTGCCACCAACTAGCTGTGGGATCTTGAACAAATCACTTGGCCTCTCTGGGCCTTGGTTTCTCCATCTGTAACATGGGAATAATAGCGTCTCCCTCTCAAAGGCTGCGGTGCGGTCAGTGAGATGATGTCTGTTAAATGCTGAGCGGGGTCCCTGCCCCAGAGGGAGCCCTCCACCCTATGGGTTAGGAAGTGATCCTGAGTGCTCTCTTCAGAAGGACCTACACCTACACCATACCTGGTTGGTGTGAAGCCGGGCTCCAGGAGCCCTCAGTCCGGGGCTCCTTGCAGACCCCCTGCAAGGGAGTGAAGCATTCTTCTTCCAGACCCTTCCATTCAGATCACGCAGCCACAAAAGACGATGGTCCAAGACTGTGTCGCATTCCAGCCTCTTGGGTGTAGGGGTGATGACCTGTGCTGCCTCCTCCTGGACCCTGGACAGAAGCTCACCGAGACGTGCTCAGAGTCTGTGGGTGGCGGGCCATGTACTGAGCTATGTGCTCTAGCTTATTCACACCCCATAACCGACCTTTCTGTGAAGATGTGATGCCACCCCCATTTTACAGATGAGGAAGTGGAGGCTCAGAGGTATGAAGGCCTCCGGCCAAGAAGCCCAAAAGGGTGGAGGTTCAACTCCCAAGCAGTCCCTGGGGTGGACCAGGAGGGCCTCCAGACACAGACCCCTCAGACAGCAGGGACCTGGGCGCGCTCGCTCAGTTCTCCACCGGGCCACTCATCTCCCTCTCCCCGCGCGGGGCCCATGACCCGGGCTGACCTCAGGAGGGGAAGAGGAGGCTAGCCCAGACTGGGGCTATTAATACCCCGAGGTCTGTGTCAGCATCTTGGTCTGGTCAGAGTTGCCAGAGGGTTCTCAGGGCCACCGTGGGATCCATGCAGAGGAGGTCCATGGGATCTAGTGGGGCTCTGACCCAGGAGTGGTTAAGAGTAGGCGCTGGAGGGAGACAGCCCCAGGTTCAAACCCTGGCTCAGCCACCCCCAGTTTGGTGACCACGAGTAAGTCCTAGGGGCCCTCCTGGTCTCTGTTCCCCACTCTGGGGGGCTGATGGAAGGATGGTGTGAGGGGCTCACTGAGCCTGAGACCTGCTCCTTCCTCTCTAAGGTGGAGTGGGCCTGTTCACATTCTCAGACAGCTGAGAAGCAGGCTCCATCCCTTTATGAGTTCACCATAGTCCACACAGTCCTACTTCTCAAAAATTCTCAGGATTTAGCAGCACCAGCGTGGCTCAGTTAAGCATCCGACTCTTGATTTTGGCTCAGGTCATGATCTCATGGTCATGGGATCGAGCCCTGTGTCAGGCTCTGGGCTGACAGCACAGAGCCCGGAGCCTGCTTCGGATTCTGTGTCTCCCTCTCTCTCTGCCCCTCCCCTGCTCATGCTCTGTCTCTCTCTGTCTCTCAAAAATGAATAAATATTAAAAAAATAAAAAAAGAATTCTCAGAATTCATTCATTCATTGAATCGATGCTTCCATTAATCTTTTCCTGAAGTCTAGTTGGAGAGATAGGATACACACTCCTGAAATAACTAGCCAGTTTATAAAACAGTATACTTCTACCAATACCCTTATTTTTTCCTTATTGTTACGGTATTACACGCTGATTTAGATAAATTCAATAAATGCAGATGATGTAGGTATAATCCTTCTACCTGGAGACCACCGCTGTTAACATGAGAACGGTCAGGTTATGAAGGGTTTTATTTCCAATTAATGAGATAGTTTACAAAAGCAAGTGTTACTTTAATAACCAGAAAGAATATATATTAAACAGACTGTATCTACGTATATCATCTATACACAAAAATGCATTTAAAAATAGGGTTGGATTATATGCCCTTTAAAAAAAGAACCTACCCTTTTCCTTCAGTGTAAACCTGCCCATGTTTCCATGACAACCCACCATTTTTTTTTTCCAATGGCCGCTTGGGCTGTCATGTGGGCGGGGCCATACTTTATGTAAGCAACCCCTGATTATTGGACGTGTAGTGTGTTTCCATTTTATGACTTTCCAGAACTCTTCTGACACGGCCATCCCTACACTACACCCCTGCACCCCAGAGTAGAATATGAAACCGTGGTTAAAGTGGCGAATGCCAAATGCATCCCCATAGATCATGACCGTGGCAAGCGTGCTGAGATGCACCCCCAGAGATCTGATGGGTCACCGTGAGCCACCTACTGCTGCACCCAGGTCTGGAAGAGCACGGATTAGAGACACTTCTAGCCAACACGGCAAGTCTAACCACCCTTTCCCGTGTTAGAGATGAAGAAGAGCGGCCTGGGGTGGTGACATCACCTGTGAGGCCACACAGTGGTCAAGGCCACAGTTGGGACGGGGGCTGGCTGGTCGCTGCAGGCTGTCTTTCTGGCTTCTCTACTTCCTGACTGCTCGGCCCTCGTTCATTCACTACTTCACTCCTGGAACGCTGCTGGAGGCCGGCTATGCACCAGGCTTCATGCAAGGACCAGTCACCAGTGCAAAGGTGACTCGGGTGGCCCCAGGCCTGCAGACCTCCTACCCTCCCCTGAGCCCTTGCCCTGCCTGGCCCATGGTCCACACAGCCTTCCTGATCCAGCCCCGTCAGAAGCCGAGAGAAGGGCCGGGTGGAGGGTGGAGTGATTTGCTGGGGGCCAGAGCTGGTGAGAGGAAACAAGGGCCCAGACTTGGGTCTCAGCCTAAAGCCTCGCCCCTAACCATTGAGGTACACTGCCTCTTTCTCCTTTGAGAGCAGGAGAGGTTTTCCGGCAGCTTTGTGGGGCCTAGAGCAGTTTGTACGTGGCAGACGCTTGTTATTTGTTGCCTCTGAGTGTTTTTTTTTAATCTTTTTTTTTTTTTTTTACATTTATTTATTTTTGAGAGACAGAGACAGAGCGTGAACAGGGGAGGGGCAGGGAGAGAAAGAGACACAGAATCTGAAGACAGGCTCCAGGCTCTGAGCTAGCGGTCAGCACAGAGCCCGATGCGGGGCTCGAATCCACAAACTGCGAGATCACGACCTGAGCCGAAGTCAGACGCTCAACCCTCAACCGACTGAGCCCCCCAGGAGCCCCACTTTTGTTGCCTCTGAGTGTTTAAGGTGGATTTCCTGCTACTATCTAGTGCTACTACCCCTATTACTACTGCCGAGTGCATTATCATGGTCATTCTTGCCTACTCGGAGCTAAGTGTGTGTCCCTTTACCTCCCCTCCCCACCCCACCCCCGCCAACTTCACAGTCAAGCTTTTAGTCTTCATCACACAAACGGGAACATCAAAGCTCAGAGGTGAAATGATTCTTTCCCGGTCATCCAGTGAGCCAGAGCGGTACCCCAGGACTCAAACATCACCCCAAGACCCCTTCCCCTCCTCTGCTCTTTTCCTTTTCTCTTGGTCACTGTCCTTTCTAATGGGCCATAACACTTATTCTGTGTGTGTCTATGGCTAGTGTCCTCCTAACAGAGGGTCAGCTCAGGGGGCAGGGACTTTCGTCTCTTTGTTCTCTTATGGACCCAGGGGCCCAGGCGGTGCCTGGCATATAGTAGGCAGTCAATAAATATTTATCAAATGGACGAATATCTGGATCCCGAACCTGGGCTCCAACCTACCACAAACCTAGGAACTACTACAAAGACGGATGGCCAAAGGAGGCGGGTTATTTGGGGTGATGACCCCAGAAGGGAAGGGGAACGGAGTGGGGCAGGGTGGGGAAGAAGCTCCACTCCCGGGATGGGGATGGTGTCCCTGGGAGACGCACGCGAGCGGGCGCAGCTGGAGGGGAGAAGAGGGAGGGGCAGCGGCGGGGCCCCTGCCAGGAGGGCGCCGCCGGACGGAGCCTTTTTCACCCCCCTTCCCACCCCGGGCGCTCCCTCCCGGATCGCTATCGCAGTTCGCATTTCGAAGGCCGCTCCTGGGTTATTTCGGTCGGGAAACCTGATCCTTCGCGGGGTTTATTTTAGCACCTTGGAGAACTCCCAGGGCCGCGCCCAGGCCGCCGACGGCGCCTCCGGCCAACGCGCGCGGTGGGGCGCAGGGCGCGGGACCCCCACGCGGGACCCCCACTCCTGCGGATGCCAGGTCTGTGCCCCAGGGGTCCTGCGGGGGGCTCAGGGTCTGTGCGCACTCCTCCCCCCCCCCGCTGCTGCCTGACCTTGGGGGCGCCCCGCACCCCCCAGCCTCAGCCCCCGCGCTGGGCCGACGATTGTGCAGGAGGGCAGGACGTTTGACCCCCAGAACTGTGTGTCTGAAGGCTTCCCTGGGGAAGCCGAGCCAGAGGGTGCCCCCCGCCACCTCCGTGTGAGTCAGACTGGGAGAGGCAGCCCCTCACCATCCTTAGGTGACCTCCATTCAGCCAGTGAATTCTTCATCCGGCAGGTGACCCCACCTCCCAGCACGCCTGCGTGCACTGACACGCACCTGCACACTCTCACATACACGGACTTTCAGAAACAGGCTCAGCTACGCCCACCATCCACACATCCACGTGGACGCGCCCTCAAACTCGCCCACAGGCACAGGCTCACACAGACCCACGCAGACACAGGGACACACACACCATCGTGCACACTCCCACACCCACACGCTCATACAGATTTACCCTCACACGAGGCACACACAACTGTCATACACTGTAAACAGGCGCTTGCTCGCCCACACCCACACCACTTACGCTCAGCAGACCATGATGCACTTACACGCGCACACACGGACACACCCGCATACACCCTCACACACAGACACACGCTCATGGGCACATACAATACCTGGACGCACACACTCACCCACATACCCCACCTTCCCCGCACAACCGTCACTAGACCCTCCCACACAGAGATGCACAAACCCACACTGTCACACTCACCCGCACCATCACACACTCACACCTCCACTCAATCACACACTC
Source organism: Cryptoprocta ferox (assembly GCA_028646485.1). Lineage (NCBI taxonomy): Eukaryota > Metazoa > Chordata > Mammalia > Carnivora > Eupleridae > Cryptoprocta > Cryptoprocta ferox. Next base: position 4,749,409 of record CM053568.1, read on the forward strand.
TAACCTCCTCTATTATGCTTACTACACACACCCCCAAGCCCCCCCCCCACACTCCTAAAAGTGCTTCCTTCCCCCTTCTTTCCCCAAGCTCAACACTGGACACACACACAAATCAAAACAATCTACTCTATAGGTTCCTGATTTATAGCAATCGATACTTGTAACCTTTTCAAGTATGAATTTGTGCTTATATATTATTCATGTTAATTCATACTTCTATTCATCATTCCTGAATTTACTCTGACATCTCTCCGGCCCATGGGACATAAGTACTGTGGGGACCGCACCTGCTGTCTGTCCCGGCCCTGGCCGTGCTCTCAGTGTCCTCTGAGCGCCCAGCCCAGCGCGGGTGTCCAGTCAAAACTGGGGAAGGGAGGCACGTGCGGATGGTGGAAGGGCCAGCTGACCAGTCCCACGCCTGACTTGCCCTAGAAGAAATGCCGTTCTGAAGCTCCGGCCAGAAAGGCCCGCACCTCCCCATATGCCACCACACTAGGCAGCTGGTCTTACGCACTGCCTCGCAAACATCTCCCACACCACGCCACCGCCTCTCTGGGAAGAGGGACCTAGGTGCCAATGCGGGGGCCCTCTCTGGATGACCTCCCTGGGACCGAGTTCCGCGGCTGCAGCGAAGGCCGTGGACCAGCCCTCTCTGAGATCCCATCTCTGCTCACCTGACCAGGCCTGAGCCCACTCCCAGCACAGGCGGGGTGCACAGTGATGATGTCAGGTGGGCCCTGCAGTCGGATGTGCCTCCTTGCCCCCCAAATGCCCCGCCTCCAGCCGTCTGCCTGCCCGTCCAGCCCTGCCCCCCGTTTTCCCAGGTAGACATTCCACGCCTTACCACTGCCTTCCAATCTGGTCCGAAACAGCTAAGGAGAGAACCCTGTTTCCCAGGGCAACAGAATCCCAGCACTAACATCTCCATGTGCAGAACAAGGGCTTTTCCTTCCCGGGAAATGCCTTTCTAGTCCCATGATGACCACATCCTTGGAGACTGAGCACTCTTGAAGGACTGGCTGTGGCCTTGAGATGCAGGTTGGCCAATGAGGGAGAAGGAGCCTTGAGATGGTCTCCGATGGCCATGAAAGCAAGGCCCCTACACCTGCAGGGACACCAGAGCGCCTGCTACACTGAATCACCAGCCTCCGGGGTTTAGAGCCAGGCTGCTTCGTTCAGTCCACACCACCGTCTTCACCAGGTCTCAGTGCCTCATCCGCAGGATGCCGTGGTGACAGAGGACGGCTCACGGGGTTGTCGTGGAGAGCCATATGTGTAATGCTCAGTGAGGAGCATCTAGCTCTTTCTGCAGACCTTGGAGGGCTCTCGGCTTGTTTGCGCTGCATGTTAAAACCCAGCTGGGCAGGGTCATGTCGTTTTTTCCTCTGGTTTGTTGTATGACTGGTTTTCCATAGCCTACCTGGGCGCAGAATTGAGGGACCTTGTCCTCCTACTGACCTTACCTTGAGTCCCCAAAGTGGCCACGTAGAAGAGTGAACCATCTCCGGGCTGAGACTGGGGCTGTGTGTCCAGTCCCTCCTCTTTCCCCTCCACCGGTGACTTTACCGAGGAGTCTAGGGAGACTGAGGTCTGGGGGAAGAGGACGAAGTGGGCAGTGGGGGTGATGTGAGGGTCCCCCATGGTGCTGAGCTTGTCACACCCAGATGTTCCCTTCCTCTCTTCTGCAGACGCCAGCGTCTCACACGCGTGGGGATGCATCCTGGGCCTTCCACATATGCTGAGGCAGCTGTGGGTCTGTGCCCAACACCCACAGAACTCCAGAAAATGCTGAGCAGGAGGAAGACTGAGTCGCGAGGCAGGAGGGCCAAAGGGGCCTGAGAGCTGGGGCAGTAGCCAGAGGGCCTTGAAGGATACATCAGGAGCTGGGATGGGGCCTGTATGTGAGCCCCGCCCATGAAGACCCCTCTGTCTGTTAGGCTGGCCTCGGGGGGAGCACTCCTCAGCTCAGAGCCTGGCAAACAGGTCCACGAACGTTGCCTTAGCCCTCTTCCCACAAAACCAGCCCTCACCTAGCCCAGGACAAAGTACTGCATGGACAGGGGGCGGGGGGGATGATGTGAAAGGGGAGGTATCTATGGGCCTGAGGTTAAGGGAGGGGGGGGGCTTCTATTTTGCCAGAACCCTCACCCTGTGGGCATCTGAGCACCTCTTCTAGTGGGACTCACTAGAGACAGGGCTTTCTAGGGGTTGGTTCCATCCCATTCGGAGGCGCTGGCCCCAGCTGGCAAGGACAGCGTCCCTGGAGGAGGAACTGAGCGGGCTTTGGACTTGGCTGGGTCTGGCTGGGGATCCAGACTCTGAAAAGCTACTGTCCCCTGACCCCTGGGTCTCTGTCTGCATAGTCCGCTTCCCGGGGTCAATGGTCACTCAGGGAGTGTTGTCTCCAGGGCTCTGCTGCTTCGTGAGCAGGTTAAGGCTCTGGTGTCTGTCCTCTTCACATCGAATGAGAAAACCGTGCAGCTCAGCACGGGTTCACTGAGCATGCCTGTCCTTGTCACCAGGATGGCATGTATGATGTCAGGGAGCACCCTGGCCAGTAGGGTCTGCTCTGTTTTGGGCGCTGGGTGTGACGGGGGTTGGGGGGTGATACAGACATCCCCCAGGGCTAACATCTGACTTATATACAAACTGAATATCCTAATAATCATCTGCTGGCAAAGGAGGTGCTGAAGGCCGTAGTGATCCCAGGAGGGCAGAATGTTTGGGGGGGGGTAGACTTTACAGCAGAGAGAGGCCACTATGGTTAAGAGGTCAGGGGAAGTCTTCTTCCCGGAAACGGACAGTTGCACGGGGTCCTTGGGAGACCTTTGCTGTCTGGGGTTCTACTGTGTGGCAGAAAGCAGGTCATGAGGGCCACCCCGCCTTGGCCTCAGTCAGCAGGACTGGAAATAAGGTACCTGTGGCCTGAGCTGGTGCTGGCATGAGACGGATCACTTGACCTGACTGATCACTCCTCAAAGAAGAGACCTCAGAGCGGCCGGAACTCTCCCTCGCCAGCTCCTAGCCTCCCTGGCACTCAAGATGGGCTGGCTTGAGGGTGGTCAGGACGACCTGCTCCCCAGCCGGCTGTGGGTACCTTTGGAAGTCAGAGTCATGGGAGTGGGGCGGGGGCAGAGCATGGCTCTAATGTGGCTGCCAGGTTTTCTGATGTCACAAACCACCTGGCCTTTCCCTGGGGGAGTAAATAGCAAGATGGGGGTGGGGCTATTGGCTTGAGGTAGCTTAGAGAGGTTCACAGTTGTCCTAGTGCCATCCAGGGTCGAACCTTCTTTGAACCTCTGTTCTCAGAGGTCCCAGGATCAGCTGAGACACTGCCAGGGGCCTAGGGCAAGTCTCTGGGGTGTCCCAGCTTTGGATTCCAGCTCTGTGAGGAATGCATAATAGGCCTCCTGACGGTGGATGAAATGATGCTTGTACAGCACTTAATCACAGTTGGGGCCCAACAGGCCTGACCACCTGTCAGCGGGCCAAGAGGCTCAGTCCCAGGCACCCTTTCCCCAAACTTCTCTCCACCCCAAGCTTCCCAGCCCTGGAGCCTCCCAGGGCTCCTGCCCTGTTTCCACCCAGTCCCGGCCCCACCTCGGCCAGGGATACCAGGACCCTGCAACCCTCCTCCCCAGAGAGGCTGTGCCCAGTTCAAAGGGCAGAGGAGCCCCCCCCCCCCCCCCCGGGACCAGAGACAGAAGCCGAACTACAGTACCCAGAATTCCCGGGGCTAGACAAAAAGGAAATGTCGTTTATGCAAGGAGAGGCTCAGCTCCCCACAAGCTGCAGAGGGAGAGAGAGAGGAGGGGGGGGAGACGGGGAGAGGATTAGCGGGGGGAGGGCGGGCTGTGTGCGGGGAGCGAGGGTGGAGAGCTGGGCGGGCGGCGAGGAGGAGGCGGCGCCCGCCCGCCGCCGCCGCCGCCTGCGGACCTGCATCCCCGCGGGGCCGGCGAGCGGGCGGCGGTCCCTGCGTGCGCTGCGCTCCGGCCGGCGCAGGGGCTGAGTTTCTGCAAAGTTTGACCTGGTTGCCTTTCCGATGCTGCAGCAGAGCGAGGCAGCGCGGGGCGCGCCAGGCGGCTGCGGCGCGGCGGCGGGGCTGAGCGGCGACAGCAAGCTCACAATGATCATAAAATAAAGCGGGCGCGCGGGGTGGGGGCGAGAGAGCCCCGAGCCTCAGCCCTCCGCCCCCGGCCACCCCCCGGCAGCCCCGAGCTAGGAGGAGGTGGGGGCCCGGGGCGCCCACGGCCGCCCCAGACCCCAGTAGAGCCAAAGGACACTGCCCGGGGGGGAAGGGGGGGGACGCCCCGAGGACGTGCGCGCGGCGGGGTCAGGGGCGTCCGGAGGGCGGCGGCCGGGGCACGAGGAGCGGCCCGAGGGGCAGGTGAGTCGGTGGCGCCGCCCGGGTGGGGGCGTGCGCGCCAAAGTTCCCCGGCGGCGGTGAGCGCGCCCGACGCGCGGGGACCCGGGGCCGCTTGGGGCTGGCGAGGTGGGGGACAGAGGCGCCCGACGCGGCGGGGCCGGGGCACTGCACCCTCCGGAGTCGGAGGATCCCGGCCCGGGAAGGGGCGCACGGCCGATCGGGCCGGCCTGCGGGGTGGCACTGCGCCCCCCAGGGGGCCGGAGGGACCCGGCCGGAAAAGGGGCGCGCCGGCGGCGAGGCGGTGGGGGCAGTGCCAGGGCCGGCAAGTCCACGCGGCCCACTGCAGTGCCAGCCGGTCGCCGCCCCCCCCCGCCCACGCCACTCCCAGGCCGGGAGGGTGTCAGCGGAGATGTCACGGGCGGCGATTATTCGCTGGTGCGCGCGGTCGTGCAGCCGCCACTGACGGGGCGGGCCGGGGTGGGGGTGGGGGGGCGCCCGCCGCCTCCGGGGAGACCGCCCAGAGCTGCGCCGTCAGCTCCGCAGCCCGCGCCCCGCGCACACGCGCCGCCGCCTCGCGCGTCCCCCGCAGCAAAGTTCGGCTCAACTTTGAGGCGGGCCTTGACGCCCTGTCCCTTCCACCCCCCCAAATCCCCCCCCCCGACCAGGTCCTCGGCGGTCGCGGCGAGCCAGGCGGCGGCCCGAGCGCAGCCCCGGAGCCCCGCGCGGCGGCGGGCGGCGACAGCGACAGCGGCGGGGGGACGCGGTGCGCCCGCGTGGCGGCCCGCGCCCGCGAGTGGGCGCCGACGGGGACCCGCGCCGCGCCGCGCTCCTCCGGGACCCCGCGGGCGGCCGGTGCCCGGCGCTCGCCTCCTGGAAGCCGGGGTCGGCGCTCGCCCCCGAGGGAGCCCGAACAGAAACTGCTCTTCCATTGATTGGGCCCCGTTGGGCGAGCGGCCGGTGCGTGTGCCCCGAGCGAGCGCGTGCGGAAGGCAGGGGGCAGGAAGTGCAGCGAGGGTGCCGGCGCCGCGCAGGGGACGGAGCCTTCCTTATTTATGTGTCTGCCGGCGCTCGCCTTCGCCGCCCGAGGACTTCAGGGAGCGTCTCCGAGCTGCGTTCCCCGCGCGTGAGCACGGACGGGCTGGATGTCTGAACAACATGATTATCCATTAGCCTCCAAACTTTCCTTTTTTGTAAACCCAAAGAATATCGGTGATTTTTGTCCACTGCTAGCGGCAGAAGAGAGAACCCAGGGCTCTTGAAATGCAGCAAAATCCTTATTTATAAGCAGGCCCGAGGTAGTGATATGCAAAGCCCCTCTCCTCAGTGAATTTTTTCTATCCTATGGATACCGGTCTTGAGATTTGAGATTGGAGAGCAGTACTGTCTGCACTGGGTCCCGCAGCCTCCACCCTTTCGATGCCCAGTCTCCTCTGGGACTGCTGGCCTTCCCTGGAGATCAGAGCGCTGCTTTGTGCCATGGGCTGTATCCAGAGCATCGGGGGCAAAGCCAGAGTCTTCAGGGAAGGCATCACCGTGATTGACGTGAAAGCCTCTATTGACCCCATCCCCACCAGCATCGATGAGTCCTCCAGCGTGGTGCTCCGCTACCGGACACCCCACTTCCGGGCCTCGGCCCAGGTGGTCATGCCACCCATCCCCAGGAAAGAGACCTGGATCGTCGGCTGGATTCAGGCGTGCAGCCACATGGAATTCTACAACCAGTATGGGGAGCAGGGCATGTGAGTACCGCTCAGACACAAGCTTGTGGGGGGCTGCTCCGAGTGGGGAGCATGGAGGCCTGGGGTAGGGGGCATGGGGGGGTGGAGAGGGGCCTGGCCAGGGCGGGAGGGGGGCTTTAGGCAGCCACGGGAGGCCGGCCCTGCGTCGTCCTTGGCCAGGGCATCTCAAGGGTTTGCCTGTTGATTCAGATTTGGGGTCATGGCTCTGGGACCTTTCCTCCTGCTGTCACGGGCCCCTGGGGTTCCCGCGTCCTTCCCTGCGAGATGCTGAGAGAGTGGAGGCGCATTCTGCCGGTGCCTCTTTGGCAAAACAAGCATGCTGTCCTGGGGCTGCCAGGGAGGCTGAGGCTTGGCCCCCCGGGGCTCAGGCCTCCCCGAGAGGTACACGCTCAGGAGGAGGGAGTGGGGCCCTCTGATGCCTCTGTAGTTACATGGACAGTGCTTTGTGCTGGGCTTGAACTTGTCTCTGCAGTGTTTTCACACGCACATCAGGACCAGGGCTGGGGTGGGGGGAGTGCTCTGTTGTTCCTCTCGTGTTTTGTTGGAGGCCGTGGCTCGTTTTAGAAGCCGGTCTGCTTCACGGTGTAGCGTTGTTCTCTCCCTGAGGCAGAAGGCCGTTAGATGTTCCCAGGACAATGCATGTCTTGGGTGCAGGACATGGGGAGCCGGGGCCTTCTTTCCTGGCGTGTGCTGGGGTTCTGGGGATGGTCATCCGGGGGGTGGAAAGCGTAGAGGTGGACAGAAAGGAAAGCCACTTAGCTTCCGGGGCCGCACCAAGATAGGGAGGTGAAAATAGCCTTTCCCGAGCACGAGGTCCCTCAGAGAGAGCGAGGCGGGCCCCGAGGACGGCTTCCCAGTCGTGCCCGGGACTGGGTGTGGACGCTGTCCCACAGCCGGCCTCTCGGGGTGCACGCTGCTTCCCGGTTCTTCAAGTGAGGAGCGGAGCAGGGGGGGTCCCCAGGACTTGGACCTTTTCATGGATTTCCGAACATCCCGGGCCCCTCTGAAATGAGAGGCACTGGGGAGGGGGTGGAGGGTGGCGGGACGCTAAATCTCGCTGCTTCTCCTTAATGACTGAAGTTGTAACCCACAGGGGCACATGTCCCTCCGTCAACCTGATGTCTACACCTACACCTCTTTAATTCTCCAAAGTGGCTTTTAACTCAGTGTGTGTGTGTCGGGCAGTGGGAGGGAGGGGGTGCTGACTTTCCACTGCAAGAAGAGAAGCAGCGTTCTTAGTTGTTCGGTGTGGACTCTATCCTAAGAAGCCTTAAGCTGGAAACCTTTCTGGACTCTGCAAAGGATCCGGGACAACTGACAAGACACAGAGGCAGAGAGTTTTCTAGGGGTTTTAGGCAAAGCTTATGTTCTTCCCGAGAAGGGGTAGGGAAGGCTTGCTGACCGGGGAAAGATACGAGCCCCAGGAGGAAGTGGGGGAGACCCGAAGGGGCTGAGAGCTGAGGAGACGCGGTCGGCAGCGCGGAGGGGCAGGCCCGGCCGGGGCCTCCGCTTCCCCATCTGGCCACAGGGGCATAAAGCCTCCATTCCGTGGCTCTGCGCGCTTGCAGGCACTATTGCCGGAGTCAGGCCCGAGGCCGGAGACCTGATCTGACTTTCCCTTTCTGTGCCAGTCCCTGGTTCCTGGTTAGAGGAACCCAGTGCGCACCTAGACTGCAGTCAGGCAGACCTGGGCGGGAGTCCAGGCTCCGCCACTTTCCAGGGTGTGTGACCTCAGCCACTCTGACCCTTGGTTTCCTCGTCTGCACACAGGGCCAGTCACAGCCCTTGCCCTATAGCTTGCGGCGGGAATTATGAGCGATGATGTTTGTCAAGCAGTCGGCACTGTGGCGAGCCCGCGGTGGTCTTTAACGTTGTTATTACCCGATCCTTATTCTCTCAGGGCTGGGGGAGGGGGGCTAGCTACAGTGTCTGCAAAAAGTTGAGAATTGGGGCTGAATTCAGCCAGATCAGACCCTGAATCAGAGGGTTCAGGGTTTCTCCTGAACCCTCCGGGTCTCCCTTTTTCAGACAGCACCCACTTCCTGACTTTTAAAAATTTAAAAATAGAGCAAGTCACGAATGATTTGAGGTTTCAGAGGTGGAAGGCCGTTTTGTGTGCTCTCTGTTTCCTTCCCTTTGTTTCTTCCTCCTCCCCCCGCCCCCCACTCCCGTGTCCCCCTGCACCCACTCTTCGGCGTCCACACTCCCGGCTGGGATAGGACCAGCCCCAGAGAGAGGGCAGAGCCTGAGGCTGCCTGGACAGGGGCCGTGTGGAGCGATCCCCGGCCGGTCACTTCGTGTGCCGTGTGACAGCCGCCAGGGCGGATCAGGAGAGAACTCCCCGCAGGCGGCTCTGGGGGGCCAGGGAGAGGACAGTGCTAGGTGACCGCCCTGTGGCTGAGACGCTGAGTGGAAGCAGCCGCACTTACCAATTAATCGGCAAAGTCGTATTAAAAAGTGGAATTAGCGGAGAGCGTGGCTCCTCTGATCCGTGGGCCGAGCTCTGTATTCGACCGGCGGCCTCTGCAAAGGAGGAGCGTTTGTTTAGAGAAAGCCTGATGTCTGCTCCTTCTTGAGTAGAAGGGAAGCTTTTAGGTGTGATCTTCCCAACCCCAGACTCTGCTTTTCCCTATTTTTAAAAAATACTTAATGTTTATTCAACTTAGAGAGAGAGAGAGAGAGAGAGAGAGAGAAGGCAGAGCATGAGCAGGGGAAGAGCAGAGAGAGAGGGAGACGCAGAATCCGAAGCAGGCTCCAGGCTCTGAGCTGTGAGCACAGAGCCCAACATGGGGCTTGAACTCACGAACTGTGAGATCATGACCTGAGCTGAAGTCGGAGGCTCAGATGCTCAACCGACTGAGCCCCCCAGCCACCCCCGCTTTTTCCTATCTTCAAGCCCCACGACACGACAGTGAGGAGTGGTCAAGGTGGGACTGACTAGCAGAGACTGCAGGCAGGCAGGCCCAGCTGCCCCCGTCCTGTGTCCCGTAGGCTGCGGGGCAGGATCTCTCTCAATGCCAGGAGCACTCCGCCCCTGCTGTGACGACCAGACTGTCTCCAGACACTGCCCGATGTCCCGGGGAGGGGTGCAAAGCCAACCCCGACAGAGAACGCCGGACTGGACCCAGGCCATCCGGATAATTAGAATGAAACCCACGCCCTGGGCCTCAGTGGCCACGGGAGAGGGCCAGCAGGTGGCAAAGGTTAAGGTTAGGGCTTCTGTTCTTCACAAACGGGCTTGTATTTAAAATATTAATTCCAAATCCTTAACCGAAACCCGTAATACCCCTCAGCGTTATCCCTGCTTAAAATTAATCTCTAATCCAGGAGAACTTTGCAGAACGACATCCCGGGCTTGAACTGTTTGGAGTGGAGCAGTCACACACGCCGCCTCGGTCATTCCCCGACTCCTCGAGGCGAGAGCCGTGAAATGCTGAGTTTCTCTGTGCCGACTTCACAGGAGTCTATATGGCTTTCGGGCCAGCCCACATTGCTTTAAAAGCCACCCCCCCCAAACTGTTGGAGACACCTGTCTTCACAACCCCATCCTCCACAATTCTTCAACCGCCACCTGTCAGCTGGCACAGCCTTCTAAGTGACAAGTCACAGTTTCTAGCCCATGTGGGGAGACGTGTCATGTTGTCCCTTGTTTGCCCTTCTCTGGAGCCCCCCGGGAGGCTGATCCACGGCCGAAGCCAAAGGGCAGACTTGGGGGTGAAGGTGAGGGGGATAGCTCAAGAGAGAGGGTATCTCAGGGTGGACAGGGCCACCTCCCCACACCCTTGTCCACCTGGTCCAGCGCGGTGCGGACCCTGGCTCTGCCCTACACTGGTGCTGTGACCTTGCGACCAGTCTCTTAGCCTTTCCGAGGCTCTCTGTTCCCATCTATGAAATGGGGAGAATGGTCCCTTCCTGCCTGGGTTGCTGTGAGGGGTTAAATGAGATGGTGCTTGTTAAGAGCTCAGCACAGTGCCCGGTGCACACCACGCGCTCGATCCACGGCAGGCGTCAGTGTCATAGCTACTATTAGTTCGTTATTAAATCTGGGATGCCTGGCGGAGTCAGCGGAAAGATCCCTGTAGTCGAGCTGCTCTCTCTTCTGGGGTTGGGTGTCGCAGACCCGCCTACAGCGTGAGAGCCTTGAGCGATGAGACCTGCAGGGGTCTTTCCAGCCAGCACACGTGGGGACACTGGCCTCGGGACCGCAGGGAGGCTGGTGGGAAGGGGCCAGGCAGGGGTGAAGGGTCTGAGGCCACAGGCCGGTGGCAGGGCGCTGGAGCCGGGTGATGGACAGAGCTGCCTGGGCTCCCCTTGTCTCCCGAGGACGTCATGGGGTCCTCCTTCTGTGACGAGGAAACCGCCTCTGAGACCTGAGGCCACTTGTCCAAGGAGGCTTGCTCTGCTCCAGCGGGTGACCACGTGGCCTCTTCCTGAGCCGGGGGCACCGTGCAGAACAATCGAGGATGAAGCTTCCTCTCTGGGACCGGAAGGCTGCCTCCCCCATCTGCGGGGCCCTGGCGGAGGCGAGGGCGGCGTGGGTGGGAGAGGGAAGTCCTTGTTTCCAGGCTTTGGGGCGGGAGGAAGTGAGGGGGACTGCCCGGCCCAGAGAGAGCTCCCCACGGACCCACCCCAGCCAAGCGATGTGCTCCAACCCTCACCTCCCGAGTGCCGAGAACAAAAGCTGGCTGCGCCCAGAGACGTGCGAGGAGGCACCCGACAGCCGTAGTAATCGGGGAAATAACAGATTAAATCCTGAGATCCTTTGTTCTTTGCTGACCGTCTCTGGGTAAAAACGAAGCTGATCACTAATGCCCAGCGTTGGCACTGGGGGGCAATGGACAGCCTCCCCTGCTGTGTGAGGGGGTACAGTTTAGGCAGCGTCCAGGAGGTGAGTTTGGCTGGCTCTGTTACAGTTTCAAACCTACATGCCCTTCAGTGCTGATCTACCTGTAGGGTTTGTCTCACAGAGACTTGGAGCACCTGGCCCGGTGCCTGACGTAGGGTAGGCGTACAAAACATCCCCTGAACAACAACAAAAAACTGCCTAACGCATGAACGGAAGAGCCAGGGAAGAAGGATGTGTAGATGAGGATGAAAACTCCAGCACTGTTAAAAAAAATTTTTTTTTAAATATAAGGGGGCACCTGGGTGGCTCAGTCCGGGTAAGCATCCAACTTCCGCTCAGGTCATGATCTCACAGTTCGTGGGTTTGAGCCCCGCGTCGGGCTCTGTGCTGACAGCTCTGAGCCTGGAGCCTGCTTCGGATTCTGTGTCTCCCTCTCTCTCTGCCCCTCCCCCACTTGTGCGCTCTCTCTCTCTCTCTCTCTCTCTCTCAAAAATAAATGAAACATTTTTTTAAAAGTTATAAAATATGTAGGGTAGGAACCCGTTTTTGTTAAAAAGAAAACACTGCGAATGGGAACACGTACTGTGTGTCTATGCAGAGAAAGGTGTAGAAGGATGTTTACCAAAGTGTAATGGGGTGAGTAACCTCAGCGAGGTGGGGGCAGGCGTGGAAGATGTGGCTTTCCTTTCTCACTTCATATACGTCACTAAGTGATTTTTTTTTTAAAAAGAGAAACGCAGCTTTTAGAACTAAAAATTAAAAGTAGGCACTGTTGGTCCTTTCCGGGGGACCTGGTGCTGGGGCCTGGGTGAAGGGGAGGGCCGGGCTGCAAGAGGAGTGGGGCTTGCTCTTTGGGGGAGCCCTGGGAGCAGGCGGGGGGGGGGCACACCCCCAGACCCTCCCTCAGAGATCAGGTGCCTGGTGGGAAGGGGCCGGCCTGGCGGGCGGCCATATGGGGCAGAAATCAGGAAACTGGGCTCCCAGTTGCGAGCTTTCACAGGATTTGAACTTTTTGCAAATTGTACAAAACTGTGAAATCTGTAAAACTGGGGATTGGGCGAGGTAAGCCCTAAGTGCCCATGAAGTCCATCGGAGGCCCTGAGACCAGCGTGGGCAGAAAAGCCTCCGTCCGGGCAGCCCTCTCACCCTCAAGCCTCAAATCCTCGTCTGTAAATGAGTTTCTCAGAGCGTCTAACAGGTGTCAGTTGTGGGATGTGAAATAATACTGAAGGGAACTCATTTAAGCCTAAATACAACTGTAGCTTAATGTTTATTTTATTTTGAGAGAGAGAGAGAGAGACGGAGACCCATGATCCAAAGCACAGGCTCCAGGCTCTGAGCCGTCAGCACAGAGCCCAACGTGGGCCGTGAACTCACAAACCGTGAGATCATGACCTGAGCCGAAGTCGGCGCTTAACCGACTGAGCCACCCGGGCGCCCTGGTACAATTGTAATTTAAAGCAACGTATTTATTTGAATATATATTAGGAGAAAAAAATGTATCTAGGACACCCAATGTGTTATTTCCATGTGTTTCTTAGGAAGAACTAAATGTGGTTTTTAAAAAAATGATTGATTTTACGGAAAAGACTTAAGTGAATAATAGTACAGGAGGTATATAGGACGTAGACGGGACCAAAATGAACAGAGATGGCAAGTTTGGAAACTCTGCTCTGAGACCCTGTCTAGGTCCAGTCTGGCTCTGGGATCCAGAGCCCGGCGGGGAGGGGGAGCCCTGGGGGCGTGAGGGGCCCTCTGTTTTGCAGGGAGAGCCTGAGCAGCTGGGAGAGGTGTGCTCCTGTCGTCCAAGGTCGCTGAAGGGGCCTGCCTCACCTTCCCTCCCAGGTACCGCCCTCGGCGTTCCTGGTTTCCTTCACCCTCCACCGAGCAGCATCTGCCCCGGGCCAGCTCCTGGCTGGTGGCTGAGCCTGGAGCCACGGGGTGATGCTCCCTGGCCCCCAGGGGTGGCCCTCAGCACCGCCTCCACCTCCTCAGTCTCCAGGGAAGGCCTTTATAACCCCTTCAGACCCACACTCTCGATCAGTCGTGATGCGCAGAGCTTGTGTGTGAGCACGCGTGGATGTGTGCTTGCGCACACACGTGTGTATGTGCACACGTGTGTGCGAATGTTGGGCCAGGGTCTGCTGGAGTTCTGTGGGTAAGGGCCTCTGTTGTGTGTGCACACGTGTGTGCATCCGAGCATGTGTTCCCATGTGTGCATGTGTGTACACACATGTATGTGCACGTGCTGGGGGTGGGTCTTTTGAAAGCTGCTGGCTAAGAGCTCACTCAGGCTGCGGGTCCCGGCCTGGCCGCTCTGTGGTCGTGTGACCTTGAGCTAGGCCTGTACTGTCTCCAAGCTCTTGTATAAAATGTGCCCCTCCGACCTGGCCCCAGGGTAGCTGAGGAGAAGCGCCGGGGGGTCGTATGGATGTAGGGTACCTGGCAGATCCGAGGTGTTTTTAGGGAACATGACCGTTGTCACCGGCGTCGCTGCAGGGACAGCTGGTGCTGGGAGCGGCTACCCCAGGGGCAGCCACTCCAGGTGGGACGATGCACAAACAGGGCAGCGTTGGGCACTCTCAACTCCTTAAGGAGACCCCCTATGGGAGCCCAGGCCCTGAAGGAGGGGCTGGGCAGGCTGCCCACAGTCGCTGATCCAGGCCACCAGCATGTATTTGTCTAAATCCTGGAGGCCTGGCCCCTGCCCTTCAGCCAATGGTCACATGGTTATTTAATCACTCCTGTGTGCGCGCCAGGAAGCGGCAGGGCGAGGGCTGAATGGCATCGGCTCTGGGGCCACCTGGCCGTGTGGGTTGGGTCAGGGTGGGCTTCTCCGGGGGCTCCAGAGCTGAGCCATGAGGAGCACTGACTGGCACAGGAGGAGGAGGGACACTGGTCCTGGCAGAAGGCCCCGAGACAGGAGGACACAGCAGGGGCACGGCCCATTAGAGGAACTGAGAGCGGCTGGTGGGCCTGGAGCCTGGGGAGGGTGTGTGTGCGTGCGTGCATGCGTGCGTGCACACGAGGCGTCCTGGGCTTCAAATGCGTCGGCTTTAAGGGCCATGAGGAGTCATGGCAGGTTTAACAGGGTTGGAAGGAGGAACCGTGCAAACAGATTTGTGTTTTTACAAGATCACTCGGGCTTCTGGGAGAATACTGCAGGAGGCAGGAGTAGAGGCTGGGAGACCTGGGAGGAGGGAGGGGTCGTGGCCAGGGTGAAGGCAAAGGAGAAGGGGAGCGTCCAGGATGGTGTCAGGTGCCCGGAGGGTGCAGGGTCCTTGGGCGGCCGGTGCTCTGCAAACATTGATGACAGGTGCTCTGCAAACGTTTGGTGAGGGGATGCTGGCTGGGGATCGCCACAGAACAGGGGACGTGAGGGAGAGTGCGGAGCCTGATTCAGACGTGTGTGCGCACAGTCCTGGGAGCCTTGCTCACACCTTTACGTGGCCTCTGTGCACCACAGCCCACTCGTGGTACGTCTGCCCTGCAAAAAGGAGAAGGTTCGGGGTGTGCAGGGCTGGGGTCCCACCTCGCCCTTCTGTGCCATGGAGCAAAGAACCGAGGGTCTGCCTTGAAGTTCAAGATCATTCCAGAACAAACAGGGAAGCTGAGAGGAGGCGGTAACTGCGTGGATGGGGTTCGTTCCCTTCCAAGCCTGGATAATCAAAAAGGCTTCGGATCGGTCAGGGCTGGCACACCTCTAAATGCCTCCCAACATGGTTTCTGGAAGCTTCGATGTATTGCTGTTTATATATTTATATCGATGCATTTAATCCTCACGGAAACCTTGCAAGGTGCGTAGGGCTACCCACAGGTAACTGATGAGGAAACGGAGGCTGAGAGATGTGTAACTTAAGCAGAGCTAGTACCTGGACTGAGGCTGGGTCCAGGCTGGTGTGTGTCCCCCAGAACTTGTGCCCTTAACTGAGTTCCCTCCCACCTCCTCGATGGGGGGGATGGGGGCCTGGGGCCCCGGGGAACGATTTGAAGACAAATGTCCCGGAACCTGATTCTGAGTAATATCCCACATGAGACACGGCTGTCTGCTGGCTCATGAGAACCGTCACCTGCCTATGACTGAGCCAAGGCTCGGGCATTTCGGGGCTGGGGGAGGAAAGGAAACATGAGGCTGGGGGAGAGGGGGTGCCGCTCGGCTGCGGAGCCCCACTCCCTCGAAACAAGCCTGCTCTTAGGAAGTGAAAGGGAGCCGCTGAAGACAAATTTCCTTTTGCAAGTTTACTCTCTGCCTTAAAAAAAAAAACCCTTTTGCAAGCGAGTCCGGCCACCATGAGAGGACAGAGTGGGTGCTTTCCAGGAGGCTGGGCACAGGTGGGGCGAGGGCACAGGCTTCTAACAAACCCAGGACAGGGACCCTAAACTCCTTCTCCGGCCTGCGAGGAGAGCCGGTTCAACAGGCCCGCGACCGCGACTGCCCACCCGTGTCTGCTGTGGCCTGGTGGCTCTCGGGGACGGGTGGGGACCTCAGAAATGGGAGGTCACTTGAGCCGCTGCCCCAGTTCCCTGGGAGTTTGATGAGCTCAGGGCCCCGGGCAGGAGATGGCCTGGTAGGCAGATGGTACCCTACTTTGTGACTTTTTCAATGAAACGAACAGAAAACAGAAATGAAATAAACAGGAGAATTAGCAAAGTCACAGGCCTCTTCATCCCTCGCAGAGGGGCCCCGGATTTGCTCATCGCTAACATGAAATGATGCCTTTTGGTCGAGGAGCGCCTCTCTTGATAGTGATCCGTTAGGCCTAATCAAATTCACCGTCTCATAACCACTTTTGAGTTCAGTGGCGTTAAGTACGTCCACAGCGTTGTCTGTTTCCAGAACCTTTCCATCTCCTCCACCTGGAGCTCCACACCCATTCACCGTTGACTCTCCACCCCGACTGCCCTGGTAGCCACTGTTCCATTTTCTGTTTCTATGAATTTGACAGCCCGAGGGATACCTCCTGTAGGCAGAATCATCTAGTGTTTATCCTTTTGTGTCTGACTTATTGTGCTCCGCGCGATGGCTTCGAGGTTCACCCATGCTGCAGCATGTTGCCAAGCTTCCTTCCTTTTTGAGGCCGAGGAGAGACCCCATGTTGTTTGTCCGTTCCCCCACTGATGGACCCTTGGGTTTCTTCCTCCTTTGGGCCACTGCGAATAACGCTACTGTGAACCAGAATGCACTGTGCAAAGTCGCGTGTTCTCGAGAGGACCGCTGGCTCCCTCCGTTGTGCAGAATTCTGGGTGCGGCACGCCCTGACCTTTGGTGTTACAGGTGCTCGGGTGGACACGACCCTGGATGAAGTCTGGCTGCCTGCGTCCCAGGCCTTGCTGCTTGGGAAAAAAAAAAAAATCCAACCCTTGGCTTCACTTGCTTTATCACGTGGACATGATTGTTGATGAGTGTCTACGGGGTGGGCTCCCCAGATGCTGCTGGCGCCCCCAGCCACACGGGAGCATGTGTCCCCAGAGTCACTTGGGACAGGTTGGTGTCCTCTTCTGCCTGAGAGCTCTTGTCATGGTAACAGTTGCAACGACCAATTTGAGACGGTGCAGGAGAACAGGATGTGGCTTTGGCGGGGGCCGGGTCTGGGGGAGCCCAGACGTGACGGTGGATGTCTGCGGAGCGTCTGGTGCCCCCCCGCCCCCGCCCCTGGGAAGTAAGCAGCCCAGCGCGTGGCTGACTGAGTAAACTGGCCTTCCGGTCCACAGGTCCAGCTGGGAGCTCCCGGACCTCCAGGAGGGCAAGATCGAGGCCATCAGCGACTCGGACGGGGTGAACTACCCTTGGTATGGCAACACCACGGAGACATGCACCATCGTGGGCCCCACCAAGAGAGACTCCAAGTTCATCATCAGTATGAACGACAACTTCTACCCCAGCGTCACATGGGCCGTGCCCGTCAGCGAGAGCAACGTGGCCAAACTGACCGACATCTACCGGGACCAGAGCTTCACCACGTGGCTGGTGGCCACCAACACCTCGACCAATGACATGATCATTTTGCAGACGCTGCACTGGCGTATGCAGCTGAGCATCGAGGTGAACCCCACCCGGCCCCTGGGCCAGCGCGCCAGGCTGCGGGAGCCCATCGCCCAGGACCAGCCCAAAATCCTGAGCAAGAACGAGCCGATACCTCCCAGCGCCCTGGTCAAGCCCAATGCCAACGACGCCCAGGTCCTCATGTGGCGGCCCAAGTACGGGCAGCCGCTCGTGGTGATCCCGCCCAAACACCGGTAACCAGGGCGCCCCGCCAGGCTAGACTCGAATAATAACACTGCTCCAACCCACCTCCACGTAGACTCTCAGTCATTCAGCAAAACACAACCACTCTACCTTCTCGAGCGGGCGGATCTCACTGTGCAAATGCCCCCGGGGTGGCCTCCCCCAGCCCCCTTGGCACCTGCTTCCTTTCGGGGGTGGGGGAGGCCCGGCCGGGACGCCTGACCCCACGTGCCCCTTCACCTTGGGTCTCCTTCCCTGGCAATTTCAGTCATTCACTTGCAAGCCTCCCCGAAACAACTGCTTTTTCAGTTCTTCTTCTTTTTCTTCTTTTTTTAAACACCTCTTTACGAGGTTCAGGGGCGGGAGGAGGCGGTGCCGGTCATGACCCTGACCGGCACTGCTGCTGATCTGTGAGTGGCGGTCCCCCCCCACGGCAGCTCCCCTCGTCCTCCGTCACGCGGCCTTACGTAGACTCGCTTTGCCAAACTTCTGCCTTAAGCTGAATTTAAAGGGAAAAAAAGCCCAAAACAAAGAAAGCCCGATCTCTTTTCTACCGGACTGTTCACCTTCTGCCAGAGGTGAGGGAGGGGGCAGGGCCAGGGCAGAGAGAGAGGGCACCTGGACCCTCCTTCCCGGGCGGCTTGGGAGAGGGGCAGGGGACAGATTTAGACCTAAAACCAGCTGCTCGTTCTTTCGTTTCCGCAGAAACGAAACCAGACAGACCACCTAATGAGCCCCCTTCTCGGGCTCAGGTGGAACCCCGTGCCCCGCCCCCCCGTCCCCCCCATACCTTGTGGAGAAGGCATCTGGGCTTCTCTCCTTTCTCTTCTCGGCAGCCTTAACTTGCCTGGGGTGAATCTGGGGGGAGAGAGGGAGGGTTGAGCCCAGGGGATTTTCGCCATCTCAGTCCTCAGCACCCAGCCACCGACGGGTCTGCCTTTTCCTTTTCCGTCCACACTGGCCCTAAACGCCTGGAGGGCCAGCCACCTTGAGCCAGATTTAGTTCCAAGGTAAGAAAGGCAGGGAACTTCTCTTCTGGCTCCTTCTCAGGGGATGCCCCTTCCGGGCGCTCTGGCGGGGAGCTGCCGACGGGCTCTGGGCGCCGGTGTCAGCGGCTGGGGGGAAGCTGCCTGGGGGGGGGGCACCCAAGGATATGTGGTCCTGGACCTGGGGAGGCCGGGGAGGCACCCCTCTGCTGCTGATCCTGAAGGAAGCAAAGCGGGGCCTCGGGCTGGCACCCAGGTGCCACGTGGGGCCATGGTTGACAGGCATCGGGGCCACTCTGCGGGCTGGTTGGGGCAACGTGACCGGTCTGGAGGGCCGCCTTCCCTCAGGTCCAGGGCCCTCCGGAGCCCCAGGATGGTCCTGAGCGACGCCAAGCTTTCTGCCTTGAAGGCTGCTTGCGGGAGCTCGGGGGGACCCCCACGGAAGCCCCCTCCCTCAAGCTTGCCAAACCCACAGCCGCTTCACCCGGCCCTGGGTTTCCAACTGATCATACCCGAGCCCAGAAAACCATCAGGAAAGAAAAAGAATTCATTTCTGCTGCCGATGAGCCACTTGGACGGGCCCCAGTGACAGCGTGGGGGGACGTGGGTCACCGTGGCCTGCTCCCTTACCCACGTGGTGGTACACTCACTCAAGGGGTGCTTCCCGTCCAAAACTATCTGCCAAGCCCCGCTGCTGACAGCAGGCCCCCAGCTGTCCTGGAACGAAGGGACTGTGGCCCCAGCGTGCTGCCCGGGAAGCCCTTTGTCAGGGCCAGGACCCTCCCTGTGTTCCCCTTCGTGTGTACGGAGACCCGGTCGCCCAGGGAGGCCATAGCCTCCAGTCGCGGGGACGATGGGTCCCAGCTCTACCTCTGGGGAAGGGCCGGGCCGGGGGGCGCGGGGGCCAGGTGACGGCGTCCTGACGCCGCGGACAGGACCTGGCCTCCCAACTGAGTGGCCCTTCTCTGCACTCAGGTCTTTCTTGCACTAAAAAAAGGAGGAAGGGCCCTGGGCGAGGGGTCAGGAAGCCGGAGTTCTGATTCTGGGCTGGGTCACCATGAAGGGGGTCTTGCTGTGCCAGGGGGCGGCAGCAGGAGAGAAAGGTAAGGGGTGGCCCTGGGCCGCTGGGGACAGTGTCCCCGAAACACACACTTCCTGACTGTCAGCAAGCCCTCTTGCCCGGGGCCAGCGCTGTGCCCACTAGGAGGGGGCAAAGCTGCTCTGGCTGCTTCCCCCCCCTCACCAGCCTACCGCATGCCTGGGCCCCAGCTCACCTTACACCCTGCCCCCTCCTGCCCCCCCTTTCTCTCTGCCCCCCCCCCCCCGCCTTTCTGAAGATGGGGCCGGAAAGACCCTGGAGAAGCTGCAGATCCAGCCAAGGACACTGGGCTTAGCTTGGGTCCGGTCCCTGGGCCTCCTCCCTGTCAGGAGCACAGACCCCAGGCTTCTCACCTGGGTCCCCAATTCCTCCGTGTCCCCCTTTCCTGGCGTGGACACACTCCTCCAGCAATAAGGACCATCCGTGGTCGTGGAGAGTACTGTGAAAACAAACCAATGCACTTACCGGGAGGCACAAGACTCTTGAAGAACATGTAATATTAACCTTTTTAAAAAGCGACAAACTATTCACAAAGAGAAATAAAATGTAATTTTAAAGCAGGCCTGGCCAGGATCTGGATGTTTCTGAAGGGCTGGTTCATTTTGGGGTCGATGGTCCTGGACTGTGGCCACGGGCGTGAGCGTATTGGGAGGTGGGTCACTTTGCGGACGTGTCCTCTGCTGTCTGCAGCCCTGGGGCGTCAAGTCCTGGCCCAAAGGGCCCCTGGGTGTGCCCTGTGATGAGGAGGGACTGCAGGCTTGAGGTGGAGGCAGGACTTGGGGGCGGCCTGGCTTTCTGGAAAACAGAAGAAACCCATGTGACAAGGGGAGTTAGTGTTCGGATGGGCCCTTACCCTGGACCTTGCAAACCTGTTTTCACATGGAGAAGTAGACGCATCAGGACAGCGTCAGTCTACAACGTGGCCCTGTGCCCTGCCCCCGGCCGACAGGTGACGAAAGGGGGTTGCGTGGGGTCCGAGCCCACATAGTAAGAACTTTCTTTTCCTGAGAACTTTCTTATGAAAGGATGGGAGGTGGGTGGGCCCAGAGGTCCTGGAGTGGGTGTGGGCTCTGAAGGCGGACCATCGGTCCCAGGCAATTGGGTCAGACACCAAACCTCTCCGAGCACCACTTACCTTGTATGGAAAGTGGGGATTCTCTGGGTAGCTGCCTCCCAGCTGACGCGGTGAAAACACGGGTTCTACTGTTTCCAGGTGTTAACTCACGGAATCCTCACAAACCACGGGTGTTATTGGGATCCTCATTTTACAGATGAGGAAACTGAGGGATGGAGGAGTCGAGAAGCTGCCCAAGGCCACACATCTGGGAAGAGGCAGAGCTGGGAGTTTGAACCCTGGCCGCGGAGCCCAAACCCTGACGGCTGCATACTCTCAATCTTGGCGTGTTGCTGCAGAGCATACACTTGGTGCTCACTAAGTGTCAGTGACTCTTAAGAAGGCCCCGTGCCTTTGGCTCACTCCATCCTGGGCTCCCCCGGGCAGGAAATGCCTCTCCCCTCCCACAGGAAGGTTGTGTGCAGCAGTTCCCTGATGCCCACAGTGAGTCGGGCCCGGGGCTATGCAGTCAGCTGCAGACTACAGCCTCACCCCCTCCAGGGTCTCGGCAGTGCCCCGGAGGGCAAGGGGTCCCCCCATTCCCCTGGGCATCAGGGATTCGGCTTCTCCTCTGGGTTTTCCGCATTGCGGCAACCCAATGGCATTCTGCATCCTTTCTCCTGGGTCTGAAACACCAAAGCAGGAAATTGCATAACAGGCCCCTTTGGCCACCCTCCACCCAGATGGCTTATGGGTGGTACAAGTTCACTGTCGTGGTTTGGCTTTCGGTTGTGGAGTCGGCTCCTGAGCTCTGCCTCTGGGGGAGCATGGTGTGTGTGTGTGTGTGTGTGTGTGTGTGTGTACAGAGAACAGGGGTGCAGGCCTAGCCCGCAGTGGGAGAAGTAGGAGCTGGATCACATCAGGATAGATCCAGGGCTGCTCGGGCGTTTGAACCTCCAAGCCGACACGCAGCTGAGGGTGCCCGGACGGTGGCCCACACTGGGGGGGTAACCTTCGGGGGAGGGGTGGGGGGATGTGCCAGGAGGGTGGCCATGAGTGTGGCGGATTCCAAGTGGCACTTAGTCACACAGTGGAAGCCCTCCCACCTCTCAGGCTGATAGCAGGTTAAATTTAGAAGTCCCAGACTGGGATGAGACACAGACACCAGACTCGAGCCAGCTGTCACAAGGTCCCCTCCAGGAGCGGGGCCTGGGCGAGCCGGCTGTCTGGGCTGGGTCAGGCCCACCTGCCCGGGGATGCCTGGGAGAAGCAGGCACGCCAGGACCCCAAGCACAGCCTGCCCGTCACCTCTGGCCCCTTCCGGGGAGAGCCCAAGCTCTGGCCTCTGGCTCCCTGTCAGGGCTTCAGTCTACTGAGGTAACACCACTTGCTGTGGTCCAAGAGGGTGACAGCTTAATGGGAACCGCAGGGGCATCGGCTGCTGGCACTGTCAGGGCCCTGGAGGTTTCTATTGGCCCACACGTGCTTTCTCACCTCTGGCTTGATTTGCCTCTTGGTCACCTTCTGTCCTGCCTGGCTGGCCCCACAGACATTGTTTCCCCTCTGGCTGGGGTCCGGGCATTGCATCAAGGCAAATATCAGAGGAAGCAAGCGAGAGGCCGCTGGGCACACAACTGTCCGAAATGGCCCGCGCAAGCCCTTGTCGGCGCGCAGCCAAGTCCTCCAAGGACGCACATCCACAGTGAGTGCTTCGGGGCTGGAGGGCCCTCGAGGTGCCTGTCACTGCCGAGCACACACAGTATAAAAGGGGAACTTTTACAGAGGAGGAAACTGGCCCTCAGAGAGGCCTGCGGGACTGGCTAGAGGTCACTCAGCTGGGAGGCTGCAGAACTGGGTGGGTTTCAAACGGCCATCTCTCGCCCTCGCTCTGCCTCTGCTCTCCCGGCCACAGCGTCCCCGGCCTTTCCGCACTCCGGTTCCACCAGACTGCCCTTAGCCGTTCTTCTGCCAGCCGTGGGGCCGGAGGCCCCGCGCATGGTGCTGCCCACATCAGCAGCGGCCCCGTGGACCCTGGAAGATGAAAATTATTAAACGCGAGAGAACACATCCGAGCGAATGAGCTCCGTCTCTGTGCTCGTGGCCGACCCGCGCGACTGACGTGGGGGCCTGGCAGAAGCCAGCCCCCCGCTGCTGTCCCCGAAGATTGGAAGGCAGAGACGGGATTAGTGCCTCCACCGGCCTGAGCCCAACTGAGGTCTGAGTGCCGCTGCCCTGCTTCATATTTTATGGTCCCTCTTTAATCAGACAGATGACGGGCGGCAGTATTTGCAGCGAGCGAGACGCAGTCAGAAGCCAGCCCTGCGCTATTCTTGGCTGCCACTTGTCTTGCTGAGTGAGGTCGGCTGGTTGCCTGACCTCGCAGGCCTGCGTTTCCTGATCGGCAAGCCGGGACACGCACACCTCCTCGCCCTCCCGCCCGGGCCCGGCAACGCGCGGCAGCTGGGCTCAGTGTGCACCCTGCACGCGGGGCCGCCTGCCGATGACTCTTCAATGACCCTTCTTCAGTATGGCTAGAGTCACCGGCAACATCCAGACAACGGTATTGGGTCACTCAGGATTCTTAGCATCCTCAACCAACACACACCGAGTGCCAGCCAGTCAGGCAAGTGGATTGCAGCTACATCGAGATAGAGTTCACATATCAAAAAAAATTTTTTTTAACGTTTATTTATTTTTGAGAGGCGGGGAGGGGCAGAGAGAGGGGAAGACACAGAATCGGAAGCGGGCTCCGGGCGCTGAGCTGTCAGCACAGAGCCCGATGTGGGGCTCGAACCCACGAACCGTGCGATCGTGACCTGAGCCGAAGTCGGACGCTCAACCGACTGAGCCGCCCAGGCGCCCCAGGAGAGAGTTCACGTATCAAACAGCTCGCCCATTGAAAGGGTACAGTTCTTTGGCGTTTATTCACAGAGTTGTGCAGCCAGGATCCCAGTCAACTTTGGGACGTCTTCATCCCCTCAAAAGGATACCCTGTCCCTGTTAGGTATCCCCGCCCCCCAATAGCCCAGCCCTAAGCAACCGCCAATCTCTGTTCTGTCTCCATCGATGTCCCTACTCTGGACATTTCGTGTGAATGGAAATATACCACGTGGGCTCGCCCGTGCCTGGCTCCCTTCCCCTCAGCACATTTCAGGGTTCCCGTGTTGCAGCGTGCACCGGCACCTCCTTTTTGACAGATACCCTTCTGATCATCTCCTGTGTGTGAGGCCCTCTGCTAAGTGTTGGGGAAGCAGATGCGAGGCGTGTGCCGTCCCGGGGAGACAGTGCGCTGTGCCGAGGAGTCTGCAGGCGGCCGACCTGCTGGCTTCTCGGCCACATGAGGGAGGGGGGAGGAAGGGCGTTGTAGCCACAGGAAGCAGAGCCACCAGGGAGGGGCCCACGGCTCTCTGCAGGCTCCTACCACCCCATGGGAGAGGGTGCCTACCGACACCCCTCTGCCCAGTTTGCTGTCCAGTGGTGGCTCTCTAAAGGCGCTGTCACTTGTGAATGAAGAAGGTTCTGTGAAGGAGAGGAAGAGCCTACACCCCTGCGGGTCAGGAGGGAGTTCTCCGGGCTTCTGGGACTGCATGTCCTCTTACTTCCCGTACACCTGCCAAGGGAGGCAGGAGGGGACACGGTGAGCCCTCCTGGGTTTGCAGGGCTGTTCCGCGCCCCTCCCTGGCTGCGTGACCTTGAGTGGGTGACCTTTGCGCTCAGGTCTCCGTTTCCTCAGACGTGGAGTGGGGATAAGAAGGGCTCCTCTCCTCGTAGGACTCTGGTGGGCGCCCAAAGGTTAAGTGATACAAGGTAAGTGGAACAGTAGTTTCTGGCACACAGTAGGTGCTCGGGAAATTTGACCTATTGATACTAGTTGGCTCCCGAGGCTGTCTCCTCATCTGCAAGACGGGACTACAGTCCTTTCCTCGTAGGGAAGGACTCGGTGGGATCAGCAAGCAAAGACCTTAGCGAAGGGCCTCACACGTAGCCAGGCGCCCAATGGGGGGTAGCTGTTCTTGACCTTGTAAGCGGATGTTCTTTTCTGCCATTTCAGCTGATGTAGAAGATAAGAAACAATACAAGTGGAATCGACCCCCCCACCCTTGGCCTCCCCTCACAGGCCACCCTCGCTGGAGGCACCCAGGGACCGAGGAGCACTGTGGCCAGCCGTGGCCCACTCCCTGCTCAGGAGTGTAAGTGAGGCGCGGTGGACGGGGCAGGAGAAAGGAAGGCCGCCCTATGGAGGCTTCTACGTGCAACATGTGCTCCTTGGGGTGGTTGCTTCACTCTAGCCCCTCGCCAAGATGGCTGTCCATGCCAGCCCGTCTGTGTGTGGGCTCGGTCTCTGCCCACTAGGTGCTTAAGGCTCAGTTAACGTTCACTACCATCACTCCTGTTGGAAACCATCCTGAAGAGCTTAGATGCGTGGTCCCAGATTCAAGGCTGGCTCCACCGCCTGCCATCTTGGTTTGTTGGTTTCTTCTGAGTGTGCTCTGTGCCCTTAGCTGAAGATGTGGCGGGTCTACTCTTTATTATTCATTGTGATAACATACTCCTAAAATTTACCATCGTAACCATTTCTGAGTGTCCGGTTCTGTGCCATTACGGACACGTTGTTGGGTACGCATCACAATTGTCCCTCTCTGGAACTCGGTCACCTTGCACAACGCAAACTCTATACAACAGCTTCCTTCTCCGCAGCGTCCCTGGCAAATACCTCTTTGCTTTCTGTCTGTGGATGGGACGCCTCTAGGGACCTCATATCAGTGGAATCATAATTTGTCTTGTGACTACTTCACTCAGCATCGTGTCCTCAAGGCTCATCCATAGTGTAGCGTGTGTCAGAATTTCCTTGCTTTTTAAGGCTGGCTCTTCCTTTCAAGGCATTTTGGTCTGAGGCGTGGGCCTCGGCTACCCAGAGGCATCCTGGGATTACAGCCTAGTCCCCGCTGCTCAAAGTGAGTCATCAATACACCAGTAAATTACAGAGCTGCACAAGGAAGTCCATGTGTGGTTCATTTTTGGAAGATTTCCCTCCCAATTGGTTAAAATAATAAAATTCCGAGTGCTTAAAGAGATAAATTTTTCTCATCTGGAAAATTCCCTTAACTGGAAAGCACTATTTTCCATGAAATGAGGTTGTTTCTATGCGTGAATAGGAGGTACTAGTAGGAGGAAGCATTTTGGGAAGCGCTGGAGTCCAGGTGGACTTCAGGGTGAGCTCTGAGAAGGTCCTTCACCGCACCCTCAGGGGCGGGTGCTTATAGGTGTACACTTGGGCTTCCCCTTTTAATCTGGGCACGCCTCATCCCAAGATATGGTGGGGACAGGAGGGGGAGACCCGGGGTGCCCCACGTGACCACCTGCTGGGGTCCTCATCGTGAATTACCGGCAGAGGCATCTGCCCTGGCCTTCAGTGATCATTTGGTTTGGCCGCGGCTCTGGCTGTCAGCAACGGAAAGCGAGCTCTCTTTGGGACTTCCTCTGGAACCTCTGATCCGTGAGGAGTTCGGGGCCTCAGAGAATAAGCCTGGCAGTTGGCGAGGTGTGAGCACCAGGCACCGCAGAGCCTCGGATTGAGCCATTAACATAGCACTTATCAGGATGTTGTTACGGGTGAGGCAAAGGGACTTCCCTGTAAACAGCCTGCCACTTCCTGTAAAGGTTAGTGAGGGGAGGCCGGCATGAGCTCTGCAGCTGTCCTCTTGACAGACAGCACCAGCCACAGTGATGCCGCCACACGGTCGTGCTCCATCTCCCTCTGATGAATGAGGAGAATCCAACTCTCTGCTCCCGACAGGAAGCCCATGATTCCATAAGAACTGTGGGTGTGAGAAACAGTGGTGGGGTTGGCCAGAATTGGTGGTCACGAAACCCAGAAAGGTCTGAATCCTGCCCACGATGATCCATCTTCCTTTCCTGGGAGGTCTGAGGGAGGTGGACACCCTAGGAAGAAGCACCATTTCCTTCTTAGTAGACAGAGGTCTTGAAATCCAGCCTGAGAATCCAGATAGCGAGGTCCTGCAGAGAATCTCTTCCTTTCCGTGGCCAAGCCCCTGCTCCATGGCACATCATTTTGGCTGCGTGGAGGGCAGGTAGGAAGAACAAGACAGGGAAATCCATTCTTATCACTCCTATCCGGCCTTGTGCACAGAGCAATGAAGCAAGAAGAAAAAGAAAATGCATAAAGAGCGGTGCCTGCGTGGCTCAGTTGGTTACGCTTCCAACCCTTGAGGTTAGCTCAGGTCTTGATCTCAGGGTCGTGAGTTCAAGCCCTGCATTGGGCTCCACACTGGGCATGGAGCCTACTCAAAAAAACTGCAGAAAGGGGAGCCTGGCTGGCTCAGTTAAGCGTCTGACTCTTGATCTCAGCTCAGGTCATGATCTCATGATTTGTGAGATCGAGACCCGTGGTGGGCTCTGCGCTGACAGTGCAGAGCCTGCTTGGGATTTTCTCTCTCTGTCTCTTTCTCTGCCCCTCCTCTGCTCACATTCTCTCTCTCTCTCTCTCTCTCTCTCTCTCAAAGTAAATAAATGAACTTAAAAAAAAAGAATGTTAAGAAAAAAGCTATTTGCAGTTAAATGATAAATTATGTGTGCAGAAAATCCAACAACAACACACACACACACACACACCCAAAATTAAGCAAATTTAGCGGAGTTAGAGGGCACGTGGTCAATGACTATGAATCAATTACATACATTTCTATATACCATCGATTGTTCCGGCATCATGTGTTGAAGATGACTCTCTCCCCACGGAATTGCCTCTTCACCTTTGTCAAAAGAATCAATCATATTATATGTGGATCTACCTCTGGACTTTCTCTTCCGCATAACTGATCTCTTTATCTTGACACCAATATCACATGGTCCTAAATACTGTAGCTTTATAATAATTCTGGAAGTCTAAGAGTGTAAGTCTCCAACTTGTTTTTCTTCTTCGAAGTTGTTTCGGCTAAGGGTCCTTTGCATTTCCACATGAAATTTAGAATCAACTACAGAAACAAAAACAAAAGATCATGTTACCTGTGAACAGAGTTTAATCTCTTCCTTTCTCATCTGAATGTCTTTTCTTTCTTTTTCTTGCCTTAGTACGTTGGCTAGATCTTTCTGTACAGTGTTGGATGGACAGAAGCAGGGAGGATGGACATTCTTGCCTTGTTGCATATCTAGCAAAATTTCACCATTGAGTACGATGTTAATAGTAGGTTCTTTTTTTAATGTTTATTTATTTTTGAGAGAGAGAGACAGACAGACAGAGCATGAGTATGAGCATGAGGAGGGTCAGAGAGAGGGAGGGAGACACAGAATCTGAAGCAGGCCCCAGGCTCTGAGCTGTCAGTACAGAGCCTGATGTGGGGCTTGAACACATGAGCTGTGAGATCATGACCTGAGTCAAAGCTGAACGCTTACCCGACTGAGCCACACAGATTCTCCTTCCCAGGCCAAAGAAGTTCCCTTCCACTTCTCTTTTGCTGAGATTTTGTTGAATGCTTTTTCTGTATCTAGTGAGACGATCATATGCATTTTCTTTTTTACTCTGTTAATGTGGTAAATTGTACTGAGTGATTTTCAAATGTTAAACCCACCCTGAGTTGCTAGAACGAATCCCACTTGGTCATTATGCATTTCATTTTTATACACTGTTGGATTGGATGGATAACCTTTTGTTAAGAATTCTTAATATCTATCTTGATGAGTGATTTGTTTGTAGTTTTATTATATATCTTTGCTGCATTTTGGTATCAGAGGAATGCTAGTCTCATAAGAGGAGTTGAGAAGTGTTCCCTTCTCTTTAATTTTCTGCAAAAGTATGTATATAATTGATATTATTTATTCCTTAAATACTTGGTAGAACTCACTGGGGAAGCCATTTGGACCTGGGATTTACTTTATGGGAAAATTTTGATGATAAATTCAATTTCTTTATAGCTATAGGGCTATTTAAGTTATCTATTTCTTCTTGAGTAAACTTCGATGATTGTGTTTTTCAAGAAATTTGTCTATTCATCTTAGTTGAATTTATTGCTACAAAGATATTCATGATATTCCTGATTATCTCTAAAGAAGTTGTAGCGATGTTACCTTTCTCATTTCTGACACTGTAATTTTTGTCTTTTTTCCTCTCATCGGTCTGGCTAGAGATTTATCAATTTAATTGATTTTCTTAAAGAACTAGTTTCGTTGATTTTTCTTATTTTGCATCCTATTTTATTCATTTCTGCTCTGTTCTTTATTATTTCCTTTCTTCTGACTATTTTGGGTTTCATTTACTTTTATCTAGTTTCTTATTAGACAGCTTTCTTCTTTTTAAAATATAGGCATTTAGTGCTATTAAGTTCCCCTCTAAGTACTGCCTTAGCACCACAAATTGTGTTTGGTTGTGTTTTATTTTAATATATATACACTTCAGTTAAAACTATTTTCTAACTTATTTTAAAATTTCTTCGAGTCTTAAGTTATTTAGAAATGTATTATTTAGTTTCTAAATATTTGGGGATTTTTTAGGTGCCTCGTTAGCACAGTAGAGTGTCAGTCTAATAAATATTTGGGGAGTTTCCAGATATCTTTCTCTTAACGTCTTCTAATTTAATTCCACTGAGGTCAGAGAATATATTTTATATAGCTTTGTTCCTTTCAAATTTATTGAGACTTGTTTTATGACTCAGGATACAGTCTATCTTGGTATCTGTGTAAACTGGAAAAGAAAATATATTCTACTGGGTTGCCTGGGAAGCTCAGTCAATTAAGTGTCCGACTCTTGATCTCAACTCAGGCCTTGATCTCAGGGTCATGGGTTCAAGCCCCACCCAGCATAGAGCCAAGAAAGAAAGGAAAGAAAGAAAGAAAAGAAAAAGAAAGAAAAGAAAGAAAGAAAGAGAAAGAAAGAAAAAGAAAAGAAAGAAAAGAAAAAGAGAAAATAAAGAAAAAAAGAAAATATATTCTACTGATACTGGGCACAGTGTTCAATTATGTTCAAGTTGGTGTTGTTCATGTCTTCTATAGCCTTATTGATTTTCTCTTTACTTCTATTGGTTATTGACCAGGTTATTGAAACCTCTGACTGTAACTGTGGATTTATCTATTTCTTCTTGCAGTTCTAATGGTTTCTCTTCATCTCTGTTATTGGGTGCAGAAACATTCAAGATGCATGTACTCGTCATAAAATGATAGATTATGAAACGACTGTGTATTCCCTGATGATAGTCTTTGCTCTGAAATCTACCTTATTTGATATAAATATAGCCTCTCCAGCTTTTCAGAAAAATTTATGTTGGCATGTTATCTTCTTCCATTCTTTTCTTTTTAATCTACTTGTGTCTTATAAAGTTGGTTTCTTGCAGACAGCATATATTGGGTCTTGTTTTTTTATCCAATTTGACAGTCTTGGCATTTTGATTGAGGAATTAGACTATTTACATTTGTTGCACTTGTTGATATGACTGGGTTAAACCAACTGCCTTTCTGTTATATTCTATTTGTCCTATCTCTTCTTGGCTTCTCTTTTCCCCTCTTTTTCTGCCTTCTTTTGGATTAGGTTTTATGATTTCATTATATCCCCTTTGACAGTTTATTAGCTATACCTCTTTGTTGTACTATTTTGGTGGTTGGTTTGAGGTTCACCCACACACTTTAGCCTGTTATAGTCTGTCTTCAGTTGGTGTTCTACCATTTGGGGGTAGTAGATAAACTCTAAAACAGTATACTTTTATTTCTTCTCTCCCCACCTTTTTGTTATTGTTGTCAGACCTTTTTTTCTACATATGTCATAAAACCTGTAAGGCATGGTTTTTATCTTTGCTTTAAATAGATACCTTCTAAAGAGACTTGAAAAATACCTTCCCAAATCGTTATGCTTACTCATGCAGTTACCATTTCTTTTTTCTTTTTTCTTTTTATTTTTTTATGTTTATTTATTTTTGGGAGACAGAGTGCAAGCAGGGGAGGGGCAAAGAGAGAGGGAGACACAGAATCTGAAGCAGGCTCCAGGCTCTGAGCTGTCAGCACAGAGCCTGACATGGGGCTCAAACTCAGAAAGTGTGAGATCATGACCTGGGCTGAAGTCGGACGCTTAACTGACTGAGCCACCCAGGCGCCCGGCAGTTACCGTTTCTGATGTCTTTCATGTTTCTTCTCCCATCTCTCCTCTCTTTTTCGGGGACTCTCATTTCACATATTATTAAGCTGCTTAAAGTTGTCCCACTGTTCAGTGATGCTCTATTCCACCTTTTTCAGTCTTCTTTGTGTGGTTCATTTGGGGTCATTTCTATTGCTCAGTCTTTGATTTCACTAAAACTTTCCTCTGCAGTTCATAGCAGCCTCTGAGTGCCATCCAGGACATTCTTATCTCAGACATTACAGTTTTCATCCCTAGTTTGATTTGGGTCTTTTCCGTGCCACTATGTAACATGTGCAGTTTCTCCTCTAGCTTCTTAGACATACAGAATACAGTTTTAATAAGGGCTTCGAAGTTCTTGACGACTAACTTTATCACCTGTGTCACCTCTGGATCAATTTCAGTTATTTGATTTTTCTCATGACAGACCATATTTCTCTGCTTTTTGCATACTTGGTAACTTTTTTTAAGGTTTATTTTTGAGAGAGAGAGAGAGAGAGAGAGCAGAGAGAGAGGAGGAGGACATACAATCCGAAGCAGGCTCCAGGCTCTGAGCTGTCAGCCCAGAGCCCGATGCGGGGCCCGAACCCACAAACCGCGCAATCCTGCCCTGAGCCGAAGTCGCACGCTTAACGGACTGAGCCACCCAGGCGCCCCACATACTTGGTAACTTTTGATTGGATGCTGGAAACGGTGAAATTTATCTTGTTGGGTACTGGGTAGTTTTGTATTGCTGTGAGTTTCCTGAGTTTAGTTCTGGGATCTTACTTGGAAATAGTCTGATTCACTTGGGTCTTGCTTCTAAGCTTCGTTACATGAGATCGGAGTGGCTCTGTGTTTAGGACTAATTTTTCCCTGCTACTGAGGCAAAACCCTTCTGAGTACTCTACCCAATGCTAGCTGAATTACAAGGATTTCCACTTTTGCTGGCAGGAACCAGCACTATCTTCTGCCCTAGACTTCTGAGGATTCTGCCTCTAAACATAGAGGCATGTTGCTTTCCCTCCAGACATAGAATTTCCTCAAATGTGCACACTGATTGCTACTTGGCTAATACTTGAGTCCCTCTGCAGAGCCAGGGTCCAGAGTCCTCTCTGTGGAGCCCTCTCCTCTCCTCTCTGATATCTTGTGAACTCAGGGAGATCACTGGGCTCCACCTGGGACTCTCCTTCCCTATGTTCTCAAGGCAGCAAACTGGGGCAGCTGGAGGGCTTACCTCTTTGTTTCTTGAATCTCAGGAGTCAGTATCCTTTGCTGCTTGAAGTCAACCATCTTGAAAGCCATTTGACTGAACTTTCAGTCGTTATCAGAGTAAATCCAGTACCTACTCATTCATCTTGCTGGAAACAGAAAAGCTCATCTCCGTTTACTTGGAAATAAAACAATCCGTGGGCCAGTGTCGCCCACTTCCACATCTTCTAGAGGAAAAGAATTCAGAAATAACCCAGAATTAGAGGAATCAACTGCTTTTTTTTTTTAAAGGTATTACTGTAGCCATTTCATAAGAACATCGTGATTACTCATGAGAAAAGCAACAATAATTCAACAATTCATTAATTCATCCACAGGCAGGGACTGAAAACCATGACCAACTCAAGACAATGGTGGGGCCTGCAGAAAAAAACACAGTCCTCCCCCAAATCGCATGATTTCCAAACTCTCCTGCCAGGCACTCGCACAGAAACACCACATGTTGCCAAAAGTCACACAATGGCCACACATCTCCACTGGGACCCAGAGTCCCTCATAGACTTTCCCCAGGCTTCTAACTTGTGAAGAGCTACAATGGGTAGTTCTTTCTAACTCAGTAGGTCACTTTGCTTGCATGTGAAAGAAACCTAAGGGATTCTGTGTTGTAGAACAGACGTTTGTTTTCAGGTCCACAGACCCCCACAGAGAATGCTTGGGCACTTGGTCCATAAGTGTCTCTGATGCCAGTAGCTGTGGTATAGATGGAGAATTTTGCTTTAAGGATGAGCTAGTGGAGGTCTGTCTTCTTCTCTAGCCCTTGGCCCTTGCCTACCTCTCAAATCTTAGGTTAGCACCGGGAAAACCAAACCAAAACAAGACAGGAGTGAGTATTTGATGGTATTCATAAACCTACACATGGTAATGGATCACCATAACATAGGTCCCCAAGGCTCTGTTTCCTGTTACTAGTAGCTAATAAGTATACTTCGAATATTCTTTGTTCTAGACAGAAGTTTAGCTGTAAGATAAAATGAACATCTTTGATTAAGAATCTAATTGGAGGGGCGCCTGGGTGGCTCAGTGGGTTCAGTGTCTGACTCTTGACTTTGGCCTGGGTTATGATCTCACGGTTCAAGCCCCATGCACGGACAGTGCAGAGCCTGCTTGGGATTCTCTTTCTCTGTCCCTCCCTGGCTCGCTTGCTCCTCTCACAATAAATACATAAACTTAAAAAAGATTTAAGAAAAGGAATCTAATTGGAAATTAAATTGGCTTTTAGGTTAGAATAGCTCTATCTACTCAGACAAGTTGCGCTCATGCCCTGATCAACATTACCTGACCAACCGAGTAGAGTCAAGCCCTTTTCCACCCCAGACCATCCAGTCTAATCCCTTCAGTACAAAATAGCCTTTACGGGCAGGATAGGCCATTGGAAAGAAGAGCGAGTGGCCGAGAAACTCAAGGTGCACCCTGATGTTGCTCTAAGAGGCAAGTAGATGGATACCGTCCTCAAAAGGCTCATCTCTACAATGAAAATCAGACTATGGGGTGCCTGGGGGGCTCAGTCGGTTGAGCGTCTGACTTCAGCTCAGGTCACGATCTCACCACTCATGAGTTCGAGCCCCATGTCGGGCTCAGAGCCCATATCCTGTTTCCAATTCTGTGTCTCCCTCTCTCAATGCCCCTTTCCCATTCATGCTCTGTCTCTTTCTCTCAAAAATAAATAAACGTTAAAAAATTAAAAAAAAAATCAGACTAGAAGCTGCTTCAGAGGTAGAGTTTTAATTTCTGTGTACTATTAGCAGGTTCCAATTTCAGGCCCAGTGCATTCTGAGACCTCACTTGAACATGGATTGCAGCAAAAGTGAAATCTTGCCTTCCCAGGTGCCATTCTGTTGGGGAAAATTGTGCAGTGAGGGCATTAGGGACCCCCAAAAGCAATTAGGGACAAATCTTGGTAAACAACCAGAAGAGAGAGGAGGCAGGACCTGCCTGGTTTGTACCTTTGAGCTACGGGCACCGTTTTCTGAGGCCAAGCAAAAGCCTCAAAAGGGCCATGTGTTCCTGCTACTCCTCAGTCCTTCGGAGACTATAAGGACCCATGGGATGGCAGGTCCCCACGATGTGACTTCCAATCACTGATTTCTTTTACATCTTTTAAATTAATTCATTTTTGAGAGAGAGAGAGAACACAAGCAGGAGAGGGGCAGAGAGAGAGAGGGAGAGGGAGACACAGAATCAGAAGCAGGCTGCAGGCTCTGAGCTGTCAGCACGGAGCCTGACACGGAGCTCAAACTCACGAGCTGTAAGACCACCACGTGAGCTGAAGTTCGTCGCTTAGCCGACTGAGCCATCCAGGCGCCCCTCCAATAATCGATTTCTGTGGCTGAGTATGTGAAGATAAAATGTGTGCCACAGCGAATTTGACGGTGGATCTCTTTCTGATCCAGCGAACGTTTCCTGCGCAAGTTGACCCAGCAGGCGTATCTTTCTGAGTTGTGATACTCTGAGAGAGTTCACCTCTGCCCAGCCATTTCATTTGGTTTGGAGCGTAGAGAGCTAATAGACCACGTGACTCTGATCTTGCAGCAGACTCAAGTTTAGCTCTTGGGTGATAGCCATATACTAATGAACACAAGAATCGTTACGGACAGTAAGAGAGAAATGGGTCAGGAATGGGGGGAGCTCTGCATTCTGCTCACTCCAATAGGTGATGACGATTAAGGTACTACCGGCCTTAAATAACCCCAACAGATCTAGATGAATGTATTATCATTCACCCTTTCTATAGATGACGAAACTGGGGCTCAGGGAGGTTAAGAGACTTGTCTGAGGTCACACAAGCAGGATGGGATCTTGGTCCAGACAATACCCATGATCTTAACCAACTACTTGCTAGACTGAGTCACTTTATTCTCCTCTTTGGGTCTCGACCCCCTTCTGTGTTCAACGGGGAGAAGCCAAGGGGATCATCTTCAGCCCTAAAACGCTAGGCTTCTTTAGTTCCCACATGGGCCAGCTTTGCGGTGACAGAGCCACAGACGGGACCACCTCCTCCCTGAGCACACGTCTTATGGCCAACAACACAGTGGGCGAGAAGAGAGTCTGGGTGACAAGTGTGTGGCTGGAACGTGCACGAGGAGGAAGCGGGGCGTGCGTGCTGCGCTGGTGACGGACTGGCCGCGGAGCCGCACACAGGAAGTATGACGTGTCACTAAGTGCTCCTGGATGATGACCGCCGGCCCCACCATCTGCGATGCTCCCAACTGCGCCGCAGTCTGAGCACTGCTTGGCTTGCATGTCTCGGGGATGACGTTTACTCCTGTTTCCTGAATGGCTCGAGATGAAAAAAGACAACCCTACAGGCAAGAGTCAGGCCAGGCCAGATGCTCGAAGCCCTCGCCTGGGGAAGAGGACCCAGGGCTCAATTCAGCTCCCAACAACTGCTGCTACTTGATAAACAGATGAGCCCGGAGCCCTAGGGAGGGGTTCGGGCCACGCCTTTAAGTCACCCACGTTACAGCGCTTTCGTTTCCCTGCACTGGGGCACATCCTGTTCCCTAAAACTCAGAAAACGAAAGTGATTTAAAAGCAATCATCTCCAGACTTGAGAATTCTAAGCTTCTGAAAATGCCGACTGGTGACAATCATGCTATTCCATTAGCTCACACGGCTCCTGTCAGTCAGCCGCAGCCGGTGACTCGGAATCCAGCAGGCGGGCCCGTCCTGCTCCCCCGACACCCCCCTGGCCTGCGGGACAGCTCTGTGGTGAGATCAGCAA
This sequence comes from Cryptoprocta ferox, assembly GCA_028646485.1. Classification (NCBI taxonomy): domain Eukaryota; kingdom Metazoa; phylum Chordata; class Mammalia; order Carnivora; family Eupleridae; genus Cryptoprocta; species Cryptoprocta ferox. Next base: position 4,784,814 of record CM053568.1, read on the forward strand.
GGGGCAGGGCCAGAAACCTAGAGACTGAAAGTGGGGGTGGAGGGTGCAGGGGACCCTCCCCTGGGCCAGGATGAGGCTGAGGGGGAGACTAGGCCAGGGGGTCTTTCGGCCTGAGGACCTGCCCCTCCTCTGGGGAGCCCGATCTGGAAGTGAGCGCGGCCGGTCAGCTCTGGGGGTGGCCCGTGCCCAGGGCAGGGGGCAGTGGGGCTTGTCTGTGACATGTCCAGTGGCTGTGCCAGGCCCCGTCCTCCGGCCTGTGCACACCTGCCCTGTGCGTTAGGCAGTATCTGTCCCATTTTAGTTTGGGCCAGAGGACATACCCGCTCCAGCTGACATGTGTCAGAGAGCCTCACACCCAGGTGTCCCTGTGTCCGGTCTGTGCTCGTTGTCACCAGAGTGTCACGGACAGCTGCTGCAGTGGGGCCAAGGCAGTGGGGACAGGCGGGGGCTCTGGTCGGCACGGGCAGAGAGCACTGGAGCCAGCCCCAGGCCCCGCTCTGTGTAGCCCTTGCTGTGTAGCCCTCGTGTGATGGGCTCCTGACCCGCCCCCAAGCCTTGTCACCTCCTGCCGGGGTCTGGCTGTTGAGCTCGTCCTAGCTTCTGCCTGGGAAGTTGTTCCGGGTGGCGTTTATTCTGCGGCTCCTGATTCATGCTGTCTTGGCGCTGTCGCGGGCGGACAGACAAGGCTGACATGGCCCCTGCCCTCTGGGAAATGACTTCTGGAGGTGCGGGGGAGACAGACGAGGTAAACACATCCAACGATCGATTCCACAAATAAACGTAATTGCGACGCCTGCCTCAAACTAGTGCAGTGCGACAGGAGAGAATGAGAGGGGAGCTGTTGAGTCCGAAGCCGGCAGGTGTTGGGGGCAAGTGTGGTTATTGAACCTGAGCCTGGCAGGTGGAAACGGCCTGAGGATGTGCATGGCTGCAGGAACTGAGTGTGGAAGCCCCAGCGGGGAAGGACACCGGGCCATCAAGAAGGGAGAAAGCGCCCAGGGGCCTGGAGAGTCAGGACAGAGAGGCGAGGGCGGGGGCGGCCGGGGGAGGAGGACCCAGACGTGGGACCTGCAGGCCACCGTCAGGACTCTAGGTGGAAGGCCAAGCCGGGGTGCGAATGCGGACGGCGGTCTCGGGAAGGGCAGGAAGCAGCACCTCTTCGATGTCCTCCTGGCCCCCGTCCAGCGGGGCCAGTGAGGGGAGGCTGTGGGGGGAGCACTATGATGGGGGAGAGCCTGGCTGCAACGTGCGGCAGTGGGCTCCTGCCGGCGTCCCCCCTCCCCGCACAGCAGCTGGTGATCTAGGGCCGAAAACAATGTGGAGAATCTCCGGCCAGGGCCGTGGAATGGACAGGATTCTATTTATAAGCGGAGAGGGGCTGAACAATGGAGCAACTGCCGCCTCGGAGGGTCTGTGGCCTGACCTCCTGTGGGACTCTGGAAAGCCTCAAAGCCAGACCCCGGAAGAGACGGCAGGAAGGAGGGGATTAGACAGCTCAAGGGCATGAAGCCAGCTGCTTCCTCCAGGGTCCGATGGCCTTCATCAGAGCGCGGCCAGCAAGGCCCCATCTGCGTATGGTGTGCACCAACGTGAGCCGGATGGACTGAGCCTCTGGCTCCCCTCCCCGCCCCCCTCCCCGGGGCTGTGGTTTAGACGGATGATGACCACGTCCAAGGCTGGCTCACGGGCAGGGGGTAACTGGACCGGTGCGTGATCAGGGCCTCGGCAGTGTCCCTGGCACGGGCAGGCGGGTATTTCTTCTGAATCAAAGGACTATATGGGGGAAGAAAAGTTGTGAGAGCCGATGGTGGATGGCCCGGGACTGACAGAGGGCAGGGGTGAGTGGTGGAGGGCAGGGCGGGAGGTTCTGCCCGGCGTCCTCCTGACTCTGTCCCCACCTTGCTTAAGACTCAGCAAATGGCTTACTCTCCTGGCTTCACGTTCTCATCTAGAAGATGTGGGTTATGGTGTCCAGCCTGTAGGTTAAACGTGAAAACGCCCGGTTAGTGCTTAGGACAGACGGTACCCGGCACCACGGAAGCATCCAGCGAACTGTCACTGTTATAACTGAATACGGGAGCGGAATGGGCTAGAAACACCACCCGCAGGGAGTGACCTCTGCTTGTGTTCAGTGACACCAACGGTGGGGCAGCTCCCGCAGGAGTTCCAAGGAACCCGGCTCCAGCAGGAAGGTTCCCCGGTCAAAAAGATTTGGGAAATGGCAGACTATTCCATCTTACTGATTTACAAAGTAAATTTGCATATTAAAGGTTCAAAAGAGCCCTTCAATGGGAAAATCTGTTGAATTTTGTTCTGTCTGGTCTTTTCCCCAACTTACTTGGGAAAAAGTAACAGAGCCCTTTTCAGTTGGGGCTGAATACGAACTTCCCTTTTTTCTAATGCAAAAGAGAAAAGAACGGAGTGTGAGTGGGGGAGGGGCAGAGAGGGAGACACAGAATCCGGAACAGGCTCCAGGCTCTGAGCTGTCAGCACGGAGCCCGAGGAGGGGCTTGAGCCCACGAACCACGAGATCATGACCTGAGCTGGAGTCAGACACTTAACCGCCGGAGCCCCCCAGGCACCCCTCCCATCGGACACCTTTCAAACACAGAAGTTGGGGGTTAAAACAGTCCTGGTCTAACTGCCTGATTCCACATGCGAGCGAGGGAGGAGCAGACAAACCAGGGAGAACAAGGGGAGGAGGAGGGAGAGGGATCCTGACAGCCCAGTTTCCACCGGGCAGGCGATCCCCAGAAAGAACGGAAGAGAAGGGTGGGCAAGCCCTCAGGGGCACCAGCCAGGTGCTCTGTGGGACAGTAATGGAGCCCACGGGATGACGACACCCGAGGGAAGGGAGAGACTGAGGCCCAAGCCCGGGAGGGTGTGGGGAGGGAGGTGGGAGGAGCCGTGTCAGGAGGCAGGGTGAGGGTGAGGTCAAGGAAGCCATTCCCCGGTCCCATGAATCATGGGGGACTCCACAGAGGAAGTGTTCAGGAGTTGACGGCCCACTTGTGCTGCAATGTGTGTGCGCACGCGCGCGTGTGTGATGCCACACGAGCAGCTGAAATTTGACCTCTGTGTCTCTCACTGACAATTTCGGAGAGATCCCTTACCTTGGATCAAACAACAAAAAATGAAACAACACATGTCGATGGGAGTGGGTTCTCTCTCAGATGCTCCCCTGGAGGAGAAAATATTTCTAGTTACTGCAGTTAAAAGGTTTCTCAAAATGTGGCTCGTGAAGCTGGTCAGGAGCAGACTCCAGGGCCCCACTCAGCTCTCTGACCAGAATCTCAGAGCTGAGCACTCCGGTGTCAGAGCTTGGTTAGTGGCAGATGGTCCCTCATCCAGTGGGGTCCCGTGTTTGACAAGGGGCTGGAAGATACCCCCCACTCTCAACTGGAACGGGGTCGAGCAGGAATCCAGAACTCTCCCCTGGAGGTGGGCGAGGCCCTGTGAGGGGACAACCTTTTAAGTGCCAAGCAACCCCACAACCCCCTCAACGGCCCCTGGTGAGAACTTCACTCCAATCTCCATCCGCCTCTGGTGACAGAGCTCGTGAGAGTTAGGACCAGGTCAGCCTACGGAGTCCACACCCTCCTTGCAGCGCAAAGACCTGACCTAGAAACTTCTCTGGAGGTTGCCAGGAACGGAGAGCAAAGCCAAGGGCAAGCACCAGGACGCTCACGCCAACAGCACCGACGGGACCGCTGACTCAGGTACTAGAGGTTTTGCAGCCACATCGACACGCAAGGGGATTTGCACACACACCCTTATTTGTTTGCAGGGGTGGGGGGGTTCCCTCTGTCCCCAAGAAACCCAATATGTGGCCTCTACCACCGTGGTGGCTTCGGAAGCGCCAGTGACAAATATGTGACACTGGCGTCTGGAAAAGCCAAGCAAAACATAACCTCGCTCATTAAAGCTTCTTCCCCTTTTCTTTCCTGCCTCTCCGGGGCCGCGCCAGCAGAAACGCAAAGGGAGCCAGGGAGGCTGCCCGACCACCCGCTGCGCGACAAGAGTGGAGGGCCTCCTCCCGGGCCAGGGCAGCCCTGGTGGTCCCTTCCCCTTGCGGGGACCTGGTCCCCTCACCCCTACCGCGGCTCCCAGCCTGCCCCTCTCCTGGAGGCTCATGGCCCTGGGATCTTGGGTTTCGGTGGATGCACGCAGGCTGCGCTGGGAGGACCCCGACAAAGGAACGCAGAGGGGCCAGAGCGAGTAGCAGGGGCGTTATCGGGTCGGGCACAGCTGATGTGGCCTTATAGAGAGATGTCACATGCCACTTTGATGGAGGATTAACGCAGAGAATTCGAGGTCAAGGGTTTAGGCCGAACCAGCTTCTATTTATAAAAAAAAGAGCCTCAGGGCGGGGGGGTGGGTGGAACGGGAGGGCAGGAGGCTGGCTTGGTGTGGGTGCCAGTCGGCAGAATGACACGCAGAGGCAGAAGTCAGCTCGTGTCACCTTGCCCCCTTTAAAGCGAGGCCCTCTGCCCTGAGCTCTTCCCAGTCAGTTTGAGTTCCTGTCGTCTCCAATTGGCCCCCGTGTGCGAACTGGAGAGAGCACGGGTGGCAGGAACAAGCCCCGGGTCTGCCTGTGTGGTGTCGTGGGGGCTGTCCCCTGCTCCACAGCCGAGGGGGGCCTCAGGTGAGAGCGGGGGGAGACTGACTCTTCGGCTCCCCAAGGACCAAAAAGGTGCACGTTAAACGACTCAAGCCAACGGCTCTTTGAGAGAGGCAGGTGCCCTGGTTAACGAAAGGCGCAGACAGACCCCTGCCCTCTCCTAGGCCGCACAGGGAGCACGGAGAGGTCACCCAGGGACACCGTGGACCTATGCCGGTGTGGGTTCCTGAAACCTAACAGGGTTGCTCAACGCCCTAGGGCCTCCAGGCCCAATTTCAGGCCTCCCGAGTCCCCGTCTGCAGGACGGGCTCCAGACGCGGTCCTCCACCCAGAGCTCCCAGGTGAGCCCCGTGGAGTGGGACCAGCAGGGGCGGCTGTGGCTCAGGGCACTGCACTGATGACCACCCGCCCCGTCGGGCCAACAGAACCGGCAAGACCACGCTGGCTGGAACGCGACAGGTTAAGTCGCATGAAGAACTTTTATTGAAACATTTTAAAACGGAACTTTCCAGTACGTACAACTCTAAACAACCCTTCCCGGCCTTCCCCGGCCGTGACCCGAGCCAACACACGGTCGCACTCTGGCCTGCAAGAGGACAAAACCCTCACGCCTGCTCTGGACATGGGGCGGCCCTGGTTTGTCAGCAGCTGCCTAGGACCTCACGGGCCTGGGAAGTAAAACGTGCCCAGACCTGAAAACAACGGCACTGCCCGCGCCCCGCCCGGACCGAAGCCGGGACCCCACACCGTCCCAGCCGACGCCAGGCCTGCCCCGAGGGTAATCTGTGCTGCTGCTAACCACGGCAGCCCGGGCATGGGGCCCAACGTCACTGTCATGCAGACAGAGGCTGTCTTCTCGATCACGCCTCTGCAGGGCAGAAGACATCGGCGTGGGACACACAGCACCCAGAGCCACGTCGCGAAGCTGAGCGCCCCCCGTCGTCAGCACCCACCGGCCTGTCTCCCGTGCTTGCCTCACGGCGACCTGGGCTTTCACCGGAGGTGCTACTGCCTCTTCTAAAACTCGGCTGCTGCCTGTGAGTGAGTTTCTTTCCCTCCACCCGACCACAAAGCTGGGGCCTTGAGGGTCCTGATACCCAGCAGGAGCAAGGGCACCAAAAGGAGATACCGAGTCATGGCCTCAAAAAGGTGGCCTACGCCAGGGCCCGGGCCCGAGGAGACCGGGAGCACCTGGGAGAAGCTCCTGCCTACCCGCTTCCTGCATCCATCTACGCTGGGGACCTCAAGGATGGGCCATCCTTGAAGACACACACTGCGGGCCGGCAGGCCGGGAAGGGTTCTCAGAGCCACAGCAATGAGGACACCTCTCTCCGGGGCTGTGACCTGACAGAGCCCACATATATTCTGCACGGAAACAGACCAAAGAGTTTAATAGACGGGGACGGGGTGGAGGGAGCCCAGGCGGGGGAACACGACAACCAACACGAAATAGAAAACGAAACAGACAAGCGATCAAGTGTCTCTGGAGTTTTGGTATCTGCTGTTTCTTTCTGGGTGTTTCAGGGAGAAAGTCCACGTGACAGGACCGCGCCAGTGCTGCTCGGGGACGAGAAGCCGGGAACGCCGCTGGTCCCGGGGAGGAACACGGACGCCCACTCAGCTTCTCCAGCCACCGAAGCCCTGGACAGACCTGCAAGGAAGCGCCGGGAGAGAGGCGGGTCAGCTGCTGTGCTGAGAAGGGCTTCGGGGCTCATGCAACTGCCAGCGGTCAAAGTCAGGACTCGGGACTGCTGATGGCAGCAATTCCACGCAGAAGCATAGGGCGAGGATCAAAAAATACGGCGTGGTGATGGGCCTGGAGGCCCCAGGCAGCATGAGACTTCTGGGCCGCTAATGGGGAACTAAGGAACAGCACCGCTCGGGTCCCACCACCCAGGCCTTGCTCATCGGAAGGCACACTCTTCTCTCTCTTATGCGTGGCCCTCGAGCAGGCCTTCCCTGGCACCTTCTGCCATTTTCCTAACAAGAGCAGCAGGTCCACGAAACCCAAAACTCGCTGCCGAGCCCCCATGCCTCCAGGACAGGCGGATACAACAGGAAACGGGAAAAGCAGATAAAAAAATGTACAAACAGCAAAGGAGTGTAGTCCCACGTTTTCACATGGCACACGCTCCTCCCTCCCTGTCTAATGGCTGGAAACTGGAGATGGGTACTCACGAGTTAGATGACCCAAAGGTGAATCCTGAAAAAGATGGAAAGGGCAGAGTGAAGTGAGCACACACGCACTTGAGAGGTGGAGGTGGGTCACCCTCTCCCTCCCTGCCGACCCCCACCTGCCGGCCAGGACGAAGGCGAGGGGCCCGTCTGGGTTCTTCCCTCCCCCACGCCACGTGTGGGCAGTGGGTCCCCGGCACGGTGCCTCCCACTCGGCTAGTGTGGGGCCACAGAGACCCCTTTTGTTGGGAAACTATGTTTTTCATCTCCCATCACTTGCTGCTTCTTGGTGAGGCCGGGGCAGTAAAGACACGTGGGTCCGGGCCGGGCCCTGCCGCTCGCTCTCGGGCCCTTTGGGCAAAGAGGCCCCCTGGAGTTTTTGGCCTCATTTGTAAAACAGTGCCCCCGCCTCGCTTCTGTACCTTGCGGAGTGTCGCATGCATAAAAGCAGAACGCGCGTGGTCTGCTATCTGAAGAGGCGAGGGCTAACAAATCAAGAGACGTTTCGTCAAGTCTCTACGTCTTATTTTTTGAGTTTGCCGGCTTACATTTTTAAACCAAGGTCTAGTAAGACGGTTATTATTTCGGGTTCTCAAATCTTGAGAGAAAATCAAGTCCGTCTTTTCTTTCTTTGGTAAGAAAGGGTACAATGTCACACGTCTAAGTGAAGCCGAAAAGAAGCACATGTTGTCTTTCAGCCACTTTCGGCCCGCAGAATACGAAACCGAACAGCCGAGTTAAAACCACTCATGTGGTGAGGGGGGCGGGGGGGAAGGCATTTCCTAAAGGAAAGGGCGGGGGGGGGGCGGCCTACGCCGAGGGAACGATGTCTGGCCACCTACCTCCTCCGCTGGATCCAAAGCTAGAGAATCCCCTGCTCTGGGTCCCGAATCCAGAGGTCTGTTGGGACAGGGATCCGAAGGTCGGAGCGTTCTGACTTGCCAGCGTGCCGAAGGACGTGGTGTTGCTGCTGCTCCCAAACCTGGGTTCCAGGGAGAGACCGGCTGTGGTCAGTGCGGCCGCGCCGGCACCGCCGCCACGTGCCTCGGCCCCCCGGGGCTCTCGGGCGGCACGCACAGCACGCACGAATCGAGGGGGACGTGCTTGGTTTCAACCAGCGGCCTCTCAGAAAGCACAGGCCAGGGCCCAGAGCACATCTCAGCCCTGGGGAGGAAGAGGGTGGAGGCACGATCCCAAATCCAACCGGTCCAGTGCGTCAGCTTGTATCCCCTGTCTGGAAGTGGCGGGTCATCTGGAAATTAAGCAGCCCTACAATGTCTGCTCTTTCTCTCTAATTCTTGAACTTCACCCCAGCGCTTAGACGCTTCTCATTCATCCACAAGCCCAGCCCCCAGTTACTTGTCTTCAGCTCCTCTCTGGATCTCGATTCTGCGGACTTTCCACGATGAGGTGAGGGTCTCCTGTGAGCAGACCCTCGGCGGGGGTCCTGACTGCTGCTGCTCTGTTCCTGCCCCTGCTCCAGGCCTCCCGGGGTGGGAGCTCCTCAGACGTCCGCCAGGGGCAGACCAGGGATCCGGGACTTCTCGGGCCAGAGCCGGTACTTGTCAGCCCTCTCGGGCAGAATGGAATGAACCAGCCGGTCAGGATTTACGTGGGTCAGCCCCCCTCCCAAGGCAGAATATGGTATTTCTCTACTGGTACAGAGAATAGCAGGGTTCAAATAAGTAAATAAAACCTCAAGATTCCCAGTCAACCCCAAGGCCTCCAAGTCCCCAGTGGTCTGTGCGGGGCGGTCCCTGCAGACCTCAGTGTCCGTCGGAACCCGCCAACAATACTGGTTTAAGTTGGCCCCAACACTCCTTTAAAAGCTTTCCTTAACTTTAATTCTTGGGGTTTCGTGGGGGAAACTTAAAAGAACTCGCAGTCTCTACATGAAATCCAGGAAGCAATACCTCAACTTACTCATCTTCTTGAAAGCGGCCAGCATTTCTGCACTAGCGTCTTTCGTGGAGGGGAAAGGGTATGAGTAAGAACATACTTTGGTTTACTCTCCAGATAAAGACGCTATCACCTCCCCAAGATTCACCCCAAGTGTCCTGACAACTCCCCCAAAGCCCCCATGCTCTCCCCGTCTTCAGCCTTCTGCATCCTGCATCCTGCGGCCAGGGCCAGGGCCAGGTCTACCAGACGGTGATTTCAGACACGAATACGTCTCCTGAACGAGTCACTTTGTCATCATCACCACATACATTTTATTGGAACTCTGTGGTGCGGTGAAAGCCATTTATTCTCTTCTGGGGGTTTTGGCAACCAGACAGAATTTCTGGGGCCCTTCAAAGCAAATCCCTAATATGGCGTTTTCAAGTGAAGACGTGCACGAGGCAGCCAGAGCAGCTTTCAAAGCTGAGCATCACTGACTCTGAGATGTGCAGAGGGCCCTGGCAGCGCCCCGTATGGAACGTAGCTGGCCCGTGGGACTATGCCTCGAGCACCCACTCTGGGGGTCTGGAGTGGAGCCAGGGACACAGGGGTGGCTTGCCTAAGGACAACGGGTAGACGGCACCAATCCCAAGAGGAAAGAATGTGGCAGAAACTATTCATTTTGGTTTCCCTGACAGAGGTCGCCACACAGGGGCAATCCTGGCTAGAATGTGGCCAGGACGGGACCGTTTTTCTTTCTCTAATCATCCTTTAGTCCCACCAGGAGAACAGGAGTCCGTCCCCCAACCAGCACGCCACGTTTCCAGGGGACGGCAGTACCGCTCCCGTCCCCCCGCGTACTCGGCAGACTCTGGCTGGGGAGAAACGAGCCTCCCGGACGGACTCATTTGCCGATTTCGAGGGAGGTGGGGTTCAGCTCAGTCAGCAGCGGGGAAAACGCAAGAACGGCCTTTCCAAAGCCGGGGTCCCGGGCCCCCCAGTGCTGTCGGCGGTCCCGAGGTCCCCCCCGCCCCCGGGGGGGCTTACCCGAATCCTCCTGCGCTGGCGGCTGCAGTACCCTCTCCGAACACTTTGCCTCCCGTCGAGCCCAGAGGGCTTGTAAAGGCTGGGGCTGAACCGAATGCTGGCACCCCTCCAAACCCAGGGGATCCCCCAAAAGTAGGAGGGCTGCCAAACACTGGAGCAGCACCGAAGCCACCTGAGCAAAACAGAGGCAAACAAACAGAAACAGGGAAAAAAGAAAGGAGACAGGAAGAGAAGACAATGAGAGGTGAGAAATCAAATCAAAAAGGAAGGAAAAAGGGGTAAATACGTTAGATGTTCAAATACCAAAAACCATAATGGGGGGCAACAGCCCTTCTAAATACCGACCCCCCCCCATCTCTAGCAGAGGGGGCGGGGCCGCCGGGGAAGCTCCGGGAACTCTCAGGCCCCAGTGGGCCTCGCGTCTGCTGGGGAGACCCTGGGTCCTGCCCACGGGCAAGCCGGACCTGTCAGCGAGCCTCGTGGAATCAGATGGTCACCAGGAACCGAGCTGGCGCGTTTCTGAGCCCTGCCTGGCCCCCCCGCCCCCGGCGCTGTTCGGAGACCCCGTGCTGAAAAGGCATTCCTGAAAACTCCACTCCCTGTCGGCTGTCAGGGATGACAGAGGTGACAGATGTGATTACTGCCACGACACAGGCAAGGCTCCTGGTTTCACGAAGACCCACATTTACGAAGCTACAGGCTCCGAGTGTGCTCTCGGGGAGAAGGGACGAACTGGGGTACAGGAGAGACGGAGGGGTGCACGGCACCGGGGCTTCTTATTTATTTAAAGCCTTACGGTTCTCACGTCTCTCCTCACTGAAAAATTTCTTCAAAACCGCTTTCTCTCTGCACGCAGGAGCTACCCCTCCTCGATAAGAAAGCGCAGTGCCATTTCCTCTGTGGGGCAGGGCTGCCGGAGAAACGTGGTAAGGCCATCGACTGGGCCTAGAGGAGAGCCACCAGAGCCTGACTCCCCCTGCCGCCCGCGTGGACATGGCCCTGGGGGGGGGGGGGACACGCACACAGGCCATCATGGCACAGAGACCGGTCTGCGAGGCGGCCTCCTCGGCCTGGCGGAGATGCCCACCGGGCCGGACAATGGACGCCCTTCCTTGACGATGCCTTCTGCCTCTGAGGGGGTTCCCCACCCCCAAGATGACGCTTACCTCGTTTTAGGCTATGAGCAGAGACCCCCAGTGAGTGTCTGTTGAACGGAATGGAATAAACTGCTACAAGGAATGTGCTCTAGAGAGGAGTCTCTTAACATGAGCACTGGCCTAGGGAGCGACAGGCTAAAGGGACGGGGAACAGCGTCGGCGCAGGTAAAGAGGCGCCAGGGACACTATACTGTCGCCCCTTTTGGGATGCGGGTCCTGCTGTCAGAGGGACGGTGCGGGCCTTATCTGAGCTTAACCGCCCCACAAGTTTCTGCTACCTGAACGGGGAAAGATCAAACTCTGCGTAGGAAGGGCTATGAGCGGCATTCTTTCGTTATCTGTTATGTGGTGGCTCACTCCTGTGTTTATTTACCGTTGCCAGTAAGGATACGCTTTGCTCAGGCTCCTGTTTGGGTTAACATTCTAGATTTTAAAACCTTGAGTGAAATTCCAAGCCATGGTAATGGAGACTGTTGGGCTACAAATACGAGAGACTGGAAAAAAAAAAAGTGCTAAAAAACCCTTGCAGTTGAATTATTTAAGACCTATCACAGATCTCGTTACACTTTCTTCCTAGACACACGGGGCTGTATCTGGTGCCCTGTGCGCAGTATTAGGCAGACTTCTTGGTGGAAGGCGAATGAAAAACGAGAAGTCACAATGATACAGAGAGTAACCCGGGGCGGGGTGGGGAGGAGATTGAACACACAAACACGTGCGTGTACCACCCCTCCCCCCCCCACCTCCACCCCCCCATCATACGCATCACACACACTTACCACAGACACACACAGATTACCGCCCCTACATATCCACACAGATGTGTATCACATACACACATACCACACCCACACCACACACACACCCACACCCACCTCCCCACACCCACGCTCACCACACGCACCACAGATACACCTTCCCACACACTCACCACACACACACCTACCACACACACACCGCACTCACACACATGTATCACATCCACACCCACACCACACACACACCCACACCCACCTCCCCACACCCACCACAGATACACCTTCCCACACACTCACCTACCACACACACATCCACACACATACACCGCATTCACACACATGTATCACATCCACACTCACATCACACACACACACACACACACACATACACACACACACAGTGCCCCAAACAACAAACCTGAGTCATAGTAAATGAAACAGAAATTTGCTAATAATCAATGATAATAAAAGACCTGACTGACCGAGGGCCCTCTGCTTGCCAGCTACAGTCCCAGGAGCTGCCCAACACTTTGCCTCAATCCTCCCGATAAACCTGGGGTCCCCACCTCGCAGGTGAGGAAACAGGCTCAGAAAATACTGATGCAAAAAGAACAAACAGCTATTCGCCTAAGTCCAGCCAGCTGGTAGTGGCAGCGCTGGGGCTGAGCAAGGGCTGTGATGTGACTCAAGAGGATGCCCACCCTCGCTCAAACTGCCTGTGTCAGTCACCCTGCCTCCCTCCACTGGGACCCCGGCAACAGGGCAGCAGGGGGGAAGGGAGGACCCGATGGGCTGCGCACAGCATCCTGCCCCCCTCTGCCACCCCAAGCCCCCACAAATCCTCTCCATCACTATTATTTCCTAAGGCAACTGTATTATAAGGAAGGATGGATGCTTCTGGAATTTCAAAGACCTGTTGAAAATCTACCTAAAATCCATCTTGAAGCAAAACACCAATCGTGACATCTCAGGCATCTGCTCTCACCTGGGCAGGAAGGATGGCTCCTTTAAGTAAAGGACCCTGGGACACCTCCGTCTACGGCAGGAGCCCCCTGAAAACTGCCCTAAGTCCCGCAGTGAGAGCCAAAGTGCGGGCAGCCCAGGGGACACGGTCTTCCTCCACCCTCACTGTCACCTTTGTGGCTGCCAGTTCATTCTCCCGCCTGTATTTAAAAGGTAGCTTTCTCTGCCGGGAACCCTCAGTCTGAGGGGTTTTATAGGGCAAACAATCGAACAATAAAAACATTCTGAAAGGCAGGAGGATATACTTTCTCTATGACCTAAAAAAATAAGAGCCTAAGATTCTCAGTCAATCCTGATCCCAGAATAAGGAACAACATATAAGAAAAACACGTGAATCAAATAAAACCTTATCTGGTTCCTTAAAAAAATAAATTAAGCACCAATGACTAATGAACTAAAATTTTTTCCTTTTTGTTTTTCAAGTAGGCTCCATACTAGGTGGAGCCTACGTAACATACAATGCGGGGCTTGAACTCACGATCCTGACATCAAGACCTGAGCTGAGATTGAGTTGGCCGCGTCACCAACCGAGCCACCTAGGCGCCCCAATGAACGACAATTTCTTAGTCGAATGTTTGCTTTGTTAACCAGGACCCAGAGAGGTCCCGTGAGGACGGGTGGGGGCAAAGTAAAGCTGCGATACTGGTGTCTCGTGCATTTTAAATTCTAGGAAGAGTATCAAAAACTGGCAAACCAAAGACTAACCCATCCAAGCCACGGATTGGAGTCAAGGAGCACAGGGTATGGAAAGCATAGCAATTTAGGGTCTCAAACGTGGGACTCCAGGGACTGGTGCAGGGCGGTGCTAAGTCAGAGCCACCCATGCATCAGGTCCTCGGTAGGGTCCTTCCTCAGGACTCACATCATTTCAAAGGCTCCCATACACAAGAGGGAGAAGCAACCTGACTGCTCTCCCTCGGGGAGTCGGCTTTAAAGAGCTCCTTTGTCCACAAACATCTTCCCCCAACTCTGCCTCTGATCTTTTGTGGAGGTGGGGGGAATCTTTCCACATGATTTGCCATGAAACAGAGGCAGGGATGCAGCCCCTCTGTAGAGCTGAGACAGATACAGGACAGAGAGGCAGTTTACGTTTTCTTGTTTTTTTTTTTTTTTTTTATCTGAACATATACTGTCCTTTAAACTTTTAAATTATAAATGTGGTATATGATTATAGACCGCCGCACAGTCTCCAGTGTAGATTTTAGAAGCAATGCTGGGATGCGCAGTAGTGCTGGTGATGCTCTTTATTCTGGATTCCAGCGGGGCGTTCCACCTGTGAGGAGTAATTGGTCTGTCTACTTGCAGGAAGTGGATACTGTACGTGTTATGTAGACAGATTTACGTATGCTATGCTCAAAAGCAAAAAAAAAAAAGAAAAAAAAAGTGATTTGGGAAAGAGGACAAATGAAATAGACATAAAAACCAGCCAGATCAGGGCATATGGGTGGCTCGGTTAAGCGTCCAACTTCGGCTCAGGTCATGATCTCACGGTACATGGGTTTGAGCCCCGGGTCGGACTCTGTGCTGACAGCTCAGAGCCTGGAGCCTGCTTCCGATTCTGTGTCTCCCTCTCTCTCGGCCCCTCCCATGCTCATGCTCTGTCTCTCTTGGTCTCTCAAAACTAAATAAACAGAAATTTTTTTAAGAAGCCCCCCACCCAACTAGTCAGATCATCTGTCTTGCCCAGGACCACTAATGGGATCCAAGCAAGTCTGGGACCCGGATGCTTTCTGGTTTACGTTTTAGTTATCGCTGTCTTACTTATTCCCTTACATTGCTTGTTCAGCACTGGCTAGACACTTACAATGCTTCCTGTCCTAAGAATACATAGAGTTCCCTTCAGGGTTCCACTACATGCATTCTGTGCTTTTAACAGGTCGCAGGAGACCTAGAACAGCGATAGGAGCACAGTCGACACTCCATAAATATAAAAGTGAATTGGGGAGAAAAAGTCCCTTGATCCACATTCCAGTCCTGCTCCCGTGAGAGGCACCCTAGAGAGCTCTCCTTCCAGGTATCTATGTGTATGGAAATATACGTTTAAAAAGAACCCCAGCTAACAACCATCAGAGTACCTGTTTTATTTGGAGTTGAGAACCCGAAGCCTTGGGAGGCCACACTTCCTCCTCCAGAGCTGAAAGTGCCGGCAGGTTTCTGCTCTCCAAACGACGAGCTGGCAAATCCACCAAACGTCTTGGCCCCGCTGTTTCCGAATAGATTAGAGGTATCTGAAGAAAGGAAGAACATGTTGAGGGCAATCAGAGGGAGAAAAGCGTCCTTATCTACTTAGAGCAGAAAAGAAACCGCAGCGAGGAGTTTGAGGGGAAGCGAGCAGCGAGTCTGGGATTCAAGGGAGCTGAGCCGTGGCAAACACCCTCTCGGATTCGCACGCATCTTGGTGACCAGTTCTTAATCTCTGGGAGCCCCGCCGTGTTGGGGGGCTGCAGCAGGCCCCGGTGAAGAGGCGCTTCTGTGGAAGGGCACCTGTCCTCCCCCAGGTAATCAGATCTACCCACCGGCTCCCCACGAGACCGTCTTCTTCTTCTTCTTGAGAAAATTTTTTAATGTTGATTTATCACCGAGAGACAGAGAGAGACCGAGCATGAGTGGGGGAGGGGCAGAGAGAGGGGGAGACACAGAATCCGAAGACATGCTCCACGCTCCGAGCTGTCAGCACAGAGCCCGGATGTGCGGCTCGAACCCACGAACCATGAGATCATGACCTGAGCTGAAGTCGGACGCTCAACCGACTAAGCTCCCCCAGGCGCCCCGAGACCGGCTTCTTCTGAAGAATAGGGCTTGGTTTCATTCACCTCCTCGCGTGAAAACTTCACATTTGGTCAAGCGAGAGAAAACAGTCATAGCACATCCAAACCAAGAGTAATGGCTTCCAGCTGTCTGCTTTTATGGTCAGGGTGTGCACATTCACTGTTGTCTGAGCTGCTCAGGGAACGGCAGGTGAAACAAGCAAAACCACGGTGCTCCTAACTCCGATCTGACGGGAGCTAGAAGGTTCTGAGGAACGTATGAGGCAGCAAGACTTCCAGTCCGATTGCCTTTTCCTCAACAGTTCACCGAAGCCCTTGACCTTTCAGATGCTTATCTAGTGGGTCACTCCCTCTACATACTGAATCCATGCCAGGGATGAAAGGAATAAAGGAAACGAACTCCTAAAAACTAAGACAGGTGAGGAGTGCTTGTGTCTGTTACAAGAAATGCAAATCTGATCATTCGTAGGGAAGTAGCCAAAATCCCATACGCACAAGCACTTCGGTAACACAAACAGCACGCGGTTTTCTATCAGGAATTTTCCCTTAACCTTTTTTTGGGAGAGGGGAGGGACAATTCACACTTTCCCACCGCGTATGGATGGGTGTTTTATTAAAAGACGGTTGCACCCACAAGAAGGCAGCGAGAAGCCGTCCTGAGATCGGGTCGAGGCCCAAAGGCCCAGGCGTAGGCAGGGCGCAGCCCCGGCGCTCCAGGCGAGTAACGGAGAGCTCACTCCACGTCACCCAGTGAGAAGTATGAATGTCTGCACAAGACCCGGCTTCCCCCGAGCCATTCAGGTGCTCACAGGGAAGGTGGCAGCGAGAAGGGGAAGGGGAGGGGAGTAACTCACTCTCGAAGTCAACTTGTTTGAAGAGGTGACCTGCCACTGACCTGTCAGTCCCAGGTCGCCCCTGCAACTGTTGCTACTTATAGCTGCACTGCTCCAATCTACAATCCAGGAAGTGACTAGCCTTATCTCAGGGACACGACCACCTCCAATTTCTAGGCAGTGATACATAGAGCCCCAGGCCACCACACGGTCCCCTGGTCTGGAAAACTCCCGCTGGCAGTTGGGAGAGCTTGGCTAGGAGTATGCCAGGCACGGACAGCGGGAGCGGTTAACAGGCTCCTTTTCATCACTCTCATGACATCCGTCCCCCTTTTCTAGAGGGATTCGCAGGGGGAGCCTACAATATGCCCTCTTCAACGGTCCGAGCTAGCTTAGAGGCCACGTTTTTATCTTCAGTGGCAGTACATTCGACACTAGAGATGGACGACGGGCTTCTCAGCCACTCCTCCTTGGCATCTCAGGAACACAGAGGACTGCAACTTTCTAACATCCGTAGTACTAGCGAGGCAAAAATTCCAAACAGCGAATCGATTCAAGTGCAAGATCTGGGGCCAGCTCTCTCTTTGGAAGAAAACTGGAAATCCAGAGCTGAAATGATGTTACCGGGACGGTGCTGGGAGACTTAAATTCCTGAAGTCTGAGAACACTGAGAAGTTTCTGGGTGTCTTCATCCCTTCAGCGCCTGGAGATTCCTCTGCCTGGAAAAGGCTCACAGGCGTCACAGCAGAAGACGCAGGAATACCGCAGCCAGCCCTGGCTCAGAGCATCTAGTAGCTGTGGGCAAGGACTTCACCTTCCCAAGTCCCAGTGTCCTTGGAGATAAAGTGGGGACAGTGAGGGGGTCCACATGGCTGCTGTGAAGATTACAAGAGCTGATGGGCGCAGAGCACCTAGTCGGGCCGATGGTAGGTCCTGAGAAAATAGAACTTCCCGTCTGTTTAATTCTTCCTCCTGCTATAACCCATTCACGTTCAATATGGTAAGACACAGAGCAGATCAGCGGCAGAAAATTGAATCCTTTTCATTTTACAAAGATTGTGAGAGTGAAAGCACTCGAGTTGTAACAGTTTCCGCCTGCAGTCTCAAAAGGGAGCCCCGTGTGATGAAGCATTCCAGGATCTAGGTGCTTGAAGCCAAGTGGCAGCATGCACAGTTTGCTTCTCTCTTTCTATGGTCAACGGCTTGTCCGTCCTCTCCTAGTACCTCCGAAACAACAAGCCTCTGGCTCTTGACAGACGGTGACAGGGGGTCCTGGTTGTTGGGGCAGCACGTCACATGAGGAGACGTCTCTTCGCTTATGGAAAGAGCAGCCCGCGGGGAAGCCTGCCTTCGCAGAGCTGTCTGGGGACTCCTGGGGGGTGGCAAGTACAGGGACAGCCGGCATCTGCTCTGGGCTTCCTCCTGCTGGTGCGACACGGATCCTCTTGGGTCTTTCATTTGGTGAAAACACTTGCCTACTCCAACACTGGCGTCCAAACCAGCTTAAGTTATACCGGATATAAATTTGATATAAATAATATCACGGAGACCAGGTCCCATGGCATTCTGTAGGTCTAAAGTCACGAATTAGAATACAACTGAGGAGGACATTCTCAAGCAGCTCTTCTCCAGGATGCTTTCCAAGACATTTTCTTTCTTTTTTTTTATTTTTGAGAGACAGAGAGAGAGAGAGAGAGAACGAACAAGCAGAGAAGGGGTAGAGAGAGGGAGACAGAATCTGAAGCAGGCTCTAAGCTGTCAGTGCAAAGCCTGACGTGGGGCTGATCGTGACCTGAGCCAAAGATGGATGCTTCCCCGACTGAGCCACCCAGGCGCCCCACTTTCCAAGACATTCTTAAAGAACAGTTGTAAAGGGAGACTTGTGGGCTCAAAAGATTCTCATCAATCGGCTTCTTTATCCTCACACAAATATGTCTTTCAGGCCTCCAAACAGAAAGAATGTGCTGAGAAAGGTTCTAACCACTGTCCTTTGGACAAGACTCGAGGAGGCAGTAGGTCCTTACAGGTAACAATTCGCAGTGGTGAATTTTTTTTTTTTAACGTTTTACTTATTTTTGAGAGATAGACAGAGCATGAGCAGGCGAGGGGCAAAGAGAGAAGGAGACACAGGATCTGAAGCCAACTCCAGGCTCCGAGCTCTCAGCACAGAGCCCGACGCGGGGCTTGAGCTCACGAACCGCGAGTTCATGACCTGAGCCCAAGTCGGCCGCTTAACCGCCTGAGCCGCCCAGGCACCCCACAGTGGTGAATTTTAAGCGACACCAGGGGCTTAACGGTTAACAGTGTATCTCAGGGAGTGTCTCCGGGGAAGTCAGAGAGCAGAAACCTTTGCAAGGTGGGTGCTTCTGGATAAAGAACATGCCAACTTCAAGCAACAGCGTTCCCAGCTTCTTTCTCAGCTATGGCAGACGTCTGATGACTTCTCAGGACTAAAGAGAGCAGCTGCAGGGCCAGGCGGCCTGGGGCCTCAATGTCACAAGGGAACCTGCTGGTTGCTCAGTCTGTGTTCAGATATCCATCTGCGGCGGGGGGTGGGGGGGGGCAAGTTCAATGCCACAGAGAACAAGCCTGAGGGCTGCCGGACAAGGCACACCCAGGAGGAGCTGTGTCTGGCCGCAAGGCTGGGAAGATCCCAGGAGGCAGCATGGTGGACCAGGGTTCTGGAAACACACTCAGATTAAAGTCCGGCTGCTCCACTTGACGGCTGCCACCTCCGTGAAGTCCACACCCTTCTGTGAGCCTACTCCCTGACTGGTGAAATGGGGACAGGCACATCTAAAAGTACTGTTGTAGGAAGTGGTCAATCCACTCACCCTGAGCAGCTGGCACATGGGAAGTGGTCCCTAAAAGTCCATTCCCTTCTGCCTGATGTCACATGAAGAAAAGGAATACTTCGGTGGGCGGTGCGATTCGGGAGAAGGAGAGATCACCGTGGACCCGTGACCCTCGGGCCAAACCACACAGAAGCACAGACTCAGTGACCCTGAAAGGAAGGGCAGGTTTGGCAGGTGGAGCGGAGTGGAGGGAGCAGGTGAGCCCTGGCGCTGACACAGGGAGAGGTGGGGGCGGGGATGGGGGGGTGTATGAATGACAGCCAGCAGAGAAACTGGCCGAGGCAGAGGGACCGTGTTGGGGGGACAGAAAAGTATGGGGCAGCTCATCAAGGGCCCACTCAGCTTGGTGGGGACGTCTGGATGCCAGGGAGGGAGGCGGGAAGCAGCGAAGGGAGTCTGCAGATTTCTGTGGTAACCCAGATGACAACACGGACACGGCCGCAAGGACAGAGAGAAGCAGCAGAAAAGGGACTATGAGAGGCAGGAAGGGAACCAGGAGAGTCCAGCCATACAGTCCGCGAAAGACGCTGCGCTCAAAAGCGTCAAATGTTGCACAGTCACCCAAAGAGAAAGAAGCTGTCCCCGGTGATGTGCAGAGAGGATCCTTAGTTCTGTGGTAAGGACAATGCCTGTCCCCAGATGACTTTTAGCTCCTCCTTCTCCACTCTTCTTCCCCTTCTCCTTCTGGGCTCCAGAGGCTGCTGTCCCTTTCGCTATCGAATCACACGTTCGGTTTTAAAAACAGAATAATGTTCAGCCTTTCCCGTACGCTGAACATTATTCACTGAATAATGTTCTTCCGTATTCACTGAAATTCACTGAAACTGCTCTTCCGCATCAAAGTAAACTGCCAGTTTATAAAAACCAGTGTTTAGGAAAATGAAGACCAGCAGGTGTCTGATGTTAAGAATCTGGTAGAATCTTCTAAAGCATCTGGTTTAATTTTAAACCAGAACTAAAGAGTCAGGAATGACGGTGTGCCAGTGACCAACGGACCGGGGGTAGAGGAGGCAGCGCGGACTCGCGGTGGCGTCCACTTCCCGTGTTGTAAATAAAATCGCACGAAGGCTGCGTTCACCCAACACGAGGTCGCTGCAGGCAGAAGTGGGGAGAGATGCACAGAGCTGGCTCTCAGGGGCCAAGTTCTTTGACAGGTAAGAGCCATGACATGAGAAATGAGTCGGCCAGGAGGAGAGGGGTTTTTATGAGCATATGACACACCTAAGTCTCAACGAAACGGGTTAGTAACAAAATATTGCAGATGGTAACCGACCTGTGGGCAAAACCCACATTACAGTAAGTAGCACGTTAGTCAAGTGCCTCTTCTGGACCAGACGCTGTCTTGTATGCTCCATGTGATCTAGCAGAGTTCTAGATCTGCCGCTTTCTGGCTTTGTGACTTAAAAAAAAGATTGCCTAACCATCTGGGGCTTGTTTCCTCATTGGAAAGTGGAGAGGGTGAAGGATCCTGTTTTCAAAGTGTATGCTACGGAGCCCTGCAGTTGAGGGCTGGGGAAAAGACGGGAAACCACCCAGGCATGTCTCTGGTTCTTAACCCCTGCTTCCAAGTTTCGATCTGTTTCACGCATCGGGATTCTGCTTGGAAGTTCACCTGCAGAACAAACAGTTTTCAAAAACCGCTAGACTCGATTTCTAGGAACCTTTCCTTCTAGGATTCGAAACACGTCCTGGCAGATGGAAAGCTATAGAACAAAGGTTTCTGACGATACAATTTCACAAGTTAAGAGGTCTGCGTCTCTTGACTGTCATCTTTCCTTATATATTATTACCAGATGGAAGTGACAAAACAGCTGAACAGTGAATCTGGAGCCTCAGGAGAGACAATTTTGCTTTTAGCTGCATGAGCCTGAACCCGAAGGGAATATCTGTCCTGCATGTACACCATTAGCTCCCAATTCATGAAGATCTTGGAGAGCACAGCGGACGAGAGATGCTTCGTGTGTGGCGTGCTGAATGAGGGAAGTGGAGACAAGGATGACAGGTCCCAAGTTCCCTTCTTCAGCCCTCCACTGTCAGCGGGACTTTTTTTTTTAAGATTAAAAAAACCCCAAATTTCTTTCATTTCCAACCATGAATAGACAGATCAACAAAGAATTTGAAAAATTAGCTGGAGGGAAAAAGTGCCAGCAGAAAGATACAGCTCCATTTGAAAATGAGACAAAAATGTAAGAGATGCGAAATAGTGAAGGCTTCGAGTTTTGGATACCATTTCTCTGGGGCAGCTGTATTTTGAAGCAAATCCAAAGAAGAGTACTATGTAACGAAAACCCAGATGCTCCTTCTCCGAGCACATGCAGCTCGCTCGCTCGGCTGCATTCATGCCTGTCCGCCTGCATTTGCTTCAAGTCACTTCAACCCTAAGAAACAGAGTACTCTGGGCCTTGGGAGAGAAGGCGGGAGGAGCTCAGCGCACAGATCCTCGCCCTGCAGCGCTGATGTCTTTTCACGACTATATAGGACATCTCGCTAAAAAACCCAAAAATGAAAAACGAAAATAAAAACAGATCACACTGCTTTGATCCATCTAGGGGCCTTCCGGACCTCCTCCTTCCTTTCTATGCTTGTCACCGAAGCTCTGATAGCACGACGAGGATGACAATGGCATTGCGGGGCCAAGGGCGCGGGACAGCGGTCTCAACTTACTTGGGGAGGCAGCGGATCCAAAGCCCCCGCTGGCCGAGCTGAATGGGTTTTTGTTGGCTGCGTCCAGGCTGGGTTTCCCTCCAAGGCCACTGAAGAAACCTCCCCCTCTTCCAGTGTTTCCAGACCCGAACACGCTCCCACTGGAAGAGGGCTGCTGAAAAACAAAAGGGGCAGGAAGCGAGATAGGATGGGAGGTCATCGTCGGACGACAGGCCACATCCGCGGAAAGAAGGTGCTCAACAGCGGGGACAAATGGAAAAATCAACAGCAGTCTGATTAGTTCTGGGACGGATGCTCTGACAGCCACAAAAGAAGCTGGACCCTGGACAGGGACTTCCTACAAGTCACAAGTCCTCAAGATATCCCGTGTTCACATTTCTCTGAAAACACGATTTATGGTAGGAGGGAACTTTGAATGTTTATCTGTCCTGCTGCCTGCGTCTCTGTTTGACATGATGCCAGGGGCGGGAAAACCAGCCCCTCCAGAGTCCCCCCAGATGAGAAAGTTGAAAAACATTTCTAGGCGATTATGAACAGCACTTACATTTTGATTCCTCTAGTATTTGGCTGAACTCATCAGCAACTGATGAGAAGGGATTTACAGTGTCTTTTCTCCCAATTTGTGCACTTTTATTTCATAATGACTTTCCCATACTGCAGAAATAAGCTTAAATTAGCTCCATTGTTGAAATGATGACCATGGCTGAATTTTGTCCAAGTCTGCAAATCTTATGCTCAGAGGATGCTGCTAACTTAGGGCGCGTGCTGACTCAAAGCTGTCTCAGGAGCCACGCACTTTATTTCTGTCTGGAAATTGGTTCTTTAGGGAAGACCAGTGCTAGATTTGAAGGACCGTTAATATTAGTTAAGGGTGAAGTCTTCTTGGCTGGGAGTGAGAAAGACTTTCAGAAATGGGTCCCTGCACAGGAACCTTAGAGGAGTGCCCTTCAAAGGCGGGCAGAGTGGTGAGGAAGGCCGTCTTCTGTGAAATGGGAATAATGAACTACCCGACTCAAAACAGTGAGTTGGGGCACCCGGGTGGCTCAGTCGTTCCGGCGTCCCTCTCTTGATTTTGGCTCAGGTCATGATCTCACGATTTGTGAGCTTGAGCCCCGTGGCGGGCTCTGTGCTGACAGCGCGGGGCCTGCTTGGGATTCTCTCCCCACCCCCCGCCCCTCCCCTACTCTTGCACACCTCAAAATAAAGAAACATTACAAAACACACACACAGAACGGTGAGTGAATTGTGCTAAGAAACGTGATGCACTTTAGAATGGTGCCTGAAATATCATTGCCTGTTCAGAAAACAACTGCTTTTTAGTATTTTCACAACGATGGTAAACAGACCAATGATCGAGCACGTTCTATGTCCTAGGCACTTTTCTAAATACTTCACACATAATTATGTATCCCCACAAAAGTCACACCTCCAGGGCATCCCCCCAGGTGCACCGCCACCACCCTGGTCTGAAGCACCTCAGCCTGACTCGTTGCCTGGACTACACGACTTGACCGATGTCCTGCTTCTGCTACCATCCACGTTCACACAGCATCTAGAGTAATATTTTCCAGTGGCAGGCAGATCATTAAACTCCTATTTAAAATTTCTACAAGACTCAAGGGGCGCCTGGTTGGCTCAGTCAGTTAAGCGTCCGACTTGGGCTCAGGTCACGATCTCACGGTTTGTGGGTTCGAGCCCCGCATCGGGCTCTGTGCTGACAGCTCAGAGCCTGGAGCCTGTTTCGGATTCTGTGTCTCCCTCTTTCTCTGACCCTCCCCTGCTCCCGCTGTCTCTGTCTCTCAAAAATAGATAAAAAACATACAAAATTCCACAAGAACCCTATGTGATCTGGCCCCTGTCCACCTCTGACATCATCCTGTATCATACCCCTTCTCCCCAACACGGTCCGTTTTACAGTGGTCTCTTGTATTTGAACACGACAGGCTAATTTTTACTTGAGGGTGATGTACTCATCGCACTTGTCTCTCCTTCTCTCCCCCCTCCCCAAACCTCTTTCAAACAACAGTAACAGTTAACTACAACCATTTAAAGATGAGTAATAGCTTTTTAAAACCTGGAATCCAATCCAATCATAAAAGCATAGGCTTTGATAACTAGTAGCCAGGCTGTGCAAGAAAGGAAGAACATGGCAACGAATGGATGCAGCGTGGTGAGAATACCAGACTTTTTAGCTGATTGCCCTGCATCGGGCTGAAAGAACTGCCAATATATGGGTATTTTTGCTGTACCAAAAAAACGGCAATTTTGGATGGTTCAAGCTACATGGTTTTAAAACTAGGACTTGAAAAATAATGGCTCTCTGTAGAAATGAATAGAAGGGGATCACAGAAGTGGCTGCGAATTGATAGCTATTGCATCCTTATAAATGGGTTATTAGAGAGAGTGCCATTCATTTAAATGCAGTAAGTTACAGTAGTTTTTAAAACTTTAAATTACGGAAAATCTCAAAAGTGTACAAAAAGTAGAAGGAAGCACCTGGTGTCTCAGTCAGTGAAGTGTCTGACTTTGCCTCAGGTCATGATCTCATGGTTCATGAGTTCGAGCCCTGCACTGAGCCTGCTTGGGATTCATTCTCTCTCTCTCTCTCAAAATAAATAAGTAAACTTAAAAAAAAAAAAAAAAGACAGAAGAGAACAATGCTCCTATCCTATACTTATCACCCAGTTTCAATGAACTCACAGCCGGCTGAGTCTTTTTTTTTTTAAGCTTATTTATTTTGAGAGAGACAGAGAGAGAGAGAGAGAGAAAGACAGAGAGAGTGAGACAGACAGCGAGTGCACAGTGAGGGAGGGACAGAGAAAATCCCTAGCAGGCTCCACACTGCAAAGCTTGATTTGGGGCTTGAACTCACGAACCACGAGACCATGACCTGAGCCGAAGTCAAGACACTTAACCGACTGAGCCACTCAGGCACTCCACGTGAGTTTTATCTATACCTCATTTATTCCCCTCACCTTTTATTAGTATAAAGCAAATCCTAGACATCTTATCATTTTAACCATTGATTTTTCTAGTATAAATCTCTAAAACATAAAGCATAACTATTACCACTATCATGCCTAAAATATTAGCGACAGTTCCTTAATATCATTAAACAGGGAGTACTATATCCAACCTTGTAATGTTACCAAAAAGAAAAAAGAAAAAACTCAAACCTGAATCTCTGGAGGCCTCCAGACCCAACCCCCACTTCACAGGAAGTAACAAAGGACAGGGGACCAAGTTAACTTGGGAGCTATAACACGGGAATGCAGTCAGCAACCAGATCACAGGAAATTCTACAGTAACAATTGACCTGCTTCATTCAGCAACTGAATGATGAGAAACGACAAAGAGGCAGAGACACGGAGGGGTCACCTATAGATAGACACTCAGGAGACCTACCACACAGTCCCAATGTGTGGACTGGATTTGATCCTAATCCAAAGAAACAAACGTAAAAAGGAAAAAGAGACATTGATGAGACTCCTTCAGAAAGGCATTTCCTGACTATGTAACCTAAATCCTTTCCCCTGATTACTATCACATCATCCTACTTTATTCTCTTTGTAGTACTTAAAGCTATCTCAAATTAAACTATTTTAATAAAGATTCTATCCATCAAATGTGATCTTCCAATCCATGAACATTGGATGTCCTTCCATTTATCTAGATCGTTACTTTCTTTAAACAATGTTTTATAGTATTCAAAATGTGTTTTACACTTCTGTTAAATTTATTCCTAAGTATTATACTCTTTCTGATGTTGCTGAAAATGGAATTTTCTTACATCCATTTTTGATGGTTCATTGCAAATGTGTAGAAATATAATAGGGTTTTTTTTTAATATACTGATCTCGTATCCTCCAACTGTGAACCCATTCTTCAGTTCTAATAGTGGTTTAGTGGATTCCTTAGGATTTTCTATATGCCTGATCATGTTATCTGCAGATAACAGTTTTACTTCTTCCTTTCCAATCTAGATGCCTTTGATTTCATTTTCTTGCCTAATTGACCTGGCTACAATCCACATATGTTTTTTGAGACTCATCCACATTGCTGCATGCATTGGTGGTTCCTCCCTTTGTCAGAGTATGCTGGTTGTTTACTATTCTCCTGCTAAACATCTGGACTGTTTCCAGGTCCGGGCTGTCATAAAAAAAAAAAAAAACTGTTATAAGCATTCTTAAAAGTCTTGGGGCGCCCGGGTGGCTCAGTCGGTTAAGCGTCCGGCTTCGGCTCAGGTCATGATCTCACGGTTCGTGGGTTCGAGCCCCGCGTCGGGCTCTGTGCTGACTGACAGCTCAGAGCCTGGAGCCTGCTTCCGATTCTGTATCTCCCTCTTTCTCTGACCCTCCCCTGCTCGCGCTGTCTCTCTCTGTCTCTCAAAAATAGATAAAAAACACAAAAAAAAAATTTTAAGAAAAGTCTTTTTGTGGACCGATATTTTTAGCTCTTTTGGGTAAATACCTAGGACCGGAATTGCTAAGCCATAAAAATTAGTGTATATTTAACTTCTTGAGAAATTGCCAAACGTTTTTCCAAATTACCATTTTACATTCCCACCAGCAATGCATTAAGAGATCTATCTGCTCTAGATCTTTTCCAAGTTGTTTTTGTTAGCCCTTAAATTTTAGTCATCGTGGCGGCTATGGAGCAGCGTCATACTGTGGTTCCAGTTCGCATTTCTCTGATGACTAACAACGGTGGTCAAGTTTTCACATGCTTATTGGCCATTCATATACCCTCTTTTGTAAAGTATCTGTTCAAGTATATTGCTTTCTTTGTATATCCTGGACAGAAGCCCTTTTTTGTTACGTGTATTATAAACATTTCCCTCCCAGTCTATGCCATCTTTTCCTTTTATAACAAAGTCTTTTGATGAGCATTACTTTGTAATTCTGATGGGAGTCTAGTTTTTAAGTTTTCTTCTTTTATGGTTAGTGCTTTTGTGTTCTATGAAATCTTTCTCTAATAATGGTTTCTTATCGGTGGCATGATTGACCGTTAGGGCTGGATAGTTCTTTGTTTTAGAGGGTTACAGCATGTTTAGCAGCATCCCTGGATTCTATCCCCCTAGATGCTGAGAGCATCCCCTTCTCATGAGGATCAAACAAGTCTCCAGACAATGTAAGTGTGAAACTCCCCATGGAGGTAAAGGCAGAATTGATACCGCTTGAGAACCACTGGTCTGTTCAAAGGTAGCAAAGATCTTCTTCTTTCTGTCTTTTTGCTCTGGTTGTCACGTTTAACATCTCTTCATAACCATACATTGTTTCCCTCTATGTCCTGAGTCTTTTTAGCTGCTTTCGATTTTTTGTTTTGTATTTGTAGATCAGAAGCTGATCTATGATGTATCTTGGTATGGTTTTCTAGTAGTATTTATTCTGTTTAGGGTTCACAGTTTCTTTGATTTCTAGGTCCTGGTGTTTCGATCCATTTTGAAAAGCTTGGCCATTTTTCTTCAAACATTTTTTTTCTACTCCATTCTGTCTCCTCTCTTTCAAGGACTCTGATCACACATACAATGGGCAGCCTGATATTGTTGCACAGGTCATTGATGTTCTGTCGGGTTTTTTTTTTTTCAGTCTCTCTGAGATGGACTTAAAAAAATTATTTATTTATTTATATACTTATTATTTTAAGTAGGCTCCCTCCCAACGTGGGACTTGAACTTACTACCCTGAGATCAAGTGTCACATGCTCTACTGACTGAGCCAGCCAAGCGCCCCCACTCTGAGCTTCATTTTAGGTAATTTCTACAAACGTCTGTTCAAGTTCACTGTTCTTCTGTAGTATTCACTCTGCTGCTATGCCTGTCTAACCCTATTTTATTTCCGAAGCTAGATTTAACCTTCAGATATAGATCAAGACTTTCTATTTATTCTCCTAACTGCCAATTCTCCGCTGAGATTCCTTATTCAACCATTCTTTCCTCTTCCTGTAAATCCTTGAGTACAACAGTTATTTTAAAGTGTCGTCCTGCTAGTTCTAGTATCTGGACCATCTTACAGGTTGTTTCTGGTTGTTTGCAAAAATAGGACTGTGGACCCACCCTTTTGTTTTTGCTGCTTCATATGCCCTATATATAATATATATGTAAAATATCTCCATACATCCAGTTTTTGGTATACAGGACTTTGCATACAGGAGAACAGTGGCGTGAGGACTGGAGAACACTAATGTTCTTCCTAGAGCACGAGGGTCTTCTCTTTCATCTGTATCCTAAAGTGAATATGCAATTATTCACATTTCTCAAGTGTTGAGTTGATTGGGAAACGAGTCAAAGATTGAAGAATAAACTCACCTCTGTGTTTGATTAGGGTTTAGGTGATTAGTCTTGTGGTTGAGCCTGGAGCCGGGAGGCAGTTGTGGTACAGCGTTAACCTTTGGAGTCAGCAGTTCTGGGCAACAGGAGATTGCACGACCGTGCAAATTCTGTCTGCTTTTTGGTCCTGTCTGTACTTCCTTTCTCTTGGGAAAAGTGGGGGGTCGGTAGACAGGGAAGATTTTTATATTGAACAAATGATTGTTGTACTTGCAAGTCTTTTAGGCCCCGATCAGTGTTTTGTTTTTTTAAAACATTTTTGTTGGAATATAATCCATTATACCATACAACTCACCGATTTTAAAGTATAAAATCCAATGGTTTTTGATGTATTACATTATCGAGTTTTCTAAATTGTAGCAAAATATCATCTTGTCATTTTAACCACTTAAGGAATACAATTTGGTGGCACTAATTATATTCACAATGTGGTGCAGCCATCACCACGGTCTATTTCCAAGAGGTTTTCGACACCTCAACCAAAATTCTCAACCATGAAGCAGTAACTCCCACTCCCTCCCCCTAACGGCCACTGGTAGTCTCTGATCTACTTTCCTGCTCTGTGAATTTACCTATTCTAAATATTTCATGCAAGTGGAATATTGGTCCTTTTATTTCTGGCTGATTTTATTTAGCATAATGTATTCAAGGTTCATCCATGTGTAGTATGACTCGGAACTTCATCCCTCTGGAAGGCTGAAGAATATTCCATTGTATGTGTATAGGCCATATTTTGTTTATCCAGTCATCTGTTGACGGACCCTTGAGCGCTTTCCTCCTTTCAGCTATTGTGAATAGTACTGCTGTGAACACTGGTGAACAAGTGTCTTTGACTTCCTGCTTTCAATTCCTTTGGGTATGTGCCCAGTAGTGGGACTGCTGGGTCATCTGGTAATTCAACGATCAGCTCTTTGAGGAGTCACCAACTATTTCCCACAGCAAACACACTGTTGTATATTCCAACCAGCCACATATGAGGATTCCAATTTCTCCACATCCTTGTCAACACCTGTTATTCTCAGTTCTTGTTTTTTTAAGTAATAGCCACCGAACGGGTGTGCAGTAGCACTCTCAATATGGTTTTGATTTTCCTAATGTTCAATGCTACCGATTATCTTTTCATGTGCTTCTTGGTCATTTGTTTTGCTTGCCCCCATTGTTTCTGGTAACTTCTTCGGGCTTCTTCCCTCGCCAGTACATTTCCTCAATCTTCGGCAAGGCCTCTCTTCCACCTTCCCAAACTCAAACCTGACACATGGCCCCAGAATCTGCTGTACCACCATGCTCACCTACGGTGGGCTCCCCTCTCTGGAAATCAATTCCACAAGGCGTTCTGCCACTCTGGGTCCCACTGTGACAGATTATGTTTTCTAAAGATGGTCACAGCAGTATTTCTAGACTCATGTGCTCTTCTGGAGCAAGAGGTGAAGTCTATTCCCCTCCTTTTACAGCTAGCTGGGATTTTAGGACTGCCTTGAACAATAGGATGCCACACAAGTGATGCCCTGTGATAAGGTCATAAAAGATTATATAGCTTCTGCCTGCTCCCTTTCTTTCTTGAAATTTCTCCCGGAATCCAGCCACCATGTTGTGAAGAAGCCCAGGCCACAAAGAGACGCCACATGCTGACATTCTAGGCAAGAGCTCCAGTTAAGTTCTGAACCGACAGCAAAAGCAACCACTGGATATATATGAATGCTGCTAGGTTTTGGGGTCATTTGTTACACAGCACTAGATAATTAGAATATCCACAGGATAAGTGTGATTATGACACTATGTGGATTTTGCCTAGTGTTACAACAGGAGTTAAGGTCTTCTGTATCCTAGCCAGAATCTACCTTCTATTCTTAGATTTTTCTGAGGATACTCCTATCACCTGAAATTGCAAACATTTTTACAGTGTGTATCAAGTGCTGGCCACAGTCCTACAAATTAAGTATACAGCAATGAGCGCAACACGGAAAGCCCTTTGTTATCAGTAAAAATAATAAAAATACTGATTTGAAATTTTGGCCCCTCCAATTACAAACATAACTTCTGTGAAGGAAGAATATGGACAGGGCAGCAGGCACTAGTAACCAATATGGAGTTTATCAAAGTAAGTTTTAGATCTCTCGGCTCAACATTATGCCTGTGGGTCCCCCACATCGCTCTAATTTATTCATTTTCATAGCTGGATAAGATTCTATCATGGGATAATACAAATTCATCTACCCACTGGAATACTGATAAATATTCGGGATGCTTCTAGTTTTCAATTATCATAACAATATTGCTCCAAACACTCCTGTGGCCTGGCGTCCGTGCTCGTGAGTTTCTCTAAAGAACACACATGGGAGTTGGAACTGCCAGTCTTTGTTGAGTCATGGCAGACTATTTTCCAAGGTGGTTGTGCCAAATCACAACCTGATTAGGAGTCTAAGCAAACTTCCTTTGCTCTGCCTATTCGCTGGCATTTGGTATCACTGAGCTCTTAATTTCTGCCGTCATATAGGTGTAGATCTCTTCGTTGCTTTAATTTGTATTACTAATTAAGTTGAGTCTGTTTCTCGGTCCTTTGGCTACCCTTTATTTTTTATATTTTCTTATTTTCCCTTCTCTAAACAAACTGTGATAAAATATACTTCAAACTTACCGATTCCAGCATTTTTAAGTATACAGTTCAGTGGCATCAAGTATATTCACAATGTCGTGCAACCAACACTATCTTCTGTTTAGAAAATCTTTTGCCTATTCTCTATTGTGTTTAAGTTCACAAATTTTATGTGTAGAGAGCTCGAGGCATGTTGACCCGGAACTGTTTATAACAGTTCAAGATAGCAAACATTGTTTTAATACCCTAGAAGGCTCCTCTGTACCCCACGTTTAATGCCCTACGAGTAACCACTATTCTGATTTCTATGGGGCAAAGTTTTGCCTGTATTTGCCTCTTTAGGTAACTGTGCTCTCGTGTCCGGCTTCTTTCACTTAACACTATGTCCGTGCGATTTACCGCTTTTGTTCTGTACATGAGCAGTACATTTGATTTCACTGCTTTATAGTATTCTGCTGTATAAACATATTTTTTTATCCATTCTTCAGCTAATATGCATTTAGGTTGCTTCTTGTTTGTAGTTATTATGAATATACCGCTAGGGACATTCTTATCCGTATCTTCTAGTAAACAAAGGCACTCATTCCTGCTGGTTACATGTCTAGATGTAGATACGCTGGGTCAATAGGAATTTTGTGTATCTGGTTTTGACAGCACCAGCTTTTCCAAAGTGGTTATATGGATTTACGCACCCTCCTAGAGCATGTGGGAGTTTCTAGGGCTCTACCTCCTCACCAACTCTGGGGACTGTCAGCCCTTTCAATTCTAGCCATTTTCGGTGGGAGCGTAGCTGTCTTTTTTCTTTTTGATTTGTATTGTTTATATATCCTGAATACAATCACCCTGCTGGTTTTACAGGCTGTAATTTTCCTATTTCATGGCTTGTTTTACCCTGAAATTATGAGAGCGGTAATTTTAGTGAAGTCGAATTTTCCTTCTGTCTGAAGAATATCCTTTAGAATTTCCTTCAGGTCTGCTAGGCATAAATTTTCTCAGTATCTGTCTGAAAAATGTCTTGATTCCCCTTCACTCTTTAAAGATTTTTTTTCGCAGGGTCTAGAAATTCCAGGTAGATAGACCGTCTCTGGCTTTCACTGTCACCGCTGAGAAGTTGGCTGTGTCCAACTATTGCTCCTTTGAAGGCAACCTGTCTTTTGTCCTGAGCGCTTTTCACACTGTATCTTTATAAATCTGTAGCTTCATATGATGGGTCTTAGAATCAGTTTCCTTTTACACATTGTTTGGCATTTGTTGGACTTTTGAATCTGTGGGTTACTGTTTTCTACTGGTTTTGGAAATGTGTCCTTTTCCCTAATATTGTCATAGATCTTTTCTCTTTCTCTTGCTCTTCTCCTCTGATTAAATATTAAATTTTCTCTTTTTGAGATTTTGCTCTCTTTTACATTTTCCATCTGTTTTGCTCTCCATGATGCATTCCAGATAACTTAACCTGACAAACGTTTTAGTTCGAGGTCACCAAACTATATAGTCCATGGGCTAAATCCAGACTGTTGCCTGTTTTTGTAAGTAAAATGTAATGGAAATGTTATCATGCTCATTCATTTATTTATTGTCTACGGCTGCTTTTGGGCAGCACTGAGTAGCTGCGATGGAAGCCACAGGTGGCCCTCAAGGTCTAAAATATTTACTATCTAGCCCTTTACAGAAAGTTTGCTGATTCCTGTTCTCATGTATTATCACTCTCTTCAGCTGGGTCTAAGAGTTTATATTTCTGGCTGATTTTAAATTTCAATTACATTTTCTCTTCAGTTCTATGTGGTTCTTTTTCAATTCAGCTATGACACTTTTTATCTCCTATTCTTTACTAGTCTGTTCAATTTTGCCTTTTATTTCTACTGAACGTGTAAAACGTAGCTGTTTTATCGTCTAGGAGTCCTTACAAATGTATGTCTGATGTGTATTCTGGCCCTTGCTCATAGCTCCTCGTTTCCTTTTGTGACTAATTTAGGCGTGGGAATCAATGTCCTTAAAAAGTGTCCGAGGCCTAGAGTCAAGTCACTTTTCTTCAAACTGGGTCTGTGCTGCTCTTGCCGGACGATTGCAGACATCACCGTCCTAGGGTCCTGTCAGGCTACATTCACAAGCTGAGACTGGTGAATCTGGGGTCCCAGCTCGCTGTGGGGGTCTCCCTTATACGCCCCACTGGGTGTACATCTCAGTGATTTCTGTCCCTTGGTCCTTTCTAGCTATTAAAATGGGAAATTACAATTTTCTCAGATTATAAATGCCCTCATGGCAAAACTGGCTCTTGTGCTCCAATCACTGCCACAGGTACCCATTTTCCTTCATAAAATACCTTGTTAGCTGGCCGGTGCTTTCAAAACTATGTTTTTTTATGTTCTGTCTACCATGATTAGCCATGTCTGGTAAGGAACGTGGTTTAAATGACTTAACCTGCCACTACTAGCTCATAAGTGCCAAAGATCACGGACGAGGGCAGAGCCCGTCTTCAAAGGAAAAGGATGATAAAGAACCCCCCCTCCTGAAGATGTGGAAGGAACATACACATATGCTTACTGCTTCATTCATTAATGGACTTGGAAAGCCGCAATGGTCTCTGATACATCAGAGTATCTTTCCTTAGGAGGACTCCTCATGAGGTTACTCTAATCTGAAAGCAGCTGGGATGTGAGTAACAATACCTTTCCTCTGGGCCCTGCTGCCTTCGTGTGTGGAATGGGGATAAATAACGGCACCTCCCATAGAGAGGCACTAATGATTCCCTGAGTCGATCTGTGTAAAGCACTTAAAACATGTGCACACACAGATACCCACTAGCTATACACACTGAAGCAACTCAGGTCACCAAAAGGAGTACATGCATCTTAGGTGAGGGCCCACATGTAGTTTCTGTTCAATATTCTTCTCCTTTTTGCTCAAACAACCATTTAAGAAGGTAAAATCTATTCTTAGCTCAAGGATCTTAAAAACAAACAAACCAAACACAAGGCCAAGGAGCAGATTCTAGCCCATGAACTGTAGTTCGTCAACCCCTGGCCTAGCAGAACAGGCAGAAGACGGATAGAAATCACGCACTGTGCCTTTAAAGTGCTCTCCTAGAGGACTGTCAAAAAAGGGTCAAAGCTGTAGTGATTCTCTCGAATCAGAGGCTGAGACTTCTGTGTCCCCAAGGGAGCTAAAGAAGGCAGAGCTTGAGAACAATGTGAGGCTGTTTGCTGGCATCGGACACACAATACGAACCCATCACACTGTGTGGGAACATCACGGATGGGCCTGATACACGGTGACATGAATGGAGGCAAACGTACATTATTTACCTGGCCGAAGACTGTCCCGCCCGTACTGGCTGCCTGGCCAAACAAAGAACCAGTATTACTAGACCCAAAACCTGGAAAATAAGAAGAGAACGAGCTTAATTTGGAGGAGTCTTTCACAACGTCAAGTATTTTGTTTTCCGATGGCATTCAGGGGGCCCTAAGATACTTGATAGTAAATGGACTGAAGAATAAAATCTGTTTTCCTGTTTAGGCAATGGAGAGGATTAGTTGTAATGAAGACTTTTCTTTGGTCATTGTTAACATTTTATTATGGTATAAACCCCCCAATCCGGAAGACTGAATCCTTGCCTCCTGCCAAAGCCCAGGTGGGTAGGGATCGTAGGGTGGGTACTCTCAGGGTAGCTTTTCGTTACTTAGTGGCCAAGGAGTCTTTCTAATGATTGACTTAACGTCACGAATATTTTTACTCCGTGGTTTCCTCGGATCTCAAATACCAGACTCTTTCGAGGTACTTCCTCTTTTTTCTAGGTGGCTGCAATGCACAGGGCCTGGGAAAACCAGGCGGGACTGTATGTTTGTAACCAAAGAGCCCGAGACATGAAGCTGGAAGGCAGGAGTTCCAGGGTCATCTTCCGTCACTGATCGCTAGGTGGGTGAGCTCAGGCGAGTCTCAATTCCTTCCGGAGCAGACTGCTCAGGTACCCTTCCTCACCGTTACTAGATGAAAGAAGATTGCCTCAAACGTTCTCACTTGTGTTCGAACAGTTTGATAATACTTGTGCAGGAGGGACTGTCAAGTTCAGACTGCAGAGAAAAGGATGCACCCGAGAGCGTGCTCAACATCCTTCTCTTTAAGCCTCCCCAGGCCTTTCCCCTGTCCCCTGGCTACACCACGTGAGCACATTCCCCATAGCTCAGGCCAGCCTCCTGACAGGGCAGCAGGTGGAGCTCAGAACGGTCTTTCAGCACTCTGTCCTTGTAGCTGACCCCAGTGGGAGCTTAACAAACATTTGTGGAAGGAAGGAAGGACTAAATTTCCTTCCCAATAAATTACAGACCATCTGCCAATAAATTATCACCAAGTGAACGGATGGGCACTTACAATCTTGCCCACCAAGGAATCATTAATCCCTATTCCACGCCCCCGCCCCCCGCCCGTAGCCTAACTGCTGAAGAAATGCCTTTTCTCAGATAATTATCAGAAAGTGAAACTTAAAAATATTTTCAGATTGTCCTGTTGATAAGTCGTGGAACTAAAAGCAGCTGAAACGGACACCAACAGCGGGTTATGTTTTACTTTAAAAAGTAGTAACATTTAGGGGTGCCTGGGTGGCTCAGTCTGTTAAGAGTCCCACTTCGGCTCAGGTCATGATCTCACGGCTTGTGAGTTCGAGCCCCGCGTCGGGGTCTGTGCCGACAGCTCAGAGCCTGGAGCCTGCTTCGGATTCTGTGTCTCCCTCTCTCTCTGCTCCTCCCCTGTTCACGCTCTGTCTCTCAAATAAACATTTAAAAAAAAAAAAAAAAGTAGTAACATTTAGGGGTGCCCGGGTGGCTCAGTTGGTTAAGTATCAGACCCTTGGTTTCAGCTCAGGTCATATCTCACGGTTCGTGAGCCTGAGCCCCGCGTCAAGGCTCTGTGCTGATGGTGTGGAGTCCGTGGGATCCTCCTGGGATGCTCTCCCTGTCTGCTGCCCCTCCCCTGCTTGAGCGCTCTCCCTCTGTCTCTCTCAAAATAAATAAATAAACTTAAAAAACATAGTAATATTTAAAGATGTGTTTTGTTTTGTTTTTTAATTACACTGAAAATCGGAAAAAAGTCACTTTCCAAACGTGAGCATCTGCCCTTCTAGCGAGCAAGGAGGCGTCAGAGGAGGCAGGATACGAAACACTGGCAGGGCAGTGAGGGAACTAGGACGAGGCACTCTGGAGCCTGGTTCTGGCTCCACGATCAGCACCTCGTGACATTAGCTCGGTCTCCTCGAGGCATGACGGTTTTGGACAGAATAGCCTCTAAAGCAACTTCCAAATTTAAGCGTTCGTATTTGTGAGTCATTCATGACTTGCCAGGGCCTTAAGCTAAAGACGCCTGTGTTCTTCCCCAAGAAACTGGCACTCGGCTGGCTAGCGGGAGCATGTGCTGAGCAGCCAACGGCAGCTACGGTGATGAGGCCAAGGAGATTCCCGAGGCCGCCAGCGCTCCAAGCGCCCTTCTTGAATTTAGGGGCTTTCGTTTTCCCTTCACTTTTAATTTAAAAGCAAATACGGGTTTTTGCTTTTGCAAATGTTTCAAATGACCGAGAGAACACAGTCTTCCGTAGATTCTTACCTGAAGCTTGACAAAAGCTAAACCCAGAAGACGACGTGGTCGTGGTGGCGGCCGAGGTGCCACCGAACACCGAGCCTCCCTGCCCGAAGCCGGGACTCTGCCCGAACGCGGGAGGGTTGCTCTGGCCGAACAGCACCCCTCCCGCGCTGGCAGAGGACTGTCCGAACGAGAAGGAGCTGGAGCTGCTGGTGCTGGAGGAGGCGCCGAAGACGTTCGCGCTGGTGGACGCGGACGTGGAGGCGGCGGGCTGACCGAACGCGGGCACCGAGCTGAACCCAGGCTGGCTGAAGGAAAAGCCGCTGGCGGGGCTGCTCGTCGACTGCCCGAAGGCCGGGGCCTGCCCGAACGTCGTCTGTCCGAACACCCCAGTGGCCGCCGCGCCAAAGGCGGGACTGCCGAAGCCGGAGCTGCTGGCGGGCGGCGTGGCGGCGGCAGCGGCTGTGCTGGCCGCGCCGCCTGCCTGCTGCCCGAACAGGCCCGGCCCGGAGCCGGCGGCCGTCTGCCCGAACACGGGGACAGCGGACGGGGCGGTGGCCGCGGGGCCGGCCAGCTGACTGAAAGCGGAGCTAGAGCTGGCGGCGGGCGGCTGAGCGAACACGGAGGCGCCGCAGGTGGCTGTCCCAAACGCCGCCGTCTCCGCGGCTGGGCTCGGAGCTGCACCGGAAACGGAGCTGGAGGTGGCGGGGGGACCCGGGGTCTCAACGGCCACGGGGACCGCCCCCGGGAGGGTGGCCGCGGCGGCGGCGGTCGGCCCGGGCGCCGAGAGCGCGGAAGCGGGGGAGGCCGGCTCCGTCTTGACGTCAGGGCCCGCCGTGGCCGCTGGCGCGCCCTCCGCAGCAGGTGCGGCGGGACCGCCGCTGGACGCCGCGGGGCCCGGGCTGCCGACCGCGGGCTGGGCAAGAGCGGGCTCCTTTTTAACCGAGTCAGAGGTCTGCGGAGGAGCGTGCGGAAGCGGGGCTGACTGCGGCTGCCCCAGGAGGGAGGTTGCGGACGCCGAGGCGTCGCCGTTGTCCGACTTCTCCGACGGAGCCGAAGACGCGGCCTCCTCCGTGCTCTTCCCAGAGGACGCGGGCAGGGTGGGAGCAGCCGCTGAACTCAGGAGGCTGCCAAACGACATCACGGGGAACAACGGGGGGAGGGCGGCGGCGGCGGGAGCGGACGGTGGGGCAGGTGGGGGCACCGAACCGCTCGTCTGTTGGTTTCCGAAGGACAGACCGGTCTTGCTCCCACTTACGGGCAGCCCACCGAAGCTGACGAGCCCAGAGGACCCCGCGCTGGCCAGGGGCAGGGTGCCGAAAATGCCAGTCGAGGAACTGCTAGTGCCGGTGCTGGTGGCGGCTGCCGGTGGGGCCCCTGTGGTGCCGGTCGCAGAGGAGGTCGCGGGGGGCTCTGTGTGCTTCCCTAGCACGGGAGAGCCGGTAAAACTGAAGCCCGAGGGGACGGCGGAAGTCTTGGTTGGCTGTGCGCTAGTTAGGCCCGCGGACGGGGCCTTCATGGCTGGCTTGGTAGAATCATCTGCTTGGCCAACCCGCAGTCCTGAGAAACTTCCCAGAGTCTCTCCAGCCAAAGAGCTCGGAAACAGAAGCTCTCCCAACTTGGATGGCGGCGTTTCCAGCTTGCTAGAGGTGGTGGAAAGAGTGACTCCGGAAGGTGCCACCGGTCTGCTGCTTGAAGGCGCCGACTCCGCTGGAGGGGCGGTGGCTCCGGCGGTGGTCGCCGCGGTCATTCCGGAGGGCGGCGAGCTTTCGGGAACTGTCTCAAAAAAGGGTTTGCCTCCCCCACCAAACGGGAACACGTCGAGCTGGTTTGGCTCTTTAGTGGGGGGTGCTGCCACTAGCAAGAAAGAGAAACGAGAAAACGGGTTGGATTCAGCGCGACATGACCCGTCACATTCCAAGCCCAGTGTCCCCTCGATGTTCAGCCCCAGCGCTGCTCCTCGGGGAAACAGAGTGCAGGCTCCTTCCCAGGGGTTCTAACTCGGAGTCAGCGCACAGGCGAGGAGGGCAAATATCCTTTCCATGGCCATTAGGTCACAACAAGCACACAGCGCTGTCTAAAGACATGAAATTCACACTATTATCCCCAACGAGAAATACAAAGGTATCGTCTCTCGTTCTCCCCTGTGCGCTTTCCTCAATAACATCCGTGACATGGCGCCAGCCTGCGGACCTCTTGGTAGGCTGGGGGTTGATCCAAAATGGAAGTTCCTGCTGTGTTTTCTATGGGCTAAGAAAATGTCAGTCCGCAGACAGTTATTTTTATGCATAGTGAAGGGCTACTTCCTAGTGAGCAGTGTCACAGAGGCAGCATGGCCCGGCGGTCAAGGACAGGGGCTCTGGAGCGGGTGCTCTGCCACATGCTCACTGCACAGCTCTGGACACGCTACTGCACCTCCCTCTCTGGGCCTCAGTTTCCCCCGCTGGAAAATGAACATAGTGATAGCAGCTACCTCAAAGAGCTGTTAGGAAGATAAAATGAAATATACGTAAAGGTCTGGGCAAACAATAGGTGGTCGATAAATAAATAAGAGTAACCCAATCTGATAGTTTATAAAGTAAAATCGACCTATTACGGTGTCTATTGAGGTTTCTGACTCCACATTGTTCTAGGAAGTCTGGCTGTCACAAATTCTTGGGACGGCCACAGAGCCCCAACTTCCTGGGCACAATTTGCTGAGACACTTTGTCCCAACACTGCTGGTGCGCGGAGCTGCCCACGGCTCTGGTTGTTTTCTATTCTCATACTGGTCAAAACGTTTACGGAATCACCACGGCATTTCACTACTGTCGGACGTCTGGCCTCTGACGGTTGTTATTTTGTTCCGCTTCATCTTTTCAGATCACTGAGTGGTTTTTGCTCGAGAAAGCGGGACAGGGGAGGAGATGGGCCTCGAGGGCATCCTGCCACGTCTACGTGGACAAAGCCACACACAAAGCAGGGTTAGGATGTCCGCTGTGCTTTCAGCCTCCTAAGCCTCCCCCCAGATCTTAAAAGACCCCTTTTTTTCCCTAAAACCTCTACCACTCGAGCTGGCAGGGAGGACACACTCAAAAAATGTTTGTTGAATGAACAGATGAAAGATGGTCAATGTGCTGGCCATTATAGGGAAAGTCTGGAAATAACCTAAATATCTGGTGAGTA
Organism: Cryptoprocta ferox; assembly: GCA_028646485.1. Taxonomy (NCBI): domain Eukaryota; kingdom Metazoa; phylum Chordata; class Mammalia; order Carnivora; family Eupleridae; genus Cryptoprocta; species Cryptoprocta ferox. The sequence goes on from CM053568.1 coordinate 4,824,244, forward strand.
AACGGGTTAAATAAATCACAGAAATTATGTAGCCGTGACATGACATTTATAGAAGATTTCCAGTAACACCGGAAAATTCGTAAGAGCCTGTGTTAAAGGAAATAAAGTAGAAGAGGAGATATAAAAGAAATGCAGTAACTGAGGGGTACGACCTATGATTCTAGAATATGCCACTTTCACAGTGAGAGCTTGCTTTTTTAAAATTAAGGAAAAATAAACCTAATTCCTTAAGCGGAGAACTAGAAGGCACTTAAAAACTACATCTGGTTTCTTCACAGGTCCTCGAATTCTCTTCACCATTAAAAACATGCGGGTTGATGATCACACACACAACACCACACAGAGGACGAGGGTGTTTGCTGACAGGTCCCCCACGAGAGAAGACCGATCTGGCCTTGTCAGGATGAGCAGAGGGAGAAAGGAATTCTAATTCACATGTTAACATCCGCATTTAAAACACAGCCTTGCTTTTCCAGAAGCAAATCCTTTCCTTGTTCTTAATTTAAAAAGTCAACAGAAGTCCTCCCCTTTAGTTTCTTAAACACGGGTTATTTCGAATGCACACCGTCAACGCCGAACTTGCTGCCGAGGCTTTAAGCAAGACTCGGCAGCAAGGAAAACGACGACACGTCTGTACAAAAACCCAGCACCTGTTCAGAGAAAACACAAACGAAACGCTGCACCGTGCAGGGAGAGACTGTACCTTGTGCGGCAGTGACATTAGAAGACGGGGTTGGTGTGATTATCCCAAAATTAAAGCCAGTCCTGGGGAGCACAAGGAGACAGGTTAAAAGAGGAACAAACACCGAAAGCACAGTCTTACCCTTTGTGATGTTACGTTTACAACTAATTCGTACGATCGACCTGCTCATAGGGACTCACGACCGAGACGATACACGACCGCAGAGTGAAAGCATGGCTCTCAGAGGCAGGAAGCCGCCCCAAGATCTCTAGGAGGGAGCGGCAATCTGTGGGCGAGGCCAGGAGGCCAAGGAGGCTGTGAAGGCCTCGGCAGGATGGCTGGGCTCTGCAGCCCGGTGGGGACCCATGCTGTGGAAAGCTAAGCTGTCACGGAGACGCCCTGGGCGTGGGCATGGGGGCACGGGGGCTAGGGCAGACGGGGTCGAGGGAGCCGGAGCAGGGAGGACTCCTTAGAACCCACCCTGAGATCAAAGGGCTCGTCAGGAGCACGCCATGCTGCTAGGGGACATGGACATGAAGTAGAAGCCACCGTCTCTGCCGTCTGAACAAAATTCTTAGTTCTTGGCTGGGAAAATCTGGTTCAAAACCTTTGCGGACTCCTTTTATCAACCCCTCTGTCTCCTGATATACGTTTTCTTTAAACCGTGAGTCAAGACACCACGGTCAAAGGAGAAATTCGGCACAAGCATGAACCAGAATAGATGACCCACTGTGATAAAAGCTCAAATGGCAAATTTAAAACTATAGTTTTAAAACATAAAGGGGCCGAGCACAGCAAATACAGTATTGTAAGGACTTAGGTTTTCTAACCCTTCAGTGCTTCCCTCGAATGGACACAAACCATCCGAGAAGATGTATTATAAGCATTTTATCACATTAAAAAAAAATCCTTTCTTTGTCTCAACCTCGGTGAAGAAACTTTATCTAACAGAGATATCTAACAGAGATAAGCCATTGACCCAGGGACCCAAACCTTTCCACCTTATTTTAAAAATGGGAAGAAGAAAATAAAAAACATTAAAAAAAATTTTTAGAATGGGGTGCCTGGGTGGCTCAGTCGGTTAAGTGTCCAGCTTCGGCTCAGGTCATGATCTCATGGTTCGTGGGTTCGAGCCCCACGTCGGGCTCTGTGCTGACAGCTAGCTCAGAGCCTGGAGCCTGTCTTCAGATTCTGTGTCTCCCTCTCTCTCTGACCCTCCCCTGCTCAGCTGTCTCTGTCTCTCAAAAATAAATAAAAAACATAAAAAAAATTTTTTTAAATAAAATAAAATAAAATAAAATAAAAATGGGAAGAAGAGTATTCGTTTACAGAAGTGAAGACTATTAGCGTGTGCGAAAGAAGCAGTAATTCCTGGCACCAACTTACTCTTTCAAAGTGGCTCCAAACGAACTTTGAGAAGGGTAAGACAATGATTTACATTAAGGAGAAAATATTATAATGTCCCCCCTCAAATTCTATTCTAACCCCCTGTTGCTCACAACGTGTTAAGGTAAAGGACACTCAGGAAACATTAACATCAGGGAAGAGACTGTGGTTAATAGGATTCCAGTCACAAAAGCATAAAATGAAAGGGCTTCATTGGCTTTCCTAATGGAACTGAACGTGCAACCTTTCCACGGCACAAAAACCTTCGGACAGGTTTTTATCTCCGCTCCACAGGGACCAGCTCCCCTCCGGAAGGGAGAGGACGCTTGGGCATCCTTCATGGGGTTCAACACAAGTGCCACAGGCACAGAAAAAAGGCAGCCGCCCTCTGAGGGCAATGAAGGCTCCCATGGAATGAGGGTTAGAAGACTCTTCCATTTTTAAACATGACTCAACTTGACAAGTACAGCCAATGGAGCAGGAACATTTCCCCGTTATCTACTTAGGACCCAGATTTCCAAATGGCTGTGGTCTTCCACCACCTCCTCCCAGGGTCACGTAGCGCCCTCTCGAGCAGGAAAGCCAATCCCAACGTCACACCTAGCCCCCAGATGGCGTCAGAATGCAAACAGGTCAGTGTGACAGGCTAGAAGACCACCCCCAGAGTCTGATACAGACCCACTGCTCAAAGAAAAGGAGGCTTATCCTGGAGAACAAAACAAATATATAGTAACACATGTATACACTTGGAAGTGAAAACGGGAAATACAGTTGGCCCTTGAACAAGGCAGGGGTCACAGGCCTCCACCCCCACGCAGCTGGAAATCCGCATAAAACTTCTGACTCCCCAAAACTTAATCATTAATAGCCTCTGAGTGACCGGAAGCTTTACTGGGACCATCAACAGTTGGTTGACACATATCATGTGTACTATATACTGCATTCCTACAATACGCTAAAGAAAAAACATTGTTGAGAAAACCGAAGGGAAATACCTCGATGGTATTATCGGAAGTTACTGGGAAAAAAATCCACGTAGGAGTGGACCCCCACATGGTTCAAAGCCCCGCTGTTCAAGGGTCAAGTGCAGATCTGCATGAGGATAAGCTAGTGCTGCTAACATCAGATGTGTCACTGAAGGTGGTTAAGAACTCTGGGTTCATATACATTTAATAAGCGGACACATATACCTACTGACAGTAAGACAGGGGAGGCTACCTATATGGCCGCTGGCAATCTGCCACAAAATTTAAGTTTGTTACTGACCCTGATGGAGAAAATGAGAAAGGCTTGCTGAACTGCCCAGCAGCAGACGGGGTAGAAGTCACAGCTGTTTCTATCTTGGATGCCCCTGGTCCTGAAATTATGGGAGGAAAAAGAGAGAGAGAGAGAGAGAGAGAGAGAGAGAGAGAGAGAGAGAGAGAGAGAACGTTACAAGAAAACTGTTAGAAACACCGTTCCAGTTTACCATTCTCTGCAGGTCCAGTCTGTGGGCCTCACTGTGCTCTCCGACAGGTCAGGTCGGCGTCAAGGCCCATGAACTTGCTCGCTGGCTCTGTCAGTGTTAATTCCAAACCAAAACATGCCACACTCTCCTTTCCAGAAAAGATACCAAAATAATTTGAGTGCAGTTTAAATCGAAACCTCTGAAAGTAGTTTTATAATTTTATGATATTTAATTTATAATAAAGTTTTATAATTATGGAAATATATACTGAAGGGGGGAAAAAACTCAAAGAGAAAGAGGTTAATATGTGAAATATCTCTGAGCAGTGACTTCATGGCCATTTGCTTTCTCCCTATCTTTCTATATTTCTCAGAGTGCAAGATTTACATTTAACGAATAAAGGCTTTTTTTTTTTTTTAATTACAAAGGTAATATGTGAGTGTTGTAATACAGCAAAATGCAGAAAGCTAAAAGTGCAACCTATTCTCATCCCCATGTTCAATTTCACTGTAACGACTCATTAACAGTTTGGGGCATCATCTTCAATTTTTCCCCAGCTGCTCTACTTTAAAAAGGGGAGGAACAGGGAACGCTACATTTGAAAAGCCCAAACAAATCAAACGTGAAAAAAAAGTACATTGTCCTCCAATGAGTACAGGGTAGATACTAGTAAAAGGATTTTTAAAACTACTAGAATGCAATGCGGTGTGTGTAAGGGAATTCAGTGCAACCCTGGTTATCATCTTGAAAAATCAGAAACAATCTCAACTCTCAGCACAGTATTGGTAAAACTTAATGGGTGCAAGTCCTAGGCTGCGAAGAAAACAAGTGAGGTAGAGCTGTGTCAGATCTGGAAAGATGGACAAAATATTTACTGTAATGGGGGGAGGGCAGTTACCAGGTTACAAATCAACATATACAGGATACACCTATTTTTGTTTGAAAAACAACAACAAAGTGACCTCCAAGATACACAGATTAAATTAAGGGTTGTTATTTTTGGAATATGACTTTAAAGGGCAGCTTTCACTTTCTACATTATAGGTCTCTTCGTTGGAGACGTTTCTGTGCATCTATGGTCGTCTATAATCAGAAAAACAACAAAGGTATTTCCATTCTTAACTAATAAGAGAACTACAGAGGTTTCAGAAACTTTTTGCAAACTTTGACATAGTATCTTCAGGGAAATTTTTCTACTCTCAGACGTCCTTTTCCTTTGGTTATCTAGCATGTGAAAACAGAAGTGAATGCCTAGCCATGAAAGACAGTATTTCATAATCACTGCTGAATGATGCAGGTCAGAAATGTCCTTGCCAAGTCACACCAACTTTTTAAGACATAGGTGAAGCACAATTTCTTAGACTTCCTTGATTCTTAAGTTCAGGAAGGACAAAAACTCTCCGAGGCAGGCCTTAAAAGAAGTCGGGGTGTCTGGTCTTTCAAAAACTTTCCAAAACATTAGCCAAAAATGGAAACAAACTTCTTAATTTGAATCCTTAATAATCCTACCAGAATCTTCCTCTAACAGAACACTTCAGATCCCAGTCAAGAAGGGCTACACAGCTCCCGCCCCCGGAAAGCTCGCACGGTAATGGCCAGCCCCGCGCTAATCCACATTCTGGACACCTGAGGTGTGTGCACTGACAAGCCGAAGGCCTACTTACTGAAGATGAAACCGATATCCAGCCAGACGGCTTTCGATTCTAGAGAAAGTCAGAACGACTGTGCGGCTGGGGAGAAGATGTTGTTAGGAAAGCGGGCGGTCGATGTGGGGGGTTCAGTCTCTGACGGAACTTGCCCAGAGCCCCGCCTGAGAGCATGAGCGAAAACAGATGTCGGAGCCCAGGGAGTGGCGTACACGCAGAACTGCGGGCAGCACAGGGCCCCAGAAGCGAAAGGAACACAGGCCAAGTAAAGGGGCGACAGAGAAGGGGCCGAGGGCAGGGGATGCCGGGAAGACCCCACGTCACCAGCTTATACACAAGAGAGCTCTTCTGCTTCAAGGTGATTTGGACAATGTGGACCCCTTGGTCAAAGCACTGATGGGGACTGTGAAAACTACTGATTTGAGCTAAGAATCACTAAGCTTCAATGGGTACTGGGAACTATGTGAGACCATAAAATTGGACACCGACATTACTACGTCTACTCTGAAATCGTGTATTACCACAGATCTGTTTTCCTTTCTGCATTTTACAAGCTTTAAATTATCACTGTGAACCAAGAGGACTTTTTAGTCCTTTTGGTAGAAGAATACAGTTCATGCTCCATTCCCTTCCCATAACTGTGATTGTCCGGCAAGGCCAGTGAAGACAACGCTATTGCTTTTTTTCAGGAAAAGCATCTTAAGGAAGATTTTTCCCCTACTGCGCACAAATGTCATAAGTCTGCAGAGCTGACGAAGGGCTCACTGATCTCCTGGACATTCTTCACCAACTGAGGCCTTCCAAATGTCTCTGTACGTGATTTCCTACGTCAGCTGCCTCTGTGATCTGGAATACTAAACTCTCCTGTGGAGGGTTTCTTCCACCTTGATTGCCACTAAAATGAAAATGGAAACTGACCTGAAGCTTTATCACCAGATGACAACGGACTGGACACTGGCGTGGGCCCCGACGGCTTTAGGGAATTGAGTAGAGATCCCTGTGACAGAACACAAGCAGAACATCCACGTGAAACCATTTGCCATCCTTCAGAATAAAGAAACATGTAAAATGAGAATATAATTTCAAAGTAAGCAAGCACAAACACTTTAGTTTCATTTTTAAAAAACCTTATAATCCAAGGGCACTATGTTTAAATGCTTGTCATGGGTAAGAGTCTATCAGAGCACGCAAATGAGAATATTCTGCAAGCTCCGACAATGCAGTCTTGCCTACGTGGCTTGTGGCTATTTTCCCAGTGTCCGGCGCAGTGCCCAGCACATAAGAGGCACCGGAGCATCTGGTAATGAACGAAAAAATGAATGAAATGGCTTCTGGCTCTCAATACACTTATAATAAAATTAAAAAGCAAAACGGTTCAACTTCTCCATCTCCAGGCAACGTTCCTTTACTCTTCCTGGTTATGACTTCTGCCGACCCATGTGTTCTCCAAGGTCAGCATGGAAACCTCCAGAAGAATGACCAAACGCTAAATGCTTAAATGCCACTTTAAGTCACAACAAACTAACGGTCAGAGAGCCATGTTGAGAACTCACAAGAGGCAAGTTGTGAGGTTGAATCTCAAACATGATGTGAAACCACTCCTCTCAGAGACAGCTGAGAGTGGCAGAGAAAGCAGGTATTGTGTCTCCGAATGTTTTCTTCTGGATTGTTTCACTGTTCACGATACAACCTATTTCTCTAAGAGGCGATGTTTATCAGGCAAAAGCCTAAATGTACACGTAAGGAATACCACTGGACATGCAAGCTCCGATCCTGAAGGTACTGTGTCAAAGCCACAGACACAGGGGCCGGGCTCCGGCTCTGCCCCAGCATTTCCTGATCGCGTGAGCTTGCATCGGTCACTTGTGCCTCAGCTTCTCGCTAGGGAAACACATTTAAACACCTGCCCCATTCTCCCGCATACCCATACGGTGGTATGGGTTAATGAAGATAATGTTAAGGGTAAGTAAATCACACACCCAAATAACCCAAACAATCCTAAAGTGTTAGAATTAGGATCCAAGATTACTAAGCGCAGAATGTCAAATGGCCCTTATGAAGGCAACCTCGGGCCCTGATGGACTCACTATGTCAAGACTGGCATAAATTATAGGGAAAGGATCACTGGTCTCTGTCAGACTTATAGTTGAAACAAAGGCAGGACTTGAAACAGTACTGTCTTCAGTTTCAAAGACAGACGTCGCATGGACGTTCACGGGAGCAAAAATCACTTAAGTCACCTGTTTCGCCGGGTTGGCGGCTGCTGGAGCCATCGCGGGGTGAGGTGTCTTGGCTGCAGAGTACGGCACTGAAGAGCTGAGAAACACAAAAGCGTACATTCAAGAGAAAGGCACGGGGGTGAAAATGACCTTCATCTCTGTGCCTACCTTCTAGCCAATAAATGACACGAATGTTGGGTAGAATCTGTTTGGGACTCTACCCAAAATCATCTGACACTTTTCTGAAGAATAACTTGTTTACATGAAATGTGCGTCTTCAGCGTAACAGTTAAATGTTGAGCTTAAGCCTTTTTCTCTTCCTGCAATCCTGAGACAAAAAGTTAAAACTATTCAGAAGGAGAGCTTTTTTCCTTACCTGGAGAGGAAGCCTCCTCCATCCTCTCCCCTCCCGCCCCCCATCCCCAGTTCTACACTCCGGGGAGTCTAGAACTCACACGCCTGATACTCTTTTCCAAGCCTGAGTCTAGACATGAGTCTAGAATTGTGCCTGATTCCCTTTTCCAAGCCTGGGAAAATGTTCAACTGGACTCAGGGGATGTACACGATCTGCTGTGATAAATGGCTCCCAAGTGTTTCTCAAAGAGGAGACATTCAGCTTCTCATGGCAACCACCCCCAAGAGCCCAGTGCTCACCAGGTCATCGTATGAGAGATTCAAATGTACCGCTGTTCCATACAACCTGCACCTTTGCCTGAGTGTGAAAAGTGTGTCCGCTATTTGTAGGAAAGAGATCTTACATTAACTCAACGTAGTGTGTGCAAGGAACGGTTATTCCAATAATTATTTAGTGTTAACGTGTGCGGGGGAAAAACCCGCCTGCTGAATGCAATCAAGGGTAAGCGTTCTATTCTTGGCTCCTGGGAGCAATTCACTTATCTGTCCTCAGTCCGAAGCGACTCTGACTGGTTAGTGGAGCAGTAGTGGATGTAGGATCTGGTTTTCCTTTTGTGAATTCCCCCTAGACTAGGGAGGATCGCTATTTTTCCATCAAAAAACTAACATGGAAGAAGAAGACAAAAATAAGCCTGTGCCTCACAGAAGAAAATCACCAAATGATTTAACAATCTTATAAGCACCTCACAAATGCAGAGACCTCCCCAAACTTTATTAGATTGAGACAGGAAAAAACGGAGTTATTTCCAATGAAACAAATCCCCTTTGCTTTTCCCTGAAGATAGAAGAAGCCATAAATGTGCTCTCCAAAGAAACACGTCTCTGCTCCCCTGAGATGTCCCACCACAGGAAGGAGGAGTGTGCGAGCGAGGCTTCTGGGGCTGAGAAAGCCCCAGGCAGACATGGCAGACCTGGGTAAAATGTGGTTTGAGCTCATAAAAATCACAAGGGAAAGGAAAATCTTTTATGCTTTCCCAAAGACAAACAAAAAAGAAACCGTGAGTAAAAATAAAAGCAGCAACGTATCCAACGTTGGAACATTTTCTTGCGCCCCAAACTTAGTTATGACGCAATGGTACATTAAATCACGCGTGACATAGGTGGAGTCTAATTATGGTTCCAGTTGCCCGTGATAATGCTATAAAATCTCTTGGGTGTTCTAAATCCCCAGACACACATTAGGAATTCACGGTACCCACGCGCCGGGCCACGTGACAGCTCTGCAGAGAAATGCTGGTCAGCGCGGTGGCTGACAAACCAAAGGACTGCGCTGGGTCTGTCGTGACCCAAGAGAGCGACCGAACAGAGGGATGACTGAATTGCACTTTCTGGGAGTGCAGGCCTGAGAGGGACGATCGGAACCTCACTGGAGGTCGTGCTCCGTTCCACAACCTCAGGAGTCAGAGGACCACAAGCGGAAGGAGCACTGCACCGGTGCTCCAAAGAGACATCCCGACTGCCCAGGCCTGCAAACGGCATCGACTTGCCGGCGATGCCGGAGCGCTGTTTTTTTTTTTTTTGTTTTTTTTTTTTTAAGTTTTTTTTTGAGAGAGAGAGAGAGCACGCACAAGTGGGGGAGAGGCAGAGAGAGAGGGAGAGAGGGTTCCAAGCATGCTCTCCCTGTTGTCCGTGCAGAGCCCATCGCGGCAGGGGGGGCGGGGGGGCTTGATCTCATGAACCGTGAGATCACGATCTGAGTGGAGATGGAGAGTCGGACGCTTCACAGACTGAGCCACCAGGCACCCCTCGAGTGCCGCTTTAACACGCGTGAGTGAGTAACAGGGTCACACAGGTCTCGGAGAGTGGTTCCTGGAGAAACTCCCTTCCGACAGAATGCGAGTTCTCTGGCTTCCCACACCCCCAGCCCACGCTGATAAAGATTAACCAACTGCACAGGAAAACACCAGCTACCATAAACGCGGGAAAACGTCTCCAAGAGCCTGGGGCACGGAGAGCCACTCGGCTCTCTGCCGTCTGTCACACCCCAGTGGCGCCACCGTACGGCAGGCTGATACTCGCACGCTTCGGGGTGCGTGCTCCACGCTCGGCTGTAAGACTGAACCGTAAAGACTGTGAGGCATTAAAATGTCACCTGGGCCCTCTCTTAATGCTCCTTTAAACGTTAATGAACTTCACCAAGGTAAATATACTGTTGTGAAAGGGGCCGATGACTCATTCTTTCACCCTATTTCAACATTTTTCTTAACGTGATCTCTAGACCCAACATGGGGCTCAAACTCACGACCCTGAGATCAAGAGTTGCGTGCTCCACCAATAGGAGCCAACCGGGCGCCCCTATTTCAACATTTTAAAGGGTTTAAAAACAAGGAAGTTGGCTATGCTCTATTTTGATACATCTTTTTTTTTTTTACTTAAAAAATTTTTTTTAAATTTATTTTTGAGAGACAGACACCGTGAGCAGGGGAGGGTCAGAGAGAGAGGGAGACACACAATCTGAAGACAGGCTGCAGGCTCTGAGCTAGCTGTCAGCACAGAGCCCGATGCAGGGCTCAAACCCACGAACTGTGAGATCATGACCTGAGCCCAAGTGGGATGCTTAACCGACTGAGCTACCCAGGCACCCCTATTTCAATAAATCTTAATCACGAGTATCTTGTTATGTACTCACAAAGGACACAGCGGATCTAAACCATGAAATCTACTCAAGTTAACCAATGAACTAGGATTTTTTTTGGTAAAAGTTTAAAGAGAGGGAAGGCAAGTAAGGAGAAAGGACCACATCTCAAGGGCAAATGAAGAAACAGACAAACTAGCAATCAGGAGAGAAAAAGAAAGAAGACGGTAGAAGATACGGAAAACAGAAGCTATCAGCCCATTTTCTCACCTACCAGATGGGCAGCCACCGTGAAGTCTGATAATAAATGTGACACTCCGGGCAGAGATACGGGCAGGCAGGTCACCGTACACTGCTTGTGGGAAGACAAATAAATGGGCCAACAACAGTCACAATTCCACACACAGGTATATCCAAGCACACAGATGCCTCCTTGGCCTTGGCAGTGCCACGTTGGAGAATTTATCCTACAGCTACAGCTGCTCCAGGGTGCAGTGCCCAATGTGCCCCATTACTTGTTCTGTCTGGCACTGCTCATAACAGTGCGAGATGAGCATCCCCGATGTCAATCAGTGGAGGGGAAAAAAAGAGCTATCAGGTCATTTTTAGGAGTTTCTTATGTCTGTCAGTGAAGATTGTGACTGCTGACCACTGTCCCCTATTGGTCAATTTTATGTCCTTGAAGACTCAGATATTTTCCAAAATATCATTACAAGTCTTCGAACTCAAACTGCAGTTTTGCATGAATGTCCAGATGCCAGATAACTTAAATAATGTAAATTCGAGCTGCATTAGAGCTCTGAAAAAGAGCTATGTTAAAATGTAAACATAGGATTCCGTTAAGAATTTATAAGGACATGGAAAACGTCCACAACTAAGTTTCATGACAAAGCTGAAACAGGAAGTTACAAAGAAGCACGTATTCAAACTTTATTTTAAGAAACGAAATTTTCACAGAATAAAGATGAATCATATGTAAATGGTGACTGAACATTATGGTGAGAATACAGATGATTTTAATTTTGTTCTTTCTAACTATCTGTCTTTTATAATGTCTACAATGAACATTTATAAAAAGAAAAACCTAAGGATCAAAGTCTTTTTAATAAGGTTATGGTCCTTACTACAGTTATATGTTTAAAGTGGGGCAACATCTTTAACTCAGTGAAAGAAAAAACTGTCAACCTAGAATTCTTGGTGAAAAGATCTTTTAAAAACAAAGGTGAAATAAACTCTTCGGCAGACACACAAGAGCTGGAAGAATGCAGATCTACACCTGAAGAAATGGTAGAGGAAGCCCTTCAAGCAGAAGGAAACCCAAACAAAGAAATGAAGGACACCAGAAATGATAAAACCATCTGTGTAAGCAAAAGAAGTTTTCTTCTTCTATTTAGCGGTGTCTGGGTGGCTCAGTCCGTTAAACGTCTGACTCCTGATATCCGCTCAGGTCATGATCTCACGAGTCCTGACTTCGAGCCCCGCCTTGAGCCCCACTGTCAGCACTGCTTGGGCTTCTCTCTCTCCCCCTTTCTCTCTGCCCCTCCCCTGCTCATTCCCTCTCTCTCTCTCTCTCAAAAATAAGTGAATATTTTAAAAAATCTATTTAAAAGATAATCAACTATTTATGTACAACAACGTATCGTGGAATTGATAACACAGGTAGAAGGAAAACGTACAAACAATGATGATACTGCAAAGGTGGGCAGGGTAGAAATTGAAGAACACCGCTCTAAGATTCTTATGTGGTATTTTAGTGGTACAATGTCACTTGGAGACAGACTGGGGTAAGTTCAAGATGAACACTGTAAACCGTAATGCAATCCCATAATTAACACACAGTGTTATAGCTGATAAACCAACGGAAAAGACAAAAGAGAAATCATAAAAAATATTCAACCCAAAAGAAGTTGCAGAAAAAGAGGAAAAATGGAACAAAGAGAAGATGAGACAAATAGAAAGCAAACAGCATTATGCTGATTAAAACCCAACATGATAAAATCACATTGAATGTAAATGGTCTACGCACTCCAATTAAAAGTCACAGATTGGGGTGCCTGGGTGGCTCAGTCAGTTAAACGTCCGACTCATGGTTTCAGCTCAGGTCATACATAGCTCATGGTTCATGAGTTCAAGCCCTGTGTTGGGCTCTTCATTGACAGTGTGGAGCCTGCATGGGATTCTCTCTCCCTCTATCTCTGCCCATTCCCCACTCTTTCTCAAAATAAACTTAAAAACAAAACAAAACAAAACAGTAAGTAAAATGAATCTTGACCCTTACTTAACACCAACACAATTGAATGGGGGGAGAGAAGAGTCTTTCCAACAAACGGTACTGGGACAACTGGATATCCTTTTGCCAAAGAATGAAGTTGGACCACAACGTCACACTATTTACAAAAATCAAAGACCTGAATGTAAGAGCTAAAACTAAAACATTTAGAAGAAAACATAGGTGTAAATCTTTGTGACCACTGATTGGGCAATGGTTTCTTAAATATGATACCCAAAGCACAGGCAGAAAACAAGAAAAAAATTAACTGAACTTCACAAAATTAAAACTTCTGTTTCAAAGGACACCATCAGGAAAGTGAAAAGCCATCTGAAGAATGGGAGGCAAATAATCCATTTTAAAAATAAGCAAAGGACTGGGGAGCCTGGGTGACTCAGTCGGTTAAGCGTCTGACTTCAGCTCAGGTCAAGATCTCACAGTTCGTGGGTTCGAGCCCTGCACTGGCCTCTGTGCTGCCAGCTCAGAGCCTGCAGCCTGTCTTCGGATTCTGTGTCTCCCTCTCTCTCTGACCCTCTCCTGCTCGTGCTGTCTCTCTCTCTCTCTCAAAAATAAGTAAAAACATTTTTTAAAAATTAGAATTAAAAAAAAAATGAGCAAAGGATTGGGGCATCTGGATGGCTCAGCTGGTGGAGTGTCCGACTTCGGCTCTGGTCATGATCTCGAAATTCATGAGTTTGGGCCCTGAGTCAGGCTCTGTGCTGACAGCTCTGTCTCCCTCTCTCTCTGCCCCTCCCCTGCTTGTGCTCCGTCTCCCTCTCTCAAAAACAAATAAACATTAAAAATAAAAAGAGAAACAGAAGCTTCCTGCCGAAACCACAGGTCATCACAACTGTTTTTCAAAGCCCACAGAATTCTATACTAAAAAAAGGTAAACTTTACTATAAATAAATTATGCCTCAATTTAAAAATTTTGCTGAAGTTAAAAAACACAACAAATCAGATCAGGTCACACAACTGCCCCAAAGCATCCAACAGTCAGCAGCCAGGTCCTGACTGAAGTTCGCTAGATGTTACAGGACACAGGACTCCACACCCACCTGCTCCCTGCCCTGGTCTCCCTGCGGCCTCCCTCCCGCCGCCCCGGCCACCGGCGGCCTCCTGGCTTTCCTAAACCTGCCAGACTCGCTCCTGCTACAGGCCCTGTGCCGGGAGCTTTCTTCCTTAAGATGTTCACGAGACCTGCTCCCTGGCCTTTTGGTCTTTACTCAAATGTCAAGTGTCAAAAGCCACCAGAAGGCATAATTTCACATAAGACAGGAAGATGAGGCTTAATGGTGAAAGCAAAAATGGTCGGGTGTTTCTGAGACACTTGAGTCATTAAGCCACAAAGGAGAAGCACCCTCCGTGGCCAGCCTCTTTAAAACTGTAGCCCAGGGGCGCCTGGGTGGCTGAATCGGTTAAGCGTCCGACTTCGGCTCAGGTCATGATCTCGCGGTTCATGGGTTCGAGCCCCGCGTCGGGCTCTGTGCTGACAGCTCGGAACCTGGAGCCTGCTTCCGATTCTGTGTCACCTCTCATTCTCTGCCCCTCTCATGCTCTGTCTCTCTTTGTCTCAAAAATAAATAAACTATATAAAAAAAATTGTTTTTTAACTGTAGCCCGGACCCGGACAACAGCCCTTAAATCCCTTCCCTACTTCGGTGTCCTCCATCACACCTGTCACCATCTTAAATACGTCCTGTCTTATTCATTTCACTTACTGTTTGTCTCTCCATGATCAGGGCAGAGGTGGTTGGTTGGTTGTTTTGGGCCTGCTTTGTTTAAACACTTTATCCCCAGCCCCTAGAACAGGGTATAAAGTATTTAATGAAGCATTCATTGAAAGAAGTAAACGAACGCCAAAATTCCTGAGAGAAATGACGCGTCAGGTGTGTTTTGGTAAAAAACCAACCACCAGATCGGCAATCCCGCCACGTTCGGCCCCGTCTTCGTGCTCCGCCTGCCGCCAGGCCTCTAGCCGCACCGGCCTTCTTTCCACCCCGCCTCAGACACGCTCTGTCCTGTCCCAGGTCTGGGCTTCCACACATCCTGCGCCCTCTGTCCAGAGCACTCTTCTCTGCCAGAAGCTTCTGGTCACTGTTCCCTTTCAGCTGAAGCATCTCTTCCTTACCAACCTCCCCGTCAGCCCAGACTCCATCAGGACGCCTCATTCTATGCTTTCTCAGCACCTTGCACTTCTCCATCTGACCTAACTGTACTGCAATCAAATGACTCCGCGGGTAACTGCCAATTCACTGGCTGCCTTGCTAAGATCTAAGCGCTGTGAGAGCGGGAACCTGGTGTGTCCTCTTCGCTACTGCATCCCTAACACCCAGGGCAGTGTCACACTCACAGCAGGTCCCCTGTGAGAATCTGCTGAACCCAAAGGGACTGAGCAGCGCGGAGGAATCAGAATAGCCACGGGCTCGCACTGGATAAACCCTCTTCCCTAAAACAGGACCGGTAGTCAAAAGATGTAATGGCTGAAGCCAGTGAACATGAGATACACCAATGGCAGAAATATAGAAGCTCATCTTATGATAAATCTGAGAAACAGCCAAAAAAAGTAAATGCAAAGTTGAGTACCTAAAATACACTTAAGGCTTAACAGAATCTGAAAGCGACTTTATAATGAACGTATTTCTTTCTCCAGCTTTCTTACTGGGAGAGGCGGGCTTGCATTTATCAATTATGCTTAGAGTTAACCTATTACTCAACAAATGGTTATTAAAAAGGAACTACATTCCAGGCACCGTGCTGGGCATGCAAGTTCAATAACTGTACTAGAGCCCAGTCCTGTAGAGAAGGAAGAGAAAGTTTCTTCAAGATTCCTTTTGATTTTTCTTGTGTCTATTTTTCTTAAGGCAGAGAAGAGCACAAACTGAGAAGTGCTCCTCCGAAAAAGCCCTTATCAAAGATCTGCTCAGACAAACCATTTGAGGAAACAAAGTTTAAGAAGGCTAAGTGAAATCACTAAGAGGTGCTTCTCCATGGTTAATGGCTGAAGTATCTCAGAGACACCCAACCATATTGCTTTCACCGTTAAGCTGGGTTTTCCTGCCTTATGTCATATTCCGCCTTTTGGTGGCTTTTCTCTGCCTTCTCTACATGAGGGATCTGGCTGTAATTCCCAAACTCTAATGCACAGTTCTTTCCCTTGGGAAGTTCACAGCAACCACAAATGCCATCTGGGTATAAACAGCATACCAAAGCGTCAAGGTCACTACAAGATAGGAAAGTGGGTAGGCTTGTTTTTGGCTGTTAGCATAGCCCTGCGATAAGTAAGAAATCCCTGGAGCGGGCAGTGTTGACACGTGGACCAATGTGGAGTAAAGAGAAGGCCAGGGGACCAGTGAAACAGGGCCACTTGATGAGGCCAAAACAGAGCAGCCAGCAGACCGCTCCGCGGGGATGGCAGACGGGCCTGGTGCGGAAAAAACCCGGGGCCTGCGGCTGCTCTTTCTACCGCTGGACCGATCGCCAGATCCCAACTCCCTGGGTGACGCTGGTCTTCACCATCCCTACGTTCAGACTGAAGACATGCCCCCTCAGCTCTTCCCCGTGCCCGGGAGAGGGTGCCGTGGACCGGAGAGCTAACCTAAGAGAAGCTAAGGCTCTGCCAGCAAGTCCGCGTGACAGCAGCACTGCTGCCCCCTGCAGGCAGTTCCTCGCTATTACAGAAGAGCTCACTGGGCTTCAACATCCTGGAAAGCAGTAAACCTACCCCATGGCGGCAGAGGGGGCTCCAGGATTATTCTTCAGTTCCTGCACGTTTACCACCTGAGGGACATTCTTCAGGGTCGATTCAGTCAAAGTACTTACAGCTATTTAAAGAGAGAGGAGAGGGGCATATTAATTGCAGGAAAGGATCAAAAATTCCAGCCATATATAAACAAATAACCAGGACACAAATTCAAGCTGGATGTAATCTTATCACAGAAAGGAAATCTACTCCGAGTGGCTCCGCAAGCGCTGCCTATGACCAGTTCACTAGACTTTCGTCCGTAAAGGCTAACGCGGCGATCTTTAAGAAAACTCGGTATCGCAACAGGACGGGCGCCGGGGTGGCGTCTGGTTCTGAAACGTACCAGCTGGGTAACCCTCCCCTCGCGCACCTGACGTGACTCAGGAGCAAAACGGGCAGCCGAACACTCAGCTCCAGGGTGGCTGGGGATCCTTATGACACTATCAGGCAATTTTAATGGTATTAGATGATCCAACAGCAAAGATTAATTTGGGGCTTAAAGCAGACATCGTTCAAAAGTAGGGATCAACAACGTCATCAAAAAACCACTGATTTCCCACTTGACTGAATAGGGTGGGTCTAATACCTTCCCTTAAAATGAAAAGGCTTTGGATTTAGTCTCTGCCTTCTTGGGACCCTCTCCCCAGAACGGGGTGGGGGTGGGGGGCCTGTCCCCTCGACGCTGTCTTCTGAAGGGCAGCAGAGAGAGCCAGCTGTTGCCTGGGACCTGTTGTGCCGGCCGGTGACCGCCACGGCTCCCGGTGGGTCTCTGCAGAGTGCGGGGCGGCCTCTTACCTGGGGCCTGACTGGCCATCTGCCTTCTGAGTGCTGCCGCGGCGGCCGCCTGGGGAGCCGGGACGGGGTGGGAAGGCCCAGGTGCGCCGTGTTTCACGGTTTTTGTGGCAAGCATTGTGCTATCAGCCCCTTGAGGAATAAGCTTGCCAGGAGATGTAGACACTGAAGGAAAAAGAACCCAAGTGAGAGAGTGGGTCAGAGAGGAGGGCACAGAAGTGAAGATGGCAAATCTTCCTGTGTGAGGTCGCAGGGAAAACGCTAAGGTTAAAAGGCTTCAGCATGAACACAGGAAAGTACCAATAAACTGCCAGGCTGGCGCTTCTATCTTCCAAAGATGCCATGTGCAATGTGCCCGCCTACATCTACCAGCTACAGCACTCGACACAAGCATTTCCTCTGACACAGACTGAGACAGAACTTTTATGCCAACACAGGTCAACTCCTCGCTCTCCTCTTGTAAAATCTCTCCATTCTAGCGCCTCCCGATCAGTGTTTGTTCTCTGTTAGAAGTCATTTCAGTGCGGGGTGCCTTGGTGGCTCGGTTGGTTGAGTGGGTGACTCCTGATTTTGGCTCAGGTCATGATCTCATGGTTGTGAAATCGTGCCCTGCGTCGGGCTCCATACTGAGCATGGAGCCTCCTTAAGATCGATCTCTCTCTCTCTCTCCCTCTGCCCCGCTCACGAGTGCTCTCAATTTTGCTTCGATGCGAAATCCTGATGCTCTTGTACTGAAGGTGTGACAGTCCAACAGTGGTCACCTCTGTGAGCCAATACTAACAACAAGCATGGCAGCTGGCAAGTTCCAGGGCCGAATATGGCTAAAACGAGCTGAAATGAGCTAGGATTTGAAAGGCATGCATATGGAGATCTGGCTTTAGAGGGAGGCAAACAGCCTCCTCCTCATAAACCTGAAAACACTGTTGTTGTTGTTGTTGTTTCTATGTATGTTTACACGTTACATGTCTACACCCAACGTGGGGCTTGAACTCACGACCCCGAGATCAAGAGTTGCTCACTCCTCTGACTGAGCCAGCTGGCCACCCCAACGCCTGTTTTAGAAACACAAGCTAGACTCAATAGGGACGCTGTGTCAGTGTGAGCCCGGCAGGGTCCCTCCTTGCTACCTCTTTCAAGGGGACCCACCTCCTTTGAATTTGTCTTCTAATTTCTGCAATACCAGCAGAGATGGGCTGGACTGGACCTACTGGTGTGACCGTATAAAAGCCGGGCACAGTCCCTCCATCGGATACAAACCCGATGGGGTTCTCACCGCTTACTTACTTGAAGTTCCCATCGCGCCGGGCGAACCATGAATCAGATGAGATTTAGCAAAAGGCGCTGCCTGCGGCAAGACGCCGGGCTGGATGGAAGGGGTGCGAACCACAGGCGCGTGCCGAGGGACCTGCACCGCCGCGTCCTCGTCCTTGCAGGACGCCCGCGTGTCTTCGCTCTCCAAAGACTGGGAAATGGACGATGTGGAGCTGGCTTCGTCCAAGTCTTCATAGTACCTCTGAGACAG
The DNA here is from genome assembly GCA_028646485.1 of Cryptoprocta ferox. Lineage (NCBI taxonomy): Eukaryota > Metazoa > Chordata > Mammalia > Carnivora > Eupleridae > Cryptoprocta > Cryptoprocta ferox. The sequence continues at coordinate 4,842,941 of CM053568.1, forward strand.
GAAGGCTGACCGAGACAGGCTGGCTACCAAGCCCGAAACAAAACACAAGAGAGACGATTCAAGCGAGTCTGAAAGCTCTGTGATTTTCACTGTCGACAGAGAAATGTCCAGCTTAAAAACACTTTGGTTATGACTTCTTTTAAGTGGAAGGAGCCGTGGTGGAAGGTGAACACATATGGTTTTGAGTCTTTGCTCAAATGAAGCTTTGAAAACCCGAGCTGCGCACGGACAGGAACATTTGAACCATCAAACAAATAAATAAACGTGAAGTAAGAGACAGAATAAATGCTGTGCAAATGCAGGACACCTCGAGCCCCCACCGGCAGAGTGACAACAAACCAGGAAAGTACCAGACAAGCTTCCACTGAAGAGTCACTTTTCGGCAACAAACTTTTAAGAACAGGCCTCGCACGAACTGGGGAGACTGAATGTCCTCAGTCCTGGTGCCTCCAACATGCCCAACCATCGACTGATTTTTTTGAATCAATTAGGTTAAAAAAAAAAAGTCACTGAAATTAATCTTGACTTTCCCTTTTTTTTTTCCTTCCATTAAGTGATGATGAAAGGCTTCATGCCATTTTGGAATACATTTTTACTTCCTGTATACTAGAAAAACCATACACCAAACAAAAGACCCAGCCCTTTCTCGAATTGTTTAAAACCATTGCTAATTATTAACTGACTTACTGCCCCATGGGCCCATCGGTCTGCAAGATTTTGTCGCAATAAGCAACTGAAAACCAATGCGACCTCCTGGGATGCTGCACTAGTCAATTTGGGGGCCACGGGCTAGATGTGATTACGTAGGACAAAAATAACTGAAAGTAATTAAGTGAAAATTTCAAGTCATCAGCTTCACCAGCCACATAACAGCTACATGTGGCCACCATACTGGGGTGCGCAAACAGAGTATTTCCTCATCGACGAAAGTTCTGTTGGACAGCAAGCACTTGGCCAGAGTATTTCCGTGCAAGTACCTATGCCACAGGGTCACTTGGAAATTCCATCCCAAACCACCAGCACTGCTCGTAAAACTGCAGTGCGTGTTTTCTGAGAACTTACTTGGTGGCAGAAGCTGCAAAAGGGATCTACGTAAATTATCCCACTTAATCCTAATCACCATCCTAGAAATTAAAAATTGCTATGATTGCATTTCATAACTAATGCTTAGAAAGGGTGGGGCGCCTGGTGGCTCAGTCAGTCAAGCATCTGACTCTTGGTTTCAGCTCAGGTCAGGGTTTCAAGGCTTCACGGGTTCAGGCCCTGCATCGGGCCCGGTACTGGCAGTGCAGGGCCTGCCTGGAATTCTCTCTCTCTCCCTCTAAGCCCCTCCCCCACTGTGCTGTCTCTGTCTCTCTCAAAATAAATAAATAAAGTTGACCATGTTCTAAACAATATAACCTAAGACTGAAGCATGTGTTAAGCAGAACTGTGACCCCCTGACCTTTGCCCCTGGTGCTACACTCATGGTTATGCTTCGTTAGATGGTAAAGGGATGCTGCAGACATAATGAAGGTTACTACTCAGTTGGTCTTAAAATAGGAAGGCTGCCTGGACTATCTCGGGGGGCCCAGTATAAAATCTCAATCCCGTAAAGGCAGAGGAAGGAAGTCAGAGAAGAGGAAGTCAGAGAGCTGAAGCACAAGACCTCAACATGCCCTCGCTGGCTTGCAGACCAAGGGGCTGGGAGCACACCGCAGAGGAACACGGGCCAGTCCTACAGCTGCAAGGAACTGGATTGTGCCATCAAGTGGAATGAACTTAGAAGCGGACTCTCCCCCAGAACCTCCAGACAAGAGCCCAGCCAACATCGTGACTTCTGCCTGGGCGCCCTGAGCAGAGGACACGGCCGAGCCCCTCTGCACTGGGACTTCGGCCCCACACAGCTGTGAGATCATCAATGGTGGTTTCGGCCAATAAACCTGTGGTAACTTATAAGAGCACGTGCAGAAAACACACACAAACCTCACGTTTTCTTAGGACCACCTTGCTCTAACAAAGTTCTCTAAAACCTTGGTTCCTGACAGGTAATAGCAACAAAAGACGATTCACATCCACTGCCTTCAAGAAATGGATAGAGAGAGACTGATGCAACTATGGAACTCCCAAGGCCTGATATAACCCGGGAGTCCTCGTAGTTTCTTCCTTCATCTTTGTGCCGCCATTCGCTGACCCTGGATGGAGAGAGATCCACTGGGTGAGATATACAAGGGCTATGCTCACTCACAGAGGTCGGGAGGCTGGACGGCCCAGTCTCCCAGTGGTGCTGTCTTCACAGCGGATGCGCGCTGCTCTCTGCCGGGCCCAAGGATGCAGCTACCTCCTGGCATTAGAAAAGGGGCCCCACTGAAACCTAAAGAATCTTATTCAGCGTAAACTAACTCAGATTAGAAAAGGCAGAACGCCATGTTCACAAAAAAAAAAAAAGACAAATCATATCAGTAGACATAAACCTCGTGTCTCGTGGGGAACATACAGAAAGCGTCCCCTTGAGCTCAAGACAAGGATGCCCACTCACCACTTTAACGGACTCTGCACTGACCGTCTTGCCAATGAAAGAAGGAAAGAAAAAATAAAGGACCAAAAAAGCAGAAACAAAAGTGTTAGTATCTATGGAGAATGTAACTATTCCCATAGAAAGGCCAAGAAATAGCTACAGACATTATATGAATAAATGAGTTTACCTAGGCTGTTGGATACAAGGTCCAACATACAAAAATCCAATATACTTCTATTATCACATCTAACCTAAAACATAAAATGAAATTTAATGAAAAAAATCCACCATTATAAGAACATCAAAAATATTAAACTCTTAGGAATAAATCTAACAAAAGATGTGTATGTCCTTCATGACGAGAACACGTAGAGAAATTAAAGATCCAAATAAACATACACCATGTTTAGGAACTGAAAGATCAATACCGTACAAACGTCAATTCTCTCAAATCAGTCTAGAGATTTTATACAATCCCAATCGAAATCTCAACTTTTCTTCTAGGGTCGAGGGATGCAGAATTTAGCAAGACAATGCCAATATTAATACGAAAACGGAAAGCACCAGGAAGAGCCAACACATTCTAGATCATAGAACAGCAAACTAAGACCATGGGCCAGCTACCTATTTTTATAAATAAAGTTTTATCGAAACACAGACAAATCCATTCATTTGTATACTGTGTACAGCTGCTTTCTCATCACAAGGGCAGAGCTGAATCAGGTACAACAGAAATCATGGGACCAGCACGCCTAAAATATTTACCACCTACACCTTAAGAAAAAGTTTGTCAACCCCTGTCCTAGACTGTAGAACTTTCTGTGATGATGAAATTACTCATCTATGCTTCCCGTTACAGGAAACACTAGCCACATGTACCTACTGAGCACCTGAAATGTGGCTACTGGATTTTCATAACTGAATTTTTAACTTGATTTAGTTTTTATTAATTTAATTTAAGCAGGCTACTGTATTAGCACTATTAGCACAGCTTTGGAATTTACAAGAACAGTGCTGAGGCTTTATTTTAGAAGCAGTTAATTAAGGTAACATGGTAGCAGTGGTTTCTAATCAGCGGATGAGACCAATAGACCTACATACAAGGAAAACTGATTTATAACAAAGGTGGCCACAAAGCAGGGAGGAAAGGAGTCCTTTCAAGAACTATTACTGGGATGATCCGTAACTACATACAAAACACGTACGTTGTAGGCACAAGTCCATTCCAGACAGTGTAAACAAACATGGTGTGTCCACACTGTAGACTTCCATTCAGCAGTTAAAAGGAAGGAACTACCTATGAATGGACGCATCATGCGGGAGCCTCAAAAACATACTAAGTGAAAGAAGCCAAACAGAAAAACTACATACGATTTCATTTACATGCAATTTCTGAAAAAGGAAGAGCCACACAGAAAGAAAACACATCAGTGGTTGCTGGGGGCAGAGGACGGGATGACTACAAACCAGCAGGAGAGAACTTCCTGGGTGGTGGAAGGGTTCCCAAACTGGAAAGTGGTGACGGCTATACAATTCGGTAAGGTTAGTAACAATCATCAAACTCTACGCTTATAAAAGATGAATTTGATAATATATAAACTACACCTCAATGCAGTCGTTTAAACGAAAAGGAGAATGACAACTTAATGCGATGTCCAATCCTAAACCGGATCCTTGATTTTTAACAAAGAGTCCCTGTGAGGATCCGAAGAGTGACAGCTGACAAACTGGTGGGAATGGACTGCATACTGGGTAACACTGTTCTGTCAAAGTTAAATTTCCTACCTCTGACCGTTGTATTGTTGTGTAAGAGGACATCTTGTTTTTAAAAGGCACACGCTGGATAGTTTAGGAGGAGCGAGTCCTGTCTGCAGCTTATTTTCAAATCGTTCATGAAAAACAACAGAAAGACCTACACTCTAAAAATTACAAAACACTGATCAAAGAAAATGAAGACAACACTAAGAAATAGACATTCTACGCTCATGGACAAGAGGAACAAGTAATGTCAAAATGGCTATCCTACCCAAAACAATCTATACATTTAATGCCACCAGCATTTTTCACAGAACTAGAACAAACAATCCTAAACTTTGTATGGGTCCACAAAAGACCTCGAACAGCCAAAGCAATCCTGGAAACGAAAAACAAAACTGGAGGCATCACAATTGCAGACTTCAAGTTATATTACAAAGCTAAAGTAATCAAAGCAGTATGGTACCAAAAAAAAAAAAAAAAACCCCCAAAAACAAAAAACAAACACACACGCACAGAACAAAACAAAACAAAAATCCAAAAAACAGTATGGTACTAACACATTAAAACAGATACACAGATCAATGGAACAGAATAGAGAGCCCAGAAATAAACCCACAATTATATGCTCACTTAATCTTTGACGAAGGAAAAGAAGGATATGCGACGGTAAAAAGACAGTCTCTTCAACAAATGGTGGTGGGAAACTGAACTGCTATATGCAGCATAATGAAACTAAACTACTTTATTACACCACACACAAAAATAAACACAAAAAAAGGGAACCCAGGTGGCTCAGTTGGTTGAGCATCTGACTCTTGACTTCAGCCCAGGTCATGATCTCCGGTCATGGTCTGCGGATTTGAGCCCTGTGTCGAGCACTGCGCTGACAGAGTGGGGCCTGCTTGGGATTCTCTCTCCCTCTCTTTCTGCCTCCCCTCTGCTCATGTGTGCGCACACGCGTGCTCTCTCTCAAAAATAAATAAAATTTTAAAAAAATAATAAACTCAAAACAGATTAAGGACCTCAATGTGAGACCGGAAGCCATAAAAATCCTAGAAGAGAGCACAGGAAGCAATTTCTTTAACTTCATCCATAGCAACATCTTTCTACATAGGTCTCCTGAGGTAAGGGAAACAAAAGCAAAAATAAACTACTAGGACTACATCAAAATGAAAAGCTTCTACAACAAAACTAAAAGACAACCTGCAGAATGGAAGAAGATATTTGCAAATATATCTGATAAAGATTACCCAAAATCCAAGAAATTCTATAATTTGACACCAAAAAACCAAATAATCCAATTAAAAATAAGCACAAGACATGAACGTTTTTCCAAAGAAGTCATACAGATGGCCCACAGACCCATGAACAGATGCTCAACATCCCTCATTATAAGGAAAACAACAAAGCAAAACTACAATGGGGTATCACCTCACACCTGTCAGAATGGCTAAAATCAAAAACGTAAGAAACAACAAGTGTTGGCGAGGATGTGGAGAAAAAGTAAGCCTTCTGCACTGTGGGTGGGAACGCAAATGGATGCGGCCGCTGTGGAAGACAGCATGGAAGTTCCTCAAAAAATTAAAAATAGAGCTACCCTACAATCCAGGAATTGCACTACAGAATGTTTACCCAAAGAAAAACAGTAATTCAAAGGGATGCATGCACCCCTATGTTTACTGCAGCATTATTTATAATAACCAAATTCTGGAAAAAGCCCAAGTGTCCATTGACAGATGAATGGATTAAGACAATGTGAGGTGCGTGTGTGCAGAAACATAAAAGAGAATGAAATCCTCTAAGGACCTCGTATGAGCAGAATTATACAGTATTTGTCTCTTTGTGTCTGGCTTCTCTCTCAGCACAGCGTCCTCAAGTTCATCCATTGCGTGGCGGGTCAGAATTTCCTTCCTTTCTGAGGGGCGTATATACCCCATTTTGCTTATCCGTTCGGCGGCTGACGGACCTTTGGCTTCTACCTTTCAGCTACCGTGAATAGTGCCACTATGAACAAGAGTGTTCAGATATGTCTGAGTCCCTGTTTTCAATTCTTTTGGGTATCTACGCACGAGTGATTTGCCGGATCATACGGTGATTCTCTTTCTCACATTTTAAGGAACTGTCCAACTGTCTTCCATGGTGGCTGCACCACTCTGCATTCCCGCCCACAGCGCTCAGGGTTCCAATTTGTCCACGTCCTCGCTGACACTTCTTTTCCATTCCATACTAAGAACTCATTAGGATACAAAACTACCAATGTTCTGGTCCCAATCTCACTTTCAAAATATCACATTTACATATTTAAAGAAAAATGTTCAGGAGTAAACCAACATGAACTAATTGATGACGTATCTGGATTAAGGAAGAAGAGTTACTTTCTATTCTTATATACACTTTTCTCTATTTTTCCAATTATATACCCCCCAAAAAATGTATTCTTTAGATTACAAAAAAGCTATTAAGAATTCTTGTCCCTATTGACCTAATTTGACATTATATGATTTGAGAAAAATTAACAAATTATGGTAAAGACTAAATTTCCTTTAAAAAAAAAAAAGGTTATTTATTTTTGAGAGAGAGTGTGCAAGAGGTGGAGGGGCAGAGAGAGAAGGGGGAACAGAGGATCCAAAGCAGGGTCTACGCTGAGAGCCCTATCCAGGGCTTGAACTCACAAACCGGGAGATCATGACCTGAGCCAAGGTCGGACGCTTAACCAACCAAGCCACCCAGGAGCCCCTAAATTTCCTTCTTCCATTTTAATTACCAAAAAGCATCTGTTGTAGGTGTAAAAAAAGTTTCAACTCAAAACAGAGTTTCAAAGAAAACAGCAGATATGGGCACAAAGGCAAAGCATAATTATGTATGAAATGACACATGACAAGTATTTTTTTTTTAAAGAAAATGGAGATAATAAATCTAGAAAATTTGAGGGGAAACAACAGTGTCTCAATAATCACAGGGCTTCTTTCCAGCCAAGGGTGTTTCACTATCATTCCCTCACCAGTAGTTTCTTTATTTCTCCCCCAAATGCAATTCTACTCAAAACCCCACACAAATCAGAGAAGTAAAACATCTCAGGACAAAGCGGAGGCTTGGGTCCCCGCAGCCAGCTCAGTCTCCTCCGAACCCTTGGGAATCACGGCCGCTGAACCTCAGGACTCTAGATCATTGCGTCAAGGCCAAAACGACCTCGAACTGCTGTGTTCTGTACGGATAAGCTGCCCCCTACTCCGATATTCAGATGGACGACAGCTTCTGGGGACATTTCCTCTATTTCCCAGGAAGAACTAAAGGGAATCGCAGACACACAGACCCCCTTCCTACTTCCATACCACGTCCTGCATGTTCTGTGCTAAAAAATTCCAGAGCAGTTCCCTTCACCTGGTGCAGTGGATCTCACCGGAGGGGTCTTCCTCTTGGCCAAGAAGTTTCTCAACTGTGCTTGTTTCACGGGGGACAGTTTAGCTGCAAGAAATTCATGAACCCCGTAAACACTTAGGACTTGGTTTTTTAAGGTGTCAACAGAAGGGAACATAGAGTTAAAGACCGAGAAGAAAAGTGCTCACCTGGCACTCGGGGCAAGGGCTTGGTGTGGGATTCTATGGTGGTTTTCAGCAAGGCATTGCGGAGACTTTCGAGGTCACTGTCAAAACTGAAAGAGGACAGTGTTACCTGCAAACCAACTACGACCTGAGAAATCTCCCCGAATATAAACGCCAGAGATGAGAGCATCCCCAATATAGAAACAGGAAATCTGATTAATCAACGTGATCGATCCAAAAGGAGAGACAATCTGAACATCACCCCCCCCCCACCCCCACCGCAAACACAGTGCTTCACACAGAGAGCATTAGGCCTAAAGGCACAAACACAAAATCACCCTGGTAACTTCAGGGAAAAATTGTCTAACTCCCAGGTATGAAAGGTTTCTACTCAAAATGACAAGTCTGAGTTTCTAGACAAACTAGTCAACTTAATTGTGCCAGTTAATTTTCTTTTTTTAAAAATGTTTGTAGGGGCGCCTGCGGGGCTCAGTCGGTTGAGCATCTGACTTTGGGTCAGGGCATGATCTCGTGGTTGACGAGTTCGAGCCCCTCGTCAGGATCTGTACTGACAGCTCAGAGCCTGGAGCTGCTTCCGATTCTGTGTCTCCCTCTCTCTCTGCCCCTGCCCTGCTCATGCTCTGTCTCTCTCTGTCTCTCTATAAAATAAACATTACAAAAAAGTTTTTTTGGAAAAAAAAAAGATTTAAAATAAATAAATCAATAAATACGTGTGTTTATTTTTGAGAGAGACAGAGAGAGAGAGAGAGAGAGAGAGAGAGAGAGAGAGAGAGTAAGAGTGTGCAAGCAGGGGAGGGGCAGAGAGAGGGGGGACAGAGGATCTGATGTGGATTCTGCGCTGATAGCACAGAGCCCGATGTGCAGCTCAAACCCACGAAACGTGAGATCATGACCCGAGCTAAAGTCAGACGCTTATAGACTGAGCTACCCAGGCGCCCCTCTACCCGTTAATTTTCAAAAGAACACGATTTCTCTAGACTCCGCCGTCATCTGCTGGTACCCGTCTCATCTGGCACACTCAATTTCACTCCAATACTCCTCTGAGGCAGGTGTTGTTACCTCCGTTTTTTAGGATCAGAGAGGGCAAAGAAGCAGACCAGGATCACACCAGTGACAGCAGAGTCCCTTCCAAACCCGCATCACCAGACTCCCGAACAGTCAGTGACCCGTCCCTTCAACCACAGTCCTCGAGTGCCAGCGGCACAGACGGGCCCCCCTGCACACCTGTGGGGGCTGCTCTGGGAGGTAACATCCGAGGGAAGGCTCCACTGGGAGGTCTGGTTATAGAGACGGAGCTGCTGGAGACTGTCCACCAGGTGGTTCAGCCTCTTCCTCTGCTGGTTGATGATCTCCCGGTTGTTGGCTAGGGTGTTGAATAGTGTCTCTCGCTCTGGCACCAGCAAGCGCCTGTTGATGGCAGAGAGGAAAGAATGCAGCGCAAATGGTCCAGGTACTACAACTATGACAGTGAGAGAATAAAGTGGAGAACAGCCAGCAGACAAGCAGCATCGGGGAATCACCGGAACATAAAGGGAGGATGAAAGCTGTACAAAGATAATACGGAACGAGGCACAAGGAGCTTAGGGTAAGCAGGCCAGGCCTGTAGCAAAGGACACAGGATCGGACAAAGCCTCACGGAGGTTCTGGGGGACAGAAGGGTGGGAGACCGGAGTCAAAAATGAGGGGAAGGGGGAATATGTTCGTTCAGCTACACACGGGGCTTGTGTATTTTTCTGCTTGTAAATTACTAACAAAGCCCTGGGGTCCACTGGAGGTCTATGGGGACGTCATTTCTCCAGAGCGCTGTCAAGAAACACGGATAAGCACATGGTGTAGCAGCAAGGGGGTAGCCCCCCTGAAAGATCTAGAACAAGAAAGGAACAACAGTCCATTTCTTTCTGGTGACAAAGGCAGTTCAACATAAATTTCTAAAAAGGCATTTTGCAGTAGGGTACAAGGTAATATCTAGAAGGGCTTAAAAACGAGAGGTGCACCAAAAAACTATACAGATTTATGAACTTAAACTCTGCGGACAGGGAAGTTAAAAAAAAAAAAGCACATGAAGGAGCAAATGCATAGGGGTGTCATAAAGGAGAAGAAAGTCTGGTGTCTCTGTTACCATCATGCACTTTTACAATAGTTAACTTCTTAATCAACAAAGAGAAATCCAACTGTAAGCAGAACAGAATATTCTGCTGTCAGATCAAGACATTCTCTCCCCTGCGCTTGAATGTGAACTCGGAACCAGGGCAGGGAGTGTGAAACCTCGAACGGGGCCCCACTGCCCAGGGGACAAGTGCCACAGGCCACAGAATCCTCCCCGCCACCTCCCCCCACCCAGCGTCCAAAGCATCAACGCTCACCTCTACCTTCCCCTATCTGTGCTCCAAACGGAGGCACTGGGGTCAGGTACGAAACCTTCTTCCTCCACACCGTCCAAGGCGATGTATTAAATTCTGTTTACTGAATCTTAAGCACATTCAAGCCCTGCCCCTGACATCACACCCAGGTTGCCCCACTTACAAGTTCTGTGATCCCACAGCTTCATAAACAAGTAAACAGATCATTTCCCAGTTTGTTTCTTTACAAATCAATCAAGCGACCCTTTTGAGGGCTGATCTGTTTCTCGCCTTTCCTGGGGGCATTTCACTGTTCTCACAATGTACTGCTTTCTGCCCCTTGGGGACACAGGTGGCATACAGCCAGACATCCGGGGACAGAAGACGAGGGTAGGACCAGGTGCTCCTGTGCCTTTCTTCCTTTCCTCCCTTCTAAGTCATCCACGCTAATTAGGAAGGTCTCCTCAACAAGAAGATTGGGAAGATATAGAAAAGTATAAAAGAAAAATTCCCCTTAACCCCATTCGCAACTGTAACTGAATACGGTGACAGATTTATTTCTAGCCCTTTTTTTTCTACGCACACTGAGTCCTCCACACTGAGATCATCCAGTAAAATGGTCTTATCCTTTCCCGTATTTTATATATCAGATCTAACAATTTTCATGACGTGATTATTTTGTATGTTTCATGTCACACACAACATATATTTAATGATTTTCTGAGAACACGCTACACAGTATTCCACATGAAGAAGAAAACATGACCGGACTTATGGGGCCGCTCCTCTAACTTCTAGATACTAGGTCGCATCCAATTTTTCACGATCAAAAATGGTGCCGTAACACTAACTCTTCTACGTCAACGGTCATGAGAGTTGCTGTTATGTCTGTAGAACAAATTTCTAGGAATACGGTGACTGGGTCACGGAAAATAAACACCTGTAGGGTTTTGGATCCATGCTCCTAAACCATCTTTTAAAAAAGCCTACAGCAGTATCTCCTGCCACCCACGGTGAATGCGGGGGCCTCGCTCACTTTTGTTTCTTCTTTTGTTCCAGATGCCGATCCCATTCCAAGTCCAGCACGTCATTCACATCTTGGACGGCAAATTTCACATACTGATGGAGGCGCCGGATTTCCTACACGAAAACAAAGCGAGAAGGCGAATGACTCCGTTTTCCAATAGCTTGGAGGAAGGTGTACCAAAACAATCAAAATAATTTTGCCATGTTTTTCTGCTGAGAGCCGTAAGGAACAAAGAAAACACAACAGGCTTTAATCGAACCATTAGAATGGCATAATTAAAATGAACAACGGAACTCAACCTTTTTAACTGTGACAGAGAAGCAGGCGGCACAAAGCAATGGGAAAGAGATTGGGCGCGCCGCTCCAGGGCTCCGGGGAACAAATACTGTGGCTCGTCCTCTCATTCGTCAGCTCCTACACAGAAGCTCAATATGCTCTAGGAATTTTCCACTGCACACGGCGGCTCTGACAGCACAGCCGGTCAGTTTTTGCTCTCCCACCCATGAAAGTAACTGTAACACAGACTACATTTTCCTACAAAAGTGCTGAAAATGATTCTGAGCCTATCTATTCACAGTACAGGACACAGAAGTGTCCCTACCGGTGGAGAAAAACTCCCCTCTTCTCAAAAAAGAGTATCAGCAACAGCAACTGAATTAATTGCCCATTACTAAAATCCGCGCCTATTTGAGGACTGCAAAGCTTTCTTTAAATGTCAATCCAGTGTTAACCTTCACGGCTATACAGCCTGAGTCTCAAAAATGAAAAGTGGAATGAAGATAAAGCCTTCCGCTAAAGACAGTCACAAAGGCAGGCAATGTGCTACCCTGGGAATCATCCCTACATCGGTGCACAGTTCTTACTGTGTTTTGCTTTAAAAATTTCTCTGGGATGAAGGTATTGGCCCCACCTGAAAAAGAGCAAATGTCATTTAAAACGAGCCAGGCTAATTCCAGGAGGAAGCAGCAGTCACCTTAGCATCAAATATAAACTGCAACTCGCTTCTCGATGGCGGCAGGCAGGCCGTGCTGACGCGGGCGGGACTGCGCCTCAGTGCGACAGCGAGCGCTGTTCCTGCCGAGTGCCCTCGCACTCTGTCCGCCAGAAAAGCGAGCTTCTCTTTCAAGGCCTGTCATAGACACTTCGTCCTGTGGCTTACAACATGTCCCACGTCACAGTCACACGTTCCCTCTTCCGCTGCCGCGCACCCAGCCACGCGGACGGCACAGCGCGGCGCAGCGGATGGGAACCCGGGCTCTGCGCCAGGCTCAGGGCCCAGCACTTATCCGTGGGCAGTTCCAGTGTCCGTTTCCTTATCCCCTTCTGTACGTGGCACATACGGGATAAATGCTATTATCTGCTTAGTGCTGGGAGAAGAGGAAAGCATTTCCTGTTGAATGTCCCCAAAGCGGCACATTTCTTTCAGCTTGGACGCAGAGCAGGAGGTGAAAATGCACGAAACGAGAATGCACCAGGGAGGCGGTGACCTAAGGAGTGGCAGGCAGCGGGGGTCTGCTTTCTCCCAGACAGGAAACATCCACAGGCCCCTGGCAACAGCCGCAGGGCTGAGCGACACAGCGGGAGTGGGGAGTCTCCCAGCTCTCTGGGACAGGACCGTTTTGGCCATTTCCCTACCGTAGTCAGTCTGCCAGGTACGGCACAGAAATGGCAGACAGAGTAGAGTCCGCAGCCTCGAACCCTCCAAGGCAGGAGGGGATTCAGCCCAGCCGCAGACCTCACATCCTAGGTGAGGAAGACCAGAGCGGCCGCCCGTGCACCTTTCCTACTGGGACCCTGGGCAAATGCGAGGAGGTGGGAGGTGACCCTGCGAAGGCCTGAGATGCGATGATTTGCAGTAAATTGAAAGATGGAAACAAAAACCAGATGCCGCCACAACGGAAAATAAGAATAATTATGAATGGATGAGAGAGGCGGCCTTGCTCAAGTCTGGTGTACGGGAAAGAGCCCCAGCATGTGGACCCTTCGATCCAGTTCCACTCGTACTAACAACATCACCAGGGCCAAGCTCCTTAGCCCATGGGACCCGACTTCCTTATCTGCGTAATGGGATCGGGAACTCCTGCGCTGCAGGGCAGCTGGTTTTGGAGTCCAGAAATAACGCACAGAGAACACCCAGCAGAGTGTTAGCACTCAATGAGCAATTGCTACATGAACATTAATTCGTTAATCTGATTTGTAAATACGTATTTTCCCCGATGGTATGCTTTCCACTGAGCTTAGAGTTTAATAACGAATTCTCATGTTTGTTTGCACGCTAAGGAGATGAAGTAGAAAAGCGCTGTTTTCTGCGTCACAGCTTGGGGGGAAGTCTGTGCAAAGTGGGTGTGTGATCCGCAGGACGCTAACGACTTCACGGGGACAGCCCTCCACAGCAGGGCCCCACAAAGGAGCGGCCTGGCAGGAGTTGGCTGCAAGTGGCTCCCCTCGGCCGGGCCCCTTACCTGGAGCTTCGCTTCGCTCTTGGGATCCAGGGGTCGCTTGTAGAGCAAGTGCACGTATCCTGAGTCACAGTTTCTCTCGTTTTGTTCTCTGGCTTCTTCAACACCAGCAAAGCCCTCGAGTAACGTTGTTTTCAGGGTACTTATATCTCCATGAAGAGACTAGAAAAAGTACAAGGACGTTTTAATACCAAAAAAAAAAAAAAAAAAAAAAAAAAAAAAAAAAAAGTGGTGAGTTCGAGTCCCTCGTGGGGCTCTGCACTGACAGCTCAGAGCCTGGAGCCTCCTCTCTCTGTCCCTCCCCTGCTCACACTCTGTCTCTGTCTCTCAAAAATAAATAAACACTAAAAAAAAAATTAAAAACAAACAAACACGTACTCTATTGGCCGGAAACTCAGAGAACAAGAAAAACTCTGGATAGCACCCACAATCCTACTCCCTGAGGTACTCACTGCTGACACCCTGGAACACTCTCCTCTTTTGAAACACGTTAAGGGCCAGGGCTCTGGAGGCAGACACTCTGGGACTGGCACGTAGAAACTGGGAAGCTTTGGGCAAATTATTTCACCTCTCTACCTTTTAGCCTGTTGACTTGCAAGAGAGACAGAGCAAACAGCACCTACCCAACAGGACGGTCTGAGGATTCAGCAAGATAACACAGTGCTGGCACACAGGAATCAGTAACAATAGTAACACAGTAAATACCATTAACACCGAATACTTGGTATTTTTATACCGGAGATGCCCCTCAACCCAACTGTTTATTATAACCCAACAATTTACTTACAAAATATGGTAAATTTTCAAATGTGCCAAAACTAGCAACGACAACGGATTTTCATGGAGTGCCCTGTAGGTGTCAATGGGGCAGAAACTATTATCATTACTCCATTTTCTATACCAGAAAACTAAAACCTGGCATAGCTACGCTAACTTGCTCAAAGTCACATAACGAAGAGCTGAAGGTAGGATTTGAACTTTGGCATTCTAGATAAACTACTCATCCTTCTAAACACCAGCACCAATGGTCCTCGCAGAACAGAGTACGTACACCCATGGAGCGCTAGGACAGCAACTTTTAAAACTGCAATTCAACTCGGAAGACCGTCCGCAAGCACAGACCTCCGTGGTCTCTTTGATCTCCAGGAGGAAGGTGTGCAGGTCGTCAGACTCCGTCCGTAGCATCTTCATCTCCTCCAAAGTGCCCACTTGGAAACAAGCTTTGGAAGTCCGGGCTTTCAGCTCTCCCAGCTCCTTCTGAAAGTGTGCGATCTGCAAAAGCCACAGGAGGGGAAGCCCCTTAGTCTGAAGGGCACAGCAGCACTGTCCCTGCTCCTGCGCCCTAGCAGGCGCGGACCCTGGGGATGCACCACGGCCGGACGCCAGAACGAAAGGCTGGTGCGGGCCTCTGCGCCCAGGGCCAGTCCCGTCTCACTGCCAGAGCTGCTGCTGGGAAAACCTGCGGGATCCACTTTACCTCCTCCCCGATTCCAGCCATCACGGGATCCGACTCTTTCCACGGGTGGCCCTGCTTTTCCGTAACTGGAGGCTGAAGCGATTTCGCCTGAAACGAAAGGCAAAAGGTTGACAGGTGCACCTCCACTGGATGTGTGGCTTCTCGAAGCTGCTGCCTCAGCGCTTGCCCCCTCGTGATACACTCATTGCTCCTTGCTTGCTCCTTCAAACCCCCACTGACCGGGTACCTACTTGGTGTACGGCGTGTTCTCGACAGTGGAGGGAGAGGGGAACAAGACGGAGAAGGTCCCTACTCTCGTGGAACTTAACGTCTTCCTGGGCCATGACAGAAAAGAAGTGAACGTTTCAGCTGGGGATAGTGACACAGCAAAAGGGAAAGGGGGAGCTACTGGAGGTGAGACGGCCCAGAACACCCTCATGAGCACAGTCTCTGAGCTGAGCCCTGAGGTAGAGCCGAAAGCTACAGGAAGTTCTCATACCTTCCAGGCAGCGAGGAGAGCAAGCGCAAAGAATGTGAGGCATGCAAGACGCGTGGCATGTTGGTGGCAGAGCAAACGTGGGCACAGTGAAGTCAGGGAGGAAGCTGGAGAAGGCAGGGGTGGGTCGTGTAGAACTAAACCAAGGAGTCTGGATGTTTCGCTAAGTGCACTGGGAAGCTACTTGGAGTCCCAGGAGAGTTTTCTCTTTGCTTTATGATTTTAAACGATCCCTCCTGCTGCTAAATCAAGCACAGAGATAAGTGAGAGGGAGAAGAAATAGGGAGACCAGTCAGGAGGGTAACAAGGCGAGAGAGGACAATAGCCTGAAAAATGACATTAGCAGGGGCAACAGAAATGTGGATTTATGTCACACACACACACCCCATTGAGCAGAGCTGAAAAGACCTTACACTAGTAAGGACTAAGGGGAGATTCTTTTCAATAGAGGAATCTAGAATGACTTCTGGGTTTGGGGCTGGAGCAAACGACCTGGAGTAGTTGTGGGGGAGACAGAAATCAAGAATTCTGCTGGATACACCTTAAAAGACGTCACAGAGATGGCTTTTAGATTATCTGATACCTACAACAATGAACACAAGAGAATTTTTAGACTGCATGAGCAAGCATTAAAACAGCAAACATGTATCTAATAAATGCCATGTGTCATCGCTCTGCCTAAAACTAGACCCTTCACCTGGGCGTTTACATTATGCCTGTACAGGTGCACGCTGTGGGCAGGAATGGGGCTGATTGGGAAAGAGAAAAACCATGACTCCGGTCCTGTGGGCATGCAAATAATCAAGTGGGAAAGTGACCTAAATTTCTCTTTAAGTTAAACCATAGAAATGAAGTGACAAATTATAAATCTAAATATGAAAAGTAAAATAATAACACTTTTAGAAAAACATAGGAAAGCATGGGGCGCCTGGGTGGCTTAGTCAGTTGAGTGTCCAACTTCAGCTCAGGTCACGATCTCACTGCTCATGAGCTCGAGCCCCGCGTTGGGCTCTATGCTGACAGCTCAGAGCCTGGAGTCCGCTTCAGATTCTGTGTCTCCCTCTCTCTCTGCCCCACCCCCACTCACACTTTCTCTCAAAAAAAAAAAAAAAAGTTAAAAAATTTTAAAAACAAAACAAAACAAAAAAACAACATAGGACGAAGCCTTTTGACTTTGGAACCAGAAATGATTTCTAAAACAGAACACAAAGAGCACTAATCATAAAAGAAAAGCTGATGTACTGAACTGCACCAAGAACTATATTAAGTCATCAAAAGAAACCACGAATAGAACGAAGGCAATTCACAGAGAAAGTATCTCCACTACACGTGCGTGTGTGTGTGCGCGTGCGTGTGCACCCGACAAGAACTCTTACGAATCACTAAGACGACAGACAACCCAGTAGAAAAACAGATAAAAGACTTGAGAGCAGACACCACATAAAAGATATTCAAATGGCCAAAATCATATGGAAGAAAGGCTCAATTTTAGTGGTTATCAGGAAGAAAATAAAACCACAAAATACAACAATAACAAAAATGAAAGATACCAAGGCTAGTGAGGATATGGACTAGCTAAACTGCCACAGAATCCCAGGGAGAATTTACTAAAGAGAAATTTATGTATCTTCTATGGCCCAGCAATTCCATTCCTGGGTGCACGCCCAACAGAAATGCATACGTATGTTCACCCAGAGACATCAACTGCCACGGTCACAGCAATGCTGTTCACGATAACTTAAACCTGGAAGCTCTTCAGATGTGTCAAAGGTACAATAAACACTAGCAGTATAACCACCTGATGAATTCCATACAGTCACAACAATATAGATCGCGTTCACAAACATAATGTTAAGCCAAACACAAGAATACATACTGTGTAAAAAAAAAAAAAAAAAAAAAAAAAAAAGAAAGGAAAGAAAAAAAAGGAAAGAAAAGAAAACATACTGTGTGAATTCATTTTAGAGAAGGTATGAACAGGCCAAACTAAGCTATGCTGTTAGAAATCACAGCAGGGGGGCGCCTGGGTGGCTCAGTCAGTTGAGCATCCGACTTCGGCTCAGGTCTGATCTCACGGTTCGTGGGTTTGAGCCCCGCATCAGGCTCTGCACTGACAGCTCAGAGCCTGGAGCCTGCCTCGGATTCTGTCTCAGAAGCCTGTCTCCTTTTCTCTCTCCACCTCCCCCGCTTGTGCTCTGTCTCACTCTGTCTCTCAAAACTAAATAAATGTAAAAAAAAAAAAAAAAAAATTTAAAAAAAAATCACAGCAGGGAGCTCCCTTGGGCAAGAAGGCTACCTAGAAGGGCTCACTTTGAGGGAGAATTCTGGGGTCCTGGTAATGTTCCATTTCTTGATCTGGGTGTTGGTTACCAAGGCGAATGCAGCTGGTGTACGTGTCTTGTTTTCTCCTATGTGTATTATATGTTAAGAAAAGTAAAATAAACTGAAATCTTACGGAAAGGCACAGAAACAGAGGACCCTGGATAGATTAGACAGTTACTTTGGAAATGAGAAACCAATCAGATGTTACAGTCCCTTCAGACATGAAGAGAATACAACAAAGTGAACAGCAGAGCGTGGACGAGCTCGGAACCCGCAGAGAAGACAACGCAAAGGCGCTGCGGTGGAGATAAATGGCTTTTATGCGTGTACAAATGTTCCAAGCTCGTGCTTTGGTATTTCCCGTCACATGGTCCTGAGCTCTATTTTAAAGGTATGAATTCTAAAACATGAAAACCCGTTTTATAATGAACACGTATGACCGTTTGCAGGAACAAACAGGGCATGGTAAGTTGAGTTTAAACCTACCTGGGGAGAGCCCGCCTTCGCCACTGGAGGGGTTATCCTGGGTGACTTCTGGACCATTGAGGCCGCTGGGCCTGGGCTGCCCTGAGCAGACCGCCCTGTTGGAATAAGAAGGCTGTGAAAACAGTTTCTTCCTGTTCTTTCTCTCAGCATACGTGTCCTTCCCTCAAATCTAGAAAATAAGCTGCCCAGTGTCCCTGGCCCTCCTCTTAGGATTTTATGGTTTTTGTTACTAAGAGTGATGTCCACAGTTTTTAGCCTGTTCCAAGATAACTAAAAAACACATGTTACATTTTCAGACGTGAAACTCTTTTATAAAGCAGATAAAATTGGAATGTCTCTGGAAGTAGATACGTGCATTTTTGTGCAGGCCTGGGAGGCTGGCCATTTGGCCCATCCTTACTTCCCAGAGGCTCCTGCTGCACCTCTGAGAACCAGGAACAAAGTTTACATAATCCCGTCACCTTGTAAGAACTGACAAGGTCTTTAGGACCCTCCTGGAAGCTTCTAGAACAAGCCTTGCCCTGCTGTACTTTAGAATCCCCTAGGGAGCACTTAAAAACCAAACATACCAAAAACTCATACCTAAGCCTCACCTCCAGAGAGCCTGACTGAACTGTCGGGGAAGAGATCCCCCAGTGAGTCTAGCATGCTACTGAGGTTGTGATCCAATAACCTAGGACCCTCCAAACTTTAAGAATTAAATAATGTCAGGGGGCACCCGGCTGGCTCAGTCGGGTGGAGCATGCGACTCTTGATCTTGGGGTTGTGAGTTCGAACCCCACAGTGGGTGTGGAGCCAGCTTAAAAAGAAGTAAATAAATAAATAAAATAAAAAATAAGTAAGTAAAAGTAAATATAAATAAATAAATAAAAGAAGGAAATAATGGCAATGGAAGGGCAGAAAGGTGTGGGTGGTGAGCGGTGGAAGTGGACAGTATGCGCCTTCCCTCCTACACTGAAAACAGATATGAAAAAAGACTAAGGCAAGACTCTGTAACTTTCTAGGTCTGTCTTTCAGAATTTGAGGGAAAGTCCCGGAATGAGGGGACTCTGGTTAAACTCCATCAGGCAGCCTTCTCTCCTGAGCAATAGGCTAAGAGAGAGGGTTTCAGGAATTCACGGCTCCATGCCTGCTCAACAGTTACCAAGGTAACATCATTCCTGATACTCAGACACTAAATGGCTACCCAAACACGTCTGGCTAGGCAGTGTCACTGGCATGCGTGAAGATAATCCACTGAAGAACTCAGATACACCTGGCAAACACCACCCTAACCACGGAAGCAAGTTAACATTACTCGCGTCAGGACAAAGTGAGACCATGCGATGCGATACACGTCATCTACGCGGTATTACTGCCCAAAATGCTGAAATGGAAACTCGTCACGTAGAAACAATCACGTCCACGGGGAGGGCCAGCTCCCCGCCTATTGGCCCGACTCTTCACAAACACCAGTGCTGAGAAAGATGAGCAGGCGAAGAAATGTGTGACACTGACGCTGAAGAGACAAAACTAAAACAGAACGCGCAGTCCTTGACTGGAGGGAAGCCCTAAAGAACACTGTTGGGACACCGTGGAGACGTCAGTGTGGGCTACAGGGTAGATTACTGTTAAGTCTCCTGAGCGTGCTAATGTATCAGGTACCCTGGTGTTTAAGAGATACACACTTGACGTACTTAGGGGCAAGGAACTCTCCAACGTCTTAGGAAAAGAATTTATGTTAAAAAATAAAGATGCGAAGCAAATGGTGCAAAATGTTACCAAGCCTTGGCTTGGTGCAGGGCACGGTTTTCGTTGTCCAATTGACGCAACCTTTCTGCAGGACGAAAAGAAGAAAAGAAAGGCCAGGGACATCCGTTCATGGCGTTTTATCGTGCACTTCGATTCAACTCGGTTACGATAACTATTTCCACTTCTAATCTTCCCTCGGTAAACTGGCTTACAGCAGAGCTGGGTGTGAAGACCAAAAGACCATCATCAGGGGCGAAAAGCTTAACAGCTACCACAGGCTTTTCCCTTCACACCAACTCGATGAATTGTCCTGTAACTGCCCTTCATGCAGGGCAGGCTGCACCTGAAGGCAGATGCCACACCACATGCCACCTCTGCATCACCACATACGCTTAGCTCCATGAGAAACGTCAGAGGGCCAAGCACGGCAGCGTCGAGCCACTGCAATTTTCCCCAGAGTACAGGCGTCATAGCGCATTAGTGTGAGACACAGGAAGCAAGAAAGAATAATCTGGTCTGACTATGTGAGCCACTAACAGGTGAAACATGCAAACATTAGAATTGAGGGCTGATTTCCTTAAAACCATACCTGGTGCCGAGGAAGAGACCGAGGGCTTTGACGACACGGAGCTGGATGCCGAGAGGGGCGTGGGGTGGCTGAGAGGTCCGGAAGCAGCCGGCTTGGAGGCAGAGGGGAACGGCAGCGTCGCGGGTGTAGCCTGGGAGCTGATGGCAGGGGTGGAGGGAGCCACGGCAGTGAACCTGAAACAGCGGTCCGACTTCGTGAGGAGGGCCCGCACTGAGGCCCCTTCACACGGGCCCTGAGCAACGCTACCGAGCGACAACTTACTATCCCCACGCTTTTGCCTCTGTGAAACATAAATGTTTGGCTATTTCTTATAAAACGTGATCACTGCAAGGAAAACAATGATCTTCTGCGTATTTAGAAGTAAACTACTCAATGAAAATAACAAGTATTTAACATGAAAGAGAAGTTTATCAGGACAGGAAATACTTTCTATTCCATCGAGCTAAGTAAAAAAAGGGAGGCTGGGACTCCGTTATGGGGAGAGGCTGGTATTCTCCTTCTGCCAAGGAAATTACTGAGAACTTGCTTTGGGCAATCACCTCCTCTGGGGAGTGAAAAAGGAAGAAGAAAAGGAGATCACTGTCTTGGGAATGTTAACGGGAAGGGAAAGTTAAGCTTTACCTGCAGGGCAAAAGTCTGTCAACAATCTAAATGACCAGCATCAGATGACTGGCCATGTAATTCAAGGTACAGGGACAAAACGGAATAACCGGCAACCGTTGGGTGGGGTGGCTGTGTGGCGACTTGAGATCAATAGGGACAGTGGCAACAGCAGTGACCACAGCCAGCCCCACGTTCACGGCAACAAGAGGTAGCAGAGATGAGTGGGGGAGAGCTGGGAGGTTACAATGTTTAGGGGATCACTTTCGTCAAGGCGCTTGCATTCCCGAGGGGAGAACAGAACCAGGGACAAGGTTAGGTAACAGGATATGCGTGAGCTGCTGGGGCGCCCACGTGGAGAAAGTGGAGAGCACGCTACGGAATCCGGACGGTCCTTGAAGAACAATGAGATGCCCCTGGGACTGTCCCGCGGAGAGTCACCTGACAGGTACACAACTTCACAGGCTACTGGGGTGGCTGTCAGAAAGCACTTCAGAGAGTGAAGGGTAGGCCCAGGAGGAAAAGGGCTACAAGGGATTCATTCCCCGCACAGGATGTCTATTCCTTATCGCCTCATTTTATAAAATAAGGAATATCTCCTACATTTTAAGTCTGAAAAAGCAGAAACGATCATTTAAATATAAACCTCTAATGATTTAAAACCAAGAAATTCTAAGAGACTCTCCTGGACTCCATCCACTGATTAAATGCAAACCTTTTATGTTGTCTGAATTTATACCATTTGCAAGGATTACTCTGGAAGACAGGCCAAAAGAGAAAATCTATCCATAACTCACTCACAGTGACTACTTCCGGTGACTACTGCGTGGTATTTCCACTCCTGCTACAGCAGAAGCACTTTTTCATCAAGCGTTACTTACTTCTCACTGAGGTTGACCTTGACCGCAGAGGCCGAGGCGGGGAAGGAGGGCTTCATTCCTATGTTTGGAGCAGACACACTTGGCATCGGTGTGCTTTCCAGGGTGGGCTTAAAACCCGATGATCCGAAGGAGAACGTGGTAGCGGGTGGCACCATGGGAGAGGCCACAGGGGTGGACGCCAGGGAGGCTTGAGAAGGGGGAGCAAAAGAGAAGAGAGATGTGCCAGAGGCACTGGAATATGGAGGGGGCTCCCCTGGGGCAGGACCAGATGGCTTCAGCGATGAGGAACCGAAAGAGAACACAGAAGATGCCCCAACAGCAGAAGGTAAAGAGAAGGTGGAGGGGGGAGCGGACAGCGATGAAGGTGGACCAGAGGCTGGTGCGGCAGGGGCTGGAGCGTCAAGCTTCTGCGGGGCTTGAGAGGAGGTTGGAGTAGTGGGGGTGCTCCCTGCGGTGAACAAAATGGACAAAGAAGAAGGGAGAAATTAGCATCATCACAATGGAAGTCTGCAAGACAGAAAAGGGCTCGTGGCAGAATGGAGTCAGAGAGAACTGTCCTAGTTGAAGAAGGGGGGAAAAAAAAAGGAAGTGGGGCTGACGTTGGACTTTCCATAGCAAACTTTCCACGTGGGAAGATGAACAAAACTTTGAAGGGGGGGAGTGCCTGGGAGGCTCAGTTAAGGGTTCGACTCTTGGTTTCAGCTCAGGTCATGATCTCACAGTTGTGAGACTGAGCCCCATGTTAGGCTCCGCACTGAGAGCTGAGCCTGCTTGGAATATACCTTCTCCCTCTCTCTCTACCCCCTGCCCCGAAATAAATAAACTTAAAAAAAAAAAAAATCCCAGCAAATTAAAAAAAAACTTAAAAAGGAAACAGGGAAAGGCATTAAATTAATAGGACTTCACGGACAGCCAGCTGAATCCCAGTGGGGGTAAAAAAAAAAAAAAAAATGCACCTCTCAATGTTAGTGAAAACCAAACCATTCTTGCAGCATTTCATCAACAATTAGGAAAAACCTTTAATTCACACATCTACTTCATAATAGTCCCTGAAAGCAATTCCAGATAAATTAAAGACATCTACATATACAAAAACACACGTAGGGGCGCCTGGGTGACTCAGTTGGTTAAGCATCCAACTCCTGATCTCAGCTCAGGTCCTGATCTCACGGTTTGTGGGTTCAAGCCCCACATCAGGCTCTGCAGGGATGATGTGGAGCCTGCTTGGGATTCTGTCTCTCCTTCTCTCTGACCCTCCCCTGCTTGCTCTCTCTCTCAAAATAAATAAATAGGGGTGCCTGGGTGGCTCCGTTGGTTAAGCATCCAACTTCGGGTCAGGTCATGATCTCGCAGTTTGTGAGTCTGAGCCCCACGTTGGGCTCTGTGCTGACAGCTCAGAACCTGGAGCCTGCTTTGAATTCTGTGACTCCCTCTCTCTCTGCCCCTCTCCTGCTTTCTCTCTCAAAATAAATAAATAAACTTAGAAAAAAATAAATAAACTTAAAAAAATAATTTAAAAACACACGTATACATACATCTCAAAACCAAGGAGGCAAAAAGTCAGTAAAATCACTGAGAGCCTAACAACTTGAAATTTAGAAGTGACCAAAAAAAAAAAAAAAAAAAAAATCTAGGATTTGACTGCCTTGGGGCAGTTGGTTAATCGTCCAGCTCTTCTTGATCTAGGCTCAGGTCATAATATCAAGGTCTGTGGGTTCAAGCCCAGCATGGAGCCTGCTTGGGAATTCTGGCTCTCCCTCTCTCTGCCCGACCCCTGCTTGCTCTCTTTCTCGCTCTCAAAATAAATGAATAAACTTTAAAAAAAGATTTGACTGTCTAAAGACAGTTACATAAATAAAAGATAAACAAAAAATCTGTAGCAAATGACAGTGTGTTTTATATTTTTTAAAAAGCTCATACAAATTGAGATAAAGAAATTTCAAGATTCTGATAAAATCCAGGTACCTAATTCACAAAAGAGTACATAATTGATCAATCTGCCTAATCCAAGAAATGCAAATTTAAATGAGGCATATTTTTGATTGTTCTCTAAATGATCAAACTTTAAATATATCTAATCCCCTATGTTTGGAAGGGTAAAATAAACCTGAAATCTTTATCACCAGTAGGCACCTAATTGAGCATAATCTTTAAGAAAACACTTTGGCATTATGTCTCGAAAATCATAAAAAAATGGACTCAGTCATCCCACTTCTAAGAATAAAGCCTACAACATTAACCTAAAAAATGAAAAAGACATTTAATGTCTTTTCACACAAATGGTAAAAGATGTTCGATGGAATAGTAAGCAGTCACTCTTTTAAATGAATCACCAAGATTAAGAATGTAGGAAACACGGTTTACATTAAAAAACCTACACACGAATGATGTATACGATATTTTACAACTGCGAAGAAAGATGTTTATGAAAAAACAGAAGGGAAAGCAGGTTTACATTTTTTGGGTTTCCAAACTTTCTATAAAGTAAACATGCTAACTTGCCAAATTAAGTAACTCAGTAAATAACTCAGCAAATAAGTAAGAAAGCAATATTTACTTGCCAACACATTTATATTAACGGGTCTTGATTCTTCCAAACTGTGAGATGACAATTTACCTTCGCTACGTCAAAACAAAGACTCCAGTAACGCAAGCAAATTTATTCCGTTACTACTTCTTGCACACGATAAAGATGGAACCGACAACTGCTACAGCTTCTTTAAAGACACACACATACCGATGCTCAGCGCTTCCAGGCACGTTCGGCAGACCTCCATGAAAAGTACATGCCAGACACAGAGGTACCTTCCGAGCTGAAAACAGAACTGAGCACATGAAAACCCTCGTGCTCCTTCTGATCATTCAACCCCGCATCCGCGGAGCTGCAGCGTGGAAATGGGCGGAACCATTAATGCCTTCTGTACCCGCCACCTAGACTTCAGCTACAGCTGCAGGCCACTCTCTCCCCCTCCGATGGCTCTCTCCCCCTCCTCCATGGCTGTCACCTCTGGACCACGCGAGATGGGAGAGAGGGCTTTCTCTAGGCAAGGCAAACAGGAAAACTGGCCTCTGCTGGTGCAGACTGGGGTTTAATGGGCCAGTAGCCAAGTCCTTCACACTGAACTGTGCTCAGAAACAGACATCACCCGGTGCGCCTGGCTGGCTCAGTCCGTCAAGTGTCCTACTCGGTTTTGGCTCACGTCGGGATCTCACGGTTTCGTGAATTTGAGCCCCACATCCGGCTCCAAGCGGACAGTGACGAGCCTGCTTGGGATTCTCTGTCTCCCTCCTTCTCTCTGCCCCTCCCCCACTTGCACTCTATCTGTCTCTCTCAAAATAAATAAATAAACGTAAAAAAAATTTTATAAAAAAATAGGACATCACTCGGCAGGGTCCCAACTTCCCAGGGTGCACTGCTTGTTAACAGCCCACACGACTAAGTGTAGGGAGTCTGTGGTCCTCAGGAACACTTCAGGAACAAAACCACTCAATGGTGCCTGGGTGCCTCCGTCGGTTAAGTGCCCGACTCTTGATTTCGGCTCAGGTCATGATCTCACGGTTCCTGAGTTCAAGCCCCGCATGGGGCTCTGTGCTAACAGCGTGGAGCCTGCTTGGGATTCTCCTTCCCTCTCTCTCTGCCCCTCCCCTGCTCGTGTGTGCATGGGCGTTCTCCTCTCTCTCAAGATAAATAAATAAGCTTAAAAAAAACCCCTCAAAGAACACACACATTATAAATAATGAGATGCCCCAGAGTAACATTATCACAGTCGATGCATGGTGACCTGGTTTACTACTTGGGGACGCACTGCCAAGTGACAGGAGTCCAAGTGTCTTAAGTAGTTCTGTTTATGAACAACTCACTCTGCACTGGGGAGCAGCGAGAAAATACACTGTCAACCTTATCCGACCCGACTGGTCAACACACTTTTTCTTAAAGAACTGGTCATGCTCTATGCACTTCTTTAGCCAGAGAAAACTCTTAACAGTTATATATGCACAGAATTCAAAAAGAGAATAGTGGTGAAATTCGACAACATGAAACAATCCCCCTTTAAAAAGTTTTAGACTTTGTTCTCCCAAGTGACACACGGTCACTGTGAAAAATCTGGAAATACGTATTAGTGTTTATCTGTGTCCATTTATGTATATGAAGAACATGTACCAAAATGCAGGTTACAGCTATTGCTTGATGTCTGAGGAACTTTTTTTTTTTATTTTTGAGAGCAAGACAGAGCATGAGCAGGGGAGGGGCAGAGAGAGAGGGAGACACAGAATCCAAAGTAGGCTCCAGGCTCTAAGCTGTCAGCATAGAGGCCGATGCGGGGCTCGAACTGGATGCTTAACCGACAGGGCCACCCAGGTGCCCTGATGTCTGAGGGACTCTTAAGTGATTTTGTATTTTTAAATTTTTTGCCAATAAACATATACTACTTAAGTAATATTTTCAAAGAGGAGGGGGAAAAACTAAAGAAAACTAAATACGAACAAAAAGAAAACAAAATCCTCTCGTTCCCACCACCCAGATATAACCACTATTTAGATTTTAATATCCACCTTTCTAGTATTTTTTCCCTACATATATATATGTATATATATGTTTTTTTCTCATAAGAAAAGAATCACAAAGCATATAGTGCTTTTTTATGATATATTCCACTAGCTCTTTGTCAACAAATGCAACACTGGTGACAGTTACGTGACATTCACAGTGTGTACAATCAGGCTAATGTCTTTAGGACTGAGACCATGTAACATAGGGCACTATGACAGGGTATTGTTGGTAAACGACCTGGGGGGATCCATGGGGATGAGCTTCCCTTTCACAAAGGCAAGGTCAGGGAATAACACTAGCGGGTGAGGGGAAGCAAGGACGCGCATGTGTTCAAGAAAAAGTCAGTCCCTGCCTCGTGAAGACAGATCAGGCCGATGGACAAGACCATGAGGCGTCTCTACGCAGTTTCTACCCTTGGGGACAGTCTGGGACAAGCCCGTGATGCTCCCCCACTTCCGGAGCAGGAAGAGGCACGTACCTGACGACTTGGGCTGTCGCTCTCCTTCTAATGAGAGCCGCTCTGGGGTCTTGATGAGGGACTTCACCCCAGGATTCTGATTGATCATGTAAAATGGACAGAGCACACCATCTGTTGAAAGCAACATAAGTACTGGAGCAGGAGGGAGAGTCTTCTCATCATCTGTTAAAAAAGAAAACAGAAGTGAAAAGACAACCAGGTCATGAAAGGGAAGGAAAGGGAAGGGAAAGACTGCCCCAAGCAAGAAGGGGCTGAGAGGACTCATCCCAACCATAGAGCTCAAGTCCACGCGTTCCGATTCACATCTGAACGGGCGCTCAGGCACCAGCTCACTGAAGAGAGCTACTGTCATTACTGACCGCCACTCTGGCAGTCCCACCGCAGCCGCGACTGTCCCTGAGCTCCCACGAGCTTTACAAGCGTGTCTCAGTGGTCACGATATTCCCCTGACCAAGACCGGCATCTCCAGGAAGAGGCTAGTCCAGCTGAAAATCGACAGACCACAGACTTTGGAAAACACGTAGAAGGACGCAGAAAGGGGAGTCAAACCACTTTATACTCATTCACGGTTGAGTCCTAACCGTACATTTCGTCCATGAAGCCTTGAAAAGAATCAAAGTAAATGAGCTAATAAGACCAAATCACCTGACCAGGAACTTAATGGTGCTTCATGAGGGCACCTCTATAACCCGATGCGCCACAGAGCAAAGGGCAGGTCCTCCACGGCCCCTGCACACTTCGGCCAGGGAGAAGATGCACTCAGGGCACACACTCAGGCCCGATCTGGAAGCCAAGGGCTTGTGGTCCCCATTCTGATCTGGGTCTTCAATCCAAGCACTGCTATGGTTTGAAACACACACAAACACACACACACACACACACACACACACACACACACACACACAGAGTCTGGCTCTCGTCTTATTAAAGAGTGTCCATCAAGTTAGTCCAGTGTCATCACCACACACTCTGTGTCACTCAGGTGGAAACGCGCTCCCAGAAGTTAAAAGCGCCCCGCGGAGTAGATTCTGTCACAGACATGTAGAACGGGATTTAAATATCAACCATGGTTGGAAAGGAGACTGCTTTTGCACTAAGCCCCATCAGGCCACACTTACTGATGGTGATTTCCACTTGGTTAGTATAGTCGATGGCAACTCCCATGGGTAGCGAGTCGTCGCTCTTGTCTGTCACAGGCAGTTCGGCTCGACTAGAATCCTCCAGGAGCCAAGACTCCCAATTCACCTGGAAGAAAGAAGCACAAGATGAAAATGCTGTGTTGGCAAGAGCTCTGCACTGGTTCCCCTACCACTGTTCAAAGAGAAGAGAAGAAAAAAAAAATTCACTCGGTTTAGATTTATGTGTTGACTAGAGTTGGAAATCTGGGAAGATGGTCTAAAAGCCATGAGCCTCCTAGCAAGTGAGGGGTTAATTTTCCAAATCGACCTATCTGCCCCTGGTATACCAAGTGCCTGCCTCATGAATAAAACAACCGCCATCGTGAACCTTCCTGAGGTGCCGTCCACCTTGACTAGGTAGGTTCTAAATACAGCGCCGGAATCTCATACCTGCACCAACCAGTCAGTAGCTGCCCCTGGAAGTGTGGGACCAGGACCAGGAACTCCGGCTGATCACGACTGCGGTCTTGAGCAGGGGGTGCTAACAGGGCCGGCCAGATGCCCTCTGCTCGCTCATCCACAGAGATAGATGCACCCTTAATTCCCGTCCTCCCAGATCTCAGGGTCGGTTCCTCACTCTGGTCCCTCTTCCTGCCTTTGGGAAGCTTGGGAAACCACTAAGTCTTTCCCATAAACTCCCTGATGTCAGGCTTAGGTCTGTCTGAATGGCCTGCATTCCTGCCAATAAATAACTTCTGATTTTTAAAAATCACATTTGTCTAACTTTGAGTGTTGACCAAAAACTGGGCAGCATGAATCAAAGGGGAACAATAATGCTCCTATGAATAACAGAAAAGCAAAAAGCTGTTCGGGAAAGGGAACCCTTTGCGATGGTGTGAGTAATAGTCACGTTCATAATAATGCAAACGAAATTGATGTCAACTTTGAAAAACAATCTACAGACAAAATAAAGTCGATTTGGGGCGCCTGGGTGGCTCAGTCGGTCTTGAGTGTCCGCCTCTTGATTTTGGCTCAGGTCATGATCTCACAGTTTGGGAGTTTGAGCCTGGCATCAGGCTCTGCGTTGAGAGTGTGGAGCCTGCTTGGGATTCTCTCTCCCTCTTTCTGTCTCTCCCCTGCTCATGCTCTCTCTCTCTCTCTCTCTCTCTCTCAAAATAAACAACAACGAAAAAAGATTTTAAAATAAAGAAGACTTGATAATCACTATGGAACAGAATACAAATAATACCAGTTTTGATTCTGCAAAAGATAAGACGCAAAATGACAAGAGTTGGAAGGCAGGAGCGGGGAAGGTGTGCTGAAGGCCAGGGTCGGGAAGAAGCTATTCCTTGCACAAAGTGGACGGTCAAGAGAACCTCACCGTGTATGGCGACACCAGAAGGAATGAAGATAAAAAATATTACTTATAATTGCAAAGCGAACCACCAGAAGAAACGACAACAGGACTGTAACCCTACTGAGGGAAGGATGAAGATTTCAGGGCCATAAGTGAGCTATATCCTTAGCAGCCACAACAGCCGAGAAGGTCTAAAATTAATAATCACTAACTAGTGATGAAGCAAGGTATTAGTTAGGGATAAGGAGGTGAACCTTAAAAGAAAAAAAAATACTACAAAAAAAAATTTCCTCTAAACAGGACTGGATAAGGACAGGGTAGGGCAGGGGTGATTTTTTTTGTTTCTAATCCCTTTTCTACAATTTGATTTTTTAGCCATGTACGTAAATCATCCTGGTAAAAAACAAAAAATACAAGTATATTTAAAAGGTGTCGGGACATAAAATCGTTGCTGCATCAGGAAATTGTTACTGAAGTCGATCGAAGACTTCAGAGGAGACTGCTGCAGTCGGCCTGTGACCCCAAAGTGGCCCACCCTAGACACCACGAGGCCCACGCAGACAAGGATGGATAAATACTGAACGGTTAGAGAGACATATGTATCTGTGTGTGGGGTGCACATTTTTAAACTCAAGGCTCGGGACACCCCGGTGGCTCAGTTGGTTAAGCATCCACCTCTTGATTTTGGCTCAGGACATGATCTCAAAGTTCATGGGTTCAAGCCCTGTGTTGGGCGCTGCGACGACAGTGCAGAGCTTGCTTGGGATTCTCTCTCCCTCTCTCTGCTCCTCCCCTGCTCATACTCTCTCTCTCTATCAAAATAAATACATAAAAGTTAAAAAAAAATTTTTTTTTAATTCAAGGCTCAAGTTTTAAAAAAAAGCCTTCCGTTTCATCACATGTCCTCTGTGGTGACTCTGTGTAACTCACCAGTTTAGGACCACATCCCACAACCACCTCAGCCCACCTCGTCTGCGAGGAGGACAAAGTACAAGAAAGGAAGTGGCTGCTTACCTGCACAGGCGCTTTTAGCATTCTGAAGGTTTTTCAAAGTGAAACAAAGTACTTTTTTTAAATTTTTTAATGTTTGTTTTTGAGAGAGAGCGAGCGAGTGCGAGGGAGGGGCAGAGAGAGAGGGAAACACAGAATCCAAAGCAGGCTCCAGGTTCCGAGCTGTCATCACAGAGCCCGACGCGGGGCTCGAACCCATGCCCCCAACCCCCCACCAACCACGAGATCATAAGCTGACCCCAAATCAGAAGCTTACCAACTGAGTCACCCAGGCGCCCCGAAGGGGAACAAAGTATTCCTAACGAGTCACGATCTGGTAAGATCTGCAGGTTTCTCTCCATTAATCAAGGATGGGTTCTAGTTGACTGAATGAAGGGGCAGGTTCAAGGAAGAGGGAAGAAATAAAGGTGATAAAACAGAACAAAGCAGAAAAACCTCCGACATCCAGGTGTGCTCCTACTGGAAGGCGACCTCATCGTATGTTTCCACAGATCATGAGTGGATCCAGAGAGGACAGAAGGGCTTTTTATGACGGTGGAGGAGCTGTGGGGTCTGAAACCTACACCTGTCCATTGTGACATCTCAGCCACCTGGCCCGAGGCACTCGGTCATGTCAGCAATGCATCAGCTTTGCTCTCACCCAGAAGCTCATTCAAAGGGCTGTGGCTTCAATCTAAACCTGCACCGCACAGTTTTAACTCCCTCCAGAATCTTTCTCAGAAAAGTGTCACGGAGGAGCGACAGAAGAGTGAAACTTACCTGATCTGTCTGCCGAGCAAGGATACTGACTTCTGTTGAAGCCGCCGACGCTGCCAGCACTAAATCCCTTCAAGGAATAAAAGCGGAAGGCCATTAAATTCAAACACAGCAACAGTTCTAACCTGCCTCGAGCCTGCGGCAGTGTCCGTGAGGACTTCCTCGAGACATCAAGGAGGAAAAGTGAGCTTTTCTACGTGGCTGAAGAAAGGGGAGAAGATTTTAGATATAAAGCTTAACTTCTGAGTTCACAGGATAAAACCCTGGAGACCCAGCCAACTACCTAAATATTTCCGACAGAGACGTGACAAAATCAGGTCGGAATCTCCAATAAATCTATCGCTCTGTGAACAGGATACTCTGGTGAAATTTCGGACAGAGGCTGTGCTTTAAGCAACCTATCTTTCGAGAGGAAGCTTTTGCTCTCAGAGGGAAACTTTTAATACGTTCCTTAAATATTGGTATTGCTGTAAAGTCACCACTGGGGTTACTGAGAAAATGGGGTTTTTAAGATTAGTGGGTCTTCGGTCAAGGTAATTCAGGACTGGGGAAACGGAAGTAGTCAGAGAGGCGTTATCCAGCATCAAAGGAAAATATGTTCGGGGCACCTCCATTCTCCATTCTCCTTTCCCACAGAAAAGAAGTTCAACGTCAGAGCCAGGTGATTCAGGCGGGACCCGAGAGAGGAGGAACCCCACCCTGGCCTCACCATTCTTCGACGTAACTAAGGTAGTAATGGTGCTGCCTCTCCGTGCAGCTGCCGTAGCAGGGCTCCATGAAGTTCACAAATATCTCTGGGTGCTTTTCTTCTTTTTTCTACAATAAACAAAAGGAGACCAAAAAAAAAAAAAAATCCCACGTGCAACTTTTCTTTAATTCTACACAGTTAAGGATCTCGAAAAACAAAACCATTTAAGTTTTATGAGAAAATTCACCCAAAAAATCTCTGTCCAAGTCCACAGACACTATATGAAAGCAGAGTTGAGGAGTACAAGGCCTGGGAACGGTGGCCACTGACCGAACTGAATTTACGCTGTTCTGTCCCTTTCTGGTTGTGGGCCAGGCATGGCCAGATCGCGCGGCCTCTCTGATTCTGTTTTGTCGTGTGTGTAGTGGGCCTGTGGCACTTTCTTCACTGACTTCAAAGGCGGTTTTAAGCGTGAAACAAAAGGATGCATAGAAAGCTTCTAGCCCAGGACATGGAACCTGAGGAAGAGTCTGATACCCTCTCTGGGGACAGAACAGCTTAATCAGCTCTTCAGATAAGGACCTCAATAGGCAATAGGGGCACCCGGGTGGCTCAGCCGGTTAAGCATCCGACTTCGGCTCAGGTCATGATCTCACGGGTCATGGGTTTGAGCCCCACATCAGGCTCTGTGTTGACAGCTCAGAGCCTGAAGCCTGCTTCAGATTCTGTGTCTCCCTCTCTCTGCCCCTCTTCCCCTGCTCATGCTCTCTCTATATATAAAAAATAAAATAAAATAAAGTAAAATAAGGACCTCAATAAACATTTTTACAATTCAACTTTGTCAGGAACCCGAGTCTTAATAAAAACCAGGCACTTTTTTCCATCATGGGCAAAGGTTAACCATGGCACCAGGGCATCCTGACACACACGTGGGGCAACTGGGAGCCGCACTGGTGGTAGGAATGGAAACTATTACAGCTTTTCTAAAAGATCCTTTGGCAATGGGTTCAGAAGCTTAGCAAAGAAAGCATAACCAAACTCATTTCTAGGTGTTTACCCTGTAAGAGAAACATAATCACATGAAATGGACCCCAAAGGACGTTATCATGGTATTCCATAAAACAGGAAAACTGAAAACACCTTGAGGATCCAGCAGTGGAAGAGCTAAATAAATCATCTGTCCACAAAGCCAAATATAGATTGTTTTCAAGGACTTCGAACGATACTTAACGATTTACACCAAAACAAGGCTGCAAAACAGAACTAGTGCCAACTCCCACTTTTGTTATATTTAGACACTTATTTATGTCGTTTTAAATGCTTCTCTGGACTTTAAGCCAGTACCGATTGGAAAGTATATGTTCTGCCTCATTGGGCTTTTTTTAAATGTCACCGCAATGTAGTCACATTTTATAGACCTTGTTATTAATGTTCTTCCCTGTTTTCAAAATGACTCACACCCTTAGGTCATTCCCTTCTCGCTCAGAGGGCTCCTGCTCATAGGCCTTCCACGTGCACCCAATCTGAACCACATCTGTCGTACTCCTCCCCGCAACCTTGGCTGTTCTCTCCTTCAGCCTTATCCTTCCTTGACCTACACTAATTTACTGACTAGCACACTCATTAGAAATGTAAGATCCAGGGGTGCCTGGGTGGCTCAGTTGGTTGAGCTTCCGACTTCGGCTCAGGTCATGATCTGATGGTTTCGTGGGTTCGAGCCCAGTGTCAGGTTCTGTGCTGATGGCTCAGAGCCTGGAGCCTGCTTTGGATTCCGTCTCCCTCTCTCTCTGCCCCTCCCCCGCTCATGCTCTGTCTCTGTCTCTCAAAAAGAAAAAAAAAGAAAGAAAAAAAAAAAGAAAAAAGAAATGTAAGATCCACAAAAGCAAGGACTCGGCCTCAGTCCCCACTGTATTCTCAGCTTTAATGCAGTGCCCAGCACCCTGCAGGCATCAGAAAAACAGCTGGTAAGGATAAACAGGTGAAAGAATTTTAAAAGTCAAGGTATTTTCTTGCTTTTCTAAAATCTCTTTACCATCTACTCCTGAGCCCAAGACTACGCTGTATGTGAGCTAACTTGACAATAAATAAATAAATTAATTAATTAAATAAAATAAAATACCTTTACCAGGTTAACATCTAGCAGGACTCATAGTTTACAATGTAAGCAAAAGCAAGTTTATTTTCTTCCCCTTACGGCGAAGCAGTAGAGAATACTGTAAGAAGACACCATAATTTTGGCCCCGAAGGCCCATGGTACAGCACTCAAGTTTAATACCTAAAGTTGTCCCATCGCTGCCGGCAAGAAAAGGAAGCTGGAGCCAAAGCCTTAACCTTTATGAGAAGACCGCTATGGTCTTCAAGGAACAAAGGTGTCCCTTTCACATACGTACCGGGAGGAGAGCCATCACCACATCTGGAGAAGTTTCCAGGGTCCCATCTGCAGCAGCATATACGATTGTGAACACGTAAGTGCCGATCCACAGCACATCCAGAACTGAAAGACACACACTCTTTATAAAGCATCTTACTTTTGGAATAGCTCCTGACTGTTAAAAAATTAACAGCTCATGGATAAAAAAGTCAGAGTACTATAATCCCGACTAAGATCCAGAGTTTACTGACTAAATATCATTCACAGATACAAAGATTCAAGAAGCCCAAATCCATCCCAAAGTGGGATTTTTTTTTTTTTTTTTTTTTTTGGTCTGCTGGATTATAATCAGGGCAAATTTTGAAAAAATTCTAATAAAAAGTCAGGATCCATTTACTGTCATCTACGCTGAGACACAGGTGTCTACCAGAGGATTACTGCTGTGCTGACTGAATCCGCTAACGGGGACAATAAGAGCATTCATACTAATGCTTCCCTGGGCGGGTGTGTAGATATATCACGTGATTTGACATCTCTGTAATAAAATGTCTCCTCGTTAGAGGCTGGCTCAGTAAGAAAAGCAGACGGGTTACCTCTGACAGGATGATCCGACTCATAAAATGGAGGACAAGGAATGACTTTTTTTTCCTGCAAGGTCTGAAAGAGATTTGGGGAGGGAAAACAAGGTCAAGTGAAACACACCTGAGCCAGTGAAATTCTGTCAAATCCAGCATGTTCCCCAGAAACCCCTACAGTTCATGTTCCCAGCCAGGAGAGACTGAGCACAGGGGAAGAGTGAATGCCTACACCCAGGCCCCCATCCCATAGAAATCGCCCGAGAATGTGTTCCGGGGTAGAGAGAGGATGCTCGAGGCAATACCACTAGAGTAGCAAGGTCGCGCGCACACACCGACACAGGCAGCCGGCAACCATGGGATAGGGAAGTGAATGATGGTGCGTCCACAGTGGATGACCGACAGCCATTCAAAAGAATGAAGTGGCTCTTTGTAGCTATCATGAGTTGGAAAAAGGGCTCTGAAAACTATTATATTTAAAACAAAAAGGGCAAAGAGCAAGCCAATACAATCAAGGCAATTCTATTACCGTTTACAAGCTAATGCCCTGCAAGAATATATACCAGATTTCATCTAACAACTTTCCGCAATAACCTGAGCAAAAGAAGACCTTAACCTCAAGCCCAGGCCACTACACCCACTGCTTTACAGCCCGCGGAGGACAGGCTCTCCAGGAGGAACGGACAGCAACACAGGTCTCGGCACTGCCTACAGGCACCGCCTCCCAGCCACGCTTGACCCAAAACATATGGATTCTATGCCAATTTAATATTGCAGAGTCTGTGACTATTATCTCGGGAAGACCACAGGGAGGGGGTGACAGAGTGACAGGAGCATCCATTTTCTTTGGTGCCTATAGTTAGAGAAACTGAACCTTTAAGATGAACTCAGCTGGCTGACAAATAATGCTTTAACTGTTTTTGATGGAATGTTCTTAGGGAAGGGATTGGGAATGTAAAGCTGGAGAACTCTGTGTAGCATTGTGAGCAGCGTGTAGAGTAGACGTATAATGCATCTACACACAGACTTTGTAAAAGCATCCAGAAAAGTCTGGAGGCTACCACTCAATAAAACAGAGCGTGCCTCTGGAAAGACCATGGGATAGAAGGGAAGAGTTCCACTCTATTGAACTTACTCGTGTACCCGATGAATCTGTCCTAACGAGCATGAATTGCATTTTCACAAAGAAACACCCATGAGACCCCAAAGCACCCCCGCAAAGGTGGGTAACTTAAGAAAAGTTCTCAAGTACGACTTACGGGAAGATACTGGACCACGGTTCCGTCTTGTTTCCCCACAGCCAGCTGCTTCCCTTTGGGGCTCCAGCACACTGAGCAAAGAAGAAAATGCTCTCAATTAAGAACTGAAGAAAATGGAGCAATCCGATGAGATCTGTGCTGAAACAGCCATTTAATCACCACTCCCCATTCCTCGGTCAGCCCACGGAAGACTCTAGGATCATCTTTATTCGGCAAACTTAAAAGAAAAAACTCATTTTGATGATACAAGGCAGTTATGATTTATTACTGGGCCAATAAATCGACTGCTAAAAATGTTTTTCCAATGGAGCATTGTCCAGAAAGCTGGAAAGTACAGAAAGCTCTGTACTCTTAAGATAAGCAGAAAAAGTTTTCAAGTATCAAGAAATCATTCTCTTACTCCTATTTGATATTGGTAATGCTTTTCCCCTGAAGGTAGAAATGACTTTCGGAAACCTTTCCGAAAACTTTCGGATCCAGAAACCATCGTTCTCAAAAACACAGTTCAAAGGCGCCTGGGTGGCTCAGTTTGTTTGAGCTTCCGACTTCAGCTCAGGTCATGATCTTGCTGTTCACGAGTTCCAGCCCTGCAGTGGGCTCTGTGCTGACAGCTCAGAGCCTGGGGCCTGCTTCGGATTCTGTGTCTCCCTCTCTCTGCCCCTGCCCTGCTTGCCCTCTGTCTCTCTCTCTCTCTCTCTCTCTCTCCAAAATAAACAAACGTTAAGCAAAAAATTAAAAACACAGTTCTAAACTAGCTGTGCCAAAATATTTCTTTCTCCAGAACACCTAAGCACAAATCCTGTCTGCTGTTTGGCTTCAAGAACATTGACTATGGAAATAAAGAATACTCTCCCGTTCCCCCAAATAACCACAGATACAACAAAATACACCATTTGCTTTTATTTCCAGAAATTAATTTTTAAACAGATTACCATTACTGTATGTTATGGAACGAAAGCCTTTATTACCCACCAGACGTTACTGCCACCGTGGAAGGGAGAGTCGCACACACTTTGACGGTTTCTGTGATTTGCAGGACAGCAATGCTGCCATCGGCCAGACAAACCGCCATCATGGAGGCAACGGTGGGGTTCCACTTCATATCGATCACCATGCCTCCTGCATCTTTCAGAAGCTTATGATAGGCAAATGGGCGTTTTTGCTGTTTAGCCTTTTAAAACAAATGCCCAGGAGCAAAAATAAATTGATAAATTAATAAACACACAGACACTGAACGGTCAAAGAAAATTACTGAACATGCAAGGTTTCTCTCAAGTTACAGTTCACTTCCCTCCACGACTGTGACAAAAAAATTAGCTCTACGCAACAATCTATTTGTTAGACAATTCAGCACAACCTCGAAAATGGCAGTCAATTATTCTAGCACACTGGAAGAACTCCCAGCAGGGGAGTCACAAATGCAAGATAATCAGTAAAGAGCAAACACGGGATTAAAATCTCGGTTCTGCTTCTTAATGGTGTTGGACCCCTGCATGTTTAAATTCTTCGGGACTATTTCTCCATCTATAGCATCTCCTTTGTGAGGCCATGGTCCTTAGGAATGAGGACAAGGCCTATACCAGTACAGAGCCTGGCACACAGCCAGTGTAAATACTCAAATTATTGACAATTATCATTCCCAAACTGCTAGAAGTGGAGGAACACTGCCAGAGCAAGCCAGAGACCGGGATGTAGGAACTTCTGACATTACTAGTAACTCTATCCTGGCAAGTCATCTGAGGCTCCCTGGGTGTGGGCTGTCTCGTATGTAAATGAGAAAAAACACCTTGGGGCCAGTATTAGGAAAGACTTTTCTGAAAGTCCCTTCTATCTCAAAGATCTAAAATCCTATATATATAGTTAAGGCCTTTTTTTAAACCCCCACTTTAATCTAGAAAAAAGACTCCCCGGATCAACCAAGAATTTCGAGGTTATGACTCAATACCAGAAAATGTTTTGAGGTCCCACGCACATGCTACACTACGCCAGCAGCTTACCTCATTCGAAAATGTGCGAACGTCAAAGAAAGCGATAATGGAACCATATTCGCTGGACATCATGCACACGGACAGTGTGAGGTTATCACAGCTCAGGGCCAAGTGATGTATCGGGAATTTCATAGGCACCAGTAAGCTCTGAACTTTATCGACTACGAAAAGATTAAAAAAAAGAAGAAGAAGAAGACAAAGCAGAAGCAGAAGCCACAGCCCCTCTGTCCGGTCTCTGTAAACAATGTTCACATCTACATAAACACACAAGCACACGTTGACGCCTAGTCACCAGGGAAACCTCAGCTTCCTGACAGATGTCAGACGATGCAGTAAATATCCCAGGTTCTTCCTCACATGACCTGGGGAAACGAACTGTGGCCGCTGCCCTTGTTAAAAACAAGGTCCTATACCCATGTTTTTGGAGCAGTGCTCCAAACAGTACATACTCCTATCTGTTCGGATGGTACCACTGTGCCTACTAAAAAGCCACACAACAAAACCCTTCTCCTCGAGAGCCAGAACCCAAGTTGAAAAAAGCAAAAATGAAAGCATGGCAGAATGGTAAATTCTGCCCTCTGAGCTCAGAGGGACAACTCCCCAAAGGAGAAATACAAAGGACCAAAGAGAACAACCGGGAAGGCTTCCTGCCTAGAACTTCTTCTTCTTGGGGGTCAACCTGAAGACTAACAGCCGTTTTGATTTTAATACTAGAATGATTTCTTGGGAAGGAGACTACTGTGCTACCCCCCAGACAATAAGTCACTTACCTATCTTATTGGGATCGTCACCAGGTTTATTTTGAATAAGAAGATTTCTGGTAGGAAAAATCTGCAGCCCACTGGCTCCACCGGCAAAGACCAGGCCATACTTGTTGGACACGGCTAGCAGACTCGAGCGCTCCTTGGGCAACTCCTCAGGGGAGTCAAAGATCCTCACCTTCTTCAGGGCTCTAAACTGAAAATCCTGTTGCGAAGGACGAAACCAAGATCAATTCAGGGAAGAAAGATATTCCATTATATTCCAAGAGCCCTAATTCTAGTACAACCCAGTGGTTTGTACCTGGCATAGGGCCTATCAATGTTTACTGAATGAATTATAAGTTTTAAAAATTCTTTTGTGGGGCGCCTGGGTGGCTCAGTCGGTTGAGCATCCAGCTTCGGCTCAGGTCACGATCTCGCGATTCGTGGGTTCGAGCCCCGCGTCGGGCTCTGTGCTGACAGCTCAGAGCCTGGAGCCTGTCTTCGGATTCTGTGTCTCCCTCTCTCTCTGACCCTCCCCTGCTCACACTGTCTCTCTCTCTCTCTCTCTCAAAAATAAATAAAACATTAGAAAAAATTTTTAAAAAATCTTTCGTGAAGTCTTCCTTAACTACTCCGACTCTCACTCAGATCTTTTCCTTTGCTGAACTCGTTTCCTGTCCTAACCACCACCAGTGCTGCACTTTATTATTCATAACCCCGTCCTACTTCGTGGTAGGTATTGTCTCATGACCCGGAGTGGTGCTTAGTAAGCGTTGTGAAGTATCGAAAGCATCACCCAGCTGCACTGTTGGCCTGAAGTGCCGGGGCAACTCGGCAAACATAGTCACAGAAATAATGACCATAGAACGAGGACCAAATCCCAAGACCTGTCTTACCTGCGTCAAATACTAAACAAAACACCACAGAAAAGGATGGGTATGGTCGACCTCTGAATATGCAAGACCTATGAACAGGAGGACATCCAAACACAAGTCCAAAGCCCTAAACACAGGCTGTGAGGCCAGGCACGGCCTGACCCGTCTGCCTCTGCAGTCTCACCTCACAACACTGTGCCGGACTCCCGCAAGTGCTCCATGACTTGCACAACACCTGCCCTCCACCGATTCCCGTTTCCGTTTCTGGCCATTTGCACGCCCCTTAGCACTCCAGCGCCTGGGAGCCTTCCCCAGCCTCCTGTCAATGCCTGGCTCACCCGGTCTTCCACGAATTGATCGACGTGCCTTCGAAGACCATTCTCAGTGGGCACCACCCCCCCCCCGTAAGAATTCCATAGGTTTACCAATCACTATGTGAAGCTGTACTATACATGTTAACTTTTTTCTTGAATTCCAGATCGATCTTAAGTCGCGGTTTTGCTAAAAAGACTGGGAACCCCCTTTTGCTTATGTTCCAAAAGGGCAAAAGCCAAAGGCAGCCTTTCTCCACTTTCATTGTTGTACATTTATGGTGTTTGGTGCAGGATCCCTAACACGCTCCGCATACGGGTTTCCTTAGATTTGGTGTATATATACATAGGTGCTGAAAGATTAACGGAAATACTCTTCTTAATTCCAAATGAGTCTGCGACCAGAAAAAAATCACAGCTTTCCTGATGAGACCACACAGGAGGAGAATGCAATTTTCAGTATTTTTGTAATTCTCATCCTGATAATCCTAAATATCCTGGTCTTGGCCACGTGGATGTGGAGAGCCCGTGGGACAGTCACAGGAATGCTTTCCTTTCTGGTATAATCAGTAACTCAAAGGGAAACTATCATCTTCTAACGTCTGTAGTTCTGAAACCTTTTTTTCCTTCTGCCCCAGCATGTCTGAGAAACCCGCACACTCTCGCTGGGCGGCTCCCCGCGCCCTCCCGCCCCCCGCCCCATTCGCAGGGGGGAATCACTAACTCTACAGATGGGGTGGGTTACTACTCCCTAAACGCAGTTCAGCGGCCTCTCCAATCGCCTAAAAGCTTCCTGCAACTTACTTACAACCGTCATTTGGGTCACCTGCCGCTCTCTTTGGTTTCCTGACTTTACGCTTATTTCCGACACCAAAATAATCCTATTCTATTTCGCTACGGGGTTTGTAGAACGGGGGATGAACCCCGGCTCTGCGTTACGCAAAGCCGGGACCGCTTCGCGAAAGGAGTACCGGGAAAGTGAAGAAGAGAGGGTCTTAAAAAAATAAAAACAAAAACCACCACCTAAATGTCAGCCCCTGTGTCAAATCCTGACTCTGGGTCAGGGCCTTCCCCGGTCTCCATGTGCTCCTCTTTATTAACAGCTACGGGTGGGGATGCCGCGCTGATTATTACCACGGGGTCCGGCCCACAGCGAACGCTCAACAATCAGCAATTATTACCACGACTCTGATCACCCCATGAGAGTAACCAAGGGTAACTCGAGGGGCGCGCACAACACCAACGAGGGACGGGAAAACGGATTCGGTGGGGCCATCACGCCGCTGGCACGGCAGCCTGCTCCAGGACGCGGGCGAGAACTCGGACCGCGGTAACAGGTTCAAGCAGGAGGCGGGAAGCGGGACAAGCCGGCCCCGGCGCTTCGGCGTTCAGCGGGGCTCCGGGGCGACGCCGGGAATCAGGAAGGGAGGGAGGCCCCGGCCAGTCTCTGACCTTCATCTCCCGCTCGGGGATCATGGCATCCATCTCGTCTCCCATCGCGCCACCCCTCTGTCGGTCCAAGCGGCCGCCGCTGCCGCCCGCGGCCTTGCCCACACAGCCCAGGCCGCTCCGAGGCCAACTTCCTTCCCTCACGGCGGGCTGCGCTCAGCGGACTCCGCACTTCCGGCGCGCATCGGTGACGTCACGCGTTCCCGTCGGCGGTGTGGTCCGAGGAGACCGAGGGACCTTCCGAAGTCGCGCGCTCTCCTGGCCACCGCCTCCTATTGGCCAACGAGGGGGCGTGGTCCCAGGGCCGAGGCGCCTGCGCCCTGAGGCGCCCAGGTCCCGCCTCCGGCGTCGAGGCTGAAGCCGGTTGGTTGCGTTTCGGTGGCTGTGCTTGCGAGGCGCATGCTCGAGCTCCCTACGCTCCTTGTGCCGCTGAGACCTGGCAGTAACACTGGGGTGTGGGTGGTTACTAACAGTCCCCGAACGAGGGGAGTTAGGAACCTGAAAATGTTTCCAGGGGGCAGCTCTTGAGAGAGGCTTCGGCCTGGAGGAAAAGAGGTTCGGAAAGTGGGTGGGCGGGGCCACGGAGGACTCTTCCGTGTCCGAGCAGGAAGGCCGCAATGAGGGGGTAAAGGGCACCAAAGATCAGCTTTGCTCCTCTCAGGGTAATCATTTCCCGAGCAAGAGCC
Organism: Cryptoprocta ferox; assembly: GCA_028646485.1. Classification (NCBI taxonomy): domain Eukaryota; kingdom Metazoa; phylum Chordata; class Mammalia; order Carnivora; family Eupleridae; genus Cryptoprocta; species Cryptoprocta ferox. The sequence continues at coordinate 4,885,362 of CM053568.1, forward strand.
TGGAAACGGCGCAAAAACTCTTTAGATGTGTTATTTAACGTCCAACACATGCTAGTCACCGAGGGGTTTATTGTTGCCATGTAGTCGATGAGAAGTTTAGAAAATTCCCCAGTGCCCCTCAGAAAGTGGTGAAGGCAGGATTCGAATTCAACTTGTCCGGATATGTCGATTGATGACGATTACACCGGCCTACGCACGGGTGTTTGTTTTGGAATTATCAATGCTCTGGGACAAATTCTTAATCTGGAGCCTAGGGGTTAATTCCGGGGGGCGGGGGTCACTTTCCGCCACTTTACTGTTTGGTTTTCGGCAAGATTGCTTATCTGCTCCGAGGCTGCTGCTCACTTTTAAAACAAGGAGAACATAACAGACCCCGTCTCGTGGAGCTGTTGGGAGGACTAAATGAAGTTCCGCATTTAACACAGCAGGGCGCACAGACCACATTCATTCCGGCTGTTACTGTATTAGCTGTTCTGAATTTGCTGAGCCCAGGAGCTGTCCCCAAAATACACAAATCAAGACATTGATAAGTTTGTCTGTTTTATTTCTAGTCCGTGGAGGTGATATCCAGCACCACACACACTTACATGCATACACACACACACACACACACACACGCACACACTTCATTCACCTGAACTTGCCCAGCAAACTCCTTCCTTTTGAGACACAGGGACAAAGCCATACTTGGCAGTCCCCAAGTTGCTGGTTGCATTAGTTAGATTTGGTCTTTCAGAAAAAAGACAGCCGAAGTTCTAAGAAGCTGAGCCCTTAGCCAGAAAAGTAAGTCCTAGAGCCAATAGCCACAATCTGAAATAACGTGTGCACAGCCCCGGTCCAGGGACCACTTTTGAACACTTCGGAGGAACCGGTGGTGGTTCCCAGGATGCTCCCCATCCAACGAGAACTTTTTTTCCTGCCCTTTCCAGAAGCTGGGGACACGCCTACTTGCTCCCCTCCCTTAAAGGCGGCTTCCTACAGTCTTGTAAACTGTGGAACCTACTAAAGTAAGCCTGATTGCTTCTGCTCTCGTCTCTTTAGCTAGGAACAGTTACACGGACTATAATGGGTGGTTAAGGAAGGTGTTACTACCTTGCTCAAAGGTCTCAGCCTGTCCCAGAGAAGAGAGGCCAGTGGGGAGCGGTGGGGACAGGCAGTCGTTCATCTAATGATCTCTGGGGTCAGGGGGTGTGGGGGGGAAGGCAGAGGAGGTGGTGGTGGAGTGAGATTTTACCTTTGCAGGGAGAACTGTTTTGCTGGGGGTTAAACTTCAACTAGCCTTGTGCATCTGAGGCAGCTCCTTAGGCTGAAGATCAGCCAGTCATGGCCAAATAATCTTGCTCCTGAACTGGTTGAGACCAGTGGATTAACCCAACCGGGCACTTCCCCATCCCCTACCCGCCCCACTCGCCCAAGCTGCTTTCAGGGCAGCTCCTTGGGCCCTCGATTATGGGTCACTAAGGAGCTGCAGGGAGCCCACCCTGGCTCTCGCCTCCAACAGCACCCAGACATTTCCACCTAAGGATTGGTGAGGACTTCTCCAAGACTCTTGCTCAGTCTTGGGCCCAGGATTGCAGTGCAGTCCCTGCATAGCCCCCTCTTTCTTAACATTCCCCTCACTGGTCGTTGTCTGGGACTCCAGAACAGATGGGGTCAAGGCTGGGGTCCCCTGCTCAGCCAAGATGGAGCTGAGTGTGACACCTTTCTGCATGTGTTCTGAGAAATGGCTTGGCAGAGAACCTCCAGGGAAGGCAGAACCGCAGAGCTGCCTGGCCCTTACCCAAACCCCGGTATTGACCTGGAGGCACTGGGGAGGGTGAGTCCTGGCCCCGGGGCCTTCCTCAATTGTTGACCTAGGAGATTTCCTCTCCCTGCACCTTCTCTTGTTTGCCTCACTGACTGAGACGGCCCAGGGCAGAGATGAAGCATTGGGCACAGCCTCCGAACACCTGGGCTCCAGTCCAGGCTTCCGTCTCCCTATTAACCCCTTGGCAAGGCACTTAAATCCCTGTGAGCACCACAGTTTTCTCGCCTGTGAAATGGGAGGTCTGGTCCAGCTAACCTACAGAGCGGATCAGGGCTCTAAAACCCTGGGAGTCCATCATAAGGGACCCCAATCCAATCCCCAAGCTCAAGGTTTTGGGATGGAGAAGTGAATTAGAAGACCGGCACATGTCAGGACAAAGTGGGGAGGCTTAAAGCTTATGATAGGTGGTCAATAAATATCTGTTGAATGACTAGGTGAGGGCATGAGTGAATGAATGAATGAATGAATGGTAAGGTGGTAAGGCAAACGGGAGCACAGGTTTCAAGCAAATTGGGATCAGAAAGGCAACCTTCTATTTCTCAGCTCTTGGCTTACTAGTGGTGCTGACTTTTTGCCATGAGCACTGTATTCCTCCTCTTCCCATCCTGCTGCTCTCAGCATCCTCCCCAAAAAGTGACAGCAGACTGAACTGACACCCCTCCCGAGGCCCCTCGCCTCCCTTCTACCCCCAAAGCCCTCTGCTGCCCCAGCAAAGGACAAGGGGGCTGCACCTTCCCTCTGAGCTGCCCATAAAGGTATGGCTGCAGGCAAGGCCGGAGGATTCCTTCTGGAACCTTCCTGCAGGGCTCAGATTGCCAAGCCCCTCTCTCCTGCTCTCCTTCTGTCACCTCCCTGAGGATGAGAAGTGTGGACTGAGGCGGGATCAGCTGGGGCCAGGCCAGCAAGCCTGGACTTCGCTCCAAGCCCCTAGAAGGACGCACTAGCTCCAGCTCCAAACAGAAGG
>CM053568.1:4888232-4946026 GCA_028646485.1 Cryptoprocta ferox
CATCCCAGCCCTCTTGTCTGCAGGATCCGCAATATCCATTCTCGGTGCATCCATTCTCCAGTGGGACCTTCTCTCTGCGGAAGGGGCTGCTAGCCCCTTTTCACAGAAGAGAAAACCGAGGTGCAGAGATCTCTGTCTTCTAAGCCATGCGTCTTCCCCTGAACACGCTGCCTGAAGGAGGCAGAGCTAGGCTGGGCCATGGCTCTGCTCAAAACCCCTTCAGATCTTCAAGAACCTCCCAAGCCTTTAGGGGTAACATCTAGGAGGGGCACCTGAGTGGCTCAGTTGGTTAAGCGTCCGACTTTGGCTCAGGTCATGATCTCACGGTTCGTGAGTTCAAGCCCTGAGTCTGGAGCCCATTTCGGATTCTGTGTGTAGTGTGTCTCTCTCTGCCCCTCCCCTGCTCATGCTTTGTCTCTCTCTCTCAAAAATAAACACATTTTTAAATTAAAAAAAAAAAAAGAGTAACATCTAGGAAGTAGAGGGTGGGGGTTCTGAATGTAGCCTCTAGAGGGAAAACAGCCTGATTTGAATCCCAGACCTATTACTTCCCGGCTGGGGACTCAAGAAAGATACCCAACCCCACCGATGCTCAGTGTTTCCATCTGGAAGTAAGGATGCCAAAGGTGCCAACATCCGGGAGCGGTTTCAAGGACCAGTGCCCCTCTCCTTCTGTAGTCACTCCTTGGGTGGGCTCTTTGCGTCCCCTGGCTTTAAATCCCATCCAAAGGGCAACAGTTCACAAGCAGCTTACCTCCGAGCTCCAGATTTGCCCATCCAGCCCCCTCCTTGACCTTTCCCCTTGGATGTCTAGAGGATACTTCCCAGTTAATCCAATCAGAACTCAACCCTTTTTAAAAAAATTTTTTTATGTTTACTTTATTTTTGAAGGGGGGGCGAGGGGCAGAGAGAGACACACACACACAATACGAAGCAGGCTCCAGGCTCCGAGCACAGAGCCTGACACTGGGCTCGAACTCATGAACCACAAGCTCATGACCTGAGCCGAAGTCGGACGCTCGACCAACTGAGCCACCCAGGCGCCCCTAAAAACGTAACTCTTAATTCCGGCCTTCCCCCCCCCTGCTCTGCCCCTGAAGCAAACAGCAGCGCCACTCGCTTACTCAGACCCCAGACAGATCAGACTCACCTGACTCCTTGTTGTCCTGTACACCCCACATCTGGGCATTGAAGCAAATCTTCCAGTTCTGTCTCCCAAATCATTCCCGATTCCAACGGCTTCTGCCTACCTCCTCTGTACCCTCTCCAGGCCGAGTGGCCTCGTCTCTTGCCTACACAGCCTCCCTGCGGCCACTCTCACCCCTACTGCAGACAGAGGCTTTTAAAAGTCAGCCTCGGGGCGCCTGGGTGGCTCAGTCGGTTGAACGTCGGACTTCGGCTCAGGTCGTGCGTGATCTCAGGTCATGAGTTCGAGCCCCACATCAGGCTCTGTCTGTGCTGACAGCTCAGAGCCTGGAGCCTGCTTCCGATTCTGCGTCTCCCTCTCTCTCTCTGCTCCTCTCCTGCTTGCATTCTGTCTCTCTCTCTCAAAAATAAACATTTTAAAAAATTAAATAAATAAATAAGTAAGTAACTAAAAAATAAAAGTCAGCCTCAAGGTGCCTGGGTAGCTCAGTCGGTTAAGCGTCCGACTCTTGATATTGGCTCAGGTTGTGATCTTGAGGTTGTGGGATCAAAACTTGCATCCAGCTTCATGCTGAGTGTGGAGCCTGCTTGGGATTCTCCTTCCCTCTCTCTGTGCCCCTTCCCCACTCATGCTCTTTCTTGCTCTCTCTCTCTCTCTCTCTCTAAATAAATAAACATTTTTTAAAAAGTCGGCCCCTAGCTTAAAGTCATCCAATGGCATCCCTCCTCATTAGTGCCAAATGCTAAGTGGGACTGCGTGACCTCCAAGGTCCCGTGTCACCTGGCCCCTGCCCATCTCTGCAAACTCATCCTTCACTCACTGCACTCACTGCTGGCCAGACACACTAGCCTCCATACTTTTCCTTTGAGCACACAAGCACGGTTCTGCCTCAGGACCCTTGCACTTGCTGTTTCCTCTGCCTGGAATGCTTTTCCCCGGACCTTCACATGGCTCATCTCTTCACATCTCCCTCCGTCAGGGCTCTGGTCAGTGAGATCCTCCCTGTCCACCATCCCATCCGTCTCTGTTCCCCTCGTCCACTTTAGTCTTCTTTGTACTACACCATTGCACTCTGGTGTTTCGGCTTTTCCGGGGATTTGATTTTGTTTTTGTCTGTCTCTTGTCATTGGAATGTAAGCTCCGTGAGGCCAGCAATTCATGCATCCCCAGCACCTAGAATAATTCTTTTTTTTTTTAATTAAAAAAAATTTTTTTAATGTTTATTCTTGAGACAGAGACAGAACATGAGCGGGGGAGGAGCAGAGAGAGAGGGAGACACAGAATCTGAAGCAGGCTCCAGGCTCCGAGCTGTCAGCCCAGAGCCCGACGCGGGGCTCGAACCCATGAACCGCGACACCATGACCCGAGCCGAAGTCAGACGCTCAACTAGGCGCCCCTAGAATAACTCTTAGTGCATAGCTGGTGCTCAATCAATATTTGCGAAATTAATAAATGATAAATCTAAGGAGTCACTGGGTAGATCAGTACGCGACACGCAGTAAATGCACGGAATCTCCGGTGCTTCCCAAGAACGTCAGTCCTCCTGTGGCTGCCATCTGGCCGCCCATGCGACCGTGGCCTAATCTTGATGGTTTTCCCGCCACATCCCACCCCCCCACTTAAGCTCTGCAGCCTGACCTGTGGGCTCCCGAGCAGTTCTTCAGCCTCCCTGGGCCTCAACCTCCCCCTTCATAACAAATGAGTGAGGTATAGTTTACGTTTGTACGTTCACTACAAGAGACTCCCCGGGGAATCTCTCTGTAGCATTTCAGGTGCGCTGGGCAGAACGTATGGAGTGTGATTTCGGCCACCACGTACTGGGTGGTTGCCATCAGCCAGGTACTGGGCTGGAGCCTTCCGACGTGTTATCTCATTGGCCCTCAGGACGGCACTTCACACGGGATACTTTCATCTCTCTCTTACAAAGGAAGAAACCGAGACTTGGGGATGGATCTAAGGGGATTTGCCCAGGGCCAGTTCGGGAGCAAGTAATGGGCATCAAGATTTGAACCCCCGCCTCCCTCTGGAGCCGGTGGTTAACTGTATGATGCTCTCGACAACCCCGTAGGGTAGTAGAATCACTTTGCAAACGAGGAAACCGAGGCTTGGGACGTTTCATAGTAGATTTGTCATCGCCGTCACCACCACGGTTGCTTACGGAATGCTGATTCTACAGGAAGTTCTGCCACAAGCTAACTTTGCCTGCAAGGTACATGTTCATGTGACCATTTGACAGACAAGGAAACGGGGTTCGGAGAAATTAAGAACCTGGTCCAGTACATCACACAAGGAATTCCCTCCACGCAACAGTGATTTGCCTTCAGGGGCCCCAGGAGAGGCGGGAGGTACTCACAGCTTGAGCACAGCCGACCGCTTCCCCAACATCATGTTCACAAAGTCACGGTAGGAGATGGTGTCGCTGACCCCACCTGTCACCTCCAAGATCATCTTTTTCATCTCCAGGTGGGTCTTGGGGACCCCGAGTTTCTCCATCATCCTCTTTAAAGACATCAGGTCTGCCGGAGGAGAAAGCAGAAAGCTGAGCGCAGACAGGCTGCGGGCCAAGTGAGGAAGCTGGTAAAGCTCCCCCCTCCCCCCTGCCCACCCCCTCCCGCCCCCACGCCCAGGAGGAGCCCCACAGGACAGCCCCTCCCTGGGGACTGCAGTCAATGCCTTTCTCCTCTGGGGTGAGTGAGCCCATCACACCCTCCCTGCTCGCTTTGGAAATAGTATAGACTAGCGGTTAGGGACACGGGCTTCCAGAGTCCGACAGACTTGAGTTGGAGTCCAGCTCTGCTCTTCCGGGCTGTGGGACCTGGGGCAAACTACTCAACCTCTCTGAAACTCAGCTCCCATGGGTTGATGGGATCATTTGGAAGGACGATGCGCGAGAAGGCCCTGGCACAAAGCAGGTGCTCGGTAACAGAGCCGCTCTTCTTTACTCTGTCGTGTCCACTGACCCCCGAGGTGAGGGTGAGCTGCTGCCCGCCGCTCTAGCTACCTAGGAAGTCCCTGCCCAGCACAGTGGGGTCAGGGCATCGACTTATCCCCAGGCATGGAAAGTCACTCTGCGGGGTGCCCGGTGGCAGCTTCACTCTACCTGCCACTCCCACCCAGAAGCCCTAGGGTTCCGCCTCGCTGGCAGGGAGAGGATGCCAAAAATATCCTGCAGAGCAGGAAAACCAACAAAAGAACAAAATTCAAGAAAAACAAGGGAGGCACCAAAAAGTCACTACTCTGCAGAATCGCTGCCCCTGACCTCCCGGCTCCCAAGGTCTTAGGCAATTTCCTTCAGATTGTTCTGTGAACAATGGGTTGGCAAAGGATGGAGGGAGAGAGGTGGGGCAGGGGGCCAATTTTAGGGCCCGGGGAGTGGTTTGCCAGCTCCCCCGAGAGCAGGGCGGGCAGGACGGATGCCAGACCTCTAGGTGCCGGGATGTCCAGGGCATTTCAAAGAAAACTGGGCAGCAGTCTGCGGGGAAAAGTGAAAGGTCTCCCACATGTGGCTGGCCAGACTCTGAATTGGCAAGATCTTTCTGGAAGGCAATTTGGCAAGATGCTTCAAAAGCCTTTGACCCAGAAGGTCTAATTCCTGAGATTTACTCTAAAGAAATAATCGGTGATGTGGACAAAGATTCATGTACAAAGATGCTCTTCACAGGAGGATTAAAAGTAGGTAAAATTTAGGGTGCCTGGGTGGCTCAGTCGGTTAAGTGTCCCACTTTGGCTCAGGTCATGATCTCACGGCTCATGAGTTCAAGCCCCGAATCGGGCTCTGTGCTGACAGCTCAGAGCCTGGAGCCTGCTTCAGATTCTGTGTCTGCCTCTCTCTCTGCCCTTTCCCTCATTTGGCCTCTCTCTCCCTCTCTCTCTCAAAAGTTAATAGACTTTTTTTTTTAACATTTTTATTATTTATTTTTGAGAGACAGAGAGACAGATCATGAGCAGGGGAGGGGCAGAGAGAGAGGGACACACAGAATCGGAAGCAGGCTCCAGGCTCTGAGCTGTCAGCACAGAGCCTGACGCGGGGCTCGAACCCACGAACTGTGAGATCATGACATGAGCCGAAGTCGGACGCTCCACCTACTGAGCCACCCAGGTGCCCCAACATTTTTTTAAAAAGTGGTTAAAATTAGAAATTGTCTAAATGGGTGATACTAAGGCACTGGCTGAATAAATTATAGTCCTTTCCCGCAACAAAATATTATGCAGCCATTAATTATAATTTCAAAAGAAAAGTTAATCATATGCCACAATACCCACATTATATTATTTTTTTAAAAAATGAGATTCTAAAATGGTACAAAATAGCATTTGTGATTAGAACAAAGGATGGAAGGATATAAACCAAAAAGTTTATAGCAGTTATTTCCGGGAGGTAGGATCGTAAGTGAACTATTTTTGTCTTTGTGCTCTACTATGTTTTCTAAAATTTTTTATGATGAAAATGCATTAATTTGATAACTCCAATTTTTTTAAGTTTACTTATGTATTTTGAGAGAGAGCGTGATCAGGGGAGGGACAGAGAGAGAGGAAGAGAGAGAGAGAGTCCCAAGCAGGCTCCGCACTGTCACCGCAGAGCCCGATGCGGGACTCAGTCTCACAAATCATGAGATCGTGACCTGAGCCAAAACCAAGAGTCAGACTTAAGCTTAACGGACTAAGCCACCCAGGCGCCCCCCACCCACCTTTTTTTTTTCTTCTTCTAAAGAAAAATAAAGGATAAAAATATTTTTAAAGGAGAAGGAGACAACACAGGGGAGGAGTATAAACACCAGCAGCAGCAGCAACACTGAGCTCGGGGCAAAACGGAGGAAGGAAGCCAGTTTGAGAAACAAAGGCTGGGATCTGGACCCTGCTGGGCCTCAGTTTCCTCATCTGTAAAATGGGGATAATTGAGCCAGCCTTGATTATATCATAGCATTACTAGTGAAGGTCAAGATACGGTCTTGAACCTGAGTGCCACGGGACAGGTGTTTGCCACCCCCCACACCTGGGCCTCACGATACACGAAGGGTCTGCTGGAGGGCGGGAAGCAAGGTACACGAAAGCATGGTGTCCAATGCAGGACTGCATACGAACTCAAGGGCAGAGGAACGGCCAGCCCCCTGGACCAGGGCGTCCACGGCCTAAGCAACTCCAGCCCCGGGGCGGCCGTGAAACCCTCTGCCCTGGGCCCCCACAGCACCTGGCGCGGGAGGCTGAGGCGTGAGCAGGGATGTGGGTGGGAGGGAAGCAGCCAGGAGTCGGGGGGCAGTGGGTCCGGGATAGAAGGCAGCCAGGCTTAAGGCCAGCTTGTCGGCCTGGCCCACGGGGAAGCTTCCGTGTGTGCCCCTCCCCCACACGAGTGGGTCAGCGGGGCTCTCTGGACCCTCCTCCCCCTGCCCACCCGAGACCCCACTTACCAATCTCGCCCTCGTTGTTCAGGTCAAACTCCATGTACTTCTCTGGAAATCACAGAGCAAAACGCTGGCATTAACCACGGTCACCCCCTGGAGGGTCCCAGGGGCTCCCCTGAGGGAGCCCACACCTCCTCACCCCACTCAGGGTCTTGACGGGAGTCCCGTGATCTCAGCCATTGTCTCTGGAGAGAGAGCTCGCCCTGCCTGCACCCCTCTCCCACAGGCGCCATGGAGAAAGGTGCTGGGGGCCACTCTGACCCTCTGCTGAGGGGGACAGCTCCTTCCTCCCAGGTCCCCACCAGCCGATCACATTGGCAACAAACTGACTCGAATAGATTCCCAGGCCCTGAGGGACGGCTCCAGTGGGCTTGGGAAGGGTGGGGAGGGGACAGGAATTAGTCCGGTTTTAGAGTGTCTCAGGTGATTCTGATGAGCCGTCAGGCGTGGGAACAACCGATTTAAGGCGTCCCTGCGGTTCTGAACATTTTGGGGGGTCGTCGGCACCACTGAGAATCTGACGCTCTCCCAAGAGAAACGCCGTGGACCTGCCCTTGGCCCAGAGTGGCACATATGGCGTCCGGGGGTACACAGACCCTCCCCAAAACCTCACCTCCAGGCCTTGAGTTAAGCCTCCCTGATCAAGAGGTGCCGGGAACCTCCAACAGTAAGGAAGGATACGAGGAGCAATGAGCCTGGCATCTTCGAACAAGGGCAGCGTGTGGCCCTGGGCAGGTCGCCCACGCCACAAAAATGCAGGGCCCTCAGGGCCTACTTCGCACCGAACAGCCAGCAGGAGAAGCCCAAGGTCTTCCTGGAAGGTCCCTGTGACCTTCATGGGCACCTGCCCTCCAGCCTCTCGGGCTGCCTCTTCCTCCCTCACCTCTGCTCCACTCCCACTGGCCCTGCTGCTTCTGGGCCAGCCACCCCCCCACACCCCGCTCCTGCCGCTCTGCCTGAATGTTCCTCCCCGCTATTCTCAGGGCCCCCCCAGCCTTTCTAGTTGGGCACTGCCACCCCCACAAAGCACCTACCACCAGCTGCGGGCTCTGCATTGCCTTTCTCTTCGCCACACCCTCCCCTGCTAGCCTGTCCTTTGGGCAGGGCTCTCTGCGTGTTCCCCATTGTATCCCCAAGCCTATGGAGGCCTGGCACACAGTAGGTGCTCATTTAGAGGTCAAATGACCGAATGATTTGAAAACCTTCACAGTCCTTTTGCCTCCAAGGTAAATGCCTGCGGTCCCAGTCTGCCCTGATGGCCCCAATCCTACATCGCAAAGAAGACAAGGAGAGGAGACCTCTGTCCCTCCTCCCAGAGCCACCGCCGGAGAGTGACCTCCCTGGTAGCCAGACAGAAGGGAACGCACTGCTCCTCCTTTGCGTGGCTCTCTTCCGGGCGGCGGGACAGGGTGGTGGAACGGGGCAGGGACAGGGGTGCGTTTGTTCTAGCTCTTCTTTTTGTTAAATGTTAGAAGCTCCGCTGCACAATGGTTCGGAGCAGGGGCTTTGGAAGGAGACCAAGCCCCAAGGCCTCCATCGGCGAGCTGTGTGACCCCACCCCAGCGAGCCCGCCTCTCTGAGCCCGAGTTCCTTCCTCCGTAAATTAAAGCTCACACCGGTCTCCCTCCTGGCTGAACTGGGATGAGTTGGGGGGGGAGGGACCTCACAACACAGCATTCCAAGGGCTTCCCACAAGGTCCGCGCTCAACAAATGCTTCGCCATCAGTGTCCTGCCTACGGACAGCTAAGCTGTGAGCAGCTCTGAGCAGCGCCAGGCAGGCTCTTGGCCCCCGGAGCAGGGAGGATGCCCACATTGCCAAGCCTGCGGGGCAGGGGGAGGGGGAAACGCGGCCTCGAGGGTATTCGCCGAGGTCCTCCCGCGGCCAGGGCTCCCTGCACACCCGGTGCGTCTCCCAGGCAGGAAAGGTGGGTCCGTCCCGCTCCTTATGTGCGCGGCTCCTCTCCTTTCCAGCCGCTGGCTGGGAACCAAGTGCCAGGGCCCGGAACAGAGGGACCTTTATGCCGCCCCCTCCCCGCGCGGGCTCCCGGGCCCTGTTTTCTTTTCATCCCGTGCTGCTGGGATTCAATGGGCAGAAACTCTGCCCCCTGCCCCACTGCGGCGACACAAACATCCATTCTGCACAGGGGCTCCCGAGCTGCTCCCCCGCGGAGGGGAAAGGCAAGGGCTGCTACAAAGGGCCGATTGTGTGCTGGGGCCCCGGCAGTGCGCGGGGCCTGGGCAGCGGCGGACGGGAGCCAGCCTGAGCCCTGCCTGCCCGGCAGCTGGCGGGGAGAGGGCCGGGGGTGAGGGGCCTGGGGTGGCGTGGGGACAGGTGGAGGGGCCTGTGCCCGTGGTTGAGCACCCCGGCTCCCGGCCCTCCGGAGAGGGGGCGTTCTGGAAGCAGCGGGGGCTCGGCCTGGCCCTGTGGGGTAAGGAATCCATGTGCCAGGGGCCAGCGCAGCTCCGTCAGGAGGCGGGGGGCAGGCGGCCCCAGCTTACCTTTGAAGGCTGCGAGCTTTTCCGGCAGGTTCTCTTCATCGCTGAACTTCTGGTCACATAGAAACTCCTTGAAAGGCGAAAGAGCAGGGCGGAGCACAGGGTCAACGGGCAGAGCTCACCGACGGGGAGGCCCGTTGCCCGGCTCCCACGCCAGGTGGCCGAGCTTGGCCAGGCAGGGCAGGAGGCTGCGGTGCCAGTCCTGGCCTCCCGTCAACCCTCAGAGGCAGATGTGCAGGCCGCCCCGTGGGCAGGAAGGATGCTCAGCAGCCCCGGGGCGGGGGGGGGGGGGGCGCGCGGCCGGGAGGGTCTGCCCTAAACACCTTCAGCCAGTCTCTGAACTACCAGTGTGGGGACCCGGGCCTTCCCCGCCCAGGGCACCCCAGCTCCAAGATCCACGAAGCCGCGAGCCCCAAAGGCAAGCTGCCTGGTTCTAGCATTAACGTCTTAGGTATGTGACCCTAGCATATGAATTCCTCTCTGCACCTCGACTGCTTTATCTGACAAATGGGTAGAATTATCATAGCTACTTCTCCGGTTTGTAAGAGCAGCCAAGGGGAGTGTATGTAGGACTCTGGGCACACAGCAAGTGCTCAGTGAACGGCAACTATTGTATTATTAGTCTCTGCTCTAGACTTGGGAGCCCACTTACCCTCTCATCTGTGTCCTCACCTCTAAAATGGCTACTGTCCCCTCAGATGATGCCTTTCAGAAACAGGTGCGGGGGAGGGGCAGGCAAGGCGGCGGACACTAACATCAGCCTCCAGAAGGAAACACCGACCTGCATGATCTCTTAGCATCTCTCAGTGGGCCCTTAGCTACCCTTATTACTCCCATTTTCCAGATGAGGAAACTGAGGCTCCCACAGCCAGAGCTAATTTCATCTCATGTACCGCCTGCTTCCTTAACCCCAACACCCAAAGATGGGCAGACGACAGGCATTCATCTGGCTTTAAAACAAAACGCTACAGGGGCGCCTGCGTGGCTCGGTCGGTTAAGCGTCCGACTTCAGCTCAGGTCATGATCTCGCGGTTCACGAGTTCGAGCCCCGTGTCGGGCTCTGTGCCGACAGCTCAGAGCCTGGAGCCTGCTTCGGATTCTGTGTCTTTCTCTCTCTCTGCCCCCTCCTTGCTCATGCTCTGTCTCTCTCTGTCTCTCAATAATAAATAAACATTAAAAAAAAAAAACACTACAAATTAGTAAGTACCTGTTGGGCCGGGCACAGTGCCAGGTAGCTTACTTGCCTTGTTGCTCATCTTCCGGCAGCCCTAGAGCCCGTAGTCAGATGGGAAAGCAGAGGGCATGTTCCGATCCTAGCACTGGACTCTGCAAACCCCCCCTCTTGTCTGCACCTCACTTTCCTTGTTACTGAGCAGATCGGACATGGGCATTGCGCCTCCGCTCATTTAAATGGACCACTGGGTACACAGCTCTGTTCGAGGGATTAAGGGAGCAGGTGAGACCAAGGAAATAAGGTTCTTATCTTTAAATTACAGGAAGCTTATGTTTAAAATGATGTTAAATGGGGCGCCTGGGTGGCTCGGTCGGTTAAGCATCATAACTTCGGCTCAGGTCATGATCTCGCGGTTTATGAGTTCGAGCCCCGCACCGGGCTCTCTGCTGTCTGTCCCCCTCTCTCTCTGTCCCTCCCCCGCTCATCCCCCCCAAAAAATAAATAAATAGACTTAAAATAAATAAAATGATGTTAAATATTATCTAGATCAATCACTCGATCTGTTTCTAAGTTCCTGCTGCCATGTCCCACTAACTGATGGCCGAGTCTGTACTTACACACCTCCTAGGGCATGAGACTTTCCAGTCTGTCGTGTGAACCCCCCACGAGATTTAATGTAGACTAGGTGAATGATAAGAACCGACCTGATGATAAAGCGCTCTGGGTTTGGATCTCAGTCCCCTCCTTACTAGCTGTGAAATGGGGACAAGGGTACCCATCTCCTTGGACACACCCGGTCCTCAACAGGGATACCCCATGTTGAACCCTTAGTATCAGGCTTGTACGTCAGTGCTCAAGAAGCAACAGGAATGACTAAACATGAGGCAGAATATGATCCCTTCCAGGGGTCAAGTTCCTCCGCATTAACTCAGCCGCCTTTGACGGAGAAGGACATACCTCCCCTTGTTGGTTCTGGGGGCTGTCCTACTCCTTGAGCTCAATTTGGGATCGCTAGAGGGGGTTAGTACATATTCCAGGCAGGCTCTGGCTGGTGCAGGATTTCTGCTTTGGGCGTGCACCGTGCTATCCCATTGAGGTGGGAACAGCAGGGCCAGAGAGGTTAAAAGTCACGTCCAAAGTCTCTGCGGTTAGGAAGCGCAGGCCTGGTTTGGATCCTGAGTCTGTTGGACCCCGGGGTCCATGCCTCCAGCAGCCTCGTAGAGGGCAACCCCAGGGCCCATGGTGTGGACTGGCCGCAGCTTCACATCGGACCTGGGTACCATGTGCCACGCACGGTCCTGCCCCCACTTAGCTGGAGCCACAACTGTCCCCTGCAGCCTGGGAGGCTCCCCACCCCGCCCCCCTCCTGGCTGGCTCGCTCCAGGACCTTTCTTCCTCTTGGCTTCCTCTCCTAGCTCTTTTCCACTGCTCTTTTCCCCAGCCCCATTCGCTGCCCAGAAGTAGGACAATTAACTCTTGTCTGTGACCCTGAACACACCAGGTGCCTCCCAGGGTCACAGGTCCTATTATCTGCCCAGCAGAGGGACAAATAGGTCAGTGGTTCCCAGACTTGGGGATAATGCAAAAGAAAACATTCCCCCCAAAAAAGTTAAACACAGGGGGAGGTGCTAATACAGAGCTGCCAAGGTTTTATTTTGCCAAGCAGAGACTTTAAACAATCACCACTGACTGTGGCCATGAGTTCAGAAGAGGATATTTCGTAAAAGTAGGAAGTTCATAATCTCGGAATTTTTAAACGGAACCCATTTAGCCTACGGTCGCTTCACGGCCTTGTCCCCTGTGTTCCCTCCACTTTACCGTTTCAGGAACTGGAAAACCTTTGCGGCGAGGCACAAGGGCATGGGCAACGCCCAACATCTGGGAGCCCCTGGCGAGAGACCTGAGAGCCCTCCCAGCTCCCACATTCTGGTTGGCCAGAAATCCTGCACCAGCCAGAGCCTGTCCGTAACGTGTACCGACCCCCTCTAGGGATCCAGGCAAATTGGGCTCAAGGGGTCGGACACGGTCCCTGGTCTTGGGGACAAATCACACATAGACGAACCCAGGAGAAGCTGGCAGTGATTCACGTTCACGAGGCCTGACCCTGAGCTGGCAGGCACTGCAGCTCTGGGAGTCCAGATTATTGTCTTGGTGCTGATGGAGCCGGTTTTCTCCTTAGTGCTTATGACCACGCGACACGCTGTCCAACTGGTGTTCTCCCCTCATCCCCCCCCCCCCACCATTAGAGTGAGTGCCTCCACCATGCCAGGCTCGCTCCCACCTCAGGGCTTTTGCTCTAGCTGTGCCCCTGCCTGCAGTGCTCATCCGCCCACATCCACACGGCTCTCTCCCTCACCATCTTCACCCATTTGCTCAACTTTCACCTTCTCAAGGAGGCAAATCCCATGCATCCTGTCCACCGCGGTCCCCAGCCTCCACTCTCAACCCACTTTGACCTTCCTGTGCATCTCCTCTTATCCCCCCAGATGAATCACCACCTACCACAAATTTACAAGGTAACGCCTATGAAGGGCGTTGTCCAGTGTCTGTCTCCCCCTGCTATGGTGTGAGTGTCACGTAACAGGTGCTCAATAAATATTTGAGGGCTGAGTGAATGAATGGAGACCCCGCGAGGATAAATAACTTGCTCACAGCAGCACAGCCGGCAAGTGCCCGAGCTGGGATTAAAGACCACAGCAGGGACTGTCAGGGCTCTTTCCCTGCAGAGCTGAGGAATCGAAGCGACCCAAGGAAGTGGGAGTTGGAAAGAGGCCGGGAGGAGGCAAGCCTTTGGCCAGAGGTCCCAGGAGGACGTCTTTCCCGTCTCACGCCCCACAGATGCCTAGCACCCAGCAGTGCCCGGCAAATAGTAGGTGCTTAGGAAACATCTGTTGAATGAATGGAGAAGCCTGGCATTCCGCCCAGAATCACTTTCTCCGCTTGGCAGAGCAGCTTTGCAAATGCGCGTGTGTGTGAGACACAGGCTAAAGGGGCTCAGAGATTGGAATTCCGTGTTTCTTTAGAGCCAGAAATGACAAGTGCTCCGAGCCACAGAGTGGCCAGGGCTGGGACAGGCAGCTGACCCGTTCACGCGTGGGTGGGCAGCCTCTGCCTGGGGCAGCTTCGAGGACCATGCCCTCGGCAGGGCGCCAGGGAGGGCGCAGGTGGGCAGCAGAAACAGGAGTCCCGTTGGTGGGCCTGCCAGCTCCCACCCCAGCGCCAAGCTTTGGACTCTTGGTTCCTGGTCAGGCGCAGCCCACAGCCTCCCCACCTCCAGGCGTCCTCCCTCTGTATCCTTGCCCGGCCTCGGGGCACAGCCATGCCCAGTGGGCAGGTACCCTGCGTGTCCGCACTCCAGGACTGCACCCACCCCACCCCCCACCCCCGACCACCGCTATCCTGACTCTGGGTCCCCAGGCAGAGGAGAAAGACACAGAAGCCACCGCAGATGTTTAGCACAAAAGCAAAAGAAGAAAGAGAGGGACGCCTGGGTGGCACAGTCGGTTAGGCGTCCGACTTCGGCGCAGGTCATGATCTCACAGTTTGTGGGCTCGGGCCCCCCGTCGGGCTCGGTGCTGACAGCTCAGAGCCTGGCGCCTGCTTTGGATCCCATCTCTCCCTCTCTCTCTCTGCCCCTCCCCCACTTGCAGCCTGCCTCTCCTTCTCTCAAAAATAAACAAACATTAAAAAAAAATTTTTTTTTTTTTTTTTTAAGAAGAAACAGAGCGCAAACTGGAGGCAGAATGCTTGGGATCGAATCACTTAGTAGCTGTGTGAAAATCACTTCATTTGTCTGTGCCGTGGTTTCTTCATCTGTAGAAAGGATAAGACGATCTCATAGGCTCGTCCCAGGTGTGCAATAGGTAAGCAATTACACGTAAAGTGCTCATACAGTGCCTGGCACCTAGTAGTTACTAAATAAATGTTAGCTGTTTATTAGTATGATCTTCTAATATTTATATCCATACGATCCACTTCTAACCTCCACAGCTCATCATCCAGACCATCATCAGCTATTAAATAGATGAGGAGGCACACCCCCTCCCCACCGACTTAAGCTGGTTATGGTTGGTTTCTCTTTCCCTTTTCCGGATATTCCCATTGGATAGATCGGATAACTAAGGCCCTGGGAGGTTGCTCGACTTGCTCAAGGTGACAGAGTTTTAACAATTCAAGCGAAGTCTATCTACCTCCCTTCACTAGCCCAGCTGCCTCCCTGCCCCAGACAAGGCGAGGGTGTCCTGGCCACAGGCTTCTGGGCAAAGAAAGTCAATAGGGAGAGTTATCTTTCCTCTCGGGCAGCCGCAGAAGAAGTTATTCCAGAGGCCAGGGAACCATTCTATGGCCCCCAAGGGGGACGAGGAGGGCGGGTGGATGCAAGGCTCCACCCCCATTCCCCTCTCCCACTCCGCAACCCCCTATCCCAAGCAACCCCCTATCCCAAACGACAAGTTTTTCCAGCTGCACAAAGTGCTGTCAGGCCCTCTGGGTATAGGGCTGCAGGGGGGCCCTGGGCTCTGAGAGTGAGTTGGAACGAACTGGGGGCCTGGTCAATCCCTGGCAAAGAGTCAGAAACCGCAAGGAGGCAGGAGCCTGGGGTCAAAAACAGGAAGCTACGGGCCAGTCACTCCTCCAACCGAAGTGTCCACGGGCAAGGCCCGGGAAGGTGGTAGGGTTGTGAAAACCTCCACGCGGCCACAGAACCTGGAAGGGACTCCTCAGATTATCCAGCTAGTTCTCTCTGTGTTCAACAGCTGGGGAAACTGAGGCCCCAGAAGGCAAAGGTCTTGTCTCAAGCCACAATGGCCGGGGGGACCCACGTAAACTCCCCTAGACGAAGGGTGTGCAAGGCCAGTGTCACAGGAAGGGAGGTTGAATCAGGTTGCCTGGGTTCAAATCCCAGCTCCAGCACTTCCTAGCTCTGTGGCCCTGGGCAACGTGCTTTACCACTCTGCGCCTCAGTTTCCTCGTCGGTAAAATGCAGTCATAATGATAGAACCTCCCCATTGGGTCTGCGTAAGGATTGAGTGAGCTAACTGCATACGAAGAGCCTGGGCTCCTACGTGTGTGTTAACAGTTAGTATGTGTTTATGTCGCCCAAACTCGAGTGACACCAAAAGATGAGGCGTGAGAAGGGGAACAGCAGAGACCTACCCACAGCTCTTTGTCCCACATTGTGCCACCGAGTCCTCCCGGCAAGCCTTGACCCTCTGGCCACCCCTATCTGTCCTTGGATACCTGGCTGACCTGGTAGGGATGGGCCTTCCACACGGGACAGAGTGCTCCCGTCTCGGCCCCAGGGGACAGCGCCCGCAGCCACACCTGCTCCCTGCTGCCTCTCCCCGGTGTCTACAACCTCCGATGCGCATCGGAACCTACCACCCATCCCCGGGATCCCCATGTGCAGACTTATGCCTGGAAGGGAACATGTCCAAAATCAGCAGAGGTTGGCAGCCCCCCCACTGGGTCCGGGCCTCCAGATCCCTGCCACCTGTCTGCCCCCCCCCGCCCCCTACTTAACTCTCTTTCTGGGCTGGTACCTCTAGCACCTGCTCCCGGATGCTTGCTCCTGGCCCTCCAGGCTTGTTTTTATGTATCAGCTGCAGCAGAATTTTGGGGCGGACTGATATCACCATCTGGGAGGCCATCCAAGGAGCTAGTGGTTGAAACCCTGGGCAAAACCCCCAAGGCCAGGCAGCACCATACCGGGCCCTGGCCGAGATGCCTCTGACGCAACCCACGGGCTCTTAAAGGGCCAGGGCCAGGGCCAGGGCCAGGCCAGCATGGTGCCTGGTGCGTCGCAGGAGTCTGTAACGTGCACCTGCAAGGACAGCAGGTTCATGTTCCCCTCAGCAGTGCCGGGGCCTCATCTAGATGCTGCATCCTTGCCAGCAGACGGGGCAGCTGAAGAAAAACACCCCACCGACTTCACAAACACAGCGACCCTACCGAAATTCTATCCCTGGCTTCCTGTGACACGGCCACACCAAGGTCAAGACCAGCAGTACCTGCGGGGACACTGAATCCTCGGAGGCTCACGTGGCCGCTTATCACCATCTCCCTTATAATATATTAAGGAAGGGCAAGTGAGCTGGCATCACTGGGCACATTCACCTGGGCAGGGACAGGGTGGCACTGCCAGTACACAGGAAAAGAGACACACCTGCGGAGCGCCTGGGTCAGGTCTCAGAGGTCCCCTCTTGCTGGGGATATATAACCCCCGGGCACAGATACCCAGCCTGCTGTGTCCAGTTCTTCCCAGTCCAGATGGTGCGTGGGTTTGGAAATTACCATTAGGCCCCTAAATGCTACAGGGAATGCTGAGTGCCCTTCAGTCGACCCAGGAGGGCCGGGGAAGGCGGGCCAGTAGCCAGAGATCCCTATCGCTTAAGCAGGAGAGGCCTGTGTTACAGTGAGGCCATGGCCACCTGGTGGACAGGGCCCCAGGCTGGCCACGGGTGCCGTCTGGAGTCAGAATCCCAGCTCTGCCACTTCCTGGCTGGGTGACCTCGGGCAGGTGACTTCACCTGGCTGAGCCTCTGTTTCCGTATCTCTAAAGCGTGAGCCTGAGTAATCCCTGTCCCACAGGGATGTTTACAGATTCTTGCCGCACATCTGTCTAATCAAGCGCTCCACCCGGAGGAGTCCCGGAGATGCTGCATGTCCAGCACTGGGCACGGAGCAAAGGCACCACCCAAGTTATTGGTTGAAGGTCCTGGCCTCTGGCCGGTTCGAGACGCTGCCCTCCGCGCCCCTGCTCAGTGGCAAGGACGAGGGCACTCTGAGGGGCACCCATCCGGCCCCATCGCTTCTCTCGGTCCCTGTGGGAAACTGAAGAGAATCTGTCCTGTTGCCATATAAGGCCAGGCCTGGCTGGCCCGGGGTCACCTGCCATGCCTCCAAGGCGCAGGGAATGTCAGCTATGTGGGGTGAGGGGTGGGGGGTAGGAGGCGCCCGCAGGTCCTGCCCGCTTCAGTAGCGCAGAGAATGCGCCCACAAGCACGCGCACTCAGGCACGCGCGTGGCGGAGACGGACAGGCTGTCTTCAGTCTATGCTGTTTAAACCCAGGCAGTTTACTCAGCGCCCCACCCCCACCCTCAGTCTTGTTTTCTGTAAAATGGGAACAGACACTCATGGGATTAGAGCGAGCATGCCATGAGATCATGCCTGAAGTGCTCCCGTAACACTGCCTGGAGCATTCCAAGTGCTCAGAAAATGATCAAGAAAACTAGAGCGGAACCAAAAAAAAAAAAAAAAAGTGCATTTCCAGGCAGCTCTCCAGGACCTCCAGGTCCACCCAAGTCTCCTTCTAGTTTTTACTCCCGACCCTTATAACAGCCATAGCTAAGACCGAGCTGCCCTGCTACCCCCTGGAAGTTGGCCCAGCCCGGTGCGGGGGGAAGGCCCCAGAGGGAACTGGGATGTTGGCCCAGAGAAGCCCCCAGAGCTGCCAGCCAGGCTGGGCTCTGCCCCAGGCAGCGGCCACAGGGTACTCAAGCACAGTCACCGAGGGAGTCCTGCAGCCCCATCCTCCATGCATCCCTGGTTTCGTCCCTGGTTTCGCAGGGCCATTGGGAAACTGCTCGGGCCTTCCCCCCAGAGGCTCTGCTCCAATGGGGGCGGTGAAGCCACACCCCAGGTCTGACCTGCCAAGGTTCCCTCTAGAATCCACCCACCCCAGGGAACTTCTGCTGCGGTCGCGGTCCTGGGTGAAGCGGACTCAGACCCTCAAACAGAGCGACTCCCTTAGAGTCAGCAAAGAGCTTGTCTGCTCATCTCCACGGACGTCCTAGGGGCTCGGAAGAGAGCAGGGATCACTGCTCCCTGAATTTCAGGCAGGGAAGACTCCGGCTCCCCCAGATGAAAGGGTCTGGCCCAAGCTGGGCAGCCAGCAGGGGCTGCCGCATGTCTCAGACCTTGCCCCTGGGTTTCCACTCCCTGCGTCTTTCCACACCAAACAAACCGGTGATAACAATCATGACAGCAGGCGGCCCTCCCATGTGCTTTACAGATTATCTCCCTGAAAAATCACAACAATGAACTACCATTATCGCACGTGGCTTGCCCAAGGTCACAGAGCCAGCGAGCACTCTGCCCACCCCTTCACCCCCACTCATGACTCCACACTGGTGGGGCCGCCTTGACCTCCCTCGGGGGGAAGCAGCTCACACGTCTGGTTTGATCATCGAGTCTCCCTTCCTCTGGGTCACATGACGCATCTGGGCAGGTAAAGGAAGCTAGCTCTGCTTCTGTGTGGCTTTAGCCAGCTTCCTGCCCTCTCTGGGCCTTGGGGTCCCAAGGTAACGGTTACACATCCACCCTCCTTGCTCACCTTCCCCGGTCCCAGCACTGTCCAGATCGGCCCCTGAGAGCCACAGCCCCCTCTCCCTTCTGAGCCAAGCCAGCCCACCTCCCCAAACAACCCGGGAGCATACCCCCCACCCTGATTTGCACCCTCAAGGGCAGGACTGGCACGGAAAGACCCACACATTCTCAGCGCCTCTGGTTTGTCTGACTGTAATCACTTCTCCCCCATCTCCAGTTGTCTCTGGCTCAGGGTTCTGCTGGCTGTGGGTGGACACGGCCAGCTTGGAACCCGCCCGGCCAAGTGGCCCAGGGGGCTGTATGAGGTCAGGGTTCCAGGCTCCTGTCCAGGGGGCAAGAGCAGCCAAGACCAAGGGCGGGCTGGCTACAGAGTAAACTGGAAGGTGGCCCAGCAGCTCGGACCCCTGAGAGCCCCAGCCAGATGTCCAGTCTCCCTTTCAGCTGTGCTCAAGATGGCACCAAGAGGCAGGGCAATGATGGCAAAGAGGCGCCCAGAGTTTACTTGGAGGGACCCTGGGTCCCCGGAGCCCTGCCTGGGATTCCTATAGGCAGTGGGATGAAATCAGATAGGCTGCCTAGTTCCAGACACTCCAAAAAAAAAAAAAAAAAAAATCAAGGAGGGAATCAAGACTGCAAATCCCATCGAGAGGAAACACTACCACCAAGGAGCAGCCCCCAGACCCACCTTCCCCATGACACTCACCTGCTTCCCATTCTGGGACTCGGAGCAGGGCATGGACCTTGGGTGCCCAGCTGGCGAGGGAGCCAGCAGGGGGAATGCCTAGCCTTGTTTCAGTGAGCCCGTTTGGAGTGACTCTGGGAGACGGCCTCAGGAAATAATTCTAGCACCATCCACGGAAGCCTTCCTTCCTGCCAGGTGCTGGACCATGCCCACTCCATGCCTCGCCTCAGTGAGTCCTCATGGTGACCCCCACTCCGTGCTGAGAGCCCTTGCTGAACCCCACAGAGCTGGTCTGTGACAGAGGCCAGGCCTGAGCCCTGGTCTCACTGAACCCCAAAGCTAGGGCTGTGCTGCCCTTGAGCTTTGGCCAATGCAGGCAGGCCCTGACACTTTCCCTTATCTTCTAGAATTTACTTGCTCATTTGGAAAACGCTTATGGAGCTCCCATTGTGTGCCCAGCCACAGTCAGAAGGATTTCTTTATAGAACTCCACCAGGTCCGAAAAAAAAGCATCGTCTCTCAGAGAACCTTCCCTCTAAGTTGGGAGTGAGAAAGAGCTGTGGGGTGGGGGAGGGGGTGGGCATTTTCGGGGTTGGGGGAACGGAGCACTGGCCTGCAGCCCGGACTCCGGGTTCTCACAGCGTCCCCCCACCCCCACCCCGCCCCCGGACTCTGGACTTGCTGTGCCATCTCGGGGCAGTCACCTGGCCTCTCTGAGGGGGTCCCTCCCTGCGCCATATCCTTGCCGCTGGTTCCAGGCGGGCTTCCGGGGAGCCCCGGCCTCCCGGCGGCACCGGAGCTCCCGGGCGGGCCCTACCTCCTCTAAGAGTAACGACGTGCAACCCGAGCCGCGGGAGCCCAGTCGCAAGGAGGAGCGGGGGGAGGAGGGGGGGAACCTACCTACCTGGAGGCGGAGGCACAGGGGCAGGGGCCGAGGGAAGAAATTGGGGGAAGCCCCGAGGCAGAAGCGGGGGGCGGGGGGGTGCTGATGTCGCGCCAGGCACAGCCTCGCGCACGGAGGCGGGACCCGAGGGGGCTCTGGGCCGCTCGGGGGAAACTCGCAAGCCGGCCCGGCGGCGCGCGCTTACCCGGTTGATCTCGGCCAGCCTCCTCTCCTGCCGGGCTTTGAGCAAGCCGAACGCCTTCCCCCCTGCAGGAGACAAAGAAGCGGCCCGGGAGGCGTGGGTCTCCCCGGGGCCCGCGCGGCCCACCCCGCGCGCGCAGGTGGCGGGCGGGGGACTCCGCGCCGGGGGCGGGGCAGGGGCGCGGGGCGGCGCGGGGAGCGCGCGGCGCCTACCTTGGAACCTGTTGCTGAGCGCGACCGACATGGCGAGCAGGGGGCTCCTCCCGCCGGCTCCAGGCTGGGCGGCCGCGGCGAGGGGCACGACGAGGAGGGAGCTGGCGCCTGGTCCGGGCTCCGGCGGCGTGTGGCGGCCGCACCGAGGGGCGGAGGGATGGCGCGGGCGGCCGGACACACCCCTCCCGCCCTCCACCTCCCCGCCTCTCCCCCCCCACCCCACCCCGGGTCCTCCCGCCCGTCCCCCTCCCGCCCGGCCGCCGGCATCAAAGCGGCTATTATGCGGGGCGCCGCGCCCGCCGCCCGCCCCTCTGCCGGAGGCCGCGGAAAATGCACAGCGCGGGGCCGCCCCGCGAGCGCCTCCCTGCCCGCGCCTCCCGGGACCTCGACGAGTCCCCTCCCAGTCCCCCCAACCCCCCCCCCGGGCCGCGGTTTCCCCGTAAAGAAACTTGGGGACCGTCCCAGTACGCACTTGGTGGGGTGGCCTTAAGGATCGAATACCGTCCCGGCGGCAGGGAGCCAGTGTCCTCCAGCCCGAGCTGTTGAGTTACCGTGGCCCTCTGCGCAGCACGCGCTTGGAGAAGGCAGGCCGGCTGGCATCGCCGATCTTTTATTTTTAATTCTTGAAACAAAACTATGAAAACTTTCAGGTTGGTTGGTTTTTTGTTTTTTTCTTTTTCCTGTTTGGAAAAATGCGTAACGACAAAGTGCCACTAGGACATCAGTGACACCTTAAATCAAATGAGAATGGTTTCGTGTTTTGTTAATAAAACCTATTTCTTTTAAAAAAAAATGTATTTTACTTGAGAGAGAGAGAACGTGCAAGGGGAGCAAAAAAGGCAGGGAGAGAGAGAGAGAGTCCCAAGCAGGCTCCTCACTCAATGAGGAGCTAGGCTGGATTCCACCACCCGGAATCATGACCTGAGCCAAAATCAAGACTCCACGGCTCAACCTACTGAGCCACCCAGGGGCCCCCAAAATCTATATCCTGAGCACTCACTGTGCATCAGGCGTGTCGCCAGATCAGTGCAGGATATATTTATGTCATTTAATTCTCAAAACTCTATGAAATAGCACCTGGTGGTCCCATTTTACAGAAAAGTTGGGAAGCAGAAGCCTGGCAAGTCCACGGGGATGATAAATCAAACTGCTGACTCCTGGAAGAGTGGGGCTCAGGGTGCAGGAAGCAGGGACTAGTAACAGGGCGGTAATGAGGTCTCGCATCCAAATCAGGACCTTTCTGAGGGTGAAGGGTGGCCCTCCTAGTAATTATGCTGGCAGCCACAGGCACACACGGGGACTGTCCTGGGCAGACGGCACGTTTGGTCACCAGCAATGCCCCCCATACACATACACACCCTCAAACACACACAAAAGGAGTATGTCCCTGGGGATAGGATGTGGGCAATCTCCTTCCTCACAGATTTGCCTTCTACGTTTTGACCCCTAGGATTGGGATCCTGGGACCAGCTGGCCGTCTTTTCTTCTGTGTTTGTCCCTAGGGGAGGAAGTGGCCAGGATGTCCCAAGGAAGAAGGTGAGCTAATGCCAAGGGCGGCAGCAGTCCGGGACCCCGCTTCCCCAGCACCTGCTTCTCCGAGGGTATTCTTCGATGCCCATTTACCCCTAGGGTTTGGCTCTAGCCAAGCCGTGTGACCTTGGGCAAGGTACTCCGCTTGTTCGAGCCTCGGAGTCCTGGTCTGCAGAATGGAGGAGACGAAGCCTCTCACCGAGCAGGCGCTGTTATGACTTTTATGACTTTCAGGGTGTTCTAAGCAGATAGTAAAGACTTGCAGGGGAGAAGGGCTTAGGAGCAACAATCCCTGGGGGATGGGAGATGTTCCGTCTGGAGGCCAGACGAGGGAGCTGACCTAGAATGGGGCCCTCGTTACACACTTCGCAGTCCAGGCTCGGATGGCCCGTTGCCCTGGCTAGTTGCGGCGGTTGGCCCCATTAGCCTCTCTGCAGGGCAGAGGCCACCCCACCTTCCAGTGCTCAGCCGCTGGGCTGCATTGCTAGCCAGATGTGTAACAGCTGCCACATTCCACCCAGCACAGCCCCACCTCTGGGCCAGAGAGCGACTCTGCGTACACCAGGCATGACCGGACCGCGTGAGTCATGAGATGTTGAGCCTAAAGTATGTCACCATGGGATGGAGCGGAGGCCTGCTCTCCACCCCCCTTCCCCCCCCGCCCCCGTTGGGATTCTGGGACTGGGCTTTGCTGAGCCCCACAGCTTGAGTGGATAGGGGTTTAATGCCAAGGGCAGGCATCAGAACGGCTGTGTGCCTCTGTCAGCAGAGAAGGGGGGTGTTGGGGAAGATGGGGCCTGAGGACATCGGACCCTATCCCAGAGGTCTTCAAAGAACCTTGGTCTCCTTTCCTCACTGATACCCAGACACCAATCATCAAACTCACTATAGAGCCTTCTGCTTCTTTTTTTTGAATTTTTTAAAATTATTTTTATTTTTTCACCATTTTTTATTTATTTTTGAGAGACAGAGCATGAATAGGGGAGGGGCAGAGAGAGAGGGAGACACAGAATCCGAAGCAGGCTCCAGGCTCTGAGCTGTTGGCGCAGAGCCCGACACGGGGCTCGAACTCACGAACTGGGAGATCATGACCTGAGCTGAAGTCGGCGTTTAACCGACTGAGCCACTCAGGCGCCCCAATAGCCTTCTGTTTCAGCCTCCTTGCCGCCCCCGTCCTCCCTCTCAAATCCACCAAGTCACTCCCCAGCTCTATAGTGTCCACCACACACACACACACACACACACACACACACACACACACACGATCCTCAACCCCCATGGCCTCGGCTTTCAGGCTCTCTGTGGAGGAGGAGCAAGTGTCTTCTCTGAATGTCCCCCCAGCAGATCTGAAGAAGGTACAGACGAGCTCTCACTATATGGCCTTGTACCCAGAGACCCCCCTGTTATTCTGAATAGGGGTGGGGGGCCTTAGGCCCTGGCCTAAGCTGGGTCCGTCTCTCTTGAGATGGTGGAATCAGGGCAGTTTCAGGCTTGTCTCTGTGTTTGACCTGATGACATGTAAACTCGGGGACTGTGGTGGGAGTGGTGGGGAGGCGGTAGAGTGGGCATCTCTCTCATCAAGCTCAGGAAAAGCAGAGAAAACCTCTCTGTGGGAGCAACACAGAAGGAGAAGCAGAGGCAGATGGGCCAGGGAAGAGGTAGGAGGGAGGGGACAGGAGAGTCCCCGCCCTGGGCGGTCCCAAACCAGATTCTGGGAGACGCTCCATGTCCTCCTAGCAAACTCCCCTTTTTTACTTAAACCAACTCAAAAGGGGTTCAGGCTCAATGGCCAAGAGCCTAAGCTGTATATGGCTCCATAATCCGTCCCACCCACACGACCCGGCTTCCTGGAGTGACCCACGCTGGCCAGGCCTCCACCCTGCAAACCCTGAGCTATTGCCCACCCTCTTGCCTGGAATGTTCTGTCTCCCCACCCTTTGAGGCCTGGCCCAAAGCCCTCCTTCTCCTCCTCCTTGGTGTCGCTCCCTGAGCCTTTTTTGTGCCGGGGGGACACTTGATTTTAAGTTCACGGTTTCCTGCCCCAGAGGTCAGTTGAGGGCACCTCATGCTCCCCTAAACTTTGCCTGATAACCCCCTGCAGCAGAGGGGAGAGAGTAGGTGCCTCTGGTCATAGGACGCCAGCAAAGCCCTCCCCGTGGGAAGGCCCCGGAAGCCAGTGAGTTCAGCTTTGCCACCTTCCTGCTCCTGCATGTGCACCAAGACGGCTCACTGAACGTTCTTCCACCCACTCATTGGGGTGCTGGGTGTGTCACCCACGTGCCAGGGTAGTGAGTCGGCACCCACCGCCAGGGCCCCTGCTGCCGGTCAGCCGGAGAGGACCAAAGGCATGCCACCCAGCTGGTAAAGGGGTCCTTTATTTTCACATTAAACAGAAGTGGTCCATGCTGCTGCCGGTGCCCCCTCGCTGGGGCAAGAGGAGCCATGGGGGCCTCCTGAAGCACCCGTCCCAGTGCCCACGGTCCGCTGTCTACTGGAAGAGGGCCCTGGGAAAGGGGCGGAGCTGCGGGAGGAAATGCCAGGAATCCTGGAGGGGGGAGCTGGCCACAGGGGGCCTCCCCAGCAGGACAGACCAGAATGGCAGCCAGGCCTCCACACCCAGGCGCCTCCCTGGTGGCAGGTGGGGCCACAGGGCCTTAGGGCCAGTGTCAATCAGTCAAAGGCCAACTGGGGTCATGGGGTCACAAAGAGGAGCTCCCACACGACCCCAGGCCCCCTGACCCAGAACCCCCTCAGGCCCTTGAGGCCCAGCTATCTGGAAAGGCCACAGGCTGAAAGGTGCCCCGGGGCCCAGGGCATGCGATTCCCAGGATTCTCAGAACAAAGTATTCCAGGAAGCCAGTGCTAGCCGTGCAGGGGGTGGGCCATCCTCCCAGCAGGCTGCCCCTCGGCCCCAGGAGTCCCCGGGCCTCAGTTTCCACTACTGAGACCCCTCCTAGGATCTGGTCCCTCAGCTGCGCTCAGCTGCCGGGTGTGTGTGGGGGGGGTGGCTGGGGGAGCTGCAGGACAGGGGGTAGCTCTGGGTGGGGGCTCTGGGGCTTTTGCCGAACCCCCCACCCTCTCGGATCTCTGTGGATGGCCCCCCTCGGCCTCTCAAGCACAGACCCTGCCTGGGTCCTTGCCTTCAGGAGTCAAGCATGAGAATGTCAATGCCAGAGGGTATCTAACATGACTCCTCCAGCATCCAGAGCTCCAGACCCGCCTGCGGACGGGCGGTAACGTGTACATGCAGAGAGGGACTTGGAGGCGTGTGTGCATCGCGGCCGCGGGTGTGTGCATGCGCACGTGCTACCTTCACCAGGGTGTGCGTGTTTATATGCATCACGGCATCTGAGCACGCGCCGATGGTGGCGGGCATGGAGGGGGTGCGGGCATGGACTCAGAAGGCAATGTGAGGATTCACGTGGGGCCGGGACACAGCAGCAGGTGCTGGCGGGGCTGGGGGCGCGCGTCCGCCCCGGGCTAGGGCCACACCGGTGGGGGGTGCTGGGTGGCCCTCACTGCCAGCTGGCGCAGCTCTGGGGCAAGCTGTGCAGAATGGCCTCCAGGTTCTGCTTGTCGGCACGGATCTCTGCGAGGTCGTTCTCGAAGCTCTGGATCTGCAGCTCCTGCTGCTGGGACTCCTGCTCCAACAGCCTCAGTTTCCCCTGCAGGGCCCCCGGTGGGCTCAGCCGCAGCCTCAAGCGCTCCAGTGCCCACTGGGTCTCGTTCAGGGCCTGGGCTGGGGCTTGATGGGTGTCTAGTGACCCTGCAGGGGGGGCACAGACAGCCTCAGCATAGGCCAGCTCCCCTGCAGGCCCCAGAGGCCTGTTTGCCAGCCCCCCCACCCCCGCCACTTGCCAGCTCAGACCTCCCAGGACCCTGACTGCCCATAGTCTACCAGGAAAGCAAGGGACTGAGAGAGGGCAGTGTTCCTGGTCCAGGCACCCCACTGGGTTCACGTGAAGACTCTGAAACTTTCGCCCTGGGCAGCACTGGGCAGCACTGGGCAACTGTTCATCTTTGTTGCTGATTAAAAGAAGGCTGTATGTGCATCCTGAGCCATTTCCTAAAGCAGCGTGTGTGCGCAAGGTCCCCATGACTCCTGCTGGCCCCTCAGACGCACCAAGTTGGTTTACCAAGAGCACACAGTTACAGACACCGCCTGTGCTGAGGTGTGGACGGCCACCGGGGTAAAAAGCAGCATCCCTGGCATTAGAATGAGGGCTGGGAAGCAGGCAGCGGGGTTTCGTCCTGGCCCAGCACAGAGGAACTCTATTTCTTGGACATAAGGACTTCCCAGAGCCTCTCCAAGGGTAAAACAAGGAGGTGGGGCCTGGTGCTCACATTTGAACTTGATGGTGGTGATGGAGTGCAATCAACAGGCTGTCTCCCCTACCTGGCCCTTGTCACCATGTCATTTAAGGGTGACATTCAGCAGGAAGACAAGGCTCGGCCAGGTGGGAGAGTCGTGGGGATGGGGAAGTAAAGTTCTAAATGGCTTCTAATCCCACGGGATCCCTATGGGTGCCGGGGCCAATACCAATCAGCAAGGTGCCTTGAGGGGTCGGTGCTCAAAAAATAATTGAGTGGGGGTGGATATCGGTCACCATCTGACAGCAGGAGGCCTTGCAAAACCCGCCTTAACCTCACAAGGAGTATTCTCAACTTAGTGAGTTCAGAAATGGCTCCCAACGTATGGGCCTAGGGCTCTCCCTAGCCCCGAATTTCCTGGGCAATGAAGGTGGCAGGACCTGAAACAGGGGCAGGAAGAGGCACAGAGGAGCTGAGCCCTGCCAGCTTTGTTCTCCACAAAGATCTCGAGAGGCCCCACAATCCCCAGGGGTGTCCGAACTGCCCGGCCCTTGAGGTTCAGGCTACCGCCACACTCCACGTGCCCCGCTGGGGCTCCCAGGCCCCGGCGCGGGGTCCAGCTGTGGGCTGTCCTCTCCTGCATCCCCAAGTCCAGCACGGCACCAGCACAAATGAATAAATGACAGCAATTGCCAAAGCAGCTTGCCCTCGCAGAGCAAGGCACTGTGCCGGGCACTGTGTTCAGTGCTCTGGGTCCTTGGCATTGGGTACAGACCGGTGGCTACCAGTGGGTACTCTAAATTGGTTAGACCCTCGGGTGGACCTCAGCTTCCCCACTGACTGGCTGTGGGGCCCCGGACACATCGTTTAAACTCTCTGAGCCTCAGACTGCCCGTCTGCAAAATGGCAAAGCAAAGCTGTGTCCTTGCCCCAAAGAGAATGAGGCTTCTAGGAGATCACGTGTGCGAATAACTGAGCGCGGGCCTGGCACGCAGACAAGATGCAGAATGTGGCGAGTCTTCCCCTTCTTAATAATGATAAATGAAATGCCGTTACATGGGTGAGCCTGAGGACGTGACACTAAAGGACAGAAGCCAGCCACAGAAGGACAAATGCTGTGGGAGTCCAGTGATACGAGATCCCTAAGAGTGTTAAGTTCATAGAGACCGAAGAGAGAATGGGGCATGCCAGGGGCTGGGGGCACAGGGAATTTGCGTCTAATGGGTGCAGAGTGGTTCAGTTTGGGAAGATAGGAAAGTTCTGGAAATGGATAGTGGTGATGGCTGCAAGACACTGAATGTGCTTAATGCCTCTGAAGTGTGTGCCTAACGACCGTTCCAACGGTAAATGCTATGTTTTGCGTATCTTACCACAAGTTTTAAAATGCATACCTGCTGTCACCCTACTCCTTCCCCTGCTCTGAGGTGGGTGCCGGCCCCCTCACCCGGAAATGTCTCCCTGCCCAGGCCCATCTCGATTCTTCCTCCTCCCTGAGAGCTGCTGTTGACTGACTCTCACCCCACGGCGTGGCAACCGCTTTCTAAATGACCCGAGTGTCTCCCGTTTTCCGGATGGGGGAACTGAGGTTCAGAGAGGCAGAGTGGTTTTCCCAAGGTCTCCCGGCCAAGCACCGGACCGGAGAGTCTTGGTCTGATTCCAAGCCAGCACATGATCTCGATGCCAGATTGCTTCGGTGACATCCTCGCTCCTTCTCTGAAACCCTCAACCACTCAGGGACGGTTTGTGTGTGGTGAGTTGTCCGTGTCTCCCGCCCCACCTCCCAGACTAGTGGCCCCTGGGGGCACACAGAGAATGGACACCAGCCCCACCTCGCATGGGGGCCTGGGGCTATTATAACCGCTTGTGGCTGGGGATGGGGAACCCTGTGTAGATGTGGGCAAGGAGGAAATCTTCTCTAGGACTGGGCCTCACAGAAGCTCCCGGAGGTGCTCCAGGGACTCAGGGGATCAGGGCCCAGCCTTGGGTCCTTACCCAGCCTGGCAAGTAGTGCCGACAAGGCCTGGACGTCCTCTTCCAGGGATGTGCGTGATTCCCAGATCTGCCGCTCCATGGCCCGCAGCCCGGCACCCACCTTGGGAGGGAGGGAAAGTTTGAGCGGCGCCCTGCCGGCTCCGGGGCCAGGAGGAAACGGGGTGCGGGGTCTGGGCCCACGTACCTTCTCCACTTCCTCCAGCTCCTGTCTGCGGGCTTGGGAGGCACGCACCTGCCGGGAGGCCTGTCGGAGCGTCGCCTGCGCCTGGCTGGACAGCCGGCCTGCCCGGCGGTGCTCCTGCTTCCCGTCCCTCAGCAAGGCCCTGGCGAGCTGGGGGGTGCGCAGCGGTGGCAGGGAGAGGGGGGGTGGTGGAAAAAGTCCTTTCAGAGGTAAAGAGCACAGATGGCAGTAACGCCAAGCGCTCATCAATCCGCACGCCAGATCATTCATTCATTCCACAAACGTGTCCCGGATGCGGGCCAAGTGCACAAAGTCAGCAGGGGCGGAGGAGAGGCACATGGGGTTAGACTTTGGCCCCACTTATAAAAACGAGAGTCTAGAAGTTTGGGGAGCAAAGCCAAACAGATCTAGGTGAGATTCCTGGTCACGTGATTTAAGTTACTAAACCAGGCTGGTACTCAGAGGGTCCCCACCGGTCCGACAGGGACGACGGTGACACCTGTTTGTTGACGAATCAACAGGGTCATTTGAATGAAGTCCCAGGGCTCAGAGCCTGGGATCCGCTGAGCCCGAAGCGCAGAGCGATCAGCGTTGTGGACACGGAAGGGGGCAGATCTGCAGGGACCACGTTTAACCTATGGACTGGCAGACCTTATAAGATAGTCCTCCCCCAGGCCCGGAAGGCAGGGACGCCGCTAATGTCACATCCGTGCCCCTGACCTTAGCACTGTCCTTAGCCAACATCTCGGCTTCCCGGCCCTTCTTCTTGGCACTGGAGGAGACAGACGCCGCGTTTCCCAGCATCCTCTCCGCCTGCTTGGTCTTCTTTTTCAAGTCTGCAAGGAGCCTGCCCCTGACCGCGCCTGCCTTCCTCCCCAGCGTGGCCTGGTCCTTGGGCCGAGGAAACTGCAGCTTCATTCCTGCAAACCCAGGACAGGCTGTGTCAGCGGGGGTGGGGGGGTGGGGAGGAGCTCGTGGCTCACGACCCTGCCAGGCAGTCACCACCAGATGCCTGACCCTCAGACAATGTGAGTGGAGGGTCAGGACGCAGGCGATGCACGTGTGACCTTCTCACGCTTGTCTGGGGAACCAAGAATCAGCAAGACATATGGCTGAGTGAATGTAAAGATTTACATTATATTATGAGATTTATTAAAATCACAAAAGTACACGGGGCACCCGGGTGGCTCAGTGGGTTGAGCGTCTGACAGTTCGTGAGTTAAAGCCCCACGTCGGGCTCGCTGCTGTCAGCACAGAGCCCGCTTTGGATCTTCTGTCCCTCTCTCTCTGCCCCTCCCCCACTCGCACTTTCTCAAAAATAAACAAACATTCAAAATATATAAAAATAAAAACTAAAAATCACAAAATCACAAGGTGTTCAGTGCCTGGACCGGGGCAGGAATGGATGGGGAGTCACAGCACAGTACCCAGCAAATCCATTCGGCTCTTTGTTCCTGTGTATCACCTATTCCTAAAAGGGCTTTGCGGCAGCTTATAGTGATAGATAAGTCAACGATTGGGCAGCTAAAATGAAAAACCAAGGGCCATATGTAATTGGGGGGATGAGGAGGGGAAAAAGAGGAGCGAGAAATGCCAGAAAATTAGGATGATGACAGCGTAGGCACTGAATGCTCTATTTACCTCTGAGCTTCCTAACAGCCAAGATAAAAAGGGAGGTATTACAATTTGCATAGGTTTTATTATCTAATAAGAAGTAGTTTTCTTCTGTAAAGAAGAGAGACTCTTTCCCTCCCTTTCAGATAAAATTCTAAGGGAAATCGGGAGCACTGATTATAGTCAAATTTTTATTTATTTATTTTTCTTTTTTTAATGTTTATTTTTTGCGAGAGGGAGAATGAGCAGAGGAGGGGCAGAGAGAGAGAGCGGGACACAGAATCTGAAGCAGGCTCCAGGCTCTGAGCGGTCAGCACAGAGCCCGACGCGGGGCTCAAACTCAGGAACTGTGAGACCATGACCTGAGCCGAAGTTGGAGGCTTAACCAACGGAGCCACCCAGGCGCCCCTATAGCCAAATTTTAAAAAGAATCAAGCCTTCTAAGGCAGAATATCCCATACTTTTTCTGAAGATAATCCAGCAATTAGACCTACTTTGCTTCTTGTACACAAAATTGGTGTTTCTTAAAACACACTCCGTGGAGTCCTCACTCTATGGGGGTATTAACAAACATCAGGAGGAAACGTCAATTAAGCTCAAATAAAAAGAACCAGGTTTCTTTACCGCAGGACTTCTCAGAACCTTTAATAGGCGCACACCGGCCTCAAGAAGGTGCTATCGTAGTGACATTTCCTAAACTTATTTGAACACAAACCCACTCTTGATAGATCACGTCTTGGGCTAATTCACTCGGTGAATTTTCCTTTCATCCTGAATACTAACGGGACACAGCCCAACTGGTAGTGACAGAGGGTGTCTCTGCAAAGGGGCAGGAATGGGGGGAAAGGACGGGGTTAGAGGTTTGAGATGAGCTCTTGTGTCCTCACAGTACTGCCCCAGGGAGGCAAATTTCCATGCAGTGTGAGAAGGGGAGGCCTTGTGGGGTAGTGAGCACACAATCGCTGGAGACAGGCAAGCAGAGGCTGGATGAGTCCCCTGGGCGGTGAGGGGGTTGCAGCAGACGCGGCTCTAGCAACCCGGATAATTGTAATGTCCTAAAATCCCAATATTCCACCACCACGTGTCACTGAATTTACATTTTCCTAAACGCAACTCAGAGCCAAGTGCACATGGCCACGCCCTCTCCATCGAAGCCCCCTGACCTGTGAGTGAGCAAGACTTCAGACCACAGAGGAGCCTAGAGAAGACGAGGCCCTGACCAGCTCACCCTCTGTTCCAGAGGGTAGGGGCCCATGGCTGGGGGCACATCTCCGAGGGGCAGCGGGTAGAGTTGGGAAGGAAGTCTGTGGAACCAAGATCAAGCAGAGACTGACTTCCGGCCTCAGACCCCAAGGGGCCTCTGGGGCCGAGTGTTCTGCTTTATCCAGCTCATTGGTGCAGAGCCAGAGACAAGGGACAAAGAGGACATCAGAGAAGCCTGTGCCACAGGGGGACACGGAGCCAGAGAATCCTCACCCTGGACGGTTTCTATTCAGCGCATCTCTGACCCAGGGATAGTTACCAATCCCTTTCCTGGGTCTACACGTCTACGAAATGGAACCACTTAGCCTCATTTTACCTAAAGCTCAAAGGAAACCTGGACTGGCATCAACCCACACCCCCTTTCTAAAGAGAACTTTGTCCCCCTCCCTGCGACCCCAGCTGAACACTGGACTATGGCCGCCGTTTGGACCAGGTGACGGGACCCCCGGCCTGAGCAGACGAGACCAAGAATGGATGCCTCAACCCGGTGAGAGGTGTGTGAGGAAAAGTCGAGCGGCCCCGGGAGGGGTCCTGGCCGGAGGGGGAGGGCCGGTGGCCTTATGACCACATAACTGGACTTCTGTCCCCTGCGCCCCAGCTGTCCTGGCTGAGGCAAGAGTCCAGGTGGTCACAGGCAATTATGCATCAAGCAGCCTAGGGCTGAGCGAGGCACGCATACCTTCCAGGTCGGCCAGCAGGGTCCTGGCTCCCGTGACAGTCACCGTGGCAGCCTGGACGGATGAGGAAGCCCGCGTCAGGGAGGCTCCGGCCTGTTGGCGTAGCTGGAGAGAGAAGAGAGAGGCTCGGCAGGCGGGAGACACTGGAGGGATGGGAGGAACTATTTCTGGTCTTTGCCTTTCCTTCTCCTGCACCCCCCACACCCCAGGACACCCCCAGGGCAGCCCGACCGGGTGCCTGCCTCCAAGGACATGAGCCCACCTGTGTGAGGGGCTCGGTCTTCCGCAGCACGGCCTGGGCGGTGGCCTGGAGGGCCCGGGCAGCCTCGGTGACCACACGCTCTCTAGATGCAACCGTCTTCTCCAGGGCCTGTGCCTTCAGACCCAGGGCCCAGGCCTGGGACTTCTGCAGGGAGATGGTGGACTCAGGCAGGGCCCGGCAGGGAGGTCCGAGGGGCAGATCCTCTACTGGGTGGGAGGTGCCCAGGGACAGGAATGGGGGGGATAGGGCTGCTTGTGGCCCCCAAGAAGAAGGACAGCCAGGACAGGGGACACCAGGCTGGAGAACCTGTCTGGGGTTCCAGCCCTACCAATGACTAGGAGTGAGGCCTTCCTGACCATTTCCTTCCCCAGATCCACAGTCTCAGCTGGAACTTAGGGGCCGGATGTGCTTCCAAATTTTCCTGAGTTGAGAAGCAGAGCCGTGCAGGTGCCAAATGTCATCTAACACCTTTGGCAGCATCCGGGGCCACACTCAGGGTCAAACCCTGAGTACCTGCACGTTACTCTTCACGTTTGGGGTGAGGGAAGCGAGGACCCCAAAGAAGCAGCTTCGGGCCAGTCAGGTTTTGCCCCAGATGCATTTGTATAAACTTAGTCTCTTTCTTAAAGTGCAGTTTCTGAGTTTGGGGATTTCAGGATTACTGGGGAGACACGACGGAGCTGATTTATCCGGAGGTGCTGAGGGCTGACCGGCACTGAGGACCACCTTGCATACTGCTCACAAATCCTCTCCCGGCCCCCATGGACGCAGCCCTAAAACTACCTGATGGGCGAGCTCTATCTCACAGAGGAATTAACTGAGGGTTCGGGGAGGGAAAGCGACCTTGGCCAAGGTCACAGATCTGGAGCGGTGGAGCTGGGATTTGATCCCTCGTCTGTTTGCTGCCTTTGCTAATGCCACTATGGAGAAGGCACCTGGCCTTGCTATTATTATCACAATCAACCACAAAGACCGGCCGAGCTCTAACTCTGTGCCAGGCAGGCGCTCCGCCAAGCCACGGAGGTGGATTATCTCGTTTTAATCGACTGCCATATAGTTAAAAATAAGCCACGTCGTCCACCTCTGCCTGGGCCACGCTGGTTTCCCAGCTGCCACACTCTGTCCACCCCCCCCCCTCCCGGAGCTCCAAGGACGGCAGGGCTGACCAGTGCTTCGGGGGCAGCCTGCGGGGCCGGGCGCAGGGCAGTGTCTGCACCAACTTGCATGGCGGCCAGCACCCTCCCAGCTTCAGGAAGCATCTCTGCCACAGCCGTGCCCAGCGCCTTCTGGGCCGCCTGGACCTCCTGATACCTGAGGAGACAGCAAAGGTGGCTGGCAGGGCAGGGCGCGGGGCTCTCCTTCCCTGTGGATGTCACCCCCCACCCCCCACTGGAGCCCTCTGGCAACCTCCCGGGCAGACCCGCCCTCTGCAGGGTGGGCACCCGGCAGCTGGCCTCGGAAACTGGCAGCTTTCGAATGAATGGAAAAGGCAGTCAAGGCGCCACATTCTTGTTTCTTCATTCATTCAAGTCAAACACTCTTTTCTGAAGGGGCCTGGGCTTGGCTTCCACTCGAGAATCATATGTTTTGCAAATGTTTGGATCCTCTGGCTGAATCACGAAGAGGAAAATGCCTGGTGTTGGCGAAGGGACAGCAGCCCAGGCCTCGGTCTTGGCTTGGCTGTGCCCTTGGGTGACCTTGGGCATGTGGCTCTCCAGATAAATGGATCACCCTGGGCTCTGAGGGCCCTTAGCTTCAAGGTGCTGTAGTTAACCACCTAGAACTGGTATCCTGTCCCGGTCCGGCTGTCTGCGCCCTCCCCCGGCCCAGTTCCACGGTGAGCACAGCTGGGACGCAGACTCCCCCCTGCTATTTCTCATCCCTCCCCAACTACTTCTCAGACAGCCTGTGCCCCCACCCCTGCCCCAGGAGTGGGTCATGTGACCTCACCCACCCCACCCTATGCCAGTCAGGGCCGGCCACCTGATCTGAGCTGGGCCACTCACATTCTCTCATCTAGGAAGTCAACTTGGGACTTAGTGAGGCCTTGCTGGGTCTCTCTTGACCCTTTAACTGAGGATATAAGAGGGTGGCCCAGAGCAGAAAAGCAGAGGCCAAGAAGGAAGCTGGTGCCTGAAAGGAGCTGCCTGGGGGGTCTGGGGTGGGGCTGGGGGATGCTGCAGGGGTGAGAAAGAGAGAGGTGCTCCTCTGGACCCTCCTGGTGCAAGTTCTCGCTCCTTCTCTCCAGAGGCTGAGCTGCATCCCCAGGCATAAATGTGTTCTTGTGACGTACCACCCAGTGGGCCCAAGACCTCAGACATCCCGCCCACCCGCCCAGAGGACGTCAGGACTCAGGAAGGAAGCCAATTCTGGAACCAGCCTCCAGCCAGGCCCCTTCGGCAGCAGGAGGCCAACGTTCCCACCCACCCCCGGGAGGCCTCACCCGTCCTCCAGTTCCCGCTGGGCCTCCAGGGCCACTCTGCCCTCCACCAGACTCCAGAGAAGCGCATAACTGGTGTTGGAGGCGACCAGGGCCCTCCGCGCAGTGGCCTCGATCTTGGCAGCGGTGTCCCTGTGGCTGTATAGAAATGCCCACTTGACCGTCACCAGGAGCTCATGCAGAAGGGGGCCTGCGCCCAAACCCATACCTCCTGCCACGTGGCACTCCCACCATCCCAAACAGAGCCCAGCCCCTTTTCCCCCTCTGCTGGACACACAGTGAAGGCTGATGGGAAGGGGCCCACCCATGTCCCTGTTCCCGTTACATTGAGTCTATGCCTGTTGTCCTGGGATAATGATCAATAGGGCCTTTTATCACACGTAAAATATCAGTTTGGACAATAATGATATGGTCACCCCAACAAAGACATCACAGAGAAGAGTGGTCAGGATAGCCTGGGTTTGAATCCAGGCAGGGTGACACCTATGGGGCTGACCCTGACCTGGGAACGTGCCCCCCCCCATCCCCGAGAAGGCCTGGGCTCCCTTCAAGACTGTGTGAGCAAGACCCCACCAGGCTCCTGGGGCCTGGGGTCTCACCTCCTGGCGAGGGCACGGGCCTCGGTGGCCAGGTGGCTCCAGGTGGTGGGCTGGCTGGACCCTTCCTGAGGAATCACCTTTAGAGAAGAGAGGCAGAGGGGAGGAAGCTGAGGGGCATCCTTGAAGGGCAAGGGCCTCATTTGGCTAAATTACCGGGCAGGACTAAATCGTGCCAGGTATTTTATAAATGCTCAAAGGTAGCCTCAAAGTCAGCACCCGGTGGGCAGAGCCCCAGAACGCAGAAACGGCAGTAATGACGCCCACCACTCATTCGATGGACATTCACCATCCCCCAGAACATGCCTTGTTCTATGCAGACATTATCCCACTGAATCAGAAGGGGTACTGCGACGAGGAAACGGAGCCTCTCCAAAGAGGCCCAGCCCAGCCACCAGGTCACCAGGTGAGCCCAGGATGTGGTACCAGAGATCTGAGGACGATGGCTGCCTGCAGAACCTCCTCTTCCGAGGACTCCAGCACTGCATCTAGGTCTGCCAGCTGGACACAGGTCTTCTCTATTCCTGCCTGGGCACAGCGGGCACCACTGCCCAGCGCCCGCAGCTGCTCCCGGGTGGCCTTCACTGCACCTTCGAGGCCTGTCACCTGCTCCAGGAAGTCTTCCCGGGCTCCTGCATGAAGCCCGCAAAGTCCAGGGGTCACAGAGCAGTTGATATTTCACAACAAAGCGCCCACCCTCGGGGGCCCCCATCTCTGCCTGGGCACAGCTTAGCTCCATCACCAGAC
The DNA here is from genome assembly GCA_028646485.1 of Cryptoprocta ferox. NCBI lineage: Eukaryota > Metazoa > Chordata > Mammalia > Carnivora > Eupleridae > Cryptoprocta > Cryptoprocta ferox. The sequence continues at coordinate 4,924,368 of CM053568.1, forward strand.
CTGAGCACCAACCACGACCAGTCAGCTGCAAGGGAAGAGCCTCCCCACTTTAGAGTTGCAAAGGCTGACGTCCAGAGAAGGCAGATCACAACCCGAAGGCCTCCCACATAGGAAGTCAGCCACAGATGAGGGCCTGGAAGGAACTCAGGTCTGCTAGAGCCACGACAAACAATTCCCGAATCTGAGACAGCAGAAAGGCCCCCACCTTGAGTCAGCTCTGTTATCTGCAATGTGGGTTGGTAAGATCGTTTTAACACATGGCATCTGGAAGTCCCTATTCTGATCACTAGTCTTGCTAACAAGTGCTCAGCTTACCTATGCCTAGCTGCTAAAGGAGCATGGGTGCTTATGAACATGAAATTATACGGAAGAGTCAACTCACTTTTAATATTCCCTAAATTGCAGTGTCCCAAGGCCAAATTCCACCTGGCTCTAGTAACAGTCTTTATTCTCACGCACTTGTTTATTTCTACCCTGAGGAGGGAGCGAAATAAAATGGCCAACAGTCAAGGCAGCAGAAACTTTACCTGTTCAGCACCTGGGACAGCACCTTAATGACCATTTGTTGCATGAGGGAACCAATGAGTGAACCCAACCCCTGTCCTCACCCAGCTTACACAGTCCGGGTGGGACACAGGGCATGGGGCATGGGGATAGATGTTACAGAGACTAATAAAGTTGCAAAGTACAACTGGCTGGGGGACATTGAAGGAAAGGTCTGGGGTGGGGACATGGGAGGAGCCCACTTAGGTGGGGAGGACAGGCTCTCCCAGAAAGTGAGTTCTTCTAGGACCCAGCTCAGAGCCTTCAGAGCATCCTGAGACCAGACTGAAGGGCTCCAAAGGGGGTGTCTGACCAGCCATCCATCCAGTTGCCTGCTCACCTTGCAGCAGACGTCCCTGGTAGACGTCCCCCCGTGGGGCCTCTCCCTGCAGAACGTGCAGTGATCCCCAGGGCTCGCTACAGTCAGACCCCTGCAGCCACCCCTCCATCAGGGTCAGCCTGGCCTTCAGCTTGGAAGCCTGGAGTTAGGAAAAGAAGGGCATGTGAGGCTGGTGGCCTGGAAGTCCTGTCTGCACACCTCTCCCCTGGCTTCTGTCCAGCCTCTCCCTCCCCGATGGTCCCCTTCTCCCGTCTTATCCTGGGCATCAAAGCTGAGGACACACCAGACCTTTGAGGACCAGCCTTGCCCATCCTTCCTCACAGCTGTCCCTTCCCTCCTCACACCCACGGCACCTGCTAGCATTCAGCTGAAACACCTCTGATCTACTGATCAGGGACTCCCCAGGAGAACCTGTCTGTCCTGCTATACCACACGTGTGCATGGACACCACTAATGGAGTGTGCCACACAATGTCGCCTAGCACTGGTCTTTTATTTACTTTTATTGGTATTTATCTACTTGTTCTTTTTAAGTAGGCTCCATGCCCAACACAGGGTTCAAACTCATGATCCTGAGATCAAGAGCTGCATGCGGGGCGCTGGGGTGTCTCAGTTGGCTAAGCAACAGGTCAGCTCAGGTCACGATCTCCGACATCAGCTCAGGTCACGATCTCACAGTTCCATGGGTTCGAGCCCCGCGTTGGGCTCTGTGCTGACAGCTCAGAGCCTGGAGCCTGCTTCGGATTCTGTGTCTCCCTCTCTCTCTGCCTCTGTTTATGCTCTATCTCTCTCTCTCAAATATTTTTTAATAAACATTAAAAAAAAAAAAGAGTTGCATGCTCCACTGACTGAGCCAGCCAGGCATCCCCCAAATCACACAAACAATGACTTGTTCGGAGGCGTGAGCGGCTGCTGGCCGTGCAGCAGCTCATGTTCACCTTGTAACCACCCTAAGGGCCAGAGGATGCAGGTCCTGAGCCCTCTCTTCGATTCCAAAGTCCAGAATGCTCTGAGAAACCACAGGGCTTTCCATTCCTTATTGGATGGCAAAATGAGGTTAAAAAAAATTCTAAACTCATTTAGAAGCAAAACCGTTCTGACCTAGGCTGTCTGTGGTCCTTATTTTTTATGTGGGGTGACTATTTGTCTGTTTTCCTGCACATACATCCCTGGGTTTGACGGCAGGGACAGACTGGCCCAGGCACTGCTGGGGGGAAGGGGGCGGGGAGGGGTGGCTAATATTCACCATCCATCATTGTGTCTTTCTACACTATCATCATTCTGAAGGCTGGCCTCACCGGTTTCGGGTAAGGGGTCGCAGGCCTGTGTCCATTTTGGAGCAGGAGAGGGACAGATGAAATTTACCAAAGCTGTTACCTGCTACTGGGGACAACTCATGGGTTTGGGGAGGGGAACCCCAGAGGTCATGCTCCTCACCCCTGCATCACACCGGCTCCCTGCTCAAAATTCTACTCGTGCTCCAGAACTGGCCTGGCCCTCCTCCCGACCACCCCCACCAAGGGCCATCTATGTGGTCTCATCCCCACTGAACTTGAGAAAGTGTGAGACCTGGGTCTGGGTGGTTGGGAAGGACACCCGGTGACAGCCGCTTTTCTCCTGTTCACTCAGGAGCCAGGGACATGCAAGCAGAGGTGAGGGTTGAGCAGGGCTGGCATCAGCCAGCTGGCTGAGTGAGCACAGGGAGAAGGTGACCAGTGGCCTCAGAAGGCCTGAGAGCCATGGGTGAGCGGTCATTTCCCGGTGCCCGGCCCAGAGCTGGTGCTGGCGCTCACCAGGGCGGGGGGCGGGGGGCGTGAAGTGACGGGAGGCAGGGCGAGACGTCCTGCATGGGGCCTGGATGGGTGGGCTCACCTCCTCCTTCACCAGGGTGTAGCAGGACGGGCACTCCTGGCAGTGTGTGCCGCCGGCCGTGAGGAAGAAGTTTTCCTGGCAGCGGTCACACTTGTAGCCCACGAAGCCGGGCCTGCACACGCACGTGCCGTTCCTGTGGCACTGCGCCTCGGCTGCCCCCAACGGCGAGCACCTGCAGGCTGGGGGCACCGGGGCAGATGGCGCTGAGTGACCTGATGCCCCTCCCACCCCACACCAGAACCCCCCAGGTCCCCTGCATGCTCACGGCAGGCTGCTCCCAACCCCCAGAGGCAGCTCAGCCACACTCCTCGGTCCTTCCCGGGAGACTGAGTCAGAAGGCCGGAGGTGACGGCAGACTTATTTCGGTGTCCCTGGGTCTGAGAACCAGCCATGTTTAGGAACTGCCATATAGTCTAGCCGTACACATGTGGAAACCGAGGCCCAGAGAGGTGACCCGATGGCCTCAGCACACAGGAATTTAGCAGTGGAGTTTTTGGTCCCCTACACTCCCTCCCTCCATATTTCTATGGCTGCTCTTAGAAGACAGGCTTGCACCTGCACCTGATCTTTCGCTCTCCTGACACACGGCTGGCGGCCCCCCTCTTTCCCCAGAGACCTCACACCCCACCTCCTGGGCAGCTGAGAAGCACCCAGCTTCCTCACCTCGGCAGCCCTTGATGGAGAAGCCGAAGAAACCCAGCTGGCATCTGTCGCAAGCCTGGCCCTCAACGCCTGGGCGACAGGGGCACTGCCCGGTCTTGGGGTGACACCGATCCTCCTGGGAGCCCAGCGGGTGACACTCGCAGCTATGACAGGGGAAGGGACCGGGTCTGAGACAGCTGGCTGCAGCTGCCCGGGGGTCCTGCAGGTCACATCCTCTGCAGACGGGGCCCAATCTCCGCGTCCGAACACGTCAAACAGCTTTCCCCAAGCTGTACCCCGGGAAGCACAGTCTCACAAAATGCTCCCCGCACGCCCCCTGCACCACCAGAGGCTATGGGGACGTATAGATCTTGGGGACTATACCCCTCGGATGGAAGGTCACACTGCAATTAGCATATTAAAGGCTCTGAGGAGTCTTGCAAGGAAGAAACCTGTTTGTTTCACGGGGCGTTTCCCTGGAGCCTTCGCTCTTCCCCAAAGGCACGAAGGTGCTATTGTGGCCAAAAAGGTCACTGAGCAACAGCGTCACTGAGAAGGGGAATCAGAGACCAAACCGGCCCCCCTGGCCACCTGGCCATCCCTGAGGGCTGCTCCTGGCCCGCATCCTGGCTTGGCAGGGCCATGAGTCTGACCCTCGAGGGACCATCGCTTTGTCCCCCTTGGGTGCAGGGCACGGTGTACCTGGCAGGGAGCCCGGGATGGCCCATGCCAAGCCAGATCCCTCTCTGGAGGCTGCCTGGGACGTCTTCCATCCTGGAGGCACACCTGGGGGGGAAGGGCACCCACAGCCTCTCCCCGCTCACCTCCGGCAGCCCCTCCCGGGCTGGAGGTCATAGAAGCCAGGGCTGCAGTGGCTACAGTCCCTTCCCGTCACGTGAGGCAGGCAGGTGCACTGGCCTGTCACCGGGTCGCAGGGTCTCTGCTCGCTGACTGAGCCCCCGGGGTTGCAGCTGCAGGCTGTGGATGGGAGCAGAAAATGGCGTTGGGGAACCATGCAGATCATTGCTCAACCTTCGGGGGTCCCGGAGAAGACGGGGAGCACGCACGAATGACTCACATACAGCCCAGCCTCCTAAGCTGTTTCTGGAAAAAGGCTCTAGGGCCAGGCTCAAATCTCGACCCATTTCCTATGTCCTTGGAGAGACAGCCCAGAATCATCGTGGAGGCAGAGGGCTCTTCTGAGCCTGGCCCTGAACCCTCGCTGGCTGGAGAGAAGGCCAGAGACCTGGCCAGGGAGTCATGGGTGGACCCCTGTGCCCACTGTCTTGGGCCACTTGACCCCGCCCTCTGGGCTCCATAAAAACAAGAGGCGGGCAGGGTGCTGACAGGTGCCACATGGCAAAAGGGGCTCTGGAGCAAGTAAGTTTGGGGGAAACGCTGAACTTCCCCCTGTAGCGCTTCTGGAAGCCTTCCATGGGCCGAGGTGTGGCCCTCTGAGTGGGGACGCAGGGCTGAGTGTGACCCAGGCGGTGAGAGGAACCGCCTGACGGAAGCCCAGGGTCAGCACAAACGTGGTGAGAGCCGTGGCCGTGGAGGACAGTCATGGGCGCTAACTGTGGAGCCGTCGGGGGAGGGGGGGAGGGGAGAGGCAGGCGCTAAATCATCAAGGCAAAATATAAGATAAATAAAGCACAGGCTCAGGGTTGATTAGATCGAGGCTGAGAGAGACCCTGGAGGAGAGCAAACCCTTACACCTTCCAGACAAGGGACCAGAGAAGGTGAGTAATCCGCCTAAGGTTGCACAGCCCCGTGGAGCTGACGGCTGGAGCTGGCGGAGAGGGGCCCCCACCGTGCCCCGCCGGTGGCTCGGGAGGTGGGTACTCACGCGTGCATTTGTCTGCGGGCCGAGGGGCCAGGGCGCTCCCGAAGAAGCCTTCCTCACAGCGCTCACAGTGGGCGCCGGTCGTGTTGTGCAGGCACCGCAGGCAGCGGCCAGACTGGGGGTCACAGTTGCCCACGGCGTTGGGGTCTACGTTCCCACTGCACTGGCACCGCCGGCAGGGCTGGGGAGCCCCAGAGAGCCCCAGAGGGTCCCCAAAATAGCCATCATCACAGATCTCACAGCGCCGCCCTGGGGAAGGGAGGGGGCTGTGTGTGGAGGCGCAGGCCTGAGGGAGGGGCTGCTGGGTCCCCACTGGGGGGGGGCGGGGGGCAGGGTGGACGCAAACCGAAGCAAGCGGCCCTCGTGTCTCCTTGTGAAACAGAGCGTGGGCTCCAGGGCCAGGGCCCAGCTCAGCCATCAGCTGGCTGGGCCGCCTAGGACAAGCTGCTGGGCCTCTCTGACCTCGGGCTCCTTGTCTACAAAGTGGGGCTATAATGGCAGCGGCTGCAGAGAACAGGGGAGGGGGCTCGGTGACATAATTTGTGTAAAGCTCTTAGCACAGCCCCTGGCGCTACAACAGCGGTGGCCGTCACCGCCTACTCCTTGTCATCACCCGCTAACCGTCCTCTTCATCAGCGAGGCCCGCAGAGGGAGACGGGGCTGGCGCCCACCCGGGCAACCTTCCCAGGGGTTGTTCCCGCCGCGCACAGTAGCGTCCTCCTGCCCTGCTCCCCCTCCCCCAAATCCTCCCTCAGGCACATGGCTGCCTGGGCCACACTGAACTTCTCTAACTGTCCACACCCGCAGACCAGGGGAGCCAGAAAATGCGGGGAAGGTTATGGACCGGAGGTGCAGCGTGACGGCAGGGTGGGGCGCAGGGTCCTCCGGTCTTGGGCCCCCCGCCCCCCACTCTGGTCCCCAAGCAAGGCGGGCACGTGACAGGACCAAATGGACCTCAGGACCCCTCCTGAGGCAGCCATAGGCACCGGACACAAAATCGGATGTCTGAGGGCCTTGGAAACATTGTGCCGAGTCAAACAGGCCACTTACAGAAGGACGAACATTAGATGATGTCACTTATAGGAGGTCCCCAGAAGAGTCAGTTGCAGAGAGACAGGAAGTAGGGGAGGGACAGGAGGGAGGGGAGAGACAGGAAGGAGGACGGTGCTCGCTAGGGGGTGTCAAGGGGGGTTGTTTAATGGGGACAGCGTTTCCATTTGGGAGGATGAATACATTCAGGAGACAGATCGTGGAAATGGTTGCACAACCCCGTGAATGTACTTAAATGCCACTGAACTGTGCACTTAAAAAATGGTTCAAATGATGGGGCACCCGGGTGGCTCAGTTGGTTGAGCGACCAACTTCGACTCAGGCCATGATCTCATGGTTTGTGGGTTCGAGCCCCGCGTCGGGCTCTGTGCCGACAGCTCAAAGCCTGGAGCCTGCTTCGGGTTCTGTGTCTCCTTCTCTCTCTGCCCCTCCCCTGCTTGTGCTCTGTCTCTCTCTGCCTCTCAAAAATAAATAAACGTTAAAAAAAATTTTCTTTAAAGAGCTGGAAAAGAATCAGATGTCGAGGGCGGCCCTGGGTCCTGGAGTGTGGGGTGTGGGCGGGGGTTTCCGCCTTATACAACATCTGGCAACATGTTATAACAGCTGAAAGTGTAATCAGAGATTTTCCTCCTTAACTGTGTATCAGCATTAGTGAGAACACTTGTTACAAATACAGATTCTTAGGTTCCGTGTCAAGCTAGTAAGCCAGGCTCTAGGAGGCCAGGGACCAGGTGGGAATTTTCAAAAACTCTCCTCGGGGCGCCTGGGCGGCTCAGTCGGTTGAGCGTCCGACTTCAGCTCAGGTCATGATCTCACAGCTTGTGAGTTCGAGCCTTGCGATGGGCTCTGTGCTGACAGCTCGGAGCCTGGAGCCTGCTTCAGAGTCTGTGTCTCCCTCTCTCTCTGACCCTTCCCTGCTCACACTCTGTCTCTCTCTCTCTCTCTCTCTCAAAAATAAATAAACATTAAAAGAAAAAGAAAAAAAAACTCTTGGAGATGCTCAATGGCCCATAGGTTTCTGCCAGGAACCTATGGCAGCTGGGGGCCCTCACCATGTTCCGAGAGGTCAGGCTAAGCTGGGCCTTCCCCCATCTGTCACACTCCAAACCCAGGACCCCAATCCTGGAGCTCAGGACAGAAGCAGGGCCCCAGGGCATGAGCCACTCACCTCTCTGGCCTGGGGGGCAGTGGGTACACACCACCTCCCTGCTCTCTGGGATGACAGTGCAGGCCGACTGTCCGGGGCACGGACAGGGCTGACAGTCGTCGGCGTGGCCTGCGAAGGGGTTGCCATAGAAACCCGGCAAACAGCGCTCACAGGAAGGGCCCTCGGTGTGGTGGCCGCACAGGCAGATCCCTGAGGGGCAAGACAAGCACCTGGTTACGACCGCCTGAGCCCAGAATGCTCCGGAGACAGCGAGGTCTTGGTGGCCTGCGTCACAGAGCATGTCCCCAAGCAGAACTGAGCTGGGAGCCTTCCAAGGTGGAGGCGGTGCGGCCTGGGGATGGAAAGGTCCACCCTGGGCTCATGTCCACCACTCACTGACCATGCGAAGCTGGGAAAACCATCTAACACCCCTGCCTCAGTGTCCTCGCCCGCGAGATGGACATGACACTGGCTCTGACCACTAGGGTTTTTGTCGGGATTCGGCAGGACCAGGCAGCCGGCGCGCCTCGCATACTGTCTAGCACGCGGCATGATCATAACTGTATCGTTAGTATTTCGTTCTTCAACCTATAACCCGAACCAACAGATGACCTAACTGCGTGTCCACTCATGGTTTTGGTGCCCTTTCCGCTATGTCCTCTTAACCTCAGCGGTCAAAAGCAAGAGTGACACAGACCCCTGGGGCGCCTGGGTGGCTCAGCCGGTTAAGCGTCCGACTTCGGCTCAGGTCATGATCTCGCGGTTCATGAGTTCAAGCCCCGCGTCGGGCTCTGTGCTGACAGCTCGGAGCCTGGAACCTGCTTCGGATTCTGTGTCTCCCTCTCTCTCTGCCCCTCCCCTGCTCGCACTTTGTCTCTCTCTCTCAAAACTAAATAAACATTAAAAAAAAATTTTTTTTTAATAAATAAGAGTGACACAGACCTGGGAGTCTGTTCCCAACATGAGTTTGCAAAGAGGCTCCCCATTTATGGGGTCTACAGGTTCACAGAGGCTGGCTGGTCTCATAGAGCAGCCCCCCCTCTGCTGGTTTCTCATGCTGGGGGGGTCTGCAGACCCCTTTCCCCAGCACCTGGAGTCTGCACAGAGCCTGAGCCCTGGGGAAGGGAAGCCCTACTGCCAGGGCCTGAGTGAGGAGCCTGGCTGGGAAGGGCCCAGCGAAGCAAGACCCCCCCCCCTTCCGGGAGGACCCCAGCTGGGGCTGAGGTGAGCAGGGAACAGACAAGGGGAACGGGGGGGCCATCCTGCCCGTGCTGCCTTCCCCTGGTCCCCGCCTCAGCCCAGATCCACACACTCACGCCTTCTCTCCAGCATGAGCAGCAATGGCACTCGGCCCAGTTGACAGACGAGGACTTGCCCAAACTGAGCAGGAAGTCATGGCATGGCCACGGCTTCTGAGGGATGACAGACTGGCCCCATGCCAGGCCTCCTTGGTCGGGGCTGCCTGGACCAGCACATGTTGAGATTACGAGGCCTCGTCTGGGCTCGATTTGTGATGCCTGCCATGGCCAAGGTGGGGAGGAGGCCCCTCAAGTACTGCATGCCTGTCCCAGTTCCCAGCTGCTGTCCCTTGTCCGCTCCGGTGTGGAGCCTGAGGGCAGCTGAACATGCATCTCGCTTCTCAGAGACCCCGCCTGCTCCCGGAGAGCAGCAGGGTGCTGACCCTCTCCCTTCCGGTGTGAGAGGCCCACGGTGTGGACAGAGGCCAGGGCCCGGCCCCCGTCCAGCACCTCCCACCTAGTGACCTCGGTCGAAGGCTCTCTCTGGGTTTCCTCTGTTCCCAGTGGGGCCCAACAGCTGGTAGTGACCTAGTGGCAGGAGCAGCTCTGCCACCTGCTGGCCGTGCAGGCTCCCTGCGCCCTGGGTCCCTAAACTAAGACCCATGCTTGCAGGAATCAATGACGCAGCGTGTAGAAAGGTGCCCGGACCGTGAAGGACCTCGGGGACACCATCTTGGTAGTATTGCCCTTAGTGACCACTCACACATGCCCACAGCTGACCCCGTTCGGGTCAGCACTCACCTGCTGTGCTGGGTGTCGCCCAGGTGGCTGGTGGGGGGGGCTGCCAGGACTCACCTGTGTGGGGGTCACAGGTGCCATGCTGGTTGCAGGTGCAGGGGACACAGCTGGTATAGGGACCCCCCAGTGGTGTCTCCCTCTTGTATCCTGGGGCGCAGGCTTCACAGAACTGGCCCACGTACCCCGTGGGACACGAGCAAGTCTCGACCCAGGAGGCTGGCGGGGAGAGCCCCCGCTCGGCTGACGTGAGCCGGACCTCGGTCAGGTACACCTGGCCTGCAGAACGGGGACAGAGAGGAAGAGCGTTACAGGCACACGTTTCCCCCCAAGACCTTCCTGTTCACACATGAAACCGGCAAAGGGTCATTGGCCCACAGATAAAAAGGCAGCCTATGGGGTCAATTATGATTTTAAAAACCAGACAAAAGGCAAAGGAAAATAGGCATTTATTTATTAAAAATATTTTTTAAGTGTTTATTCATTTTTTTGAGAGACAGAGCGCCAGCAGGGGAGGGGCAGATAGAGAGAGGGAGACACAGAATCCAAAGCAGGCTCCAGGCTCTGAGCTGTCAGCACAGAGCCCGACGCGGGGCTCGAACTCACGAACTGCGAGATCATGACCTGAGCCGAAGTCAGGTCCTTAACTGACTGAGCCACCCAGGCGCCCCAAAACAGGTAGTTTTTAGTTTTGTTTTTGTTTGAGAGAGAGAGAGTAAACAGGGGAAGGGGCAGAGAGAGAGGGAGAGAGAGAATTCCAAGCAGGCTGTGCACTGACAGCACAGAGTCTGACACGGGGCTCGAGCCCACAAACCTTGAGATCATGACTGAGCTGAAATCTAGCGTTGGACACGGAACTGACTGAGCCACCCAGGTGTCCCTTAAAGAGGGATTGTTTGAGAACAAAAAATGGATATGGCTGGGAGTTTTATGGAAAGCCACTCATTCTCACGGGGTATGAGCTACGTAAATTTAAACAACGATACCATTCACACCCCTCCGACTGGTAAGCATTTGAAGATCATGGACAGGGAGAGACGGTGTGGGGGACCCGCGCACAGGGATACAGGACTATAAATTCGAAGGTTCTGCTTCTAGTAAAGAGCAGTAACTCCTGTCAGACCCACCTTTCCCGCAGAAAACAACCAGAAGCTCAGGGCAAAATTTAACGACGACCCATTAACAACCAGAGCAGGTAGACAGTGGAGGAGGGTGGACGCGTGTCCTGAGAACAGAGTTTGGCGCAGCCGGAATCTGACAGCGTGTATCACGACTTCGGATGTGCACTCTTTGACCCAATGCCTCACATCTCCATTCTGAGGGACCCGCGCCAAAGACGGACGCACACAGGGGACAAGGACCTTTCCGTATTCCCTATTCTCGGCAGCGCCGTATACGGGGTGGAAAACCGGAAACCACTTCAACATCTATGAACAGAGGGACGGCTGAAACTCTCGGGAGCATCTGTATCATGGAATGATACACGGTGGGCGGACAGCCCGTCTTTTTTCTACGTGTAAGCCCGGTCACAGCCCCCACGACACACTGTTAGCTGAAAAAAGCAAGTGGCATCACATCCGACTGCGTGATCAGATTCCAATAGTTAAAAAGCACAGATGTAAACACACACACACACACACACACACACACAGACATTAAGACCATGCACGCAGTGGGGCGCCTGGGGGGGCTCAGTCGGTTAAGCGTCAGACTTCGGCTCAGGTCATGATCTCGCGGTTCGTGAGTTCGTGACAGCTCAGAGCCTGAAGCCTGCTTTGGATTCTGTGTCTCCCCCTCTCTCTGCCCCTCCCCTGCTGGCACTCTGTCTCTCTCTCTCAACAATAAAAACATATAAAAAAAAAAAAAGACCATGCACACAGAACGGTGTGGAGAGAGACGGCCCAGAACGTCGTTAGTTCTGGAAGAGGAGGTCTGGGCCTGGGCAGGGGGTGGAGAGGGAGGGTCAGTATGTCCACCTGCCGCTCCAATTCACCCCAGCACCCAGGGCGGGCCTGGCCTCAGCAGGTGCTTTGTACACATCTGTTAACTGAAGGCTGAGTGACAGAAGGAAGGTGCTGGAAAGAGTGGAAATGAAATTCCTCCGAGGAGCCTCAACAGGGTGACCTGGGGAGCAGGGAGGCTTTGGGGAGTGTAGGCAAGGCTGATGGGGATGGAGCTCCAAAGAGAAAGGGGGAGCTGAGGCAGGAAGGGCTGGCTTATGACCCCCCCGAGCCTGACTTGGAGGGGCCCCGGGAAAGCTGGCCGTCTAAGCTAAGCATCCTCTTAAGGAGCCAATCACCCCCCCAGAAGGAAATCTGTGGCTGTTACAGTCAACACGACAATGGGGACACAAGGGCCAGGGCTATCAGACATCCCAACATGAGCAGAAGCCCCTGTGACTTGCTTGATGCCGGACTTGCTTGCATCTTGCCGGATGCCGAAAGGTCAGGGAAACACCTCTGCAAACAACTGAGCCCCGACCCCAACTCCATTTTACACATGAGCACAAGGCATTTTTGAATAGTCTAGGTGTATATTGACTTGTTTAGCAACACAGTTCCCCTGAGTGCGGAGGGAAGCCCATGCTTTGTCTTGCTCAGAATTTTCCAGACAGCCATTCACCACTTCGGAAAATCGTGCCACTAGTGGTCCCCCAGCTCTTGAAGTTTGTCACCAGCGTGCACCCGGCCCATGCTCTGGTCCCCCTCTGTGACTGCCCCGCGCACAGTGATCTGGCAAACTTTCCCATTTAGTGATGATTTCAAAATGACAAACACTACGGGTTTAAGGAACAAAGGTCGATCCTATTCAGTTGGATGTTGGAAACTTGGTTTTACAGCTTCGTCCACCAATGAATGGTTACTGTCGAGGCGTTTTTTCCCCTAACGAAACAAGGAAACCGCCAAGGCTAAGTCCACCTTCTAAAAGAACTGCATTGACCAAGGTGACAGAGCCGTATCTCCCTGCTCACTATCTCCTTGCTGCCCGTGATCAGGCAAATTAGCGGCTTCTGTCCCAACATCTCTGTCAGTGAGCGTCCCCACTGGACACTCCTCGGGTAAGTCTGCCCGGTGACTGCTGGTCCTGACTCCGGTTTTTTTTCCAACACTAGTCATCCACACCTCTGTGTTAGAATTTCCCTGCTCTCTGCATCTGCAAATGACCCCTGAGCTTCAGTTTCTCTGAAACCACAGTGATTCGTCACAGTGGGGGAAACTCTGATGACATTACGGCCTCCAGGATGGTCGTGCCTGAGCACTGACACTCTGGAATTCAATGACTATTTTTCTATATCCTTTACTTTCTTTTTATTTACTCTGCCTTTTACAACTCAGACACGATATTGGTTTTCAAACATTGTATCTAAGTAAGTTATGATATCTACAAATTTCATTTCCAAATAGTAAAGGGGTGTTGTATGTGAAGCACCTGTTTTTATTTTCTTTTTAAAGTTTATTTATGTATTTTGAGAGAGAGAGCGAGCAGGGTAGGGGCAGAGAGAGAAGGAGAATCCCAAGCAGGCTCCACACTGTCAGCACGATAGCCCAATGCAGGGCTTGAACCTATGAACCTTGAGATCATGAGCTGAGCTGAAATAAAGAGTTGGATGCTTGGGGCACCTGGGTGGCTCAGTCGGTTAAACATCCGACTTCGGCTCAGGTCATGATCTCGCACTTCGTGGGTTCGAGCTCAGTGTCAGGCCCCATGCTGACAGCTCAGAGCCTGGAGCCTGCTTCAGATTCTGTGTGTCCCTCTCTCTCTGCCCCTCCCCTGCTCATGCTCTGTCTCTCAAAAATAAATAAACTGAAAAAAAAAAAAGTTGGACACTTAACTGACTGAGCCACCCAGGGACCCCTGAAATATCTGTTCTAAAAACGGGCACTGAGGATGCCTGGTCTAGGCATATACAGGTATGGGGAGGGGGTGGAAAGAAGGAGAAAGTACATTAAGAGGGGGAGGAACCAGGACCAGTCAGAGGACCGCGAGAATGATCACCATGTGACCAGGGTGAGAGGTGGTGAGAACTCTCTCCTGGAGCCGGGTCCTGACCCAGCCCCCTCCCTGAGAAGGTTTAGAAACCAGATCTGCCATCAGGGTGACTTAGGTGCAATACCACCAATGACCAGCAGGAGGAGCCAACCCTGGGATCCTTGCATGCCCCTGAGCCCAGCACCCAGAGGACCCAGGACAGGACCCTCCTGGCAATAATGGTGGACTCTGCCCTGGAGTGACTATGCCCAGCAGTTCTTGGCTGCTTCGTGGCCACACATCTGTCTCTTGGAACAGTCCAACCTCAGGCCCCTCACCTGTTCAGCCCCTGCCTCTGTCCTCAGCGCCCACCCTCCCAGCCCTCACCAGTTGCACGACCTTTGGCCAGTGACCTACTTCTCTGACCTTCAGATGTCTTTGTGGTCAGACGGGGCTGGTAACTGCTAAGCATGAAGGAGCCCCGGGGCCCAGCTGGTGAGGGGGGCCGTCCTCATCATTACTGACCCGAAGGGCTTATGCTCTGGCCGCCGACCCGGATACGCAGAGCCGTCAGATTGGCGAGCAGCTGCTGGAAGTGGAAGGGGGGCAGCGGAGGGTCCACGTCCTCAGAGGTCTCCTGCAACCTGGCAGGGGAGGGGGGGGGTCAAACCGGAAAACTCGAGGCTGGGGGCAGGCGGTGCCAAGAAGCCCCCAGCTTGGGGTGGACAGCGGGGAAGGCCCCAGACCCCAGAGCATGGATCGGAGTGTGCCCAGACCTCAGAGACCACCCCGAATGGCCAACCCCACCCCTCGGGACTCCGCGAGACTTACAGGAACGTGAGCTGTCCCTCCCCCGGCTGCCCAGCATCCCGGGGGCCCAACAGGCTGGAGTGTCGCAGAGTCAGGGCCAGGCCCGCCCCTTCCAGCCTCAGCTGCACGGGGAGTGGGGAGCCCCCGGGAGGGACCCAGAAGGTCAGTGTGATGGGCTGTCCGTAGCTGAACCGCTGGTCTCCCAGGAATTTCTCTGAAGACGAGAGAAGAAGACGAGAGAAGAAGGCTTTGACACCTTTACTTAATTAGCTTGGTCTTAAATGTCTACAGTATATTGATTTTATTGACAATTAAACATTCACACAAGATAAAACTACAAAAGGAGAAAACCAAAGGCCTCCCGGCACAGCAGATGCCGAGGGTGGCCTCCCACACCTCCCCTGCAGGCCGGCTTCACGCGCCTGTGACCTTGACCTTACGGGGCCCCACGCCTGGCTTACTGCTCTGCCATCACTGCCTTGAGCTCGGGTTTTATAAGTAAAGTCGAATGGGACGGCCGTCTCTATGGGAGCAGAGCAGACACCATATACGCATGACACGCACAGTGGTGGTACCCGGCCGCCAGCTGACGACACCCCATGAGCAGACTCTGGGGGCCCTGTGCCCGTGGGAGCCTAGCGAGGCTCAGAGCAAGTACAAGGTCAGCGTGCTACACATGGGTGCTAAGCAGAGGCGCTGACCACCCCGCGGCCACGCTTTCCACCCGAGTCACAACATGCTTGGAGCAGAAGGAAGGCAGTGGCGTTCTAAGAAATAACGGAGGACCCAGGGGCCCTATCACAGCTTTCAAACTTGTGCTGGTTTTCTGGATCCTTCAACTGTGTAGGCTGAGAAACGGCCACGTAGCAGGAAAGGGCACGCCAGGACACCCCCACCCCCGCCCGTGTCCCTTCAGTCCTTCCACACTCAGGAGTCAGCTGGAAGTAGACTGTGTTGGTCGACCGTGTGTGTATCAAGAAGTGAAATAAAAATGGTTGACTCCGTCCACCCGCACTGTGCCCAGCACTCAGCACAGACCCCAGCGAGTGCTTCGGGAGTGAGTAACTTCTTTTCTTAAACATGTCAACAAGGCAGCCATGGAAGAGTGTGTGTTCTGTGTTCTTGGGCTTCGAGCACCTGCTCCAGGATGGGGCCTCGGGACCCCTGTGACTTTTGCTTCCTGGCTGGGTGCTGTGTCCACAGAGCAGCTCAGACACCTGTGCACCATCTCTCCGGCCCTTCTTGGAGAGGGAGTTCAAGGGCAGGACTGGGTTGGGGGAGCCAATGGACCCGGAATCTACCCACAATAGAGCTAAGAATGGACTCCTGGATCCTGGTTCTAGGTCTGGTCCAGTTTCCAGGAGACCAAAATTGCCGTATTTGGTGAGGTGTGGTTCAGAATAATCTAGAATTTCTTGTTTCTGCAGGAATCCCTGACCCCGGGAAGAGCGTTCAGTGGCCCTGGTGGGGTGACGGACTGATGGGAAACATACAGGCATTTCTGGCAAGGCCTTGATCGGAAAGCCGGCGGGGGGGGGGGGGGCGCTGGCAGACCTCGTGGGGCACGTGGTTGGCAGAAATTGTCCCCCAGAGGTACCCAGGTCCTGATCCAAGAAATCTTGTGAATGTGTTATGTCGCCTGGCAGGGGCAGTTAAGACTGCAGATGGAATTAAGGCTGTTGATCAGCTGACCTTCGAGTCGAGAGATTACCTTGGGTCAGCCACCTGGGCCCAGCGTGATCACAAAGTCCTTAACGCGTGGGAGAGGGGGGCAGAAGAGCTGCGATAGGGAGACTGGATGGTTCTGGAGACAGAGGAGGGGCCGCGAGCCGAGGGATGTGAGCGGAGAAGGCAAAGGACCACATTCTGCCCTGGGGTCCCGGGAGCGCGGCCCGGTGGATGCCGTGATTTTAGCTCAGACTCCTGACCTCCAGAACGCTGAGAGTAAGTTTGCGTTGTTTTCAGCCGCTAGGCTGGTCGCGGTAGGAAACGAACGCGGGGCAGCCCTGCCCCCGCCTGTGGCTGGCAGGTACCTGGTAGCACGAGCTCTTCCTCGTCTTCTCGATTCAGGAGGAGCCCCCTTGGGCTCCATCTCGCAGGATGCTCTGGGCCCCCCACGCCTGCGGCCCGCCAGCCCTCGGCTCCTGGGTAGCAAACATACACGGCCACGTGAGGCTCTCGAGGGTGGCCTCCACCCCCTCCCACTTCACACCCTTCCTGGGGTCCCACGGGGGGCCCCTCGAGGCCCGAGCACAGCCTGAGTCAACCGGCCCCGGGAGGGGGAGAGACTGTTCTAGAGACAGGCCGGCAGGGGGTGGGGGTGGGGGGTGAGAGCAAAGCTGGTGCTAGGGAATGCTGCCCGCAGCCAGGCAGCTCCGGCCCCCATCCCAGAGTCAGGATGGGGGTCTTGGGGTGGGAGGGAGCCCCAGGAGAAGGGAGGAAGCTCAGGGTGCCCGGCTCCGTTGCGGGCAAAGTCAGACCTCCGGGCCGGCCTGGCTCCTTCGGGCGGCTCCGAACGCAACAGGAAGGCACAGTCTGGAGACCCCAGCATGGGGCCCTGGGACACTGGAGCCATCGCTAACAGCACGGGACTCGACCTGGCCTTCAGGTCTTCAGAGAGACTCCCTCACCCACGACCTCACCACCCCTGTCCTCCGAGGTGCATGTGTCATTACCCCACGGCACCGAGGGACGCCACCTGGTTAGGAAGTGGTCAAGCCAGAATGAGAACCCAGGCCTTCCTTCCCGTCCCCAGTGCCATCTCCCCTCCAAGCATGGTCTGGCATGGAGCAAATGACCTCAAGGGGGCAGCTGGGGAATGGGGTGGAAGCCCAACCCCTGGGGCACCGAAGGGGTGAGGAGGGAGGGATGCAGGGAAAGAGGTCAGAAAGAGGAGGTCTGGGGCTCCTTGGTGCTAGGCTAGGTTCTGCCCTTCACTGGCTGTGTGACCCTGGGCAAGTGACTCAGCCTCTCTCAAGTTGGTTCCTCATCTGCAAAATGGGGACGATGAAGTATTCACGGCCCGGCAACAATTCTCAAAGTTGGTCTTAATACCCCGGGGAGATCCTGAGACTCTTTCAGGGGGCCCACGAGGTCGAACGATCTTCTTAGTAACCCTGAGATGCTATTTGCATCTTTCATGTGTCTTACCAGCAAATGGCAGAACTTTCCAGAAACTGCAAGTCATGCAACATCACAACAGACCTCTATTAATCCAGCCGTAAAGAGATGTGCAAAACTATACAACAGATACACTCCCCTCTTTTTGTCTTTTAGACAAGTTATTTTTCACCGGCTATTCTTTTGTTATATATATATATGCTCAATTTTCAAATTTTTTAATATAATTGTCAAGTGAGCTACCATACTTAAAATTAAAAAACTTTTTTTTTTTTTTTTTTACTATTTATTCACTTTTGAGAGACAGAGCATGAGCAGGGGAGGGGCGGAGAGAGGGGGAGACACAGAATCCGAAGCAGGCTCCAGGCTCTGAGCTGTCAGCACAGAGCCCGACGCGGGGCTCGAACGCATGAACCTTGAGATCATGACCTGCGCCGAAGTCAGACGCTCAACCGACTGAGCCCCCCAGGCGCCCCCTCCGATGGCCATTTTTAAGTGAATTAATATATAGTTATTTTTAAATTGCTGTCTCCGTTTCTAAGACAGAAAATGTCCATATAAACAACCCCCATTAAGAAAAGCGCTTCGAGGTCCTCGGTCATTTCCAAGAGCCTGAAGGAATCCAGAGACCAAAAAAGTCTGAGAACGGCTGGCCTGAGGGTCATAGTGAGATAACCCGAGATGCCCGGACAAGTGCTCCCAGCCCAGTGCCTGGTTCGAGGTGAGAGCACAAAATGGCATCTACAGAACGAGTCCCGTCTGTGCTGCCACCGTCCTAGACCTCAAGGCCGGCTCCGTCCTGCTTTCTGTGCAAGCGTCCAGCAGAGGGCGCACTGCCCCCGCGTCTGGGGCTCCCCAGAGCTAGCGCTGGAGGTTCTAGCCCAGCTGACATCCCACTCCCGCCTGGGGGAACTGCAGGGGTTGGTGGGAGGGTGGGGGGCTCTGTGGGGTGCAGCAAGGGTCCCCGTAGGCTGTGATTTAATGCAGAGCCCCACTGCTCTCCGCCGAAGACGCACATGCACCACGTGGAGTTGGGGACCCAGGGCCCCATGGCCCCTCCGGGCTCTGCACCCAGACAGAAGGCCTGCACAAAGCTCAGGAGCTGACAAACCCAGGTGCCAACAACAAAATTCGGTGACATACCTTTTCCGGGCCTCAGTTACCTCATCCGTAAAATGGGAGTGAGAGAACCTACCTTCCAGGGAATCCATGGGTTCCGTGCATGCAAAGAGCTCAACACAGGGCCTGGCATACATCAAGTGCTCAATAAATAGAGTCCAGGGGCCTGAGTGCGAATCCTCAGCAGACTGCTTGGAAATCCCCGCCCGGGATCTAAAAGCCGCCACGCACCCAGCTCCCAACTCTGCCAGAGGTTGGGTAAAAGGCAGGGGCCAGGGAGGGAGCCAAGGGGGCACAGGAGGTACTGGGGAGGAGTGAGGGGGCACAGAGGGGCCTCGGGGAGGCTGCCCCCTCCTTCCCATACACCTCAGCAGGATCTCCCCAGAGCAGGACAGCCTGCCCCTGCCCTGAGCACGGAGCAGACCTCTTGGAGGTCGCGGTGGGCCGTGGGGAGCACGTCTTACCCTGGCGGAGGTCGGAGAGGATGTGGTGCTCCCGAAACTGGGCAGCGGCCGTGCACACCTTGGAGTGGCCATAGCAGAAGCAGTTGCTGCAGCCGGCTGGGTTATGAGGCTGCAGGTTGAACGTCCCTGGACGGCATCTGGAAGGAGGCAGGACGTGCCCGGGGTGGGGGCCAAATAGTCAGGGAGGTCAGGGGACCCCAGCTAGACTAACGTGAGTCAGCATCGCTGGGGAAACTTAACAAACACTTTCCCCCCCAGATTCACAGGAGTTGCAAAGGTCATGCAGGGAGTTTTCCTGGGGCCTTTTCACCAGCGTCCCCCAATGTCAGCATCTGACATTGCCGACATGCCCTTGACCAAGCCAAGAAATCCACATGAGTTAATGCTATTTACTAAACTCGAGACTTTATTAGGATTTCTGCCCCCTTTTCCACTCATGTCCGTTTTCTGCCCCAGATCCAAGTCAGGACGTGGCGTCTCCTCTGGCCTGTGCCAGCTTCTCGGAATTTCTCGTCTTTGAGCACAGTGACACTTTTGAACAAGAGTCGTGGGCAGATGCTTTGTAGAATACCCTTCAATGTGGGTTTCTCCGATGTCTTTTGATTAGACTGGGGCCACGGGTTTGGGGAAGAAACAGAGGGGACGTGTCCTTCCCATCGCATCCACACTGGGGTAAATGGTGCCCGTGTGACATCACAGGTAACGTTACCCTTCGCTACTCGGTCAAGGCGCTGCCCGCCCCGCTCTGGCAAAACTGCCACATGCTCGCCGTTAGAAGGAAGTCACTAAATCCAGCCTGCGGTGGGGAGCAGAAGAATTAAGCTCCATCCCCTGGAGGGCGGAGTATTAAAGAATTGTGCGCACAGGCTGAAACCACCACAATAATTAAGAAATATTTTGAGAGGGAGATACTTGGGGCTATGCAAATATCCTGTTTCTCCTTAAAATTCTGCCCACTGAATTGGGTGGCTCTCGCCTCCAGCGACCAGAACTGTGAAATTTGAACTGATTTTGTATTTCCCTCATTCCTTCTACATCTATTATTTGGAATTCTTTTGCAAGGAAGATTTGTCCCTTCGTCCCGGTGTATTTATTTTTTCCCTCATCTGTGGATATATCAGTGTGGATTCGGGGATATTTATTTTATTCTCTGGGTTTAATCCAATACTGTCGTTATTTATTTTGTTGTTCAAATCGTTCCGGCTTTGGGAGTTCTTTCAGGTTGGTGCTCGTGTCCTTTTTTTAACGTTTTTATTTATTTTCGAGAGAAGGACAGAGCGTGAGCAGGGGAGGGGCAGCGAGAGAGGAGACAAGAGAATCCAAAGCAGGGTCCAGGCTCTGGGCTGTCAGCACAGAGCCCGACGCAGGGCTTAAACCCATGAGCCTTGAGATCATGAAACTTAACCAACTGAGCAACCTAGGCGCCCCAGTGCTTGTGTCCTTCTCACACAGGCTCCCGTCCTGGTTTAGAGTTTCTGTTTTTCTTTTTGAGTTTATTTATTTATTTTGAGAGAGACAGAAAGTGAGAGCCGGGGAGGGGTAGAGGGCGGAGAGAGAACCCCAAGCAGGCTCCGTGCTGTCAGCACAGAGTTTGACACAGGGTTTAATCCCATGAATCGTGAGACCATGACCTGAGCTGAAATCAAGAATTGGATGCTTAACCCACTAACTACCCAGGTGTCCCCTGGTTTGGTTTTTTTCTGTTTGTTTTCATTTATTTTTTATTTTTATTTTTATTTTTTTAATTAAGCACTTTCTTGCTTTCTGTTACAAGACTCTGGGCTCATCTTGCATTTTCCCTGCCCCAGCTCTAGAATCAGCCATTTCTCCAAGGAACCCTGGAGAAATGTTTCAGATGCCCGGTTTGCACCCCAGGGGCTCTGTCTGAGCTGGCCAGGGCAGAGGTACCAGACTCAGAAGAAGCTGCCGATGACCCCGGATGTCTAGCTAGCCCCAAGGAACCCATGTCATCAAGCTGCCCCATTTCACAAACAGGCAAAGCGAGGCTCAGAGGGAGGACTCCCCCAAGGTGCAAGGCAGTGGGGCAGAGTTGTGGGAGAACCCCAGCAGGGTCTGGTTCCCCGACTCCACCCCGCCTCCTTGCTTGAGGGACCTCAGAGAAAAAGTCTCAGCAGGTAGCTCAGCTTCCATCCTGGGCCTACAGGCCACATGTGGACAAGGTGAGGGGGTGGCCTGGGGCTGACCCAGGCAAGTCAAGGCCAGGGCCAGCCACGGCTTTGGCACCAGCTTCTTCCGGAGCCAGGAGAGACCCCACACGGACTCACAAGAGTCGAATCCACAATATAATCGTGTGTCCGCTGTTTTACACACGGCGCCTATGGCCAGAGACTCAAAGAGCCCCAGACAGACCCTGTGTGGCAGCAAAGGGCTTCAGAGATCAGAGCCAAAGCCAGGAAGAGGACATTCATCTGCCAGCCCCGTTGCTTGGAGCTAGGAGACCCCCTGAATGCACAAAAGAGAAAGTTTAAGGACCATGTGGCTTTGAAAAAGCAAGTTTGGCTCCCTAAGCTTTAGACGCTCCATTTGTACCACGGCAGGATGATGAAGCTGGTAAATAAGCTTGAGTCTCAGCTCAACTGGTAGAAGCTTCTTGGAGCAGGACGGAGAGAAGGATTCTGAGGCTACAGTAGGGCTCATGGCAAAGACTGCTGTGTTCTCCCTAGTGATGCCTGCCCGGGGTGGGAGCC
>CM053568.1:4946526-4973202 GCA_028646485.1 Cryptoprocta ferox
TCCCCTAGTGATGCCTGCCCGGGGTGGGAGCCGGAAGGGTGGTGGCTGTGCTCCCCTAGTGGTGTCTGCCCGGGGTAGGAGCCGGGAGGGGTGGTGGCCGTGCTCCCCTAGTGGTGTCTGCCCGGGTGGGAGCCGGGAGGGGTGGTGGCTGTGCTCCCCTAGTGGTGTCTGCCCGGGTGGGAGCCGGGAGGGTGGTGGCCGTGCTCCCCTAGTGGTGTCTGCCCGGGGTGGGAGCCGGGAGGGCCGTGACCGTGCTCCACACTGGGTGTGAGACAGGAAGGCTACAGTACAAGCACAAGGAATTTGCTATCCCTGGATTAGATCATCGCTCCCATGCTTTCCAGCTCTTTCGAAGATATGAAAGAAAAATGGCTTATTACAGCATCTAACCATCGGCGGTAGTGGATCCAAGTACACACGGTGTCAGAACCTTTAGATAACTTCCAGGATGGCAGACCCACGGTGCTCCGGGAAGGGTGCCGGGTGGTGAGGATGCCCAGGTCTGTAGGGACCACGCCCCTGCCCCACCCCCGCCACAAGCCCGGCAGGCTTATTTATTGCCGAATCGGCTCGCCCACCTGTCACACTGCTTGCCCTCCACGTTCTCTTTGCAGGGGCAGCGTCCACTGTGCGGGTCGCAGGTGCCCAGGCTGCCGGCAGGACCGCAGGTGCAGGGTCTGCCAAAGAGACAGGACCGGAGGAGCAGCTCCCGAGTGAGCATAGCCCATCCGCCTTGGAATTTCTCCACCCTTACCCGTTCCCGAGAGGACCAGGAGGCAGCCGGACCCAGGAGCCCGGCGCCTGACTTTACTGTTGGCACCTTGCTGGAGAAGTGACCCACCCACTCGCCTGAAGAGTGACCCATCTGCCTACTCGCCCTCTCTCCCATCTGTGCATTCTTCCAACCACCTAGTCGTTTATTCATCCTTCCAGCCTCAATCCATGGACCTACCCACCCACCTACTCATCCTTCCATCCATCCATCCTTCCTTCCATCCATCCATCCATCCTTCCATCCATCCATCCATCCATCCTTCCTTCCATCCATCCATCCATCCATCCATTCCTTCAATCTGTCCTTTGATCCACCCTTCCGTCCATCCGTCCTTCCTTCCTTCCATCCATCCATCCATCCATTCATCCTTCAGTCTATCCTTCCATCCAACCTTCCTTCCTTCCATCCATGTATGTAGCCTTCCCTCCTTCCATCCATCCCTCCATCCATCCATCCATCCATGGACATATCTGTGTTTTCTTCCTTCCTTGCCTTTCCTTCCTTCCTTCCATCCATCCATGTATGTATCCTTCCTTCCATCCATCCATCCATCCATCTTTCAATCTGTCCTTCGATCCTTCCTCCCTCCCCCCCTCCCTTCTTCCTTCCTTCCTTCTTCCTCTCCTGCTCCCTGGTGACCACCTCCTGCCGCCTCTGCCTTCCAAGGGGCTCTAGAATCTGTCCGGGTCTCTGCCACTTCCTCTCCCTGGCCAAACCCTCGTGCAGGCTGCCACGCCTCCCAGCTGGTCCTGCTGCAGCCTCTACCCTGGCCTCCAGCCTCATCCCACTCCTGCCTCACATCTGTCCACGCTCCTCCTGAGGACCCCCTGGACCGTCCTTCTCTATGCGCCCTCCCGCCTTGCAGAACGCGCTCATCCATACTGAGCTCCGCCTCGTGCTCACCACAGAGCCTTTGCATATGCTCTTCTGCTGCCTGGAACCCCGCCCCCGCCTCTGGGATCTCACACTAGAGATCAGTGCCTTGCATGGGAAGCCTGCCCTTGACCCCCAAGACCAGCAGGACCCATGCCCTGTCTCCCATTCTCCCGGGACTGGGTGTCTGCAGTCCTTGCCTGGGACTGGGGTGGCTGCAGAGTTAAGAATGGGAAGGAGTGACAGAGGCAGGAATGGAAGGAAGCAGGGAAGGACAGCTAATATCCCCTTCCTGCTGCTTCCTGCTACCCAGTCCCAATCCAGCCGCCCCCCTATGCCCTGCTCGGCCGTGCACACCCGCTCCCAGGGCCCCCTCACCTGCAGCCTCCCTCACTGAGCGAGTGGAACCCGGGCAGGCAGCGGTCACACTTCCAGCCCGTGACGGTGGGCTTGCAGGTGCAGGTGCCCGAGTCATCGCACTGGAGATGCAGGGAACCTGGGGAAGGAAGGGCACAGGGCAGTAGGGGCCTGGACCGGGCGGGGGTGGGGGGGTGGGGGCTCGGCAGCGGGGCCCACTACCTGCCGGGTGGCAGTCACAGGGCTGGCACGGCGTCCGGGGGCCCCAGCGATAGAAGTCCTCCTGGCAGCGCTCGCAGTGTGGCCCGGCGGTGTGGTCCCGGCAGTGGAGGCAGCGCCCGCCGTGGCCCGTGCTGCGGAAGAGCTCCCGGTCGAACACACACTCCTCGGAGTGGCCGCTGCAGTTGCAGGCTGTGGGCGGGGGGCTGTGCGTGAGCGGCCGGGGCCCGGGGGGCAGGTGGGGGTCCGTGCCGGTCGGCCTCCTTGTGATGAAGGAGCAGGCAGCTCAAGGCAGGTCAAGGATGAAGTTCAGGCCCAGCTTGATCAAGGTTATAGAGACCAGTCGACCGACCTTCCCAAACAGGACCCTCAAGAACAAAGGCGGCACCAAAACGGGGGCCCCTCCCAGGGGAGCCAGGATGTGCCGTCCCCAGCCGCTCTCACGGCTTCTGGAGCGGCAGTGTGGCTCCCCTAGGGATGCCTCGTGCATCCTCTCAGCCCTAATAATTGTGCGGATCTGGTTCCCAGTGGCCATGAGGTCACGCGGATGCACGGGATGCACGACAGGTCAGGTCGCCCCTCCTTCACCCATTCATTCAATTTAAAAAAGGAGAGGGTGCAAAGGATCGCTCGTCTCGGCTCCCGTGGCGAGCCCAGCCCCTGCGTCGTGCTAACCGCTGCGTAACGGGGGCCAGGGGCAGCAAGCACGTGAAAATCCCGCAGGGGCAGAGAGGCTCCGGGAGCTGAGAGGAGGGACCCCACGCATGGGCTGTCCTGGGCGGGGAGACGAGCCTTCCTGGGAGAAGTCACAGCTGAGCTGAATCTGAGGTAGGGCGGGAAGGGGAGAGTCCCAGGCGGCAGGTGACGGCCGGAGGATGATGGCCAGAGATCTGACCAGTGCAGGGGCAGGGACAGGCAGCAGGGGGGATAGGGAGGGGGGCAGGGGGGCTATGAGGTCGAGAGGTCAGCAGAGCGTGATACGGGGAGGCCAGGTGGCCACGGTCAGTGGACGGCACTTGCAGCAAGGCGGGCTTGGGGAGGGTCATGCAGGGGGAGGGTCACACAGGAGCCGGGAGTGTCTGTGTTTGTACATGAGCAGGGGCCTCGGGCGCGGGTGGAGCAGGGCTGGAGGCCGGTGAGCCGGGAGGTGGGCACTTCGGGCCCGGAGCGGGGGTGATGCGTAGAAAGACGCAGTCAGGGGGGCTGGAGGGCCAGGGATGAGGCCATGCTCAGGGCGGCCTGCCCAGGGCGGTGGTGAGGGGCCAGGTGCGAAGCCCCTGGCTTTTCAGCCTGGTGGCAGAGAGGACAAAGATGTGACTCCAGGGTGAGGACATGGCAGGAAAAGTGGTCTGGGTTTTTGTGTCCCCGCCGTGGAGACAGACTCAGGCTCAGAGCAGGGGGAGCCGGCCGGCACAGCTTCCTTGGCCCCAGGAAGGACTCCCTGACAGACTGAGGGCAGGTGACCCCTGGCCGGAGAGGGCAGCAGAAACCTAGCAAGGCCCTGGTGGCCCTGGGAAACTCCTGCAGCCAGTGCCCTGGTCATGGGACAGGCCGTCCCGTCCCCGCCCCAGCTCCGGCTGCCCGGAGATGGCCAGCTCCACGCGGAGAGCCTGAAACAAGTCAGAGGACTCTCTGGGAGGCCAGGCGGGGCTCGGGGACAGCGGGACGCCGGGGGCGGGGGGCTGGTGCGCCAGCCAGGCGGGGACAGGGGCGCGTCCTGAGCACACTGTGTACAGCCCGGCGTCCCTGGAGAAGGTAGAATGGCACCATCCCCTCCAGCCTGTCCCTGAGGTTAGGTGGTCAGAGCCACATCACATGGGCACTGCGACATCAAAGGCTGCCTGGGGGGCCGTGGGAGAGGCTGGGGGGGGGGGCTGGTCAGCGCCCCCGCCCCCCAGGGCCTGGGACCTTCTGGCTTTGATTAGCAGCTGCGGTTGGAGCAGCTGAAACAAAGGCACAGTCGGGGGGCCTTCCCAGTCCTCTAACCGCAGGCCTCTAACTGGGGGATCTGGTCTGGGGGAGGGGCTTGCAGGGGGAGGACTGAGGAGCAAAGGTCCCCTCCCACGGGCCCCCAGCCCCTCCTCGTCCCTGCAGGGACATGGGGGTCAGTGTCCGGAGCGGCCCCCCACCTCCCGCGGGGTCCCAGGGAGTTTGCCCCCCAGCCCGTGGCGCGGCGGCGGCCGGGGGCCCAGGACACTCACGCACACACTCGTTGGCAGCCTCAGCGGTGCCCCGGGCCCACGGGCGGTCCTGGTAGAAGGGCAGGCAGCGCTCGCAGTCGGCGCCCGTGGTGTTGTGCTGGCAGCGGCAGGCCAGCCGGCCCGCCTCCTCGGGCCCACACTCGCTGGCATGTCCGTTGCACTTGCACCTGGGGGCACACGGAGGAGGGTGTCCACAAATTGGGGAACGGAAGGGGTTAATCACCAGGCAGCACCTGCGTTCAGATGAACCCCCGAGCCTACCGCTCAGTGATGGAGCTTTAAGGAACCCCGACTACGTGCCGGGGTCACCAGTAACGGAGAGCTGACCGCCCCAGGCTCTCCTGAGCTCTGTCGGCAGACAAACCCCTTCCATCCTCGCATGCCTGCTATTATTAGCCCCATTTGACAGATGGGGGAACTGAGGCACAGGCAGGTTGCCCAAGGCCCCCAGTTAGGAATGGCAGAGTCTGTGAGGGTGCTGCCGCCGAAGGCTTCCACCCAGGAGGAGTCCCAGCCAAGAATGACCCAGAAAGAAAGTGATCCCCGTCTCCCTCCAGGCAGGGGGTGGAGGCAGGGGGCGGCCAGCGAGCTGCCTCATGCAGTTCTTTGTGTCCAAAGGGCTGAGAAAGAGGTTGCTCCTTACAGAGGACGGTCCCCAACTCATCTCAAGTCCCCAGTGAGTCTGTGCCTTTGGGGCAGCCCCCCCAGGCCCATGTCGCACCCCCCCCGCCACAGGATCACGAGTCAGGTAGAAAGGGGCAGGACAGGTGACCCCCTGGGGCCACCACCCCCGTCCCCAGCAGCCAGACTGAGCTGCTAAGGGGACACCATGATTTCCAGCTCCCAGCCGTCCCCGACCGAGCTCACCTCGCAGGAGCCTCACTGCCGCAGCAGGAGGGACCATAACGACCCCATTTCACAGATGAGGAAACTGAGGCTCGGGCCACAAAGTAACGGGTGCTAAGCAGCAGAGCTAGAATCCCAGGCCTGTTCTACTCCGTGCAGACCCCGAGTTCCTGGACACTCACTACTCCACGGCCATTTGGTGGTTCCCATAAGCTGTGTTCCACCTTCTGGCCTTGGTGGGTGTGAAAAATTGCTGACCATTGCTCACGCCCCTAGTGTTTTTTGTTTGTTTTTACTTTGGGGACAAAGGGCTTGGGACGGGCACAGGGCATCGTTTCCTCCAGGGGAGGCAGGCAACGCCCCAGTATTTGTCCCCACGGGGGTCTGCAAACACCACCCTCCCCCCTGAAGCTCTCTGACCCCAAGGGAAGGAGTGAAATTCCTGTAGGCCATTGGAGGATGGAGGCCGCCGGCCCCCCGGCCCCCCCAGACCCCCAGCCAGCTGCGGGCCCCAGGGTGGTCCAGCTCTGGCAGCTGGGACCCAGATGTTCTCTGGCCTGAAGCCCCCTGACAGCAGGCGCTGGAGCTCGCCGCTGCCCGCCATCCTTGGAGAGCCCCTCCTCCGGGGTGGTTTGACCCGACCGAGTGTGGGGGTGACAGGGGAGGAGGAGCGGAGGGGCCCTCCCAGACACCCCCATGCCCCCTTCACCGCCAGCCCAGCCCTGCACACGCTGGGGCCCTTCCTGGACTTCTCCACCTCTCCGAACGCCCCCGAGCACCCTGAACTACGGAAGCCCCTTGCTGCCCCCCGACACAGGCCACCCCCCCCCAGAGCAAGCTGACTTCCCACGCTAATAGCTTGGGGCCCCCCATGCTTCTCCCCGGCCTACCACCACCTCCCACGGCCACTTTCTAACATTCTGCGTCTTCTCTCTCCTCCTCTTCTCCTTCCCCATGCGATGTGGGGGGGGGGGGGCTTTTAAAGCCCCGTTACTACCCTGGCCAAGTCCTTCCACAGTGTCCCACTGCCTGTGGGACATGAATGAATTCGGTCCACGGTCCTGACCATCTTCCAGCCTCGCCTCCCGGTCTGCCACATGCTGGCCCTTCTGCCCAGGCCGCCGGCCTCCCCCAACCTTGGCTGGGCCCCCATCTGCACACCAGTCGCCCTGACCGCCGCCATGCCCTGCCCTGGCCCCGTTCCTGTCATTCTGGGGCGTGCCGTGTGTTGGAGAATAACCCGACAACTGTCCGCCACGCCCATGACATTGGGGCAGGAACACCTCTGTCTTTCCTCTTTCCTTTCCAAGAAGAAAGCCCCTAGGTGTTCATGCTGAAGACGCCCGTTGCGCCTCCCCTGGATCCACAGCCCGCCATGTGTGCCCAGTACCCGCGGCCACGTGGGACACAGGCCTGGCAGGTTGCGAAAGACAAGGCCTCTGCCCTTCTCCGAGAGGGGAGACGCTTAGATAAACCAGAGCATGTACTGAGCAACGCCAGAGCAGCAGGCGGAGCCAGCGCCCCGGGTCCAGCGCCCGGCAGGTCCCACAGGAGGGAGGGGGGGGACCCACAGCAGGCATCTGCTCACTCGGGGACCGAGCCTTCCAGGGAGCAGGTGGCTGTGGGACTTCGGAGCAGCCTGAGCTGTTCGTCTGCACAGAGATGCCTCAGAGTCTGATTAAAAACGCACGGGTCTCCATGAAGCCCCCCCATAGCCAGGTTGACCAGGAGATCGGGGCAGCGGGGGGGTGGGGTGGGGGTGGATGGACTCCATGGTTTGTAAACTCAGGAGCGCCGACGAAAGGAGTAAAGCTTTGAAAGCTTTCGAGTGCTGCACCTGCCCGCGGTCACCTCTGACCAGCTCTACTCGGAGCACACGTCAGATGGAATGTCCGTCCGGCTGTGAAGTTGAAACGGGCTGTTTTAGGGGGGAACACAGACCACTGGGGGGTCCTTGTAACTACCACTTCCTCTGTGGCATGAATGAGTGAACCTGTAGGATGCACAAAGGGAAGAAAAAGAAGAAGGAAAGAGGGAGGGGGAAGGGGAGGGAGAAATGAGGGAAGGAAGAGAGGGAGGAGAGAGAAAAGGGAAGGGACGTCCAGGCAGAGGGAACAGCAGGTGCAAAGGGCTGGTAGGTCCTGCGTGTGGTGGTGCGAGAAAAGCAGGAATTGGGCCGTGAAGGCCTTGAATGCCGAGTCCAGAGGACCAGGATCCTGCTCCCTCTCTCTCCCCAGATGCCCAGAGGCACATGAAGTGGCTTCTTCACCCTCCACAGCAGCCACTGGGTGACTCCCACATGGCAGCAACCTTGTGCCCCATGGCCAGGGTCCTGGGGCCCCACCAAGCTGCCCTCCACCTACCTGCCACCCACGGAGAAGTCAGATATGGCATAGTAGTAGGACTGCAGCACCTTGGGGTCCTTGAAGATGTCATCCCCAAACGTGTTGAGCCGGTCCAGGGAGATGAGGAGCTCGGTGCTGGTGACCCACTCCTGGGGCGGGGGGACAAGGTGGGGGAAGGAGGGAAGGCGTCAGCGAGCTCCTGGGTATTTACTTTCACCCTGTCCTGCCTGAAGGTCCAGCCGGCTGCCCTGGGGGCCTCCCGGGACCCAGCGACGAGCCAAGCTCAGACAGACTCCAAGAAATAAGTGCAGGCCTGCGCTTGGGGTCATGCCAATCTGGGCGCTGGGCCACTCACTGGCTGTGCAATTTTGGGAGGCGGCTCGACGTCCTGGAGGCTCCGTTTTCCCACCTGTCAAATGGGACAAGGAATTGTGCGGGCCTCACGACGGTGTCTGGAGGAGGGGGATGGCCAGTGTCGGCAGCGGGGCGTGGAGTCTGTCACATGCTCCGTAAGCGGCCGTGGCGCTCGGGGGGCGGGGGGCAGGGCTGAAGCACCCCATCCTATAACCTGTCGCGCGGGTCACTTAACTTCTGCCAGCGGCTTCTGCACCCCCATCCTAGAGGCTGGCGGAGGGAGGATGTGTCCCAGTGCCCTTCTCGCCCGCTCAGCTGGGCCGGGGGTGGGGCAGGTCCTAGCTTCTAGGCTTCTCATGGGTTCAGGCTCCCACAGACAAGGCACCTGCCCCAGGTGACGCCGGTCCCACCAGAACGTGAGCGCTGCAAGGCCAGGGACTTGGGGCCCCTGGGTCTCAGGGCACGCCCAGCCCCCAGGCTCTGCCTGGCACGTAGCAGGTACTCAGTAAACACTAGCGGATCGCTGCATGACACCTTCTCCCTGGACGAGCATGGCGGGGAGGTAGGGGACAGCCCACGTGAAGGCTGACATTTTCATCCGCCCGCTGTTATAATGAGAGGTACACAGAGGCAGCTCCGGCTGAATTTTAATCAACATTTTAATTCAGCCCAGGAGCTCCTGGTTTAGCAATCAGGCCCATCAGGGCAGAAGCGAACCCCTGGCAAAGTCTGTCTTCGGGCCCCAGCGTGACGCAGCCCAGCGGGTCTCCCCCGCCACCGAGCTCAGCCGCTGGCCGGCCCGCTGCCTGGGCCCCAGGGCCTCTGCCCAAGGATGTTTCCGCTGGGGAGACGGGGTCTCGCGCCCCAAGCCTTCCGCGGGATCCTCAGCACTGAGCGGGGTTTATAAAGTGCCCATCGCACCACAAATCACCCCGCAAATGTCAGTGAGCCTTCAGGGATCTGGCTCAAATGCGCCCAGTCGGCCTTCTCCCCAAGGTCCTTGGCCCCTTATGGGGAACAGAGGGACCCAAGACCAGCAGCCACGCGGACACATCCTGTCTTACTTCCCGCCCCCAAATGCTCCAAGTCCTCAGAGGAAGCACCATCCCAGATGTGCCCAGAGGGGAGGACGGGAGAGAAGGGCGAGGTGCGCTTGCCTCTCGTTGTCCGCCTCCGACCTTGGTGTCACCTGGGAGCAGCGCGGGTGGTGGGGGAGGAGGGGAGGCTTTCTGAAGAGGTTGCTTCTCATCGGGGACAATGTCCCAGCAACATACGAGACGACAAGTCGGGGAAGGCAGTCAGCCTGGGGTGACGGCTGGGACCCAGCCCTCTGCTTGTCTTCGGATGACCTTGGCTAAAAACTTGTAATCTACAGAACTCGGAGCCCCGGGGAGAAGGCATTGTCATTTTAAACAGAATCACGATGATGACCTAAGAACATTT
The DNA here is from genome assembly GCA_028646485.1 of Cryptoprocta ferox. Lineage (NCBI taxonomy): Eukaryota > Metazoa > Chordata > Mammalia > Carnivora > Eupleridae > Cryptoprocta > Cryptoprocta ferox. Next base: position 4,955,940 of record CM053568.1, read on the forward strand.
TTCAGGAGATAAACAGAGCCTGGGTATCTGGGCATGTGGTTCTGTACCGGGAAGGATTAGCCTGGCCTTTGCCAGAGAGGTCTGGCCTTTGCCCCGGCTCCTGGGAGATCATCTCTAAGCCCTTAGCATGCTCTCTGCTTGATAAGAATGTCTCTGTTCCCCTGGGCTTTTGGGCCACTCCAGATGGTCTAGGCTAGCAGCTGGTTTTGGGGGTGCCTTGGGCCACACAGGATCGGCCTGACCTCTGGGGGGAGCTGGACGGCAGCGGGGGTACTCTGTGCACATTGTCACATCGCTGCTGGGAGAAGTAAGTGCCGTCCCCACGACTCTCCTGGGAGGGAGCAGGGAGCTTCACACCCGGTCCCTCCCGGGCCTCTTGTCGCTGGGCGCTTCGTGGCTCTCCCGCGTCCTGGGACCCCTACAAGCGAACCACTGAACCTGAGCGGGGGGTCTCAGGGACCTTGAACCAGCTGATTCCGTGTCCTCTCGTGCTGGGCAGCCAGGGCAGGGACGCGGTTTCTTTCTGGGCCTACGGGTTCCCTCTAGAAATAAACAGGATTCTAGCCCTGGCCCCCTTGTTGTCTCTGACCGGCAAAGGGGAGGTTCTGGATCTGTCGGGAGGTGGAGGAAGGGATGGCAGTGTTTTCTCAGCACAGGAAACTCAGGGAAGTGGACTAGAGGGCTGTCCGGTGCCCGCAAACATCAGGCCGACCACTGCGTCTGTGGGTGAAGGTCAAGGACACACAGGAGCATGGATGGGCGTGGCCGCCGATACCAGGACCGCACGAACCAGAGCGGACCCCGGTGGGCTGGATGGGGGGTGGGCGTGGGGGGCATGGCCTGCCATCCCTTGCCATGAGGCCGAGAAGGGCAAGCTACTGTGACCTCTCACCCTCAAAGCGAGACTGAGCCCCTCTCACGGGCCGAGCACTGTGTTGGCCACTTTATAGTTGACTGTCTGCACGAGGCTATTTAAATTAAATTCATGAATATGAAATAAGACTGAAAATTCAGTTCCTCAGTCAGGCTGGTCTCATTTCAAGTGCTCTGAGGACATGTGGTGAGTGGCTGCCATTGGACGATGCAGGTAGAGACCACTTCGGTCACTGTAGAATGTTCCGGAGAGCACAGAACCAGGACTCTATGGCTCCCAGTTTGGTGTTCTTTCCATGTTTTTCTTTTTCTTTCTTTTTTTTTTTATTTAAAAATATTTTTTTTAATGTTTATTTATTTTTGAGAGAGACAGAGAGTGAGCAGGGGAGGGTCAGAGAGAGACGGAGACACAGCCTCCGAGCAGGCTCCAGGCTCTGAGCTGTCGGCACAGAGCCCGCCGTGGGGCTCGAACCCACGAACCGTGAGATCGTGACCTGAGCCGAAGTCGGACGCTCAACCGACTGAGCCCCCCAGGCGCCCCAGCACGGTTTCCATTTTATCCTCATAAAAGCCCTTGGGGACACACGGGGCAGGCAACGTTATCAGTTCACAGGGGAAGGAAGTGAGGTCCTCAGCAGAGCATTCTAGACAGTTCTAGAAAGAGCACCAGTGAGCAGTCAGGACACTGGGGTTCTGGTCTGGGCCCTTCTGCCATGCCCCTGGCACGCGTGCTCCCGGCACACCCCTTCTCCGCTCCAGGCCTCAGTTTCCCCACCCACACAAGGAAAGGGCCAGGTGCCTCGGTGGCTGCCCCGGGGCTCCGGGAGCCCCAGGGCTGGGCCGCAGCGGGCAGGAGAAGGGACGCCTCTGCTTGGCTGCGCAAGGCCTCTTTTCATCTATTTTACTGTTGCTTCCACGACACATTCAGGTGTAGCAAAGGCTTCTGTTATTTAAGACCCAAAAACCGCGGGACCTTGTAGGACCCCCTGTGTCCTTCTACTTTCTTTTTTTTTTTTTTTTTAAGTTTATTTTGAGAGAGACAGAGAGAGAGAGAGAGAGAGCGCGCGCGCAGATGAGGGGCCGAGAGAGAGAGGGAGAGACAGAGAATCCCAAGCAGGCTCCACGCCGTCGGCACAGAGCCTGGTGCGGGGCTCGAACTCACGAACCGCAAGATCACGCCCTAAGCCGAAACCGAGCGTCAGATGCTTGACCGACGGAGCCCGCCGGGCGAGCCCCTGTGTCCTTCTGTTTGCGACTTCCCTGGGCTTCCCCCAGGCCTGGGCGCGCGTGCACCCCCCACCACCACCACCGCCGCACCCCAAGCCCTGCTCCTCTCTGACCTGCAGCACGGGGCTCTCCTCGAAGTTGTACGCGCTGGGCCGGCCCTCCAGCGTGGAGAAGGCCACGTTGCCCCCGCTCAGCGGGGAGATGTCACTGAACTCAGAGGTGCAGAAGGCCACGCGCTCGTCCTCACCGGGGCGCAGGCACTGGCCCTCGGGCCTGCCGTAGGTCCTGGGGCACGAGGCGCTGTAGAACTGATAAGGTTCCCACGGGCTGCCCGCGTGCGTGCGCTTGTAGATGGCGAAGCTCTCGGGGCGGCTGGTGTGGAACTTCAGCCTCACGTAGGTGATCTCGTAAGCTTTCCCTGCAGCGGGGAGACACGGACCCGTTTTACAGAGGGGAAGGGAGGGTCCCGGTCCCGGCCCGGGGAGAGCAGCGGGGCAACGGTGTGTAAACGATCTCGGCGGGTTGTCAGAGGCCGTCCGCAGTGCTGCACTGGGGGTGCCGTGATGGACTAGGGATGCCCGTCGGGGGCACCGGACGGAGAGCACAACTCTGGCACACTTCCGAGGCACCTGCCACCCCTTACCTAGGCCGCTCGCCACCCCCCCCACCGCCCGCCGCCGCACGGGAATCTGCGTTATAACAGCCCCGAGAGGCAGCCCTTTTTGTCCAAGTACCTCCAGCAACGGGATGTTGCCTCATTCTGTAGCTTTACCGTTAGAAAGTTCTTCCTTTTACCACACCTCAGCCAAACCAACCCTTGCACCTGTGCCTTTGGGCTCATTCCTCTTCGGTCTGGAGATGCCACGCTCAGACTCCCGCAAACCTCAATGCAACCCTCCAGGACCCTCTAGTCTTCCGGGGTGCATCTACCTTCTCTTCCGGAGAAGAAGTCTCTAGAGAAGACTACATCCGCTTGGCCCCATGGCCTCAACTCCCGACTTGGGCCTCGGTCCGCTGCAATTCGGCTTCTCTGCTCTTGCAAAGCTGCCTCGCCAACAGCCCTCCGTGGCCACAGCCAGGGGACCCGGCCTTGCCTTGCTTCCTGGGGGGAGGGGGGAGTCCCCAGGCCTCCGTGCAGCCCACCCTCCTGGGTCACGCTCCTGGGCTGCTCCTTGGCCCCCCTGCTCATCCCCTCCCCCAGAGCCTCCTTCTCCATCAGCTACAGCCCTGCCCCCCTCTCCCACGCTGCTGACACCAAGACGGGGGAGAATCAAGCTTCACGCTTCGGCCCCCCACCCTGCCCTCTTCTCCGTCCGGCTCCCACCATCCGCCCCAGGAGCACCCACAACGATGAATCCAGACCTCCCACAGGGACTCGGAGCTGTCCTGGAAGCCAGGATGGGCAGGAGGGGTGTGGATGGGGAGCAGAGTGGGGAGGGAGGGAAGGGTCCCTACATGCTCATCGGTCCTCAGTGGGGGGGTGTCAGAGAGCAGCGCTCAGAACAGAAGAACCAAGTACTGCTGGGGGATAGAGAGGAACGGACAGAACTCGCTCCAAGAGGGAGGGTGGCTGTTTCCGGGGCAGGGGGCTGGGCTGGGTGAGCTGGGGGTGGGGGGTGGCAGCCTCCACAGTCCACTGAGCACTGACCCCACTAAACCAAGTGCACGTGTAAGTGCAAAACCAGCAGGAAATCAAGGGCTGATTTTGAAGGTGATTTCCCTACTGCCCGGACACCCCCACCTGCTCCTCACCACTCACCTCCTACAGGCCTCCGCTCGGGTGCCCTCCTCACAGAGCCGTCCTACATTTTGCACCCCACCCCCACACCAGCACAGCCTCCGCCAGCTGGGCACGACACAATACGCGGGTATCACACTGCACGACACGCTCTGTCTCTCCCTGCTCACCTCATCGGCAGAGAACTATCCGCTCGTCAACTTGCATCCCTCACTGCACAGAGCTCGAAACCCGCAACCGCCCTCTCTTTTTTAAACGTGGCCACCCCAGCGCCTAGCAAAGTGCCTGACGCCTGGCAGGCACCCACGAGTGTCTACACAAGTACAAAAAGATGAACAAATGGCCACAGGTCACGGCCAGCAATGGTACCCGCCCGTCCCCGGGAACAGCATGCGTGTGTCCTTTCTTCCTTCCCAAATCTGCTTTCTTCCCTCTGCCCGGGTCCCAGATACTCCCAGAGGCCAGCCCGGCTGCCCACAGTCTTCCTTCCCCGCCAAGGAGACATCACTACAGTCCTCTGTTTAAATATGTCGGTCCTATGGGGGTGCCTGGGCGGCTCAGCCGGTTGAGCATCCGACTCTTTGGTTTCGGCTCAGGTCACGATCTCAAGCTCCGTGAGTTCGAGCCCTGTGTCGGGCTCTGCGCTGACAGCACAGAGCCTGCTTGGGATTCTCTCTCTCTGCCCCTCCCCTGCTCGTGCTCTCTCTCTCTCTCTCTCAAAATAAATAAATAAACATTAAAAAAAAATACGTGTGGGTCCCATGTAAGTGTGAAAACTATAAAACTGTTAGAAGAAAACACAGCAGCACATCTTTGTGACCTGGGCTGGGCCAAACCTTCTTAGATGTGACACCAGAAAGCACACGTGACAGAAGCAAAAATGGACACAGCGGACTTGAGCAAAGTCAAAAGCGTCTGTGTTTCTAAAGACACTACTGAGAAAATGAAAACCCACAGGATGGGAGAAGATATTTGCCAGTTTCATATCTCATAAGGCATTTGCCTGCAACACATAAACAATCCTGACAACTCAACAGTAAAAAGTCAAGTAGCTCAATTAAAAAAAAAATAAAATGGGCAAAGGACGCAAACAGACATTCCTCCAAAGAAGATACGCAAATGGCCAATAAGCTCATGAGCGGAGGCGCCACGTCCTCAGCCACCAGGGACCCGCAGATCAGAACGGTAGCGAGTTACCACTTCCCATGCACTGGGAAGGGTACAATCAAGACCCACAGTAACAAGTGGTGACGAGGGGGTGGAGACACTGGTGGGAACGCACGATGGCGGCCGCCTGGCAGGTTAAAGGTTAAACGGAAATACCCTGGGACGCCGCCGCCCCACCCCTGGGCGTGGACCCGAGCGAAATGAAAACACATGTCTCCACAAATGCGCACGGACGTTCACAGCAGCATTACTCATAACAGCCAAAGAGGGGACACGACTCAAGTGCCTGTCAGCTGATAGATGAACCAAGAAAATGTGGCGTGTCATGCAATGGAATATTATTTGGTAATGACAGGGGAGGACATCCGGATACACGCCGTGACGTGCAGAAGTCTCAAACACGGTAGGGTGAATGAAAGAGGCTAGTCACAAAAGTCAACGCATTTTATAAAATTCCACTTGTCCTGGGTGTCCTGAATAGGCAAAGACAGAACGTAGATTCGCGGTCGTCAGAATCTAGGGGGAGAAGCGGAGATGGGTGGGGGGACACTGCTAACGGGGGATGAAATGCTCCCAAAGTGACTGTGGGGATGGGTACACAACTCTATGAATGGACTAAAAGCCACTGAATTGCACACTTCATTTTATTTACTTACCTTTTTAAGTAGGCTTCACACCTACTTAGCACGGAGCCCAAGGTGGGGCTTGAACTCACGACCCTGAGATCAAGACCTGAGCTGAAATAAAACATAAAAAAAAATTTTTGTTTTTTAAATGGGGCGCCTGGGCGGCTTAGTCGGTTAAGCATCCGGCTTCGGCTCAGGTCATGATCTCACGGTTCGCGGGTTCGAGCCCTGTGTCGGGCTCTTTGCTGACGGCTCGGAGCCTGGAGGCTATCTTTGGATTCTGTGTCTCCCTCTCTTCTGCCCCTCCCCTGCTCACACTCTGTCTCTCTCTCAAAATTAAATAAACATTAAAAAAAAATTTTTTTTAAAGTATGGTCTATCCACACCAACATTATGTGACTTGAAGAGGAAGGAAATCCTTACACTCGTTAATTACGACATGGATGGACCTTGGGGACACTATGCTGAGTGAAATAAGCCAGTCACCAAAGACAAATACTACGATCCTGCCACGTATGAGTCGTCACGTTCATAGAGACGGAAAGGGGGACGGTGGGGGCCAGAAGTTGGGCGGGGGTGTGAGGGAAGGGTGGCGAGGAGTCGGCGTATCGTGGGAACAGACTTTCAGTTTAGGAGAAACTGGTAGATGGCAGTGATGGTCGCGTAACACAGATGTGCTCGATACCAGAGACCTGTACGCTCGAAGATGGTTCCATTTTGTGTTGTGCGTATTTAACACAATAAAAGAAAAAGCAGGGAATGTAAATCGACATACACAGGCTCTTGGGAAAGGCGGTTTGGTGGCACGGATGAAGCGTCAGGACGATATTCCTTGCCTTTGGTAAAATCATCCCGCTTCGGGGAATTCGAACAAGAAGAGGGGCCCTAATGCATGAAAATCTTCATCTAGGCGTTTTTTTAGAACAGGAGGAAAACAGAACCATCAGAGCCCAATACATGATGTGATATAATGTCGCAGGGTGACCGAAGCCACAGAGGCAGCTGGCAGTGAGCGTGTAATACACGGGGGAAAAGCTTAAGCCAAAATGCTGAGTAGAGAGACACGAGATCCTACGTTCAGAATCATCAGACTGTATTTAAAGTCCCCCAAGGAACAGGCACGAGAGAGCCATCAGATGAGTAAGCGTGACTGTCCTCAGGGCGGAGGGCTGTGAGTGACTGTTCTTCCTTTTCAACTGTTCTACATCTTCCTGAGTTTTCTCTCACAAAGCTTCTTTTAGGGCCGCCTGGGGGGGCTCATCGGCTAAACGTCTGACTTCGGCTCAGGTCATGATCTCACGGTCCGTGACTTCGAGCCCCATGGCGGGCTCTGTGCCGACAGCTCCGAGCCTGGAGCCTGCTTCGGAGTCTGTGTCTCCTTCCCTCTCTGCCCCTCCCCTGCTCACGATCTGTCTCTCTCTCTCTCTCTCTCAACAATAAACATTAAAAAAAATTTTTTTAATAATAAAAAATCTAAAAAAAAAAAAAGCAAAGCTTGTTCTAATTGAAAAACTGGAGAAAACATTGGAAAAAAAATTTTTTTGAAAAGCAATCTCCTTGTCGTGTTCTGTTTCAAAATGTTTTTCCAAGTCCTGCCGCGGCACGGCTGGCCATCCCAGCTCCAAGGGCCTGAAAAGAAAGCATGTGTCGCAAACCAAGTGAGGGTCTGGTGGCTCTTCTGTTCCGAGCAGGCTTCAGGCTTCGGACCCGGGCAGGGACGGAGCCCAGATGTGGCTTTCACGAAAAGCACGCTGGGCGGAGGCCGCTGCGGGTCTGACGGCCCAGACTCCTCCGTAAACATCTAGCAGCCAGACACCTCGCGGGAGGGGACCTTGGAGCCACTTAAAAGGTAACCGGCAGCTAGAAGCGTGATCGGAAGAAGCAGTCACTGGGATTTCATGCGAGGGAGAAACATCCCGCGCTAGGAGCTAGGAAACATCACGGCTTTTTCCTCTTCCTTGCCAAGCCGGGAGGTGAGACAAGACACGGCCGCATCACAGAGACTCGGCAGGGACTTTCTGTTACGAGACTTAATTAGAAGGGCCAAGAAAAACAACTTAATCCCAGCTTTGTGATGAAAAGGTTTCTGCCAAAGGCAACCCAAAGGCTGGGCAAGGAAGCAGCCCCCGGATCTTCTAAATAGCGACGAGAATTAAATGTGCAGCTCTAGCCCGAAGCCTGGCGGGCTCCAGGGTGATGAAGAGACGTGTGTCCCCTTCACAGGAAAACGGGGCCAGAAGGTCACCCCCCAACCCTTAACTGGGGACAACGCTGCTTGGGAGCACACGGATCTCACCTCCTAGTAGCCCAACATGCTGTTCCTTCTGCCTGCATGCTGTTCTCGGCTCCTCACCTGGCTGGCCCCCCTGCGTCCCTGCTCATCCCTCGGGCTTGGCCGACTGACCCTACGCCCCACCCTCAGCCTGATGTGGACTGTCCTTCTCCCCACCATCCCTGGCCGACGGCTGCTCGCCCCCAGAGCTGTGGGTGTGGATGGTTCAGCAGTGCTTCCCCAGCCTCCCTGGGCTTCTTCGTCCTGGTCTGGAAAGACCCGCCCATCTCTCCCACTAGTCTGTGACCCTCTTGGGACAGGGGATGGGAATCCTTCAAGCTGAGCACAGTGCCCGGCACACAGCAGGTGCTCAATAAACGCCTGCCATATGAGCGAGTAAAGATGAAGCATGATTTATACCTTCAAGGAGTTTATATTACCCAGTGAGTGAGTTGAGACAATGCCACTGATGCTGCAAGCTGCGACCCCAGGATGTGTCTGTTTAACAACAGCCAGCATTTAGCGAGCACCTACTGTGTGCCGGGCACCATGCTAAGTGCTTTACTCATACCACACGGCCGAGATCCCCAAACAGTTCCATCACTGCACGTCGTTTGCTAACAAGGAGCCTAAGCTTGGGCAGGAGAAAGGGACTCGCCCAGCATCGTGCAGCGAATAGCTGCGTCTCTCTCTACTCGGCTGCGGGTTCGTCTGTCCCCAGAGTCACTGCCCCGAACCGGGCTACCATCTGTCCAGTAATCTGTGGGTGCTCAGAGAGAAGGGGCTGCCCGGGAAAGGGGGCGCTGGTACCACGGAGACCGCGGAGGCTGCCTGAACCAGCACCACGAGCACCGAGCCACGTCCCCTCCAACCAGCTGGGACATAAAGCCCATCAGGAATGACACCAGGGCGGTCATAAAACCAAGCCAGCCCCCCCACATCCGGCACTGACCAAGCAGAATGAGCTCGGAACAGAGAGGCTTATTTTGGGAAAGTGGAAACAAAACAAAGCTCTTTAATTGGAGCCATCTGGGACACGGGGGCCCCGGGGGTGGGGGTGGGGGGACCGGAGAGGGCAGGGTGGGGAGCTGAGCTGGGAATGTGTGGGCGAAGCTGCCCGGCCCACTGCGGGCATGAGAACCAGGTGGGGAGAGCTGCTCCCAGACGGGGGGAGGGGGTCGGTCATGGTCATCCACCGTCCTGTCTTCCTCTCCCACCCTGGCTCTTGGCAATCTGGGGCACAGTGAGGCCTGGGAGGAGCTGGGGAATCCCCACGACCACAATGCCGGACACCACGAGAGCCCGGCTGACGGGGGGCCGGGCCTGTCACAGTCTTCTCATCTTTGGACCAAGAGTCTCAACCCCTAAATATGGATCAAGACCACCAAGGATACTGTCTAAAGGTTTCGTCTGATGGATTATTGCTTAGGGCTTCGGGTTAAGAAGGATTCTGAGGTCCAATCTGATCTGAGATGCAACCGAAAGGAACACACCGCACGTTTGCAGGGCATTCAAGACCCGGGCAATGAAGCAGGTAGAGATGCGGGGCTGGGTGACGATGATGGGGAGGAGAGCAAACATGAAGGATATTTCAGAGAACCATCTAGAATTCTGGTGAATGCCCGAAGTCCAAGGAGGGAAGAATGACAGCGGACAGCCAGGTTGCTTGCTCTGGTGCGTGGAGGGGTGGGCTGAGGATGCCTTTACTTTTTACTTTAAAATGCACATAATAGGGGCGCCTGGGTGGCTTAGTTGGTTAAGCCTCCGACTTCGGCTCAGGTCATGATCTCACGTTCGTGGGGTCGAGCCCCGCATCGGGCTCTGTGCTGACAGCTCAGAGCCTGGAGCCTGCTTCCGATTCTGTGTCTCCCTCTCTCTCTCTGCCCCTCCCCCACTCATGCTCTGTCTCTGTCTCAAAAATAAATAAAACATTTAAAAAATAAGTAAATAAATAAAATGCACATAATAGTTGGCGACTTGACCTTTTTTCAGCATACAGGTCACCCGGGGGTAAGTATATTCACAGAGTTGTGCAGCCCCCACTCCATCCACCTCTAGAATTCTTTTCGTCTTCCTGAACTGAGAGCCCTCACCCCGGAGACTGCTCCCCACTCCCTCCCGCTCCCAGCCCCCGGTGCCCACGCTTCTACTCTCTGTCTCTATGAATGAGACTATTCCAGGGGCGCCTGGGTGGCTCAGTCGGTTGAGCGGCCGACTCTGGCTCAGGTCATGATCTCACGGTTCGTGGGTTCGAGCCCCGCGTCGGGCTCTGTGCTGACAGCTCCGAGCCTGGAGCCTGTCTTCGGATTCTGTGTCCCCTCTCTCTCTGACCCTCCCCTGCTCACGCTCTCTCTCTCTCTCAAAAAAAAGAAAAAAAAATGAATGAGACTATTCTAGGGGCCTCAGATAAGGGGAATCATGCAGCGTCTGTCCTGTGTCTGCGGCTCGTCTCACTCAGCGTCACATCCTCCAGGTTCATCCCTGTTGTAGCAGGTGTCAGAATCTCCTTCCTTTTCAAGGCTGAAGAACACTCCTCTCCGTGTCTACACTGCGTTTCGCTTATTCCTTCATCTGTCAACGGACACTTGGGTGGCTTCCGCTCTGGCTGTTGGGAATGGCGCTGCTGTGAACGCGAGTGCCTTTACTTTGGGACCTTAGGCTTGAGGCCTGGGTGACATCCAAGGGCTGACCTTGAGGACGATGTTCAAATTGCCCGGTTGAGGGGGCTCAGGGGAGAGACCATGAGAGAGGTGCAGGGGGGAGCCCCGAATGCCCAGCACGATTGCTGTAGGCGCGGCCAGAGCATTCCTGGTGGCAGGGCTGGCGTGGAGGTGAGGGGGAGGGGGGAAGGGAGGGGGAAGGGGTCGGAACAGGGCGGGGCCAGGAGGGCCGGGGCCACAAGCTTAGGCGTCCGGGATGAGTCTACAAGACCAGGAAGTCATCCGCACGGATGCATTCGTGCACTCGCTCCAGGGTTCCCAGCGAGGAAACGCGGTGTGGCCGTGACGTGCGGGGGGTTCACATCCCAGTCCACCACCTACCTGCCCCGTGGCCTTGGGCAAAACACCTAACCTCTAACCTCCCTGGGGCGACCTGGGCAGGTGACTTGAACGCCCTGCCTCGCCTTCCTTTCCAATTTGGGGGGCAAGGGTGCGGAATGGGCATAATGACAGGGCTTAGGAGCAAATGCCTGCGAAGCACTTGAAGCAGCTCTACGCACGCAGCACGTACATGACGAGGTGTTAGCTGCTGTTCCATTCATTCACCCGACCAGCATTTACCCCGCACCCCTGCGCAGGCGGCCTGTGCCGAGTGCTGTGGTGCAGCTGTGAAAACAGGCATTCCCTCGGCATCTCGGAGCGAGTGATCGACACCAACAAACACATCTCAGTGCAGCGCGGTCCACTGTGAAGGGGGCGAGGGCGGGGGGCTGCCTGGAGGAGGGCACCTCTAAGCTGAGCGGGGCACACAATGGCTTGGCCACTGCTGCACCCTGAGGGCCTGGCACGGGGCCCAGCACCCAGTAGGAGCACAGCTGAGCCCACCCCCGCTGGGTCCTGGGTCACAGCCCAGGGCCCGGGGGACGCTATGGGGCGGCTGCTTCTGTGGGTGGAGGCAAATCAGGGCCGCAGCCTTGACCCGCGGCCTGCATAGAGCCCAGCGTTCCAGCCAGAACCTCCTGGAAGAAGGAAGGGGGAGTCGGCCCCCCCCCGGCGCCCGCAAACACGGCCGCCCGCTCGGCCAGAAGATACGGTGCGGCCAAAACTCAGGAGACACAGCTGGCTTCAGGGCTCCGCAGGGGCCGGCAGGGTCCTCCCGATGTCCAGCCCACCCAGGCCAGGCCCTGCTGTCCCTTGTCCCCTCCACTGAAGCCACCCAGGACACTGGGTCCAAGAACACACGGAGCAGTCTCCTGGCTGTCTCCCGTGCCGTCCCCTTGACCTGAAATGTCCTTTGGTCTTTTGCCAGCCCCTGCCACCCTTTAGATCTCAGTGAGGCCGGCTCACCCCATGGGCATGCCCGCAGCATAAACCCTCATTCACGTCATCCTGGGCCCAGCTCGTCCTCCGGCAGACAAGACCCCAAGGCCAGGACGGCGAGGCCCAGTCGACAGACGGCCACCTGACCGACCGCGTGGAGAAGGCTAGTCCTCCGGTCGGACCCGAGGCCGGAGGGGGGCAGGCAAAGCCCACACCTGCCCCTTCCTGAGGGCTCAGAGCTCTCCTGCGCGGGGGCACGAGGGCATCCAAGAAAGTGTTCAGGCCAGAAGGGAGATGCCCCTACCCCTGCCAAAAGGCACGGCGCAGACCGGCCCATCTTGGCCCCTTATCACTCCCAAGGGCAGCACAGTCCGGCCAGGATCCCAGGGTCTGCTGTTTATTGGTCGCGTGACCCTGGACAGCTGACTTCGAGTTCAGGGCCTCGGTTTCCCCGCCTGGAAGAGAGCTCGGGCTGGGTTGGGGCTCTTAGCACAAGGTGGGGGCCTCCTGAACAGTGTCTCTCAGCCCCGATGACCAGGCACGTCCCCCACCCCCACCCCCGCCTCCCCTCCCCCGCCCCGGACCCAGGACCCCCCCCACCCCCCGCCTGCCTGCTTCCCTGGGCCCTGCTGCTGCCTTTCATCCCAGACAGGAAGGCTCGGCTTAGCGACTCTGGGATTTGGAACAGATGTCTGCAAGCTCACAGGGGGCTGGGAACCCAGCGACCTCCATCCCGGGGCTGACCGGCCCCCTCTCCCTCCCCCTCCCCTCGGCCCACTCCCTCTGTGAGCCGCCACCCAGTCTCCCCTCCCCGGAGCCCCAAGGAGGGGGGGACGGAGCCAGCAGAGGTGGCCTGCGGGTCTGGGGAGAGGTTGGAGGCCTCCACTGGGAACACCCCGACCAGCCCACGCGACTTCTTCCCCCGATATTATGCAATCCGCAGCTTAGCACGGAGCAAACCAAACATGAGTGGATCCCAAAACGGACTAAATCGGGGGCTGCTGTGTATCTCTGGCGCCCCTGGTACGTAAACAAGGCCCGGGGGTCAGGACATCTTTGGGGAGGCAGCTGGGCAAGCGTTTCTCAATCCTTTGGGCAGAGGCCACCCCAGGGGACCCTCGGCCCTGAGCTGGTCTCAGCCAAGTGACAGTGGCCGCACACAAGGACCGTCACAGCTCCCGGAAGCACGTGGCTGACCTGAGCTGGGGGAACGTGCACGAGTGGCGGGGAGGTGGCCGTCTCGGCCCTATCATGCGGGGGAGGGTGCGGGGACACAGAGATGGGGGAGCCCGGCGAGTGGCTGGGCTGTGCCCGGGTCCAGAGCTTGTTCTGTGATTTCTACTCTGTTCTGTCTCTGAGACCAGACGAACGGGACCCTGAGCCGGGCCCAGAGGCACAGGGCCGAGGAGGCGATGCCGCCATTCACTGAGGCCTCCTTTCCGTGTTCACACGAGCGCCTCCGGGGCCCCTCCTGTACGCCTGGTGCTGTACAAAGTGACAGAACATTGGCTCAGGGGAAGGGGTGTGAGTAAGCGTGTGTGAATGTGTGTGTGAGCGTGTTTGTGAGAGTTCGAGTGAGTGGGTGTGCACGCGTGTGAGTTTGCGAGTGTGAAAGAGCAATTGTGTGAGTGTGAGTAGATGTGTGTGTCAGGTGAGTGTGAACATGTAGGTGAGTAGATGTGTGAGGACGAGTGTGTGGGCATGAGTGGGTGGGTGTGAGACGTGAGTGTGTGTGAGGAGACGTGTGTGGGTGTGGGGTGAGGTGGGTGTGGAGGTGAGTGTGCAAATGTGAGTATGGGTAGATTGTGAGTGTGTATGTGTCTGAGTGTCCATGTATGAGTGTGTGGCTGAGTACTTGAGTGTGAGTAGATGTGTGTGGATGTGAATGAGTGTGAGTATATGCATGTGAGAGCCGTGAGATGTGTGTGACAAGCATATGAATGTGAGTGGATGTGTGTGGGTATGACTGAGTGTGAGGATACGCGTGTGAGAGTAGTGAGTAGGTGTGTATGAGTGTGTGTGTGTATGTGAGCGTAAGTAGATGTGTGCAGATGTGTGAGTAGATTGTGTGGGCGGGTGGAAGTGTGTGTGTGTGTGTGAGTGTGGAGGTGTGAGTATACATATGTGAGTAGATGTCTGTGAGTGTGTGAGCATGAGCGTGAGTAGATGTGTGGAGGTAAGTGTGTGAATGGGAGTGTGGAGGTGTGAGTATACATGAGTGTGTGTGCATACGTGTGAGCAGGTGTGGGTGGAGGTGTGTGAGTGTGGAAGTATGAGTAGGTATGTGAATGTGAGTATATATGTGAGAGAATGTGTGTGTGAGCATACGAGTGTGAGTAGATGTGTGGAGGTAAGTGTGTGAATAGGAGTGTGGAGGTGTGAGTGCACGTGAGTATGCATGAGTGTGTGCACACGAGTGTGAGCAGGTGTGTGGGTGTGAGTAGCTGTGAGTATACATATGTGAGTCATGTGTGTGCATGTGTGAGCATGAATGTGAGTAGATGGGTGGAGGTAAGTGTGTGAATGGGAGTGTGGAGGTGTGAGTGTACACGAGTGTGTGCACAGGAGTGTGAGCAGGTGTGTGTGGGTGTGCGGAGGTGAGTGTGTGAGTGTGACTACAGATGTGAGAGAATGTGTGAGTATATGAGTGTGAGTGGACGTGTGTGGATGTGAGCGTGAGGTCCCCTGCTGCGAAGGGCCCCCCCCCCCAGCCCAGCAAGGTCACACCGCCAAGCACAGGGCCTCGCACGCAAGCGCTCCGCAAATGGGCACCGCCCCGGGGCGCTCCCCACCCTCCCGCGCGGGCTGAGCCCCTTGCCCGCCCCCGGGGCCCAACGACACATGCAACACATCAGCCAACCCCCCACCCGCGGTCACAGAACAGCGTGTCTCCCCCACGGCCCCCACCCTGTTCCAGATTCCTTCCCCTGTGGCCTTGGGGCTCGGCCAGCCCTGTCCAGCCGGCTCCCCCAGACTCCCTCCCCACACTGGTTTCCTGTCGCCCGCCCGGGGAGAGACCCCGCCCCATGGAGAAGCCGGTGGCGCAGTCCTGAGAGGCCAGTGCGAGGTGACAAGGCCCCCGACAACGAACCTCGAACCTCGGGGCGGGGGTCCTGCTCTGCTGACGGGCTGTGTCGTCCCCATCCCCCACCTCGCTTCAATGTCATTTCCCGGCCCTCCCCAAGATGCTGTCACCCACGGCGAGGAAGAGCCCATCCTGTTTCTGGGTGGAGCTCGTGTACAGGAATTTATGCTCCGACCTTGGCTATACATGGATGCCCCCGTCCAGTCGGTTAACAGCTGCGTGTCTTTGGGCAAAACCCTTAACCGTTCTGAGCCTCAGTCTTCTCATCCGAAAACTGGGGATACTTTCCCATCACCGCTTATCCAAACTGCTTGGCTGTGGGTGTGTTTTGGAATGCACAATTTTTTAGAGTTCAGAGAAGACATGATGCAGTCCTTATACGTGGATTGTGTTAACCCCCCCCCCCCGCGCTGGGTTTACCCCCACAGGCCGTACTTAAATGAGATTTCAGTGGCAAAATGTATGAATATTTACTCTAGGATAAATATGGTCTATAAACAGCCTCGGGTCAGGTTTAGCAGCCAAAATGAGGCATAAAAATACTTGAATTTTCAAAGCTTGGGGAGATTCCAAACCCACAGACAAGGGAGTAGGAACCAGTGCCCTCCCTCCAGACCCCCCAACGGATGAGGGGCCTAGCTCGGCACCTGGGGCCCAACGAGGACCTGGATTCGGGGGGGACTTGAAGGGGGCGGGGGTACTCCCATTCCTGACTGGGGTAGGAGTGGAGTGAAGGACTGGTCCAGACTGGGGGAAGCTGAGCCCAAGGACCCGAGGGCTCTGGGCCGAAGGGAGGGAAACATGGGCGCGGCAGGCAGCCCTGAGATCAAGTCCAGCCACCGCACAGCAAGGCGAAGCCTGGCTCCTGGTCAGAGGCCAAGCCCTCCCGGAGGCCAGTGCCTGGGCTCCTGTCCCCAAGAGCACATCCAGCACTACGCGCAGCCTCGGGGATTCACGATCCCCCCCAAATCCGCCAGATGACCCACCTCCCGCCCTAGAGGGCAGACTAGTCCACCCCTGGGTGGGTCCCCCCTCTCCCCACAAAGCTCTGGGTCTAGGAGGGACCACCATTGCCGGGCACCGTCCTTGCATCGGGATCCACTGCTCTGTAAAAAAAAAAAAAAAGGGGGGGGGCTCCCCAGGGGCTGCGCGCCCCTGCCGGCCCCGAGGGGCGCCATCAGTCCAGCCTTCTTCCTGCTGCCGGGGGAGGCCGGGGCGGGGACACAGACCCGGGGCCTGAGGCCCCCGTAGCCGGCTTCTACGGCCCCCCCGACGGAGGCGCCAGTGGCCCGAGCCGGCGCTTACCCAGGCGCAGGGTGATGTTGACCGAGGTGGGGTGCTGGACGCCGAAGGCCATGGACGGGCTCTGCCACCAGGTGCTGTCGTCCTGGCTGTGGAAGTCGGTGAGGTAGGAGGCGTTGTGGTGGCGCCGGGGGTCGTCGGCGTCGCAGCGGCCGCACTGCGCCCCCGCGCCCGGCGCGCCCACGTGCGGGCAGAAGTCCTCGGGCGGGCGGCCGCACGTGTGCGAGGCCTCGGCGCGCCGGCCGAACGCCGCGTTCTCGAACACCGGCAGGCAGCGCTGCGGGCGCCCAGCGCCGTCGTAACACGCGCCCATGCCCGCGCCCGCCGCCCGCGGCGCCAGGAGCGCCAGGCCCAGCAGGAGCGCGGCCGCCGCCATGGCCAAGGGCACAGACGCCCCGCGCTCGCCGCCGCCGTGCGCGCCCGGTTCTGCCCGCCCGGCTGGGGCTGCGGTGGGCGCGGGGCGCCAGGACCCGCCTCCCCCCGGGGGCGGGGCGGGGCGGGGAAGGATGGGGAGGGGTGGAGATGGGGTAGGGAGGCGTGGGAAGGAGTGGGGCGGGGAGGCACCCCCCACCTCGCGGCCGCTCCGTGCCTTGGCGCTCACCCCCACCTGGTGGACGTGCCCGGGAGTGCCCGAGCTGCTTTCCGACCCCGACCCCGCCGCGGGAGCCCAGCCTCTTGGAGCCTCACCGTCCTCGTCTGTAAAATGGGATTGGTAGAGACGCGGGATCATTTCCGCTCTCGTGAGGGTTCAGTGGCTGCTCCTGAGATGGGAACCGCTCTCCAGCGTCTTCCGAGTCCTGGGGTGGGGGTGGGGGAGGGGGCGGGACAGGAGGGTCTTTTTGCGGGGTCTTTCGCATGTCGCCCATCTCTTCCTGGCCACCGAGTCACCCAAGGCGGATTCGTGGGATGGTTCCTCCTGGTTCCGCCTCCCCATTAACTCTGAGAAGCAACTTCAGCTGCTGACTTCTGTTTGCTCGCAAAGCAAAGAGATTC
>CM053568.1:4973302-5024344 GCA_028646485.1 Cryptoprocta ferox
CCCCCCCCCCCCCCGGCAAAAAAAAAAAACCTCTAAGGAAAATAGAAATAAATGTCCTAACGTGCTCAGGCCGATGTTTCACCTGCAGTCTCTGTAGCTAGTGTCCCCGATGCAAACCGGGTCCTGCCAGTCAGAGGTCCTCGCCTGCGATCTGGAAGGTAGACGCAAGCGGAGGCCATCTTCTGCCCTTCGGGTGAATTTCTCTAGTGGCAAGAGGGGTCACAGAGGAGGAGGTTTCCTGCAGCAGCATGCTTCCTGTACCGGCTCCCTGGGGGTGGCAGCAGTGGGGTGCCTTGACCCCTATTTTCTGGCCCCTGGATTGCACTTGAAGGGTGAGCGCCCAGCGCCTCGGGCGGTGGCAGCTTCCCGGGTGGGTCAGTTCTGCGGAGTCCTAGCTGTCAGCCCTTCCAGGCCTTCCAGCCATCCCCTGAGCACTTCATTCCCTGCATTCAATCCTTCCTGTTGGAAATACCTAAGCACCTGCCGAGTGCTTGGCCCAGAGCCCCGCCCGGAGTAAGCGCGAGGTCAGCTGCCATCGCTATGACAAGGCCGTGCACGCGCCGAGAAATAGCCTGGCGACGGCCTCCCAGGGCTTGTTCTTGCCTGTTTTATAAGACGGGTGGTGGCCATGTGTTTACAGTCCTTCGTTCCTCTGCAAACATACACTGTTGTCCAGTGTGCACACTGCACTGTGCCGGGGCAAGGGCACAGAGGAGAGTGTCTCTCAGAGTTAGACACCGCTCCGTGCATAGATGTCCAGGAACGTCTTGGGGCGTGGGTGTGGGTGGGGGGTGGCTAGTTCTGCCTGGAGTTGGAGCGTGCTTTCCAGAAGAGGTGATGAGTAAACGGAGCCGTAAAGGATGAGCAGGGGAAAGGGTAGGAGGCAGAGCATGTGCAAAGGCTCAGAGGAGGCTGCGTGGAGCCAGTCTGTCCTGTGTTTGCAGCTCTGGCGGGGGGTGGTCCTGGGGGCTGGGGCTGGGTGGTTGTGGAGTGTGGGGCACCGTGGTGACGAGCTGGGGCTTCGTCTTGCTGAGGGCTCACGGGGGCAGGGACTTCGTGTGCCTCCCCCTGGTGTCCCCAGGGTCTGCGCTGAGCGTTGTTCACGGACCGTTTGGGGAACGAGCAGGAGCCACACAAGCGGCAAAGGCTGAACCTACAGGGACTGGGCAGGAGATGATGGCTCCTTCAGGTGGCGCCACCGACCTTGCCCAGCTCCTGGCAGCAGGGCCATCCTGCCTCTGCCGGCGACCTCTGTCCGACCGCACTCCCGGGAGGTGCCAGGCTCCCACTTGCCTCCTGCGCTTCCGGTTTCTCCTGCCTGAGCGCCACACGCGGCTGTTCACTTTCTCCCAGGAGCCACCACCAGGTGGCGACATTGGCCACACGGCGGGACCGGCCCCTCTCGCCCCCTGGCGGCCAAGAACGCGCGGGCGGAGGTCCCAGGGAGCAGAAGGTGGGGGGGGGGCGGTGGAGGAGGAAGGATAAAGTCACTGGGTTCAGGGTACTGGCTGTACAAATGGGGAAACTGAGGCCCAGAGAGGGGAAGTGGTTTGCTGAAAACACACGCACAGAAGGACACAACCAGGTCTTTCCCATCCCGGGATGGGAGTCAGGGAGGGGCTCAGAGCCACAGACGCCTGGAAGCAAAGTGTGGTCCCCTAAGCGTGGGGTGTCCGTGCACCCATTAAGTCTCAGGACAACTCCCCAAATCTGCGTGACAAAGGGACAGTGAACACCTCTGGGACATCAGGAAAGGGACCTTGAATGAGCATCGCCACCTGGGACACCGGACAATAAGAGGCACGCGGCCAACAGTCCGTCAAGAGGAGGCTCCGAGTGTCACCTCCTAGCAGACTCCCCGTGACCCAGTAAAGGCCCTGCCACCGGGGCCCCCTCTGCACACATGTGCCTGGAAAGCTGGTCTTTGCAGGCCATGGAAGCTGTGAGCCTCATGGCCTCAGTTTCCCGACAGCTAGAGCTGTAAGGCCCAACCCCATAATCTGCCCAGGGTCCTAACCCCGTGTCCTAGCGGTGGCAGCGAGCCTGGGAAGGCGCTTCGGCGGCAGAGCCGGAGTCCATTTCCTTTGGGAAGATGGATAGGGTGGAATCCAGGGGGCCAGCATGGAGGTGGTGTGGGAGGAGGGGCCAGTATCTGTATGTGGCTGACGGGGGGGGGGGGTGTGCAGGCTGGGGACCCAGGGGGTGTCTGCAGAGGCCCGGCCTCCTGCCGAGAGCCGTGAGTGAAGGTGGCGCACCGCCCTCCCCGCAGCCCACCCACCAAGGGTTAAAAGCTTCCAGGCAGAGAAAGGAAGGAGAAAACTGCTGTCCTGATTTGCTTAATGAACGTTAATTAAAAAGACAGAAGATACCAGATTCCTTCAGGACAAAGACGAAAGGCCGGTTAATTAAATCTGGGGAGGTGGGGCCGGGACCAGCTCCACCGGGATTGGGGCACGGGCACCAGGGGAAAAGGAGCCCCCTTCCCCGGCCTTGACGCCCTGCCCTGACGGTAACTCGGGTGGGCCCCGCCCCCCTGGGGTGCCTCGGTTTCCCTATCCGGCCGGCAAGAGCACCGGCCGAGGTGACTTCCCATGACACCCTGTCTGGCTCCAAGGCTCTGTAAGTCTGTGCTCTCTGTCTGCGTGCCTGGGCCTCAGTCTTCCTTTCTGTTTAATAGGGAGACTCTACCTGCTCAGCAGATAAGCAGACAAGGCATAACAGCAGGATTGGGGATCTGCCGGGGGATTTAGGGACCGGCTCTACCAGGCCCCCGGGACCCGGCCGGCAGGGCCAGACCCGTCTGTTTGCACTGCGACCACCCTCCTGGGGCGCCTCTGTCCCTCTGGGCAAGGACGCGGTGGCCATCACAGAGGTTTCCTGCCGCGCTGAGGGCACCACATGCATGGGTAAGTGTAAACAGGGAAACTGAGGCTCAGTCGGAGGCCGTCCCTTGCCCAAGTCAGTGACAGAGCCTGGATTCCAGCCCCAGCACCCCTGGCTCTAGAACCTATGCCCTTTTCTCCTTGCCTCCTCCTTCATTCATTAATTCCCTCCTTTAGGGGGTGCCTGTGCTGGGCACTGGGGTTGCCGTGGTACAGGGAGTGGGCGGTCCACGGACTCATGGGGCGTCCTGCGGGATTAGGGAGACAGACAGTGAGTGACCCAGGAGACAAACTGATGAGTTAGGTAGTGACCGGTCGCGGTAAGAGCCGCAAAGGACGTAGATGAGGGGGTGGGATGAACTCCAAAAGGGGATGAGTTTAGTCTGGGCAATCAGGGGAGGCTTCTCGAAGGAGGTGACAGATCAGCAGAGACCTGCAAGATGGGATGGGGGGGCAGGGTGGGAAGGGAGGGCTCCCACTGATGGGAGCTGACAGGGGGGCCCCCGAGCTGTCACCCACGTTGGGCAGCCTCTCCCTGGAGTTGACAAGTTCAGACAGGCCGAGGGACACGGCTGGCCTCGGGCATGTCACCACTCAGCCTCCCCACCGCAGCTGTGCCCAGCCAGAGCAGGCCTGAGCGCAGGAGGAGTCAGCCCTGGGAAGCCCTTCCAATGGAGGGGGGGTGGCCCACAAGGACAAAGAAGGCCCCCATCTGGGTGGCTTGGGGACCCGAGTCTGGGCCACAGAGGAGGCTCCCCGGACAGACATTTGCCGAGTCCATGCGCCAAGCCCTGGGGACGGAATGATGGCAAAGCTGTCCTCGCGTGTGGGGGACCCAGATGATAAGCTGGTGATTATAACCCAGAAGCCCTGGGGCGGTGAGCGTAAAGAGGACACGCTCACCCCAGTCTGGAAAGGCCAGGGAGGTCTTTCTGGAGGAGGTGGGGTCAGCGGAGAGCTGGAGAGGGGCTGGCAGGACAAGGGGGGGTGGGGACGAGCGTTCCCGGAGAGGGAACAGAAGGTGAAAGGCTCAGAGGCGGAACCGTGAAGGACTTAAGGAAGCTCTGTGGCCGGAGGTGTGAGTTTGGGAAGACGCAAGGTGGGGCGGAAGGGGTGGGAGCCGGCGGGGGCGGGGGGGGGGTGCTGGGGGCCCCACTTCACCTGGGGGCTGCCGGCGACTGTGACGGGACGGAGCAGGTTTGGTCCTGGAAAGCCCTCCCTGGCTGCGGCAGGTCCTAGAGCATGGGCTGCGGGGGTGGGCACGGGCGGTCTGGAAGCTTCCGCAGGAGCCAGGGAGAGAGGGTGGTGGCCTGGACAAGCTCTGCAGGTCCCGGGGAGGAAAACCACCCGTTGGACCGGAAGGGGGTCTCTGGCTGGGCCGCCCGGGGAGGGCTGCTGTCCTGAACCAGGGACAGGGGCCGAGCAGCACGTCCGGGGAGACGGGAGGGTCAATTTTAGGTACTGAGAGCATCGGTCCTGGAGGTCATCCGCGGGAGGTCCCCCAGAGGCCAGACTCTTCTCCCTGCTTGGCCACCCCCTTGCTGTGCGTCCTTGGGCAAGTCCGTCCCCCTCTCTGGGCCTCAGCAGTCCCGCCTGTACGCTAGAAGGTGGCACAGAATGGCTTCCGACGCCTGCCTGGAGCGGCTCCCCCTCCCTAAACCTCTCCCGGGGGTCCAGGCTGCTCGCTCCCCGGCGAGAGCCTCACCCCTAGACCCAGCCTCTGGTCCCTACTAGTCTGGCTCCTACTTCCTTCTAGGCACACAGGGTCTAGGACAGCCACCCGGGGGCCTGGGACTCCTTGAGGACGTGCCCGCGGCCAGGTCCACGCAGACTGGGCCTGCCGTGCCCGGCCCCTGCCCACGCGCAGCTGAAGTGTGTGACGTGCCGCTCTCGGATGGGTCCGGCCGGGGGCACCGGGGCCGTGGCACCCACCCTGGGGGTAAGCATCCGAGCTGCCCCGGGGCCCACGCCCACCGCAGCCTGGGGGGATCCCTTGAGGGGAGGGAGGGAGGGCAGGTGGGAGAATGGGGGCTCACGAAATGCCCGGCGAATGGATGGGTGATGAATGAATGGTAAATACATACACAGTAAGTGAAGAAAGGGCATCCACCTGCCACCCTCTCCCGCTGGCCGCTCTCTCCGGCCACACCGGCCTCCTTCCCGAAACAGAGCGCATTCCCACCACAGGGCTTTTGCACATGCTGTGCCTTATGCCTGGAGCCCTGTTCCCGGAGATCTGCGCATCCCTCCCTGCCCCAAGGCGCCTGCGCGAAGAGGCCGTCCCAGAGCTCCCAAGGGTCCCCCCGTGCGCCCTCCTCCCTCACCTTTGCCACGCCCGAGACGCCGTGTCTGTGCTCGTGTCTGTGCTCGCCTGTTTTCCTCTGGCCTGTCTCCTCCATCAGACTGCGAGCTCCCTGAGGGTGGGGGCTGTGCTGCCCTCCCCACCCCCGCCCAGGGCCAGCGGGTACTGCGCGTGGGATGAATAAATGGAGACGGAGGATCCATAGGGCGCAAAGCAGCAGCAGCAGGACACCGTGTCCCTCGGCGGAGCGCCCGGCGGAGCGCAGACCCGGGGGTTGCCCGCTGCAGGGAACCTGCCACCAGACACAATTTCATTTCAGAGCGTTGTGTGCTGAGGGCAAGGAAACGGCAATCGTAAGTCCGCGGCAGAACCCGGCCCGGAAGCGGAAGGCGCAGGAAAGCACTACGGCCCTTAGGGAACCTGCATTAATGCCGTGAACACCACTGGGACCACGTGGGGACCCCCAGGCCTGAATTGGACCCCTGCTGTCCCTAGGGCCTGGCCCCACCCTGCAGGGGCTCCCATGGCCCTCGGGTAAAGGCAGCCTCTCAGACTTTAGCTCCTCAAACCCCAAAACTCATTGGCCAGCCTCTTCCAGACGCTCAGACATACCAGGTCGCCTCCGACCCCAGGACCTTTGCACCTACCAGTCCCTCCCTCTGAAATGCCCTCTCCCTCGTCTCACGGGGCTGATTCTTGCTCCCCCTCTTGGCCTCAGGCTCAGGATAACGTGGCTTCCTGAGGAAGCCCTCCCCGGTAACCCCGCTCCTGATTTCCCGTCACTTCTAACCGTCGTTATTAGGCCCGTGTCCTTTGTCCGCACTAGGCCGGCAGGCCCAGAGGACAAGAATCGTGCAGTTTCCTGCTCTATTCCTGACACACACCCCGGGGCAGGATACACACCGGCTGGTCCCTACACAGCATGGCGTAAAAATACAGGTGAGGGCATGAGGGAGGATGGATGGACGGCAGGCGGGAGGTAAGGAGAAAGCAGTCCGGCTGTGAGGCCCGGCTTGGGCTCCTCTCCCAGCGCGCGGGCCCTTTAAGAGGGTGAAGGCCAAGGGCAGGGAAGAAGCTGGCAGGCCCGTGACAGGGAAGTGATCTACTGGCGCGCCTCGCCCTTCACGTGGCTTTATTTTGAAAACGTGAACTTTACAAATGTCACGGAAAGGTGGGCTCCTCGGCCGGGGACCCCGGGAAGCCGATTAGCATTCCGGGCGTCCGCGCTAATGGGGCCGTGCGCACAGGCTGCGGGAAATTTATGCCGCCTGCTGGGGCCGGGCAGGAGCGTCTAACACATAAAACGGCAAGGCTGCGAAATCGATGCCTCCCCCAGGAGGACACGGGGCCACCGTGGGGACGCCCGGAGGACGGGAGGCAGGCAGAGTAACCCCACCGGTGGTGGGGGCCCCGGGGTTAGAGGACCGGGGGTGGGGTTAGAGGAACCCCCCTCGTTTGCTGCACCCAGAGAGGGGTGACCCCTCATCCCCCCCTCAGTCAGGCCAGGCCCTATCCCAGACCACTGGGGGCGACAAAATCACGCTGATTCCTCCTCCCTCTGGGGGAGGGGCACGCAGAGGAAGAGACGGAGGGTCAGGGAAGCCGAGTCACTAGGCCAGACTTGAATCCAGTTCTCTCCGACCGTTAGCGGCCTCCTTGCCCTGCCCTCCCCCACCTTCCCCGGTTTCCAGAACAAACTTCAGTTAGGACGGTCCGATTGGAGTTCCGTCCAAGAGCACGTAGGGAGGTCTGCACGGGCCGCGGAGCACGAGGCACACGCCGGCCCCTCTGCTGGAGCACCTTCCCCGCCGCGCCCTGACACCCGGCGGCCCCCCGGTTTGCTGTCGGGGCCCGCCCGCAGCAGGGAGATTCGGGGCTTCGGTGAGGAGAATTCCTCGCAAATCACCCTTTGTGCACCTGCTGGGTCGTAGGGCTGTGTCGGGCTTCCGTGTGGATCTGGGTGTGAGTTGCGAGTGTGGGTGTGTGTGTGTATGTGGGGTGTGTGCACATGTGTACTGTGTGTGTGTGTGCTGTGTGGTGTGTGTGGCAGAAACTGGGCTGGGGACGGAAGGCCAAGGGGACGGGCAGGTGAGGGGCCCCCAGGGGCAGGCCAGCTGCAGGCCACAGTGGTGTGAGCTGGAGAAGGATCCGTGCCCGGATCAGACGGGGGAGGGAGACCCCCGTGGAGGGAGGCCCCCGGAGCCCCAGGCCACTGCACCGCTGTCACAGGCCGGGCTGGGGCCAAGCAGGGCTCAGAGCCCACTCTGGGCTGGGGAGGCACAGAAGGGGAGAGCACCTGGGGGTTGGCGGGTTGGGGGCCAGAGGCTGGCCACTCGGGGACAGTCGCTGAGGGGCTCAGGAAGAGGCCCCTTAGATCACTGCGATCATGGGGTGCAGGAGTCCGCACGAGATGGAGGCCCCCGAGTGGCCAGGGAGGGTAGACTTGAAGCCGGTCCCAAAGGCTCTCCCTCCAACTGTGTCCTCCCGCAGGCTGGGCCTCTCGCTCAGAAGGGGCAGGGGCCTGGGACAGTGCCGGGGATCAGCGATGACCCCGGGCCCCAGCCACCAGGTCCTCCTGTCACCCCCAGAACGGGGCCTTGCCGAGGGGAGGGACGCACCCTGCCAGTTCTGGAGACCCTCACACCCTAAGTGCCCGTCGGTGCTGTGTGTGGAGTGCACGCCCCACCCTGCGCCCCGAGCTGTGTGCAGGACCCCCTTCGTCTTCGAAGCCGCCCCTGCTCTCCGACGCAGAGGCCAGGCTCGGGGCCGGGTGGCCTGCGGTGGCCCCCGGGGCTCAGAGGGGTGGGTGAGTGCAGAGCGGAAGGACAGCTTGGCCATTTGGCGCGGGGTTCCCGTGGGAGAGCCAGGCAGGGGACACGTGTCATGAGCCTGCCGTGTTCCCCACACGCAGAAGAGCCAGGACACCGGGCCTCCGGGGGTCCCTGCAAGCAAGGGGCCAGAGGCTCGGGCCCGGGTCCTGAGTGGGGACGCCGTGGCCCCGTGATGGACAGAGGACGGGCCGGGAAGCCTGCCAGCGGAGGCCCCTAAATAACAGGGAGTGACCGGCACGTCTGCTCCCTGTCCCAGCCGGGGGACAGGCTCTGCCTTCACATCGAGTGATCGATGGGCCTAATATGGGGCTGGAGACGGCGGGCTGGCAGCCCCGGCCCGGCCTGCCGGCTGCCATTTGCCCATATATTTATTTATTTATGCATTCTCCTCCATGGCAAAAGCCCAAAGACAATAAAAGAAATTGAATTGCATATCAGATGGGACATCAGAGGGAGATACGGCCATAAATCGCGTCGTATTTATTCCATAAATATCAGCACCTCCCGAGTAGCCAGTGCCCGTTATGAAGTTATAATCAGGAATCTGGTCCCGCGATGCTCACCACCGGCCCCTCCCCCACCAGGCAAACAGGCTGGGTCCCCCAAAATAAATAACCGCTTCCTCCGGCCACCTGCCCCCGACCGAGGCAGGCATCTGCGTGCCGGAGCGGGGGGGAGGGGGGGGCTGCCACTGGCCCCAGCAAGGAGCAGGGTGTACGGGAAAGGGCAGGAGGTGGCTGGCTCTATAGTGTGCCCAGGCCTGGGTGCAGGGGGAGTTAGCTTCTCCAGGCCCTCTGCCCCCCTCCCCCTGCCCACCTGCCCCACGAACACCTGGTTGGAGCCGTCACTCTCTCCTCTCTCTATAGGCCAGTTTTTTGCCAAGGGATAATTTACGTTCGGGAAGATGTACGCATAAGTGTGTGGCTTGATGAATTCATGCACGTGTTCCCTCGTGGGCTACGGCCTGGTCACGGGCACCCGTCCAACGGAGGCCGCCCTTCCCTCACCTCAGGTCATTTTGCAGCTTCCAGAATTCGGAAGCCTGCGATCGTGTCATCTGTGCTCTCTCGTGTCTGTTTTCTCGTTCGTCTGCCGTTCGTGTGTATGAGATCCGTCCGCGCCATTGCGTGTGTCGGGGGGTCCTTCTTGATCGCTGCTGAGCGGTATTCCGCGTGTGACCACACCACTATTTGTTCAGCCATTCTCCCGTGGGTGGACGTTTGGACTGTTTCTAAGCTGCCGTGGGTGTCCTTGGGCGTCTTTTTGTGAATACAAGCGCTCGTGGCTTGAGCAGACGGCTGGCAGAGGAATTGTGGGGCCGTAGGGTGGAGGTACATTTAGCACAAGGTGCCGAGCGCGTCTTCAAAGCGGGTGTGCCCTTCTATGCGCCCACAGCAATGGGTGCGAGTTCCAGTTGCTCCAGGCTCGTGCCTACACTTGGCTTCATCTTGTCTTTAATTTTAGCCATTCTGATGGCTCTGTACTGAGATCTCTTTGTGGTCTTAATTTGCTATTTCCACCACCGCCTCTTCCCCCTGGCCGATTCCTGCCCCGCCGCAGGGCGCCCTGCACCCTGCGCCCAGGGGGACCCCCCCTCCTGTCTGGTCAAGACCTGCCTCTTCTCAAAACCCCCCCATGGCTCCTGGCCTCCGCTGTTCCATCCCTGGGACCTGGATCAGTGCCTAGCACAGAACAGAGGCTCAACCAGTGTCGGCTGAACGATTGAAACACGTCAGCGGTGGGCAACATGGCATTTTGACACGACACTTTCTGAAGACGGAGGTGAAACTGACAGAGCACAAAATGAACCCCTGTCGAGTGTGTAACTTGGTGGCGCGTGGTGTGTTCACACCACTGTACGGCCACCCTCCCCGCCTTGTTCCAAACAACAGCCTTTCGGACGTGGCCTCATCGGCCTGTGACGGGACCTCGCTTTCTCTCTTTAACAACTGAAATGTCTCTTGAGGTTCTTGCCAGCTCCTTCCGAGCCCCTAGTCTTCCTGTGCCCTTGAACTTCTCTTCTCCAGTGTTTACAGATGGTCAAAATATCCCACCTTGAAGGTTGGCTGACCGGGGGCTCCGTCCAAGCTGAGTGCCCAGCACCCCTTCCGGGGAGGGAAGCGGCTGGTGGGGCTCCTCCTCCCCACCCCTGCTGGCCACTCTGCCTGGGTCCTCGAGTGCCCTGGAGGTGGGACGGCCCTGGGCAAACCTCGGCTCTGCCCGTCTCCCCCATTCTGCTGGCCTCCCCTCATCACCCCGCAAGAATCTTTCCTTTCCTTCGGCTGATAACTGGGGCAGGGGAGGAAGACCCGATTTATTTGGCAGCCAATAAACAGCTGCTGTGATAAAGTTGGGGGGAGAAAGTTTAAAGGAGGAAAAATACCTTGGGTAATGCCATCTCCTGCGTCTTTATATTCGGAAACGGATCGTTCTGGACGCGGGCAGAAGGCCTGATTTAATATCCTCATGGAAAATACTGCACCTGATCCAATTACCACGGGAATTTTGATACAGTCAGCAGTCAAGATGAAAGATTCAGAGGCGCTCACCGCAGGAGCAAACACAGAGACCGAATTACCCCGACTCCCCCAGGGGCAGATAAGCGGTTCGGGTCACGGTAGGGGCACCTCGGGCCAGGCTGGGGGGCTCGACTGAGGCCGGCGTGCTGCCATCGGCCCCCACGGCCACGCTGATCGGTGCCTCGGCAGCCCACCACGTTGCCTTCTTAGCCAGGGGCGGCCCTTGGGTCGGAACCCTGGTGTGGCAGGCCAGGGTCCCCGCGGAGAGGTGTCCCCACGCCATGTGCGTGGTGCCTTGATGCCCCGGTCCCTCCCCCATGTCACCCTTGCCGAACCCCGACGGGGCTGCTGCCTGAACAACCCTCCGTGTGCCCTCCCGGCCCAGGCTCCAGGCCAGCAGGCGGGTTCTGCCTCAGCCTTCTCGCCTGGATGCCTGCAGCAGCCCCCACCCCACCCCGGCCTCCCTGTCACATCCTGCCGTCCTCCTGTGACAAACACGGGCTGCCGTCTCTTCTGTGCTCAGAACCCTCAGTCACCTCCAGCTGGTCCTTAGGAGAAAGTCCAAAGTCAGGAGACTCCTCCAAGGCACTGCGCATCCGGGACCCTGCCCCCTCTCCAGCCGGGCCCCCATCTCCCTCCACCGCACCCACCAGGCCTCCCCAGTCCCCAGACCAGTCAGTTGTCCCTGTTACGTGCACTCCGTGCCCTTTGCTGCACAACATTGGCCGTGACTGTAATTACAGAACCACCCGAGCTCTGCATGTTGAACACCCATCTGCCCCGCTGGATTTGGGCTGCCCCAGTGTCAGAGGTACCAGAGGCTGCGACATCTGTCCGGCCACGTAGCCTCGGGCACGGTTCTAGACTCCTTGAGCCTCTGGACTGACCTGCATGCATCCCGGAGGGGATGGAAGGATCCAGCAGGATGCCGACGGGGAAGAACGTGATGAGGAGCCAAGGTTCTACAGCCATGACCCTGGTCTGCCAGCGCCATGACTCAGTCGCCTCATCTGTGAAATGGGTCGTCATGGCAATCACACCAGTGAATACCTGTCTAACGAGCACCATAGCAGTGTTAACTTTGTTGAGCTCCCCACCCCTTCCTGGATATTGGTGGAGCTCCATGTATCTTTCCCCCCTTGAATGGGGAGGCAACTAAAAGCCTTGGGGTGTCCCCACCATGGTAGACCTGTGGGGCAAGGCCCGGACCAAGGCACCGAGTGTTTCCCACCAGAGTCAGACATTAGCCCCTTCACCACAAACCTGTGACTACAGTCGAGTCTGTTACCTCTGGAACCTACCTCGAAGGAAGGGACATGGCAGACCAGGTCCACGGGAGGGCGTGCTTACTTATTTATTTAAAGTTTAGTTATTTACTTTGAGAGAGAAAGAGAGAGAGCGCACAAGCTGGGGAGGGGCAGAGAGGAGAGACAGAATCCCAAGCAGGCTCCACACCGTCAGCGCAGAGCCTGACGTGGGGCTCGAACCCACAGACTGTGAGATCATGACCTGAGCCGAGATCAAGAGTCGGACACTTAACTGACTGCACCACCCAGGAGCTCCTATTTTTTTTAACATTTATTTATTTTTGGGGGGGTGGTGTAGACAGGCAGAGAGAGAGGGGGACAGAGGGTCCCAAGCAGGCTCCGTGCTGTCAGTGCAAAACCGGACGCGGGGCTCGAACTCACAAACCCTTGAACTCCCCTACTAAACCGTGAGATCCTGACCTGAACCGAAGTAGGACGGACGCTTAACCGACCGAGCCACCCAGGCGCCCCAGAAGGATACATTTTGATGTTCCCATGGGGACCGGAATGTAGCCTCCTGAATGGATCGACTCCCTGGGTGGGCTCTGGGACACGGAAAAGATTATCCGGACAATGACTTTGATTTTAAACATTAACATTTGGTTCATGAACGTTACACATTCAAAAGTGCCTTGTTCTTTCTTGAGCTTTTAAGTTCACTTGACATGTCTTACTATTCTATTTCTATTTACATATTTATAAACTTAGCGCATTTGAACAATCCTTTGGAAGGGCCCTTTGATTACTGTTTGGGCCCATTTACAAAACTAGTTAATCAAGCGCCTTTAAACGTCTTAAGCTGCATGAATAAATTGAGAGTGTTCCACTTCCCCGGTACCTTCAGCGGTCTGCTGAGAACGCAGCCTCTCCACAGAGGGAAACACACATTTCGTACACTGCATTTACACACGCGGTGGCATCGAGCTTCCACACTTCCTAAAAGTGCAACTGAAGACCCCAATTCTATTTTTTTAAAATTTTTAAATGTTTATTTATTTATTAAGGAGAGACAGATGTGAATGGGGGAGGGGCAGAGAGAGAGGGAGACGCAGAATCCGAAGCAGGCTCCAGGCTCTGAGCTGTCAGCACAGAGCCCGACGCGGGGCTCGTACTCACGAACCGCGAGCTCATGCCCTGAGCCAAAGTCAGATGCTTACTGACTGAGCCACGCGGGCGCCCCTAAAACCCCAATTCTAAAGCAAGCGCTCACTTCCATATTTTAAATCCGAACCGCAAGGCTGGGCTAGTACCTTCATCAGCAAGATATTCCTGAACCTTAGAAATGCTTAAACCTGGGCACACTCGAGATGAAGATATTATTAACGTTATTGTTTTGATTCTCTTAAATGTGTCTATTCTTTTTTTTTAATTTTAAAGCTTTATTTACTTATTTTGAAAGAGAGAGAGAGAGCACGAGCAGGGGAGGGGCAGAGAGAGGGAGAAAGAGAGAATCCCAAGCAGGCTTCACACTGTCAGCACAGAGCCCAACTCGGGGCTTTAACCCACAAACCACAAGATCACGACCGAAGCTGAAATCAAGAGTCAGACGCCAACCGACTGAGCCTCCCGGGCGCCCCTGAAATGTGTCTATTCGTAATTCTAAGCCTTCTTGAGGTTGAACGACGCTAGCCTGGCATGGGCACGGTTTGGGGGCACCTAGAGATTTGAGGATCGTGTTCTCAGCTGGCTGAGTGTTTTAAGGACCCACTGGCCTAGCCGGGGCGCTCACCTGCCCGGCCTCCACCTCCCGAGGCCTGGGCCCAGTGCTGCACTCCTGGGGGCCCCTGGCTGGCCGGGATGAGCCCCTCAGGCCTCATTCTTCTCTCTGCTCACGCCCCACCCCCACGCCCCAGTTGATTGGATTCCGCTAATCGGTTTACTGATTCATTCTCCCCTGAACACTTCATATCCCTCGTCTCAGTTAGGACCTCCGCCACGGAGGACACTTAATGACAGATGATTGGATTCTGTGTGCCTCCCAGGGCTTTTGTCACATTTCTGAGGTCACCGCAAGGACGGGGGTGGGGAGGGGGAGGGGAGTGGGGTGGAGACACGGCCACTACCCAGGAGGAAGTGGCCGTGGGGCGCATGGCTGCCGGACCGCCCGGCCACCCCGAGTCTCCCCACCTTTGCCAGTTGATGCCCACATGTCCCCGGCTGCCAGAAGCCACCTAACGCCGGGACAGCTGGAAGAAGGAGGGCAGGGAAGACCTGGGCCTTCGAGTCCCCCCCCCCCCGGGCGGGAAGAGAATCGCAGAGCCTTGTCCTCCCTGCTGACGGCTGTGGGCAGTTAGCTGCTTGCTCTCTGCGCCTCACCTGTGACGCAAACTGCAGGCAGGTGGCTCCTAGAGCTTCCCCCCCGGGCCGTGCGGCTGCGGGCACCGAGAAGGGCCTGGCAGCCAGTGAGCCCCACCTAATTGTCAGTCCCTCCGCCCATGAGAGGCTGGGGGGGAGGGGGGAGTGGCAGGAAACACCTGCTGGTCTGAGGCGCATTTGCACTCTCTTTGATCTCAACAACCCCATGAAGACAGTCACTAGGATCTGGTCAGTACCGGGGCTCAGAGAGGTTGAGTAACTTGCCCTAAGTCACACAGCTCAGAAAAGGTGGAGCTGGGGTTTGCACTCAGGCCAGTCTGGACCCTCAGTCCCTTCGTCTTGGTCCCTGGGCTGTCCCCCTCCCTAAGGCTGTGGGCCCCCAAATCCCAGCTTGAGCCGGACAAGACCGGAGCAGCAGGAGGAGGCAGCCGTGACGGAGCTTCTTCCGCAGCGAAGAGGATTCCATTCTATCTCCCATCACTCCCTCCTCAGTTATCCCGCCACCAGGAACCCGAGAGAATCGGGGCCACTGTGAAGGCGGCATCTCTCAGATGAAGGCTGCAGCCGGCAACCCCGGCCAGCAGCCCCCGGGACGGGGGCACCTGCTGGTCCCTTGGCCTCTCGGGGCGGCCCCCCAGGGGAGGGTGTGGGCTGCGGGGAGGGCAGGTGGATAGGGGTCTCCTTCCAGCCTCCCCTCCCTCCCTCCCCACCGGCTGGCGCAGAGGCCTGGGCAGGTTGTCTTGGTAACTGGGGCTGACTTGCTGCTTACCATCTTGCCGGGATTTCTCTCCCTGTGATGAAAGGCCCATGGAGGGGAGGAGAGGCAGAGCCAGCCCAGCACCCTCCTTCCGAGGCGCTGCTGACTTCCTACTTTTCTGCAGGAAGCCTCAACCTCAGGTTCACGATGTGCGGGGCGGGGTGGGGGCAGGGGTGAGGGTCTTCCTGAAGCCTGGACCCCATGGGGAAAGTCCTCGGCTCCCAAACAGCCTCCTGGGCTGGGACAGAGTCTTGGAAAACCCCAGGGGGAGCCTGTGGCTCTGGGGATAGTGGAGGCGGGAGGCTGTTTAGAGAGGGCACAACAGCCCAGGGGTCGGCTCAGCGCTGGACGGCCCGGGTCCCCTCTGCTCAGGGCTGGACAGCCTTTCCTGCTGGGCGCCAGGGACGCGATGGCTCCCTGGGGGGTTGAACGAGGCGTTGCTGTAAAGCCACTACCGCTAGGGGACAGACCCATCCACATGGGCCAGTGGTACCATCGTCCGGAAGCGAGCGATGTCCATAAGCCAGCCTGCGATGTCCACCCCAAGCACCGTGGGAGATGGGAAGCTGACCAGCTCCCTTTGTCCCTTTCTTTCTCTTTTTTTTTTTTTTACCACCTCGCAGAATTGCAAAATCATCTGCCTTGGACTCAGAAGGAGCTACATACAGACGAGGGCGCCTGGGTGGCTCCGTTGATTAAGCGTCCGACTTCGGCTCAGGTCACCATCTCGCGGTTCATGAGTTCGAGCCCCGCGTCGGGCTCTGTTCTGACAGCTTGGAGCCTGGCGCCTGCTTCGGATTGACACGCCCTGCTCTCAAGCAAGAGCATGCCCCCCCCCCTCCGCCACCATCTTTACAGATGTGGCCATGGGAGCCCAGAGAGGTGATGTGACTTGCCCTGGGCTGTCCAGCCACTTGGGTCCTCTCCAGCAGAGGTGGCTGCTCAGCATGGGGGCGAGAGTCCAGGTTGTCCCCACCCATGGCGCTTTCCTCTGCCAGTGCAGCAGCTCTGCCCTCTGTTGGAAGAGACCCTCGAATCCCCCCGTAGTGAGGACGGCTTCACAGTCAAACATCCACACTCTAATCAGAGCCCACGTGCACCTCCAGGAAGTGACTGTGTCAGAGGCCAAACCCCATCTTGTAACTGACCGTCCCCTGAGACATCAACCCGTGACCTGAGTGTCAAGGCAGCTGTATTGTAAGCACAGAGCCGAGGACGAGGATTTCTCTGATGGGAAGGGGATGGGGGGACGGGGCCAGGGAGGGGGGCACTAGAGCCGCTTCTTCCTGACCACTGTGCAGGACACCGGGGATGTCCCCCACGGCCAGGGCGGGGACAACGCTTCATTCCCCAGTCAGGTCACTGACAACACGGCTGTGTGTTCCCTACTAACCACAGGAGATTTTATTTAGTGAGCACTTACTGTGTGCCAGGCCCTAAGAGAGCTGCAGCTTGTGGGGGAAGTTATGTCCATTTTACAGATGAGGTAAGTGAGGCTCAGACAGGCGGAGTCACTTGCTCTCTTTGGTGGTTCCTCCAAGGGCGGGCCCGTGTCAAGGATTTCAGGGCAAGTGATTTTATGAAGGAAGTGCTCCCAGGAGAGGCCAGGCAGGAATGGAGAAAGCAGGACAGAGGCAGGATTAGAAGGCAACAAGGGTGCAGTTTCGGCCAAGACCCCAGGCTCAGCCTGATCCCGTGAGAAGTGCTGGAGTCTAGATCATACCTTGGTGCTGGTCCCACCCCAAGACCGGGAGGGGGGCTTTCATACCTGCCCGCGGCCAATGACTGCAGATGGACAACGGGGTCCAAGAAAAGGGGACTCAGGGGACCAGGCCGGGACACCAAGGTCTCTACCATATTTGCTCTAAGTCACATATCTGTCGAGTGACAAAGCGGGGATTCAACCGAGCCCCGTCCCCACCAAGCCCTGGGTTCTTTTTTTTTTTCCCCCTTAAGTTTATTTTGAGCAGGGGAGGGGCAGAGAGAGGGGGAGAGAGAATCCCAAGCAGGGCTCCGCGCTGTCAGCAAAGAGTCAGACGCAAGGCTCAATCCCACCAACGATGACATCATGCCCCGAGCGGAAATCAAGAGTCAGATGCTTAACCGACTGAGCCCCCCCGGGGGCCCCCCAGGTCCTGGGGTCTTAACTGCTGCCCCACACACCTCACCTGCCCCCCCAGCCGGCTCCCCCTCTGCCTCCTGCGGTCTCCAGGAAGCCAAGAGGCACGGTGCCGAGT
Organism: Cryptoprocta ferox; assembly: GCA_028646485.1. Lineage (NCBI taxonomy): Eukaryota > Metazoa > Chordata > Mammalia > Carnivora > Eupleridae > Cryptoprocta > Cryptoprocta ferox. The sequence goes on from CM053568.1 coordinate 4,990,454, forward strand.
GACACGAGCATGTATTGCACGCTTCTGTTACACCGCGTATCCACCATGCTCTATCACACGGCCTCGCCGCAGAAAACGCAGCACAGCGTCTCATGCATTATTTACACACCGGGACTCTTGGTGGGGGTGCGGGGGGCGGGCGGCCTTGGCTGTACACGCATATGGCTGGGCACACTCGGAAAATCCCCCGTGCGCAGAGGAACAATTAGACACTCCTGACTTAGGGCCCCCGCTCCTCGTGTGGCCAAGCAAACAAGCACACAAATGAGTTGATTTAAAGAAAATGACTCTGTAAATGAGGTTACAGTTGGTGCCCGGATATGGCAGGATGAGGGGCGGTGTGGGATGATGGAACTGGCGCAGGGAGTGCGGGTGGTGGGGCTGCACCCATCAGCCCCCCTGCCACCCCCTCCCCTGCAATCCCCACTGTGCTCCCGGAAGCGAGATCCCCGCCCCCTCCGGGTAGAGTGGGCACGTGACTCTTTCTGGCCAATGAAACCCGAGGGGGCGGGACGTGGGCCCCTCCCAGGCCAGGGCGTTTAAGGGCGGGTGTGGCACCCTCCCCGTGGTCCCCAGAGCAGTCGTTGGAAGCACACGGGGTGAGTGAGGAACAAAGCTGGGGACCCACTGAGATGCTGGGCTTGTCACCCGCCTGTTGTGCGCATAGAGCAAACAGCTCAAGGGCATAAGGCAACTTGCCCAAGGTCACACTGCCTGGGGAGTGAGGCAGCTTAGGGCGGAGGCCCAGTCTGCCTCCACCAGCCCTCAGTGGCGCCCTTCTGTCTCCAGGGACAAACTGATTTTTTAAAGGACCGTTCCGTTGACAGAACACATCTGTCCAGCCACATCCTAAGCGTTTCTCAAGCCCCCACCCATTCAGCCTAGACCTCTGGGCTTTGGAGTGGCCGCCCTGGGCTTTCCCTGGGCTCCTCCTCCCTCTCCTTGCAAATCCGTCAGCCACACACGACCCAGGTCACCTTTCCAGACACGAGTCTTCTTGCACCACCGTTCAAAACCCATCGCAGCCTCCCCAGTGCCCCAAAGACAAGGCCAGTGTGCCCCAGGCCCCTGGCGACTTCCGTACCTCACTACACCACTGTCCATTTGGGCCACGTCCAGCCGCACCTGCTTCCTAAGGTCTCTCTGAACAGCACACTCCTACTGCAGGCCTTCGCACAGGCTGTTCCCACCACCTACAGCACTTGTCCCTGCAATCTCAGCCTGGCTCACTCCCATGAGGGAGGCTCCAGAGCCCAGGGTTGGAACCCAGGAACAGTGTGTGCACATGTGTGCATGAACGTGGGCATGTGTGTGTGCGCGCATCTGCCTGTGTGAGCGCCACCTTCCCTCACACCCCTGCCCAGATGCCCTCCTGCATCAGCCCTGCTGTATTTGCTTGTTCACCGTCCTCCCCTCTGGGAACATCGGCTCCGTACGGGTGAAGGTTTTGCCTTATTCCCGAGTGTGGTGCCCGGCACAAAGGAATGAATGACACCTTGAGTGGCCACAGACTATGAAGATACATTTGGTTTCTCCACCCATCCCAATTGCGACACAGACCCAGCCGCCTCTGTCCCGGGGTCCACACCCACACCCAGGCCAAGAACCCCCCTTCTCCGTGGACAAGCCACCACCCTTCCGAGGATGTCACCATTGTGAACTCTGCCTTCCCACCTGCGGGCCTGGCTGCACCTGATGTCCTGCGCTCCAGGTCTGGGCTCTTTGAGGTTCATGTACAGAATCCCTCGCCCCCTTCCAGGAGCCAGGCCTAGAGCCCATGAGCATGTGCCCCACACTGGTCGTGGGTGGGAAAGACCTTGGGCTTTGGAGTCAGGGGGACCTCCCTGCCGGTCACTCTTGCTGGCTGTGTGACCTTGGACAAGTCCCTGGACAGCTTGCTGGAGGCTTCACTCATCCCCCCTGTAAATGGGTACAACACTGCACCTCTGGGGCGCCGGAGGGCTCAGTCGGTTGAGCGTCCGACTTCGCTGAGCGTGATGACCTGAGCGTCATGATCTCGCGCTTCGTGGGTTCGAGCCCCGCGTCGGGCTCTGTGCTGACTGCTCGGAGCCTGGAGCCTGCCTCGGATTCTGTGTCTCCCTCTCTCTCTGCCCCTCCCCCACTCGTGTCTGTCTCTGTCTCAAAAATAAATAAACTATATAAATTAAAAAAAACACACACACAACACTGCACCTTCTTCCAAGCGCTGTCGTGGCGATTTGGGGAGCTGACGTCCAGTTATGACCTCAGCCACGCAGACCTGCCCTTTGGACATGCACCCACCCCCACGGAGTCGGAGACCTGCCGACTCCACGAGATTCACAGGGTGTGAGAGATGGGTCAGGCCTCCACAGAGACTTTCTCTCCCACAGAATCAGCCAGAACCGGAGGAGCCTTGCTAATGGAGGGTTTCCTGTCTGGAAGACATGACTCACCTGTCAGCATTCTGGAGGAGGATGTACCTGTCAAAGGTGTGACACCAGCATCACTTGAGAATGCTCGCACCCCGAAAGCCTGGGTGGCCCCACCTCGGGAGAAGCAGCTGACGTCTCACCAGGCCAGCAGCCGTCTGGAGCGGGGCTGTGGGGTACGAACGATGGCCTTTGGGGTGATTAGCTGAGGGGCCACGGGATGAACCTTCTCCCTGAGCCCACGGAGCGTTTCTAGACCCTCATCGCCATATTTCCAAGCCTCTGGTTCTCCTGTTGTCATCAGTTATGGATAAACAGAAATGCCTGGAGGCTGGACAGGAGTGAATGTGGTCGTGGGGACGCGGGGGCGGGAGTGGCTGGGATCGCAGGGTCTGGGGCCTGGGTGGACGGCCAGGTGTCCTCGCGCTGCTGCCCTGTGGGAGCGCCCGCCTGGCCGGGGCGCCACAGCTCTGCCCACTCTGTCTCCGGGTCCCCACCTCCTCTCGGGATCAGAGGCAGCGGGGGAGGGCCGTCGGCTCCCAGGTGATGGCACCACTCAGGTCAAGGCTGTGTGGCCCTCAGGAAGCCGAGGCCATGGAGCGGGGCTGGGGAGGGTAGCATAGGGATGCACACAGGCGTGACTCTGGCCAGCGCTGGAGCAGAGGAGCAAACAGACAGTGTTCGCCCCGAGCTGTGATGGGAAGTTCAGGCGGCAGGTGGTCAGGGAAGACGACTCGAGGACCAGTGGACTTAACTGTTGACGACAGGCAGGGGGCAGAGGGACGGCTTGGGCAAAGGCCCTGGGGAAGGAAGGATGCGGAGCGTCCGTGTCTAGGGGTGGCCTGGTGGCTGGTCCTGAGGGGCTGGGGGCTGGGAGGGGTGACAAGGGTCTGGAGAGGTGGGCATGGCAGCCCCCCTAGGAGCGAGCCTGGGCTTATGGAAGTGGTGGAGAGTAAGCCAGGGAAGGGAGGAGATGGCCCTTGTCTCGGCTGTGTGGCCCCGGGGGCGGGGGGCGGCATCGCCAGCCACTCCCCACCTCCGGGCATGACGGAGGGGCTGCCATTGAAACAGCCATGTTTCAGTGGCACCTGGCGGCTCAGTTGGTTGAGGTCGTTCTCCTGGTTTCGGCTCCGGTCATGATCCCAGGTTTGTGGGTTCGGGCCCAGCGTTGGGCTCTGCGCTGACATCATGGAGCGTGCTCGGGATTCTCTCTCCCTCTCTCTCTGCCCCTCCCCCCACCCAATAAATAAATTAAAAAAAAATAGGCTACTTGGGAAATAGAGGCTGGTGGGGACAGAGAGCTTACTTGAGGGTGGGCAACCGAGCAAAGGCCGCCCCCATGCTGCCTTGGACCTGATGCTCTGGTGCCTCAGTTTACCCCCTGGGTGCCCACACGACCAGGTTAGTCTTCTTCCCCACGCATGCCGCGAGGGGGTTCCGACCTGGGCGAACTGCACAGGACCCTGGCCGTGGCGGGGGGGCCCAGCGAGTCGCCCTGCACACCGCTTCATCCTACAGAGACACTTCCCAGCCGGACGGTCGGGATCGCTTTGCCCAATGCTGGCTGTCGCTGGCTCAGGCGATGGCTGCCTGCAGCCTGGGAGCGGCCGGGGCTGGCAGAGACCTCGGGAAGGCAGGTCTGGCATCGGCACAAATGGGGAGTGGGCCATGGACCCAGCCGCCCCTCTGGTTGGGCCCCCAGCGGGCTGTGTGGCCTGGGCAGCCCGAGGTGCTGGCTGCCACCCCAGCCCATCTGCCGGAATTTCAAAGGCAAATGTTCTGAGAAATAATGGGGCTTAATAAGCCAGGCTGATCGATATTCCATTGAAGGGAAAGGCAAAGGAGAGGGAGAGAGGGGGAGAGGGAGAGAGAGCCTGACCCAGAGAGACCTAGAGAGACCTAGAGAAACACAGAGTGTAACAGAGAGAGAGAGAGAGAGAGAGAGAGAGAGAGAGAGAGAGGCTCATGTGCAGAGAGACGCAAGCAGAAATACACAGAGAAAGGGAAGGAGAGAGGCAGGTGCAGAGCCAGGTGACTACACGCTGAACAACACAGAGGCCCTCAGAGATAAAACAGAGACAGAAAGAGATGTAGGGCCCCCCACACTCCCCGCCACATGCACAGGAAAAGAGACACGGGGGGACACCCGGAGGATGGGGGAGGGATGTAAGGACCCAGGAGGAGGGCTCTGGGGGTCTGAGCTGCCTCAGGACCTCGGGGGAAGCTGGGCCTATGGTCAGCCTAGCCTCGGGGGGGTGGGGAGGGGGGGGTCTTGTACTTGGTCCTCAAGCCCTTGGATAGCAACGTGTGTGGCCACCCCCTGCCTCAGTGCTCAGGACACAGAAGGATAGGCCTGGCCGACAGCAGTGCCTAAGGTCGGGGAGGGGTCCTGAGGGACAAGCATCTGGAGCTTCTGTCCCTACATCTGCAAAATAGCAGGGGTGGGGGGGGGCACCAATTCAGGCCTCCCGGGGTGGCTGTGAGGGTTTAAATGAGCAGCCTCTAGTCCAGCAGCAGCTACCCTTTCTGGAAACTTCCGACGTGCCAGGCCCAGCTGAGGACCCAACAAGGATCAGTAAGTTAGGCACAGCCATACCGGGCTGCGAGGGAGAGAGTGACTTGCCTGAGGTCCTGCACAGGCAGGAGATGTGGACACAGACCTCTCACGCGTTTCTACCACCCAGGTTCAGTGCCCGGTAGAGTTAAGAGCAAGGCAGACCCGGTAGCCTTGTCCTTTGTTAAGGTCGTGCGAAGGGCTGAGGATGGACAGATGTCCACCTCTGGGGACCAGAGAGCCATTCACTCCCCACCCTCTCCCTCCCTCGTTCATTCACTTCTGGCCTTACTGGATTATTGACAAGTAAACATTTAAAAACGAGGTGACTCTTGTCCTTTGCAGTGTTCTTCAGAGGCCTGTGCTGAACATTCTCGGCCACGTACAGAATGCTCCTTCTCCAAGCCCGGAGACCCCACGGCAGCCTGTCCCGTGCACGCGCTCCCCAGCTGAAGCACCTTGCCAGAAATGCCTGGGGTGGGTCCGATCTGAGGTCACACAGCTTGCTCTGGGATCCCAACCTGTGCTCTCGGCTCCCCCTCCATCAGTCCGGGACACCTCACTGAGCTCCACCCTGTACCCCTGGGTCCTCGCGCCCGCCGGAACTTGGTCCCCGGGCCCCGCCCCTGCATGGGGCCAAAAATTTCCTCCACCCCCTGCGTCTATGAGTTCTCCCCATTCCTCAGTCTAAGCCGGGGCTCCACTCACCTGCCCTTCCTCTGCGGAGCCCTGGACTCTTACCAGCAACGCCCTCCTGTCCCAGGGGACAGATTCATACAGCCAGGGGTCCCTCGGCGACTTCCAAGCTGCCCACAGTGTCCAGTAGCCTCCAGGCCTTTCCTGCACGGCCCCTGGGGCTCAAGAGAACAGAGGGTTTGAGAGAAACCATCCCCCATTTGATCTGCCTCTTCAAATGTATGCTTCTCCAAGTTCACTTCCTTAGGCAGATTGCACCTGACCCTGGGTGTCCATCAGGGGAGTTTTCAAAGCCTGGGTTCCTGGGTCTCACATAGCAGATTCCGCTTCCTCCAGCCGGGACATATAGTATTTTTTATAGTGGTAAAATACATATTACATAAAATTTACCATTGGGACCATTTTATTTTTTATTTTTTTTAATGTTTTTATTTATTTTTGAGAGAGAGAGAGAGAGAGGGAGAGACAGCATGAGCAGGGGAGGGTCAGAGAAAGAGGGAGACATAGAATCCAAAGCAGGCTCCAGGCTCTGAGCCGTCAGCACAGAGCCCGACGCGGGGCCCGAACCCAGGAACCGCGAGATCATGACCTGAGCTGAAGTCGGACGCTCAACCGACTGAGCCACCCAGGAGCCCCCGTTGGGACCATTTTAAATTGCAATGGAAACAAATATATCCACAGTGTGGCACAACCATTCCTACTGCCTTAGTTCTAGAACTTTTCAGCACCCCAAATGGAAACCCCACACCAATGAGGCAGCCAGCCCCCATTCTCTCCTCCCCTCCCTTCTCCTCCCCCTCCCCGCCAGCCCCTGGAAACATCTCGTCTGCTCTCTGCCTCTCTGGATTGGCCCATTCTGAATATTTCACAGAGAAGGAAGCATACGCTGTGTGGGCTTCAGGGGCTGGCTTCTTCACAAGGTTCATCCTTGTGGTCCCAGCAGGCGTCAGAACCTCGTTCCTTTTCGTGGCTCACCGTTTCTCCATGACGTGGACCTATCAAATGTTGTCTCTCCCTTCCTCCCTTGATGGACATTTGAGTTGTTTCCATCTCTGGCTTTTGGGAATAACTGCTACAGACGTGGGTGTACAAATATCTCTCTGAGACCCTGCTTGCAGTTGTGTTGGGTATATCTCAGAAGTGGAATTGCCGGCCGTGCAATCATCCCATGTCTAATTTTTTGAGGGACCCCCCCCCACGCCGTTCCCCCCAGTGGCTGCACCATTTTGCATTCCCACCAGCAGGGCACAAGGGCTCCAATTTCCCCTCATCGTCTTCTTCAACACTTGTTGTTTCTGTTTTGTTCTGTTTTCAAAACGTAATAGCCATCTTCATGGTGTGGAGTAGTATCTCGTGGTTTTGAGTTTCATTTCCCTAATGGATGCATCTTATTTCCTTTTTCTTGCCTAACTGCTCTGGGCTAGAATTGCGGTTTTGCCGGTAGTGTTTTCTCAGGGCGTGGGGTGATTCTGGTGAGCAGCCTGGGGTGTGAGCCCCTGGCTCGCTCTGGTCCGTGTTTCCCCATCTCATGTCGGAATTCTCAAAACAGTCTTGAGGCCCTGTTTGCACAGTACAGAGAGAAAACGGAAGCCCAAAGAGGTGAGTTTCTTTCTCCGAGGCACAGGGACATGGGTAGCAGAGCCAGAAGGGCCCAGGCGGGGAAACAGGACCCCGCGCGCTGTTTACAGGGGCGCCTGTTCTGACTGGAACGGAGGCGTGCAGGTTGGTGAGTGTTTTCAAGGTCTCCTGGCCCAGGTCTGCCGGACTGACTCCAAAGCCCTTCTCTCCCGCCTTCCAGGCACGACCTTGTACCCAGGGGTTGGCAAAGTATGGCCCACAGGCCAAATCCAGAGTTAAGAACGGTGTTCACATTTTTAAAGAATTGAAAAAAGAAATCAAAGTTGAATATGCAAGCCCGAAAATATTTACTGTCCGGCCCTTTGCAGGAAGAGATCTCTGACTAACGCCAGAGCCCTCCAGGCAGGGGGATGTCAGAGGCTTGGGGACCATCCTCACATGGGCAGTGCGTTCCAGCTGCACCCGGTCAAAGCCCAAGTGCTGGCCAAGGCCTGAGGGACAGCCAGGCTCCCCTCCGCTGCTGCCGCCGCAGCCCCTGCCTGGGTCCCCAGCGCCAGACATCAGTTCTGGGCGGCCCAACCCTCCCCCATCCCAGGAGGAGGTAAAAAATGTGACACCTCAAAGTGGGACATTAAAGTTTAACGGGGGCGATGCATATTTAATGGGGCTTAACAAAGCATCCTTAAAGACATCCCAGACAGCCCCCCGGGGGCGGCGGGGGCAGGCTGCTGAGAGCCGTCCTGCCCAGGCAGCCGGCTCGCTCCCTCATCTGTCTGTGGTGGCATCGCAGGGACAACCTGGCATTCTGCGCTCCCGCCAGAGCCAAGTGCGGGCCTGCGGGCTCCCCGAGAGCTGCCCTTTCATGATTAATATTATGAGGGTGTCTGAGCAGGGACGCAACTCAGGCTGCCTGGGCCCATTCCAAGAGGCGCCCCCTACCGGCCTCTGCGGGGGGGTGGTCGGGTGACCCCTTCTCCCTCTGCCCTCTGATCCCCTCACTCGTGGTAGGGGCCACGGCTGTGGCTGGGAAGTCAGCTGAGACCTCCCTAGGAAGGGGCACTGGGCTGGGCCCCCAGAGGCTTCGGCGGAAGATGGGCCCCAGTCGCGGACGCCGGGGCCAGTGGCCGGGAACCAGATCAGCGAGGGGAGTCTTGGAAGGCTGCTGCAGGTCTCCGGAATCTGAACGACTCCAGCAGCTCCGACTTGTGACCAAGTCCCATGAGCACTGGGCTCCCTTCGCTCCACCTCGCTGCCCCGAGAGCTGCACGATTCGGGGGCTGAAGCCTCCTCTCAGAGACACCCGGATATCCCGGGGGTCCCTGGGGGCTTCTCACAAGGATCCCACCAGCCCTTGCCCGTGTCTTTGGGCCTCCAACGCCGCCTTGATGTCCCCCATGGCGTGATTCAAGGGCCACCCCCCGCCCACTAGGTCCAGTACGGAGTTTCCTATCTTGCCCCCCAAGACTGGTCCTTGCCCAGGGTTCCTGCCGATGGGATGGAAGCCCATCATGGAAATGCCTGGACCAGATACCAGCACGGCGGGGAGGGGGCATGTCACTCTTGACGTTGTCTCTCCTAGCGCCTGCACTCTCTCTCCTCCTCCCCCCCAGCCTGGTGCTGGTGGCTGTCACCTTTCTTGGCCTCTGTGCATCCCCTGGTCGGCCCCTCTACCTGTCTCCTGTCACCATCAGAGTCGACTTCCATCTGATCATGTTTAAAACTATGAGAGTCCCTGGTTCTCTCTCCACCTGGACTTACAGGGGACACAGAGCCTTGTCTCCGGCTCCCCCACTCCCTACACACATCCCTTCCTTCCCCTTCCCGCCCCACGCCTCCCCCATAGCTGCCTGTCCTCTGGTGTCCCTTCACCCTGCTCCCCCATCATGGGGCCCTGGCTCCCTGCCTCCTCACCTGTGACACCTGTTAGCCTTCCCACCTCATCTGCTCCTTGTCACTTCCTCTGGGTATCCTTCCTAACCAAGTCAGACCCCTGAGGGGTTCCCGCCCAGCCTGGGGTTTCTGGCCCTTCGGACACACATCACAGAGGCCACTTGCCAGCTTTTGGGTGACCCCTCCCCAGATGGATGTCCGGCTGATCCACCGGGTGCCCAGGGGCGCTGGCTCTTCTGTCAGCCCCCCCCCCACATCACCCCGACCCTGGGTCAGGTGGAGGCGCCCCCTCTGCCATTTAGCCAACTTTATTGAGCACCTGCTTTTGGGGCAGGCACGGTCCCCTGGACCCTAAAGCGGCACTTTGGAGGTAGTAGCCCCTAGTAGCCCCGAGTGTCCCAAGGTCCACCCTCAGACGAGCCCTTCCTGAGAGCAGACATGCCACCCCCCACCTCCTCTGGTCGCCTCTACTGGTTGGCATCGGGGTCCCGCTCAGAGACCCGGGCAGGATCGCCGCTGGTGGCGGGGAGGGGGGGTGCCCAGACTCACCTGGAATCCGGTGAGCTCAGCTCATTGTCTCGGAATCCGTGACTCTTCGGGACTTCAGTTGCTGAAGTTTGGGTGTTGTGCCTACCGAGTCCCCACCAGGCCAGGGTTCAAGATGTGCGCCTAGTCTCAGGGTCCGCAGAGTGACTTTGTGGAGGACCAGAGGCTGGAGGGGCCGCGGGAGGACGCTGGGGGGCCAGGAGGGGGCCAGGGGCCGTTAAGCACCCCATCCCCCCACCCAGAACAGCCCTGATGTGAGACTGGGCGCTTCCGTGAAAGATCCCATTTAAGCAGAGAGGTGCAGCTATACAAGGGAAGGCCCTGGAAGATGGGGCGGGGCCTGCCTCCTGGTCACAGGCCGGCTGGGCCCGCTGTGGGGACGGACTCAGCAGGGGAGGGCGGAGGGGGCCTTTGGCAACATCTGGAGTGGCGCGTCACGTCTCTGCGTTCTTGCCCAAGAGGAAGCAGGTGTCCTGGCAGCCTCTTGATGTCTCTCCAGCCCCCTCAGTGTTCCACCCCCTACCAGACGCCCCACACCCACCCTCCAAGATGGCACAAAGGAATCAGCCGTCCTCACATTTGGGAAGTATTTTCAAATTCCTTTCCTATTACTTATCTCTCTCTTTTAGAAAAAAAAAAAAAATTCTCCCAAACAGCCTGGGATGCCCACGGCTTCACGTCTCTTGGATCCTCTGGGCTTGAGACGCTGGTTGGAAGAGTCTAGAAGTCGGAGATTCAGCATCTGGGGGACAGGCAGCGGGCTGGTCCAAGGCCCCCGGGCCACACGGGTGGCAGAGGGCCACCTGCCCCCTTCACTCTGGCCTCAGTCCGTCCAACCAATCGCGTCAGCTGAGGGAGGATTCCACGCCAAGTTCCTAGCTGCTGGCTTCCGGAGACAGGTGTTCGAAGACCTGTCCACGCGGGCCACCTGCTGAGGGTAGGGCCACTCTGAACTGTCAGAGCGCATGGCCACAGCTCCCTCCTCTCTTTCTTCTTGAGGTCTGAGGGCCCCTGAGTCCCCTGAAGGCCTGGGTGGCCGCAGGAAAGGACCCCACGTCCCCACCCTGCCCATCTGATCCCTCCATGGGCCACCTCACCACACCTGCGTGTCCTATGGCATTCGAGTCTGTGACCCCTTCACAAAGTGACTTCATCACCCTTGTCGTCTTTGACCTCCACAATGCCCTGAGAGGTAGACTTGATTAGCAGATGGGGAAACTGAGGCCAGAGAAGGGGTGTGACCTGACAAAGTTCACGGAGCACGACTGAAGAGGTGACTGGCTAAGGACACAGGGTGCTCGGGTTACCTGACCCAGCCCAGGTTCTACCCACTTGTCTCTCTGGGTCCATCAGACGGGTTGCGGTGGGCACCCTAATGGTGATGAGAGCACTTCCAGGCTGTGCAGCCTTAGGTGAGTGTCTCAACCTCTCTGAGCCTTAGTCGGGACTGGGTGCAGGCCTTGGCACATGAGGAAATTGGGTCCAAAGGAGTGTAGGAGAGAGAGAGCCCGTGCTAGACAGGAGTCGTGGGGGCCCAGAGAACCTTGGGATCCAGGCAGGAGACCACCCGGGCCACCCCCTGCCCAGGATGGAACGTCCCTCACCCTAGAGGACAGGGTTCAGCGCCTCCCACTGGGATGGAGTCCAGTGGGAGCACCTCAGACAAGGAGCCCCAGAGATGAAGCAACTCCCTGAGATTCACATCATCGAAAGGCTCTACCGCGGCCGTCCCCCAGCCCCCAGGGACCTAGCACCACTGGGCTTTGCCTGGCTGCTCGGAGGAGGCGGCCCTGCCCTGGCACCCCCCCCCCCGCCCCGCCCCACGTCACCATGGTGGCAAGGCCTCTAGGCAGAGGAGACCCCCCCGGGCTGAGCTGCAGCCCCCACCGCAGCACCCAAGCTGTTGAAAATGGGGAAAATCAAAAAAAAAAAAAAACAAACCCAGATGCTCCTTTGAACATTTCTGGCATTCGTAAGCCGAGGAGTTTCGTCCCAAATGCCACTAGCTTCCTCTCCCATGCTGTCTCCTGTGTTCTGCGTAAGCGTCCCCACCCTCCCAACGGCCGGCATCAGGATGACAGGAAGGCCCGCACCTGCCTCCCCCTTCCGCCCTCCCCCCTCCTCACCTCCTCCTGCAGCCACAGAGCCTTCAGCCGCCTCCCCCCACCCCCGTCTCCCCCGGGAGCCACATTCCTGGCCACTCCATCTGGCCCTGCGCCCAGGCCCATATCTGATGGCCCCCTCACCTGCCCCCTCCTCCGCTCCTGAGAGGCCATGGCCTTTGCCAGCCCCCAGGGGCCTCCTCTCGAGGAAACAAGGCCCCAGCTCCGCTCCAGGGAAAGGTGATTCATGACAGGGGCTCCACTGCCGCCCCCCTCCCCTCCTGGCTCAGCAGAGCCGCAGGGAAGGGGCCGGGCCTCCCAGAGGGGGGCTTCAGGTGGCTGTCAGGCCGACTGGGAGGGGAGCGTATCCCCTGCCAGCCAGCAGGACAGACGGGCACAGACCCAGGCTCCAGGCCTCTCCCGACACCTGCCCCAGGGTCTGGTCAGGGAAAGAACCCGGGGAGGGGACTCTGCGGGGGCCTCGGTTTTTCCTCTCTGGACATGGAGGGGATTTAGGCCGGGATGGTCTCTAATGGCCTTTCTGACTCTGATAGTGTAGGATTCTAGAACAACCGCCCCATTTCCACTACCCTGTCTCCATCACTAAGGGAAAATAAAAGGAAAAAAAAAATAACACCCACCCCATCTAATCCTTTCCCAGCTTATACCACACAGCTCAACTCTCTGGCCGGCTTCTCTGGGGGATGATGGAAATGTGAATTTAAATAGAGTTATGTCAAAAGAACATTACCCAGCACAGTCCCAGCAGGGAGAAGCCCTGGCGAGTCGCAGAGGCAGGCCGGCGGTCCCCACGTTCGCAGGGGAGGCCGGCACCTTCGGACAATTACAATCAGGGCAGTTTGATTAGCCTGCCTCCCCGCCCCGCCCCCCTTCCCATGCATCTCCTTAATAGCCAGCTGCCTCCTTTTCGGGCGCCGGGGACCAGCCGGGTGCGGATAATCTCCTGGTGGCACCATGATGCCATCCACAACTAATGGGGACTCCAAAGCAGCCTTCCGGGTGGCTCGCTTTCCCCTCCCGGCTGGCAGCGGCCACCAGCCCGGGGAAAAGGATTAGCATGGCTTTCTGCTCTGAGGGGAGGGCTCAGGCGCGGGGCTCCTGGCAGAACGGAACTGGGGCAGGAGCCGACCCCGCACGGCCCCCGCCCTCCTTGCTCTTTCCCATTGCCCGGACGCCCTGGAGGGAAGGGACCGTCTGCCCTCCTTTGCTGACTGCCGGGCACATAGTAGGGACTCGGAACAGGGCCATCCTTCCCCTGTCCAGGGCTAGGGTCAGCTAGGAGACGTGGGCAGGGCTGGCAGCACAGACTTGTCAGGGGGGCACTTGCTGGCCCTCAGACACACGCTTGTGCCCAGAGTCTCATGGTCCTGCCTGGGAATCGCTGCTGCCTCGAGCATTCCGGGTGAGCCCAGGCCACCCCATCCCAAGCTGCCATGTGCTAACTCTTCTGGGGCCCCAGGATCCCGTCTGGTACCTTTGAGTAGATTGGAACCAGGTGCCCTTCTCGGCCCTTACCACCTTTCTCAGCCTTGTGCGGGGCACAGCCTGGACAACCATTCCAGGCGACCGTGACTCATTTCTCTTCCTGAACTCCCTGAGCAAAAACTCCTCCTGCATTGTCTCCAAGCAGCTGCATATCAGTGGACCAGTCCCGTGGGGCTGTGAACAGAGCCGCCCTGGGTCTCGGTTTGGGCTCCGCTGGCACACCTCGTGTGCACACGGTGCATAAAATGTTTATGACCCCTCCGTGGAAATAGGCTCAAAGTCTAAAGCACAGAAAGGTTGAGGGGCACCTGGGTGGCTCAGTCGGTTGAGCATCCGACGTCGGCTCAGGTCATGATCTCACGGTTTGTGGGTTCAAGCCCCGCGTTGGGCTCTGTGCTGACAGCTCAGAGCCTGGAGCTGCTTCGGATTCTGTGTCTCCCTCTCTCTCTGCCCCTCCCCCGCTCGTGCTCTGTCTCTCTTTTTCTCAAAAATAAATAAACTATAAAAAGATTTTTTAAAAAAGGCACAGAAAGGTTGAGTGACTTGTCGAAGTTCACGCAGTGAGTGAGGAGCCAGGATTCAAGCCTTGCCTGGCCCCGCTGCTCAAAGCCAAGTGGAGATCCGAAGGGAGGCCTCCTCCCTGCCGCCCTCCCAGTCCTGTCCTTCCCGAGCTGCCCCGGGCAGCCCCAGCCCCCCGCCTTGTGTCCGTGCATCTTCCTGAGCATGAAAACAGCCAGCGTTGGGGCTGCAGCGTCACATAGGCCGCAGCACCGTCTACACCGGCAGCGTGCCGCAGAGCAGCCTGCCCGGGGACAAGCACTCCTTCAAGGGCTTCTCGAGTGTCCGCTAAGAGTACCCTGGGGCCCCTGGCATACAAGCAATGAGCCTGCACTTGGACGGACACTACCGTCAGCCCCTTGAGGCTGGCCAGAGTGTCCCCCTTGCTCACCCCGGGCTCAGCGGCGTCTGCAGCCGACGAGAGGAGACGCAGTCTCGGGCAGGAGGCATCTGCTGGGGACGGAGAAGGCCCAGGACGCAGTGCTGCAAGAATCCAGGGATGGAAGCAAAGGGGGGGGGTGCTGAGAGCCTTCGGGGTGAAGGCCAGGGCTCGAGATGGGCCAGGATTCTCGATGGGTGACAGCCCGGCTAAGGGGCTGGGGTGGGAGGAAGGGGCCGGAGCAGAGGAAACAGTGAGTGGAGAAAGGAGAGATCCGCCCGTGTGGTCCGGGATGCCCTGACGGTCGAGTAAGAGTTTGGGTTTTATCCTGTTGAAAATGGGGAGCCCTGGCTGTCTGGGGGGCAAGGGGTGAGGCGAGAGAGGCAGCATTTGGGGCAGATGGGTGCTGGGTGATTGTAGCAAGGCTGGGTGCTGGGTGCTGGGTTTGCGGAACTGCGATAAAACAGCAGTCACCACAGACCGAGTGTTGGCAGGTGGAGCTGGTGCCGAGTCAGCACCAGGCCCAGTGCCTGTCGGACCGTCTCCATGAGCCTCTGCACCCCTGTCAGGTGGCTGTGGCAGCTTTCACGCCCATGGGCTCCTCTCTCAGGGCGAGCTAATTCCCCTGCCCTTGCGTGTGGACGGCCTGGACGGGCTCACTTCTAACAAACAGAACGTGTGCGAGATGGTGAGCGCGGCTTCCAAGAGTAGGCCATAAAAGATATTGTGGCCTCCCTTGCTCCCTCTGGTCCCTGCCTTGGGGGGAGGAGGGGAGCCAGCGGCCATGTTGTGAGGACGCTCAAGCCACCCTAGAGAGGGGCCCATGGCCGAGGGACTGAGGCCTCCCACCCGAGAGCCCCGGAAGGGCGCCGTCTTGGAAGTGGGCCCTCCAGCCCCAATAGAACCTTCAGTTGATGCAGCCCCAGGCCCCTATCCTGACTGCACCCCTCTGGGGGACCTGCCAGCTGAGCTGCTCCTTAAGTCCTGACCCTCATAAACGATGAGGCAATAAATGTTTGTGGTGTTCGAGGGCTGATTTGTGATGCAGCAACTAATAACCACGACAGTATTTTTTGGTTTCCTTTTTTGTTGTTGTTCAGGCTAGAAGATCGAGCTCTGAGGCATCCCGGGCAGGGGGCTTGGCTTAAGCAAAGGGGCCCTGGCTGGACCACCTGTCCCAGGACAAAAAGCACCTGTCAGGGAAGGTGCGTCCGAGGGGATGGGACCAGGGCTAGCTGGAGAGCGTTGGTTGCAGATTGAGGGGCTCCTTTCTGCGAGATCCCTTCTCTTCTGTTCCCCCCAGTGGGGAGCTGCCCTGCAGGCACGCAGAGCCCCTGTGGACGCCGGAGTCTAGTGGCGGAGGGGGGCTGCTTTACAAGGGCTCTGCCCCTGGAAATGTGCCCAGGCAGCCCAGGGGGCTCATTCATTCATTCCCTCACTCACTCATTCATTCATCATAACCAAGTCCCTACTCTGTGACAGGAACAACTCCATTTCCTCTAGGAAGATCCCCCCCGCCCTGTCCTTTCTGAAAGAAAGCGCGGATCTCCTCTGCGGGGACACAGGACAGGACCCAGGAGGTGAGGTGCAGACTCGGGCAGGTGGGGGCTGGGCGGAGAGAGGCCAAGGTGCATGCTTCCCGATGACTCCTGGCTCAAGACAGTGTGGGAAAGAAGGCGAGAGATTCCAAGAGCAAGGCCGGAGCGGGGCCACGGGGATGAGGAGTCTTAAAAGCAGTCCTGCTCTCCGACCCCATAATGCTCTTCCTGGGAATCCACCCTAAGGAAGTAATTAGCGAGGCCCGATGGCGAAGCGGGGCGAGGCTGCTCGCTGTGTGTGCTTTATAGCGACTAGAAACTAGAAATGCACATCCCAGACTAAGAGAGGCTTACGGGGGCGCCTGGGTGGCTCAGTCGGTTGAGTGTCCGGCTTCGGCTCAGGTCATGATCTCACGGTTCATGGGTTCGAGCCCCGCTTTGGGCTCTGTGCTGACCGCTAGCTCAGAGCCTGGAGGCTGTCTTCGGATTCTGTGTCTCCCTCTCTGTCTGACCCTCCCCTGCTCACGCTGTCTCTCTCTCCCTCAAAAATAAATAAAACATAAAAAAAAAAAAAGAGGTTTATAAATGTCACGTCCCCCAACCCCGACTCTGGAGTCCAATGACCCGGGTCTAAATCTCCAGTCTATAGCTGTGTAACCACGCTGTGCCTCGGTTTCCTCTTCTGTAAATGGGGCGAGCAACAGGACTTGGCTGCCTGTCCCTGTAAGGGGTAGACGGGTGCGCACACACAGCGTGCTAAGTTCAGTGATAAAAATCACTCATTATCACTGTCCCCAGAGATAATCCCGGTCATGATGTTGGGGTGTCTCCTTCCAATCTTTTTCCTACGTAGCTGCCAGAGACGGAGTCGCTATTGGGCTAGTGGGACCAGCAAAGTTAGCAGCGGGGGAGAGGGAATCTGTTTATATGTACAAATATGCAACACGGGCGGGGAGAGGGTCTCAGTGGTGTGACAGGTCCTGGCACACAGGTCATCTTCTGTACGTATCACCTAAGATCATCATTAAATATGCCTAACCGTAAAGGTGAGTTTTGAATTTTTAAGAAATAGGAAATTTTCACAATCAGGTTATGAAATGTGTAGATAGGGGTGCCCGTGTGGCTCAGTCGGTTAAACATATCACTTCGGCTCAGGTCATGATTTCACTGTTCGTGGGTTTGAGCCCCACGCCGGGCTCTGGGCTAACAGCTCGGAGCCTGGCGCCTGCTTCCGATTCCGTGTCTCCCTCCCTCTCTGCCCCTTTGCTCACACTGTCTCTCTCTCAAAAATCAATAAACATTAAAAAAAAGAAAAGAAATGTGTATAAAACCTCTATCTGGTAAAACATGGCTTTAGCCTGAGGCCCTTCTCTGGGTCAAGGGCGGGACCAAGTCGCTGGGGCTCAGACGCTCTTGTCACCTCCATCAGCGCATTTACCACAGCCAGCGAGTGGCACATCTTGGCAGAATTGCTACAAAACCACGGGTTGCCCGAGAATCTGCTGAGTGGTCGTGAGAAGAAATGCGAGATGCGTAGACAGCACGGGCCGCTCGTATTCCAGAAGCAGAGAGGTAAATACAAGTGGCTTATTTGGAGGTGATCCCAGGATGTGCTGCCAGGGGCGTGAGAAGGTGACGCGGGGAGGGAAGGCAGCCAACACAGGGACAGCTCATCCTCTATCCTCCCATTCCCCATCCTCGCTGGCCATGGGTCTGGCACATTCTGGAACTGAGAGTGCCAAGCGCCCCTGTGGGCAGAGATCCAGCCGTGCCTATGACACCAGTATGTGGCAAATGTTGGATACGTGCTGCTACCTTGGCATCCGAGCCCCGAGGGCCTACCCACAAAAACACCACTGAGACCCTCTCCCCGCCCGTGTTGGATATTCGTACATATAAACAGATTCCCTCTCCCCCGCTGCTGACTTTGCTGGTCCCACTAGCCCAATAGCGACTCCGTCTCTGGCAGCTACGTAGGAAAAAGATTGGAAGGGGACACCCCAACATCATGACCGGGATTATCTCTGGGGACAGTGATAATGAGTGATTTTTATAATTGGGGGAAAACTATGGAAAGGGAGAAAGAAATACGTAAGAAGCAGATTGTCGCACGGGTGACCTCAAGGAGCCCAGAGTTGCAAAAACACATAGGGAGGGTCTCTGTTTTAGATGCACAGTTCGCAGTAGGCTAGAAATACTAAGCAGTGTTTGCCGAGCACTTGGTGTGACCAGACCCTGCATTAGGCCCTCAAGCATGCTCTCATTCCTCCTTCCCAGAGAGCTTTGCCTCTGCTCTGTGTATCAGTCAGCTACGCCTGCAATACTGCTGCGTAATACCCGCTCCCGGCGCTCGGTGACTTACCACCACGGCATGTATTTTCCGGCTCGTGGCTCTGCCAGGTTCAGGCCTCTGCCATGTGTCTCCCCAGGCATATTCCTCTCGTGGCCACAAGAAAGGAAGGGCAGGAAGGTGTCTCCTGAGCTCTAGGCTCAGAACGCTGGCTGTTCTGCGCTTTTGCACGTAGTCTGGTAGCTAAAGCAAGTCCCATGGCCAAGTCCAATGTCAGTGGGGCAGGAGGCACAGGAGAGTCCCCAGGCAGGGGTGTAGATGTGTGTGACTCTCTCACAGGGAGGGAGGAATTGGGAGCAATAATCCCATCTACCCAGAGCCCACCATCCCCCTGGGATGTCTTCTGGTTTCATGGCTCAGCATTGACAGTTCCAGCCCGGACCTCTCCCTGGCACTCCAGACTCGGGTGTTCGATGCCCATGCCACGCCCTTCTGGGAGGCCCAACAGGCGTCTCAAACGTAACATGTCCAGAACAGAACTCCCAATCCCATCCCGCACCGGTGCTGTTCTTCCCCCGGATTCCATGTGTCCGTGAGTGGCACC
Source organism: Cryptoprocta ferox (assembly GCA_028646485.1). NCBI lineage: Eukaryota > Metazoa > Chordata > Mammalia > Carnivora > Eupleridae > Cryptoprocta > Cryptoprocta ferox. The sequence continues at coordinate 5,009,106 of CM053568.1, forward strand.
CCTCTGCTTGTGCCTCGGGCCCTGACCTTGGCATCACCCTTGTTCTCTTCGCCTTGCTGGGCGCATCCGCTCTGTCAGCCGGCCCGTGACTCCACCTCCACGACTTGTCCCATATCTGGTGGCTTCTTTCTGCCGCTAACGCCCCAGTCTGAGCTGCCTCCGCCCCTCACCAGAGGTAAGAGCAAGCAACCTTCTCACTGGCCCCTGCCCTCCCCCCAGGCCCTCTTGGAGGCCATCCTCAACATGGCAGCCAAAGCGAACTTGCAAAAACACTGTGCCCCCACCTACAATCCTCTGACGGTTTCCTGTTGTGACCGGTATAAACCCCAAACTCATTCGCCTCCCTGCATCGTCCAAACCTCCTTCCCTCTCTGACCTCATCTCTGCCCTCCTTGTCCGCTGGGCTCCAACCACAACGCCTGCTGTCAGGGTTGAACCTGCCAGTCTCATTTCTACCTCAGGGCCTGCTGTCCCCTCTGCCTGGAGAGCTCTCCCTCAGAGCCTTCCATGAGAGTCTCCTTCAAACACCAGCTCCTCCCCAGCCTCCCCAGCTCCTCTGTATGCCAGCTCCCTGTTTTATTTTCTTAGAGCGCCGATCTCCGTTTGAAAGTACTGGTTCGTTCACTAGAATTAAGCTCTACATAGCAGGCGCTCAATAAATATTTGTGGAAAGAACTTGCCTGTGGAATGGACGTGGGAGGTGAGAGCATACGAGAGTATATCTTCCTGGGCGGAGTACAGGCCAAGTGCTACCCGAGGCCTGCCTGCCTGCTGGCCTCTGTCTCCCCTGCCTCCCCTGCCCCTCCGGGTGAGATCTGGAGCATGAGATGGGGCCCCCGGGACCTCAAGGCCTTGGGCTCCTGGGAGGCAGGGGACCGGAACCCAGCACAGAGCCAGGGCACAGCCTCGGGGAGCCGGCCGACCGGGCAGAAACCCACCTGCGCGTGCGGCTGGATGAGGAGGAGGCTGGGAGAGTGACAGGGACACACTCCTCCCCCCCCCCCGCCCCGGGTGAATGACCACAGGCCTGTTCTCGCCGAGATTCGGGCTCTGACTTTGTCCTACCCCCACACCGCCAGCCGGGGTGTCCGATGGCACGGCCACGTTGGGAGCAATTTGGCTGCTTTTTCTAAGGGCGCCAGGCCTCCGGGCCTCGGTGCCGCACGGGCGGGGAGCGGTGGCTGGGGCGACAGAACAGTGATTGACGTGCCCTGGCGCGCGGACATCCTGACACAGACACGCACGGTTTGACCGCGACGCCAGCTTCCCGGGAGGCGCGGATGATACCCCAGATGCCACTCCCGCCACAGCCTTAAGACAGGCCCTCCGGCAGCCCTGAAAGGGAAGGAGGTCACCCGCCCGGCCGCCTTGCACGTCCAAGGGGCCAGTGAACCAGGGTGGGGGCAGGGAGCGGCAGCGAACGTTTGTAGAATGACTGAGTGAGCGAACGGATGGACGGAGCGGCCGAGGAACGGGGTTCCAGCAGACACACTGGCGCCGCCACCATGCACCCCGGTTCTCAGAGGAACAAGTAGAAGAGCAGGAGTGGGACGCTGGGCACCGCTGGCAGGGGACGTCACGTTGGAAAGCAAACTGGCTGTTCCCTGTAAGGTTAAACTTTGCGGGAGGCCGCAATCCCGTTCCTGGGTGTACAGCGAGGAGTGTGCACGCGCGTGTGCACTGGGATGCGCATGTGAGTGTGCACAGCAGCCCCGTGCCTGACAGCCCGGCGTCCACCAAGGAAGGTGGCCAGGCTGTAAGGGAAATCCTCCGGGCAGCAGAAAGGCAGAAGGTGCTGACGGACAGCAAGGTGCATCTCATCAGCCTGAGGTCAAGCGAAAGACCAGAAGGAGTCCACACCACATGAGTCCACGGTGTCAAGTTTAGGAAAAGGCAAAACGAAGTGCTGGCTATAGAAATCACAACTGGGGACACCTCCGGGAGGCCGCAGGTGACCGGGAAAGGGGCCCGCAGAGACTTTCTAGGGAATGGTGATCCAAACCCTACCTCGCAGATCTGTGCCTTTTATTGTATGTATATTAGACTTTATGTTTTTAAAGTTAAGAAAAGAGAAGCACCTGGGGGGCTCAGTCGGCTAAGTGTCCGACTTCGGCTCAGGTCACGATCTCGCAGTTTGTGGCTTCGAGCCCCGCGTCGGGCTCTGTGCTCACAGCTCAGAGCCTGGAGCTGCTTCGGATTCCGTGTCTCCCACTCTCTCTGCTCTTCCCCTGCTCATGCTCTGTCTCTCTCAAAAATAAATAACCATTAGAAAAATTAAAAAAAAAAAAAAACAGCAGCTGCCTCTTAGGCTCCGATGAGGAAATGCAAGTGGCCTGCACGGTGCCTAGCACGTAGTAGGCTTTCCGTAAAACACTAGCTTTTGTGAGCGCTTGAAAATGAAAATGGAAATGGTTCAAGCTCAGGTGACCTGCTGGTTGGATTTCGTACCTGGGCTGAATTCTGGACCTCGGCAGCATCCCTCCCCTCCCACAGCTGGACCCTTCGCTCTGCCTTGCGCTGAGCTTGGCGTGGGATGGGAACCAGTCCTTCCATTTCCCGGAAACACCTCGGACACAAGGTGGCTGAGCAGAGCCCTGAGGGTAACAAATGGGAAAACCACTCTCCGCAAGGAGCACACCTGCCTCTGCACCAGGGCTGTGCTCCCCAGACCCCCGTGTGGCCTCTCTTCCCTCCCCCCACCCGCGGCCCTCCCTTCCCAGCTGCTTTTGCAAAACTACCCTTCTTCCCAGGTTTCTTGCTTCCCCGCCTGTGTCCTGCCCTCCCCTCCCTGGCCAGCCTTGAGCCTCCGCTTTTCACACTCAAATAGTCTATCAGGATGTTCTACGGCATAAAAAACCAGACCTCTGCCTCTAGCTTTTAAAATGACATCGTCCTTGACTGCTCCGTATTTATTGAGCACTGACTATGTGTCAGAGGAGTGATGGGAAGGGCTGGGGCCACAAAGACAAACGGCAGGTGCCGTCTTGCCCATAATGACCAAGGCATCCCGTTCCTGGGCTCCAGTCCTAGCCCCGGGGACCTGGCCTCCGCTCGTCTTTCTCTGGGCACACCTGACGGACGCGCCGCAGGACCCCACACACACGGCACCCCCCACGGACTCGGGGCGCGGCCCCCACGCCGCCCCTGCACAGCGCATCAACACAAAAGCACACACACACACATGTCCGCTCCATGCTAATTTTCGCCTTTGATGGCAGCCTCTAGACTGTCATCACCACTCAGTGTTGACAAAGCACAATAAAAAATAAAAAGAAAGAAAGAAATCCACCCTGTCACTTGGACTCCCCCCCCAACCCCCCCACCGCCGGGCTTGGCAGCCCCCCACCCCCGCCCCCGCCTGTGTATTATAGGTTTATGTCAAGGTATGTTGGATTCTAAATTAAATGTCAGCCCACTGTACATTTCTGGCTCTAGCTGCAGAAAATGAGGAGCCGGTGTTGGAGACCATCCAGTTGTTCAGCTCCCCGTGCCTAACCGTGAGGGGTGACAAGCCCATTGAATCACTGCACAGTAGCTTTCCAGGCCACGGGAAGCCAAGATAAATTTATTTTTAATGATAAATGTGACTGTCAGAGTTAAGTTGAAACAGCTTTACGGCAAGAGCCCAGTGCCCTCGGCAGCGTGGGGCAGAGGCTGCGTGGCTGAGGGCCAGGGGTCCCGACCTCCTGGCCGAGCCAGCCCCCAGGCCCACTAGCCAAGCGCATTTGACATTCCGCCCACGTTCGCAGAGCCGACATCGCTGGATGTCTCGGGCCAGCTCTAGATGACGAAGAGGACGGAAGCCAGGGACAGACAGATGGGTGTAGCCAAGCGATCTGGGTTCCAGTCCTGGCCCCATCGGTTGCTGGGTGATCTTAACCTTTCTGAGCGTTAGTTGCCTCATCTATAAAACGGGGATGTTGGTTTTTTGGCGAGGAGTACGTGGCATGAGATATAATGTCAATGAATGGGACTCAGCACAGGGACCATGCTTGCTGAAGGGTAGTTATTCACCATATCATTGTGTGTAACTTACTTGAGTCAGTTTTCTCATCCGTAAAATGGGGATTACAAGAGCTCCCTCTTATGAGGGTGGCCGGGAGGATGCAGTGTGCCTAGCCCGGAGCTGAGTGTAGGGATGATGCCCGACGGGTTGCTGCCAGTCCTAACGAAGGCCAACACCCTGACTGTTGTCGCCCGAGGATCCTGGCCACTCTCTTATCTCCTTTGTTGGTTCTCTTCCTGTCCATTCCTCCAGCACTGGCATGACTCACTGCCCTGTATACCCACTCGCTGCTAAGGGAGGTGCCCTGCATCAGGACCCCAGCGGTCATGCCCTCCATCAGACTCTGGTGGGCACCTGACCGAGGGCGCTGTTACTGGCCAGCTGGTGATCCACAATTGACATGTCCTGGCTCCGAATGATGAGCAGGATGGATCACAGCCTTTCTCTCTGGAATTTAAACTAAAAATCCCAGACGGGGGGTTTCCGCCGGTGGGGCCATCACGTCCAGGTGGTCATGGGCAAAAGAATGTAGAATTGGCTAGCCCCAGAGGGAGGAGGGTAAGTGGATGCACAGGGAGCAGGTAGGGATGCCGGGGCAGCCTGGGGTCTATGCCAGGCACCCTGGGTTCCTACGTCCCTGCTCCCTTGAGGTCCTGGCTTGTCCCCAGATGGCCTTGATCCCACCCTGGCCAGTTGAGCACACCTGCACTCTTCCCTGGGGCTGTGAGGACACCAGCTTTGTCAAAAGGGAAGGGCGGGGGGCGCTATCCCCTCTGTGGGGTCAGTTTCGATTTTTCTTATGCAGATCTCAGGGTCAATGAGCTGAGGGTGGCCCTCCCCTCTCCCTGTGTGTGCCAGGGGTCTACAGCGTGTAAAGCACTGAGCAAATGCCTGCAGGCTCATGGCAGAGCTGCAGCAGGTCCGATTCTTCTCCTGGGGTGCTGAGGGGGTGGGTAGGTGAAGGTCGTCCTTGACACACGTCCTCACTGCACCCCCTCAAGGGCAGGAAAGTGGGGAGCCTGGTGCCTAGCAGGTGAAGACAACCTGCGGCAAGCAGTGCCGCGAGGAGCCGCTAGGTGGCGCCCACTCACCTGTCCAACCGCCCTCCCGCAGGCCTGGGAGCCGATCTCCAGCCAGCATCCTGCCTGCACCTGCCCGCTCGGCCTATTGTCACTCTCCATTCTCTGCCTTGGCTGTAAGGCCTTCTTTCCCAGCATCCAGACAGCCCTGCCGGCAGGGCCTGGCTCACGCCTCTCCTCCTTCAGGAGGCTCTCCCTGCCCACTCAGAGCACATGTTCCCAACCCCTGTCCACCCTTAGCCCACCCTGTTCTCAGATTCTCAGTTCGGGGGTCCCCCCTCCCCAGGGTGATCTTTTGTCTGTGCGTAGACACATCTGGAGTTTACCTCCTCTCCCCAAATCAATGTCACAGACTTGCAGTCCCAGCCACATGCCTGCAAACTTCACACTTCCCCACCAAGAAGGGGCGGGGGGTGTTCCCGATTTCTTTCAATGCGGAAACCGAGGCTACTTGGCAAATCTGCCCAAGGTCGTAGCAGCAAAGTTTGAAATCTGCTCAGGGGCTTCAGTGAACCCTCTCTTAGAACTTCACAAAGAGCCCTTCCAAAGGGGGTGCTGTTAATCTTTTGGTACACGTGGGGAAACTGAGGCTCAGAAAGGAGCAGTAGCTTGCCCCAGGCCACACAGCCAGGGCTCTGTGCTTTCCGCCACACCCCTCTGTGCAAGCCAGATGGCCCCCTAGGTCACCTGCCAATTCCTTTAACCCACAGGGAGGGGGCCAAGGGGGAGAGAGGGAAAGAGGGGTGCAATTGGACTCCACACAGGTCCCCGCCTCCCAGCCAGGGCTGTGGGATCCTCTCCAGCAACCTAGGCAGCCTCCCCGTGGGGCGCAAACGGGGTGGGGCTGCAGGTGGGTGAGTGACAGTCGCTCAGGGGCACGGGGTCCCCGGGCTTCCGGGCTCCGGGCGCGGGCACCGCGCAGGCTGGGCGCGGCCCCCACCCCAGGCAGCCTGCATTGCCCCGTGCGGGGCTTGGAGAGGGGCCGCGAGAGGGACGAAGATGGGGCGACAGACTGGCAGCCGGTGGGGAAGAGACGAAGACGGTGCCAGGGAACAGAGCGGCGGGCCAAGGCTCCCCGGGAGCCGGAAAACAGCTTTGGGGAGAAGCGGGGGGCGGAAAGTGGGGGGTGTCTACTCTGAGGCTGGGGGAGCCGAAGGGATCGAAGACGGGGGTGGGGGGAGGGGCAGCGGGCCGGGCTCCCGCGGCGGCCTGGGGAGGAGGGGGCGGCCCGCCGAGGAGGCGGCGTCGGGCCGTGTGGGCGCCTCCCGGTCAGAAGCCACAATAGCGTCTCGTTACCCGCGCAGATTAAGGACTTTGTCAATTACCGCCGAAGGCCGCGCCGGGCGGATTAAATGCTTTTAAAAGTGCTGCTGGTGGGAGGGGGCGACTAAGAAGCCCCCCTCCTGGCACAAATCCCTACTCTCCGGGGCAGGGGAGGAGGCGGGGGCTGAGCCGGTGCGGGGCGCGCCGGGGGGCGCGGGCGATCGGCCGGGAGCGCCGGCCGCGCGCGGAGCGGCTCACACTCGGGACCGCGGCGCCGGCGGCTGTGGCGGCGCAGGGAGGCGTCGGGCCAGCTCTCGGCCCTCGAGCGCCGGGATCCAGGGTCGCGGAGACTGGCCGGGGGCGCCCCGAGGCCGGCCTCGCTGGTGGGGATCCGGAAGGGAAGGTCCCAACGGCTTGTGACTCCAGGACGGGGCGCACTTGCCCGGACGGAGTCCTCGGAGACCCGCAGGGGGCGCACTGCGGCCGGCCCCACCCCCTGCCCCTCCGGGGTGTCCGTGCGCCCAGAGGGAGCGGGAGGAGCGCGGCGCCGCGCCCCGGAGACGCCGGACGGCTGGGCAGGGGCGCCCACTGGGCCCTCCCGGCGCCGCGCCCCCGGGCGCACCGTGAGTTGGCGCGGGTCCGGCCGGGGAGGAAGTTTGTGAGGGGGCGCCGTCGGGGTTTCCCAGGCCCCTCTGGGAGCCGGCTGGAGGCTGGCTGCCCGCGGCTGTTTGCCGCCCTCCCTATCGGCTGGCCCCGGGGGTCTGGGGCCGGTTCTGCCCCTTTATCTGGGCCTTTTCGGAGGTGGAGTTGAACTATCGCAGGCCTGGGGGGAGGGTGCGCGTGCGTGTGTGGGGGTGGGGAGGGAGAGGGAGGGAGGCCGGGGGGAGCAATAAAAAGCAAAGAGAGTCCGAGACAAAAAAGACACGGAGATTGAGAAGGAAGGAGGGAGGAGAGAGAGGAGCGCGCAGGGGGAGGCGCGGGAGCGGAGAGCGGGGACGGCGCGCAGCGCGAGCGGCGGGCGGGCGGGCTGGCTGGCGGGCTGCTCTCGCGCTCCCGCTCCCGCTGTCCCCCGCGCACCCCCGCGCACCCCCGCGCACCCCCGCGCACCCCCGCGCACCCCCGCGCACCCCCGCGCACCCCCGCGCACCCCCGCGCACCGCGTCCTCAGCCGCGCACCCCCGCACACGCACCCGGTTGGCCCGGGCCGCCTGGCGCGGGGCACCGAGGCGGGGATCTGGCGGGCAGAACGCGCCCGGCGCCGGAGCCCGCGCCCACCTCGGCGTCTTTGCGCTCCGCAGCCGCGCGCCTCGCCGGGCGCCCCCGCCAGTCCTGCCGGAAGATGCTCAACGACCGGTGGAAGACCATGGGCGGCGCTTCCCAACTTGAGGACCGGCCGCGTGACAAGCCGCAGGTACACGCGGGCCCGGGGCGTGGGGACCTGGGGCCCGCGCGGTTGGCGAGGTGGTGGCCGCTCCGGCCGGCGGGGTGGGCGCCCCGCTCGAGGCTGGAGTTTGGGGTGCATCCCGCGTGGCTCGGGAGGCCTGGAGCGAGGCGGGCGCCCTCCTCTCCTCCTCCTCCAGAAGAGGCTGGAACTTGGGGTTTGGGGTGCGGATGGGGGCAGCACCCCCGCAGGAGCCGCGCGCCGTGGGAGAGGGCTCCCTTGCGCCTCCGACAGCCTCCCGGTGCGCGCGTGTGCGGAGGGAGTAAGGGACCTATAGTCCACAGGGTGACCAGCCTTTTAGCTTAACTGTGTGACCCCACACATCACGCCCCCTCACTGAGGGTTTCCTCGCCTCTGCAATGGGCATCTTAATCACTTGCTAACTCTCCCCCCAGGGCACCACCCTGTGCCAGGTGCCTGACAGGGTGCCCATGCCCTGGGTCTCCCCTGAACCCTTACACTTTAAACAGCTCCCCCGCCCCATACAGTAAAGGATCAGTAAATATTTGCCTCATGCGAGAGGCCCGGATATCACGATCCTTCAGCTCTAAGACAAGGAAAGCGAGGCTCAGAGCGGGTCGCTCCTGCCAGAGGCCACGAGGCTCTGCTGAGATTTGAACGCGGGTCCGAGGCTCCAGGTCTGTTCATTCCACCCTTCCCGCTGAGGCTTCAGGGGCAGTGGAGGGGGCAGGCTTGGAGGGTGCCCCGGGCTGTGCCCTGGCAGGGGGGGTGGTGAGGGCAGAGCTCCAGGGCTGGCCAGAGAGGGGGCTGGAGACTGGAAGCTGAGCGGAGGGACAGCCCGGGGGCCGCCCCAGGCCGGGCCGCCAAGGGACTGGGGCAGGCAGGCGAGATGAGGAGCCGGCTCGCCAAGGAGAGGAAATAATGGGGCTGCCCGTTTTCAATTTCAAATTTCTCCCAGACAGATGTCACTGGGGAAAGAGCCGTTTGTGTTGGGGGTGGCCCGAAGGGGGCGGCAGGGGCGGGCCTCACAGCCCCTCACTCTCCCGGTGGCGGTTCTGTCTGGACTGACAGTGCCTCGCTGCCCGGGGGGGGGGGGGGGGGGGGCTAGTCCTCTCCAGTTTGCAGAGCCCTTTCCCCACCAGCTGGATGATCTCACCCCAGGCCGCAGCCTGGGGGCTAGGCAGAGATGTCACACGTCCCAGGGTGATGCGGCTCAGAGAGGCTGAGATACGCGCCCAAGTCACACAGTGTGTTAGCAGGAGAGAGGGTTCGAACCTGGGTCTGGCCCCAGCGCCTCCCAGTGCCTCCCGCGTCGGCTGTGTCTTTGTTCTGGGCAAAGCCAATCCCAGGTGTCAATCTTGTGCTGAGATCTGACTTTTTACCCTCTTAGCAAGAGCAGTCTTCCCTCCCAGGCTCGTTCAAGGCCATCCGCGGCCTGAGCCATTCTCCCTTCCCATGACCCGCTTACCGGGACTCACTGCTTGTCATTTGCCAAACTCCAGTCCCACACGAGGCCACCCCTTTCCAAACCTTTGCAGTCTCATCTTGGCTCCTCCAAGATCTCAACACACACACACACACACACACACACACATACACACACACACAGCCTTTTGCCCAGGGAAATCCTACGTGTGCTTCAAAATCTACTCAGATGCCACCTCCTCCAGAAAGCCTCCCCTGATGTTCTGTGGCTGAGCAGCTTATGCTGCTCAGCTGCCTTTGTCTCACTGCCTGGTCCCCCAGCCCCAGGTCCCTCGCTCCCTTTGGACCCGTGCTCCTTCTGGGCCCCCGTCTCTAGGTCCTCCCCGGAGCCCAGGCTCCTGCCCTTCCACGCAGCTCAGGCTGGGAGCTTAGCGGTATTTGCTGACTTGAACTGCACGATTCAGCCCAGCCGGGCGCTGTGGGTGAGGAGCCAGCAGGTGCTGCTGGGTCTCAGGGGGACGCGGCTTCTGGGGGATCTGTTCGAAATGTGCCTTCAGGGCCTCCTCCCTCTGCTGCTGCCTGGGGACACATTCCAGCTGCCACCGGCCAGAGCCCAGCTGTCCGCCCCTTGGCATCAGAGGCAGCTGCGGGCTTGTGGCCCCGGGGGGGCCTGGGCCAATATCAAACACCACGTCCCCTCCCCACGCCTTTGGTGACCAGAGCATGGGGACCAAGCCCGGGCCAGCCCCAGGCTTGCCTGAGGCTCCAGAGAAGAGGCGAGGCCTTTCCCGTGCTCACTGTGCTGCCCTGGGCCCCCCTCCACCTGCTCGCTCGGGTCTGGCCTTCGTCCCCCCCTCGCTTCTAGTTTCATGTCGGCCGTTGACGTGCTGTGTGACTCCGGGGAGGGGATCCCTCGCTCTGGGTCTGGGCTTTACCACCTGCAAGATGAGAGCAGCAATTCCTGCTTCCTCCTCCCCACACCAGGGCTCTTACGGGTCCAGCGAAACCCCGGTGTGTTTTTGCCAACTGCAAAGCGCCGTACCCGTGACGCGGGCGGTTCCCACGGCGGCCCGTTCCGCCGTGCGTGTTGTCAGCGTCCTGGCCTTGCCCCTGCCCACCAGGGGGAATGGCCCGACTGCCCAGCTCCCGCTGGACCGGCCTGGCGGAGGGTCTGGAGCGGGACGCTCGCTCCAGGAGAGGAGGAGTGCCACCCTCGGTGCCCCGGCTGGGCTCATCCTCCGCGTCTCTGCTTTCGCGCCGGGAGGCTGGCAGCAGGGACGGTCCACCCGTCTGGCAGATGAGGAAACTGAGGCTGAGAGAGCCAGCGCTGGGACCTGAGCCCCGGTCCTCCCAGGCGGTAGGAGGGCGGAGGGAAGAGCGGCCGGCTGTCCCGGCCTCGGTCAGCCTTCCCAGCTGCGCTACGTGAGTCCCAGAGAGAGAGCACCCGGGCTGCGTGGTTCCCGGGGCACTGGCCCCACCGGCTGCCAACAAACCCGTGCCGTGTCGCTGACCCCGGGGACCGCCTCAGCCTGCCCTGCCCTGGGCCTGTCCGGCCCTGGCTCCTCGTTTGCTGGGTGACCGTGAACAAGCTCCCCACTTCGTTCGAGGGTCCCCCCCCCCCCCCGTAGCACGAAGGGGCTTTCACACCCTTGGGGCAGGAGACGAGCGTGGAACATTCGCCAGAGCTGGGAGTTTGTTAGATGAAAGGATCTGGAGCGTGGGGGGTAGGAAGTCACCAGTAACCGGCGCCTCCTGAGCAGTCCTGGGGTCAGGCCACCCCCCCCCCCGGGGAGGTCAGCCTCGGCAGTCCCAGGCAGCGTCTCTTGATACTTCCCAAATTTCTCCCGATGCGGCCCAAAGGAAAAGAACGCCTCATTGGGAAGTCCTTCCTGATGTCTAACCTAAACCCTGCGGCATTTAATTCCCTCCGTGACTCTTTCTGGAGTCTCTAACTTGGCTGGGATGTACAGCTGTGAGCCGGTGTCCCCAGGAAGCTTGCTCAGAGTCTCACAAGTCAGGTACTGTCACAAAAGGCACTACAAAGAAAAGCGACCGTCTTCTTGTTCCCTGGGCCTCGGGTAGAGGTCGCTGTGTTAGGCAGGGGCTGGGGGAGACAGAGGGGGACGCAAGGGAAGGAGGGGCCCACAGGGGCCACAAGGCAAGGACTCCCTTCTGTCACAGTCCGTGCCCTCCTCCGGGCCGCCCCGCCCCACAGAGCTGGCCATCTAGCCCAGCAGGGTGGCTGCACCCCGAAGGCAGGGTCGGGGGGTGCAGAACCGACTCCCAGAGGGGGTGACGGTTAAGGTGACTGGTGTTCGCCCGATGGGTCCTGGAGGGAGCCCGGGGCGTGTCGGGAGATGGAGAGGAACCAGGCAGGTGCGCAGAGCTGGGCAGGGTGGGGGCTGCAGCCCGCAGGGGCCCCAGGCCGGAGGGCCCCGCGGGACCCCCTCTGGAGGCCTCCGTAGCTCTAGGGGCTTCTAAGCAGGACCTTCCGGAAGGGTCCTTTGTGGCTCTGTGGGGGACGGGTTGGCAGGGCTGGGAGGTGGTGGGGAGGCCGTCACAGGGATTTAGAGGCAGATGACGGGGCTTAGACCAGGGCAGGGCTGGGGGCCCAGGGACAGAGGTGGCTGGCTGGCTGGCTGGGTGGCGGTGGGGCGGAAGGAGCGCAGGGAGGCGCCCGCTTGGAGGGGCAGAGGCCAGGTTGGTGCCAGCCCCTGGTGGGCATCCCCGGAGGGCTCAGGTTAGGGGGGAACGGAACCTGGTTTGCTGTCGGTGAGCCGGGTGTCGGTGGGCCATCTGGAGGCCAGGGGCTGGGGGGGGAAGGGGGGGGAAACAAGACCCTCCCAGGGAAGCATATGGAGACACCCCCCGCTGCCCCCAAATGGACGCAGAGCCGAGGGCTTCCGAGGAGTGGCAGAGGTTGGGGACCTTGGAGTGCCAGGTGGGGTGGCCTTGGGCTGCTCTCCAGGCCCTGTCCCTCTGTCCCCTTCAGCCACTCCCCCAGGACCTTCCAAATGGCCAGAGGCCTCAGATGCCCCTCAGCACAGGGTGCATTAAATTGGAAGGACCAGCCCCTCACTCTAGGGGGTCTCTGGGACCTGCCAGGCCCAGGGCGGCCGGCTTAGCCAAGCAGGAGCCGTTTGCCCAGTGGTGGGAGCAGGTGTGGGCTCCTGGGGAGAGGTGAGGAGGGCGCCCCCGGGGGGCTCCGGCCCCCCCTCCCCAGCTCTGTGCCTGAGAGCCTCTGCCGGGCCCCGGTCCCTGCACCACCCGTCCCTGCTCTTCCCAGTCCAAAGCTCCACTCTGTGGTTCCGTCGTGACGAACGGCCATCCTGCCTTTGGCTGGGGTGCTCATGGGAGATGGGGGGGCTGTGCACTTGGATCCCACCTTGCCTGGCCTCCTCCTGGAGGGACATTTTCTTCTTCCTACTTTGATACCGGAGCCCAGTCTCTGTCTACTGCGGGCGCTACCGCACCAGCTCCCTGAGCAAACAAGGAAGAATACGGTGGGGGGGGGAGCATGGGGGGGGCGCGGGCCGGGCATGTCGGGCTAGCAGGGCATCGAGCCACTGTGTCCCTTCCTCTTGAGCCCGCCTTTCCTCCGCCAGACCCCATGGCCCCCTCTGCAGGCTGAGGACACAGAGGAGGCAGCCGGGACAGACGCCACCCCTCCACTGAGGCACTTCTGGGGTTCCCTACCTCCTGCCTCCCCAGGCACGAGCCCATCTTGTCTGCCCCTCGGCCACGGCTTCCTGGTGAGCCAGCCCTGGGGGCGACGCAGGGGACGAAGCCACGTCCCTGCAGCTGGGGGCTCACCTAAGTGGTTAGTGGCAGAGCAGACCTCGAACCCGGGGCTCCGGGCACCTCTCAGGCCCGCCGCCTGGGATGCCTCCACAGTGTCCACCCTGTGTGCCCTGAGGGCCTCCCACGGACCCCAGGCTGTGCCCCGGGCTCGACCACGGCCAAGGGCTGATGAATCGGCTCCAGCCCCGCCGCATGCTCGGCTGGGCCACTCGCCGCCCAAAGTCCCCCTTATTATCTCGGGCAGATTTCTTTTCGAGACACGTAAATAGCAGCCGATAAAACCGAACAGGACTTCATGTTTAAGGTGATCTCAGAAGACTAATTCTCTTCTGCTGAGTGGCTCGTTTCATCTCCGTCATCCCCCTGCCCCCCAGGGGAGCCCCCGGAGGCTTTCTCCAGCCTCTCCCTCCTCTGCACGCACCGCCTTCCCTGTCACGACCGGGGGCTTGGCTGGAAGCAGGTGCGAGAGACCAAGGGTCCTGGAGACACGGGGGTGACGCGGCCGGGTGCTGTGCCTTGCCAGCCGGGGACCTTAACGCCATCCAGTTGGAGGACGTCGCTCGGAGCTGCTTGGGGCAAGGTGTCTCCCCGTGGACTCCAGGAGGGGCCCGACTTGCTGACACAGAGCTTTGTCTTGCAAACCCCAGTCACACTCCAGGCCGAGGAAGGAACGTTGTGGGAAGACGTGGCCTCGACACGGAGGGCGTGATTCCGGTCACCGGCCCTGGGATCAAAGGCGGGCCCTACCGCTCGCCTCCCGTGTGACCTTGGGAAGGGGTCTTCTGCTCTCGGAGCTCTTCCTGTGTGTCAGGGAATCCAGCCAGAGAAGGGGTCGTTAGGACGTTTCAGGGGTGGGAGCAGGGCTGGTGCTCAAGGCATGGCGGTGATAACGTGGTGTCCGCCGGTCTGGAAGCCCCTGACCCGCGGGTGACGGGGGGACTGGGACAGCCTGGAGGTCGCCTTCGTTCCGAGCCCGGCCAGGAGAGGCGGCACAGGGTCAGAGGCGGCCTTGCCCCGGGGCCCAGGGCTCAGCGCGGAGGTCATGAGCCTCCAAGCACAGTGGATCCCGGGGCCGTCGCGTCCTCCCCTTTCGAGCACGGTCACCGAGAAGTGGCCTGGTCCGTCTGCTCTTCCTCCGATCCCCGTGACAAGCAGCCGCTCTGCCGGGCGGGCAGGCCCTGTTGTCGGGGGCTCTCGGGGTCCAGCCTAAGTGTCCTGGGCCCGGGACTTGCTGGCACAGCCCTCAGACTCCCGAACCGATTCGTGCCCCGTGCGGGTTAAGCAGCGCAGTCCGTGGGGCCCCTGGGGGGCTCAGTTGGGCAAGCGTCCGACTTCGGCTCAGGTCATGATCTCACGGTGCATGAGTTCGAGCCCCGCCCCGGGCTCGCTGGCCGTCAGCACAGAGCCTGCGTTGGATCCTCTGTCCCCCTCTCTCTCTGCCCCTCCCCTGCTCTCACTCTCCTTCCTTCAAAAATAAATAAACATTAAAAAAATTTTTTTAAAGAATCACAGTCCGTGGGACTTGAGCTCCGTCAGGGCAGAGCTCCGTCCTCGGGGACTGGCCTGGAGCCTGGCGCATGGGGACGCCCAGTGAACGAGTACATGTTTGAATGAGCACCTCGATGAAGTCAAAGGTGATGACTATCTTGACAAGCGCCACCCTGGGGGGAAGGAAGGGACATGGGAACACGGAGGAGAAGTCTCTCCAAAACTAGGTTGGGAGTGGGAGGGGGGAGGGCTGGGGAAACAGTCAAGGAAGGCTTCCTGGAGGAGGTGGCATCTAGCTGAGCCCTGAAGGAAGAAAGGGAGTTCAGTGGGTCAGTGGAAGAGGAGCCGGGACAGTGGACGCCTCGGGCTGAGGGACCCGCCTATGCAGGGCTGACGCGGGGTGGGTGGGGGGTGGGGCGGGGGCTAAGGTGTTCAGATCCGGCTGGAGCAGGCTGTCTAGACGTGTGGTGCCGGGGATGGAGGCGCCGCCCTGGCGCCCGGGCAGATGTGGGGGTCTGCTTGTCCCCCTGCGCCCCACCCCTGTGTGGAACGTGAGTGTCGGCAGAAGCAGCTGTTTGCTCTGTTGTACTTTCTCGGGGCAAGACGCAGGTGCAAGAGGAATTGCTACTTTATGTATCACTTTGTCACAACTGCGGGGACCCTCCTCCGCCCCCCCTCCCGCGTGGGAGATGTTAAAATGTGGAAAAATGAAAAGGTGCGTCCTAGCGTCGGTGACACACAGAAGTAACACTTCGCGTGGAAAATACAAAACCAA
>CM053568.1:5024444-5041544 GCA_028646485.1 Cryptoprocta ferox
GAAGGTGCCCGGCCCTGAGAGGAGGCGGGAGGCTGGGTGGGGGGGGGGGGGTCCAGCCTGAGCTTGCCTCCGATCTGCTGTGTGACTGTGGGCAAGCCCCCTGCTCTCTCTGGGCCTCACTTTTCCCACGCGTCAAATGCTCCCTGGTCACTCTGCCAGCTCCCTTTGGGCTGTGAGTGATTGGGCCCCGCGTGTCCGGGCGTGTGCCGGGTGTGCTGTGCCTTTGTCATTAGCCCCCGCGGGGGCCTGAGCCCGGTTTGCATCTCCTTCACCTTTTCCTGCTTTGGGGCACAGCTGCCCTGCTGCCCCAGCCCTCGCCTCCTTCAAGGGAGGGAGGTCCCTTTCTCCAGGGTCCCCAGTGGTGTTCTGCCTGTTAGCCTGCTCTGCGGGGACCGGGAGGAGGGAGGAGGGGAGGTGCTGGGGGGGGGGGTCACCCGGCGCCCCCGGGACTCACGCACGGCAGCCTCGTAGGCCTGCACAGGGGACTCGGGATGTAACTCTGGCTCAAAAGGGACCTTTAGTGACGCGCACGCACTCCGCTGTGACAGTGAGACAATTCTTAGCATCGTCGCTGTCACCGTTACAGCTCTCTCTTCCTGAGTCTGCACGCCAGGCACCCACGTGTGGGGCAGGGCGAGGCATTATTGCCTCCACTTTACAGGGGAGGACACCCGGGCTCAGCGAGGTGAGGCCTGTCACCCAAGGTCCCCCCGCCCGGAAATGGCAGCCCGGGGGCCTGAGGCCCTGGGAGCCTTCAGCTGCAGCCCTTACCAACCCAGGAGAGCTCCGGGGGGGAGGTGTGCCTGCCCGTACAGGGCACGCGTGAGCAGGGCAGGGGCAGCGAGGGGAAGGGTGCCTCTCCTCCATCGGTCTCCACGCCTCTCTGCCTCAGTTCCTCTTTTCGTTCTCTCCATCTCTGGTTCCCTGCATCTCTCACTCACTCGCTCTTGCTGTATTGTTGGTCCTGGTCTGTCTGTCTCCCCTCCAGGCCTCTGTCCCTTTCTGCAGGACTCCCTCTCCCCTCTCCCTGAGAAGCGGGTCCTCTGAGTCTTGCCCGAGGCCAGAGGCCCCGCCCCCCTCACTGGGCAGAGCCGGAAACCCGGTTCTGCCCCTGATGCCGCCCCTTCTCTCTCCTGTCTGTCCGTCTGTCCGTCTCTGTGTCTGTGTGCGCGGGGCCGGCTGGCAGTGGCCCAGCTGCGGCTACGTGCTGTGCACCGTGCTGCTGTCCCTGGCGGTGCTGCTGGCCGTGGCTGTCACCGGCGCCGTGCTCTTCCTGAACCACACCCACGCGCCAGGCACGGCGCCTCCGCCCGTCGTCAGCACCGGGCCAGCGGGTGCCAACAGCGCCCTGGTCACCGTGGAGAGGCCCGACAGCTCGCACCTCAGCATCCTCATTGACCCGCGCTGCCCCGACCTCGCCGACGGCTTCGCCCGCCTGGAGGGCGCCCAGGCCTCGGTGCTGCGGGCGCTGGCGGAGCACCGGGCCGAGCCGGGGCCTGCGGGCCAGCCGGAGAGGGAGCTTCTGGAAACCCTGGTGGACCAGCTGCCCCGGCTGCTGGCCCGGGCCTCCGAGCTGCAGGCCGAGTGCGCGGGGCTGCGCAAGGGCCTCGGCGCGCTGGGCCAGGGGCTCGGCGCCTTGCAGAGCGAGCAGGGCCGTCTCATCCAGGTAAGGGGCGCGCCTGCACCCGGGGCCTTGCTGGGGCTCGGGGTGGCTCCCGCCGGGTCCCACCCGTGCTGATGTCCACGGCCTCACTTAATCCCCAGGGGGCCCCGGGAGCTCTTCCCACCTATGGTCCAGCACATGAGCCTCGGAGAAGGGAGTCTTTCATCCAAGTCCACGCAGCTAGAGGCACCAGGATTCAAACCATTTCCTACCCACTGTCCTGGTGACCCTGGGTGTCGGTGTAGCATCCTGTGACACCCAACAGTCAGGACTCGAGGGGGCTTCCCAGGTGTGCCGGTGCAGGTGAGGCAGGACCTGGCCCCCGTCAGTAGTGGATGGAGGTTCAAGGTCATGGGGCTGGTCAGTGGCAAGCCCTCTTCCCAGCTGGGCCACGTGGCCAGAGAGAGCTATCCCCCCTTCCCAGCGCCCTGTCCCCCATCCATTGCCATTTGATGCCCCCAGCTTTCTAGGGGAGGAGGGACCAGCTGATGGAGTCCCCCCCAGACCCTTAGCCTGTCCCCACCACCTCTGTCCCATCCCTCCCCGCCCCCGTCCCCTCTGCACCCCTGAGTCAGGTCCCAGCAAGCACCTGGTAGATCTGGGGGCAGAGTTTCCAACCTTGACGCTTCCTGAAGCACCAGCAGGAACTGCGCTCCCAGGGTCTGGGGTTTAGGGCCATTTCCTTGGTTTTCCACCATTTTCCAGAAAAGAAAACTAAGGCCCAGAAAGGGACAGTGATCTGTCCAGGGTACAGTGGCCAAGTCAGGCCCGGCATCTGGCCTCCCGCCACCCCGCCCACCCTCCAGCTTTGTACCCCATCTCCCCTGTGACTCCGGTCCTTAGGGACTAGGAGGGGAGCCCCACCCTGCCATTGGTCCCCACCCCTTCCGGACCCCGGGATGACCGGTCATTTGCTCAGCCCACAGCTCGTGAGCAATGGGTCTTTTCCCTCCTCTGAAGGCTGCAGCTGGAGGAATTACAGCCCTCGCCATCCTGTCTGGGTGACTAATGGGGAGGCGCTCCCCCCTCCATCAATCTGGAGAGACCTCCCGATTTTCTGGGTGACCTGGACCTCCCCACCTTGCTCTCCATGTGGTAGAGCCCCTGGTCAGCCAGGCCCTTAGGGCAGGGGTGGAGATTGGGGGTGAGGGGTCTCCCACCCACCCACCTATGCAGAGGCCTAGAGCTGTTCCTGCAAGATGAATAGTTTTTGCAGGCCCGGTAGTGCTCACCTGATAGATTTAACTTCTCAAAAGAATGTTTAATTTGACTCATTTCCTGCAGACTCAGGGTGATTTCAGAGACCATGTGTCTTGCTCTAGGTCCCCGTGGCTCCAGGCTCCTCCTGTCCAAGCTTCCCAGACCCCCAGGGGATCGGCCCAGACCTGGGTTTCCCAAAGCACTGCCCGCAGGCACCCTCTGTCAGAAGTGCCTGAGCCGCTTGCTAAAAGGCACCCCTTCCGGGGCGCCTGGGGGGCTCAGGCGGTGGAGCGTCTGATTCCTGATTTTAGCTCAGGCCCTGAACCCAGGGTCACGGGCTGGAACCCTGGGTCGGGCTCCGTGCTGAGCGTGGAGCCTGCTTGAGATTTTCTCTCTCTCTCCCTTTGCCCCACCTCCTCTCCCCTGCTTGCCCCCTCTCTCTCAAATTAAAATAATAATAATAATAATAATAAACATATAAAAGGCATCTCTCTGAACCTCATGCCCTCCCCCCCCACCAGGTCCCAACAGTTAAACAGGCATCAGGTGACTCTTGTGTGCACAAGGGTCTGAAACCTGCTGGCCTAGGACCAGCAGTAGGGCTGCGTGGTGCTGCCTGCAGGGGTGGGGCCGCCGGTGCTGGGATCCAGTCCAGGCTCCACCGAGCAGCAGCTGTGGGACTAGGCAGGTCAGTGGCCCTTCCTGTGAAATGGGGAGAACATAGTCCCTTCCCAGTAGGTGTGGGAGCTCCTGACTGCTGGGCTCAGCTGGCCTCTGGCGCATGAGAGACCAGCATTTCTTTAATTATTATGGTGGAAATTATTTGTGAACTAAAGTTGTGGTCAGTGGGGAGCCACCACTGAAAATCCCTTTTGGGGGCGCCTGGGTGGCTCAGCCGGTAAAGCGTCCGACTTCGGCTCAGGTCCTGATCTCACAGTTTGTGAGTTCGAGCCCCACATCAGGCTCTGTGCTGACAGCCCAGAGCCTGGAGCCTGCTTCCGACACTGTGTCTCCCTCTCTCTCTGCCCCTCCCCTGCTCACACTCTGTGTCTCTCTCAAAAATCAACAAAAGAAAAAAGAAAGAAAATCCCTTTGTGATCGTAGCGGTAGGAACCGGTAAGTGCTGGTTAGTAACAAGCACTTAGTAGCGTAGTAGCCCCGGGAGGTGGAGATCACGGCCCCATTCTTCGGAGGGGCAGACTGAGGCTCAGAGAAGCAGAGGGCCTTGTTCCAGCTTCGTCACACGACTGAGAAGAGCCCAGAGCAGCGCCTCTGACTTCACTGCCTCTCAGAGCCACCAGCCCGTCCGCTTTAATGCGTCCGTGCAGCTCAGCGAGCAAGGACTGCCTTTCCCTATTAATTCGGAGCATGTTTATATGTACGTTTTCAACTTTAATCACTTGCTGGTTTAAACGGAGGTCTTCCCTGCCCGCCAGCAAGAGCGGGCTGCGCCTGAGTTTCTCGAGCGTGTCCACTTGTCCCAGAAGGCTGGGCAGTGCCCTGGAGACTTCACCGATGAGCCTGGCGATCGCCCACACCCTGCCGGTGGCCCCTGCCCCCTGCCCCCCTGGGGGCTGCCGGCATCGTCAGGACCGCGGGGCTCCCCCTCATGGGACCTGTCTACAGGACACTACAGTAACCGCCCAGGGAGGGAAGGGCGGCCTTGCCCCCGGGCACCCCCTGCCCATCTCGGCGCCTCTCCCCCAGGCCCCAGCCCCCACCGTAGAGGAGAACTGGCAAGGAACCTAAAAGCTTTCTTTGCAGGGGCCCTTGCTTCCGCACGAAATGGGAATCCTATTTTGTAAACTGCTGGCGCTGCGTATTTCTATTTTCCTTCCTCCAACGAGCTATTATCTGGCAGGTGACAGGGTCGGTGGGTGGGTGAAGGCCGGGCAGGTTCCACGTGCACTTGCTGGCCGGCTGTGCCCTTGACCCCGCCTCCTCCCCCTCCCCGTGGTCCTGCAGCCTCCTAGAGCCAAGCCTGGGTGGGGAGGCGACAGACCTCAGGCCCTTGAGCCAGCAGGCACAGCCCAGAGGTCCCCGGGGTGGGCGGGGGGAGGGGGTCGGAGCTGCACTGGCCAAGGTACAAGCCTCCAGCCAGATCCGGATCTCGGGAAGGGTGGCCGTTAGGCAGCAGGGGGAGTGACACAGACAGGGGACTGAGCACTCGGGCCTCGAACACTTGCTTTTGTGAACCACCCCACACAGCCACCCCGGAGAACCGGGTCCCGTTACTCTGGCTCACAAAGGGGTCACTTCCCTAGCGAATGAAGGCAGGTCTGAGTCAAAACCCAGAACCGACACCAGAGCCTGGGTGCACACCACTGCCCCCAGTGTCCTGCTCCCATCCCGGGCCCCCTATATGCCTTTCCTGCCAGGCAACCCTGGGGAAGTGGCCTGGGGTCGTTCTCGATCAGGGACCTCTCCTCCCGGGCCTCAGTTTCCCCATTTGTAACCAAGGGACAGCAACGTAAGTCCTCCCTCCTGGCAAGGCTGTGGGGGTGAGGTGAGGCGGTGGACATTGGAGCTGTGACCCAAGGAAGTGGGGTTTGCCTGGGGGCTCGGGGGTACCCAGGGCCCCCTCCTGTTTGCAGAACCATCACCCCTGCCTTGGCGGCCTTGCTGGGGGGACCAGGAGAGACTCCGGGTGAGGGTGTCTCGTAACCTGAAAGGTGCCTTACGGATTCGTGTAAGGAGGCGGCCGGGTTCTGCGGGTCCCCTTCAAGGCCTGGTTAAGTCCCTCACCCACGTGTAACTGGTAAATGGGTGAGCTGGGATTTGAACCTGGCGCCAGGTGCCCACCTGGGCTTTTTTCTCTAGTCACCTCACCGGGGCCGAGGCACAGAAAACGGGTCTCTGCTCTGTCCCCTCTGTCCCTTCCCACCTGAGCCCCCATCCTCTGAGACCTCCTTGGAGCGGGGCCAGAGCAGGGTGGGGGCTGGCATCACACAAGGAGAGATGGCGGGTCCTGGCAGGTGCCCCCTGTGCTCCACAGCTTCTCTCCGAGAGTCAAGGCCACATGGCTCACCTGGTGAACTCGGCCAGTGAGGTATTAGATGCCCTGCAGAGGGACCGGGGGCTAGGCCGGCCCCGCGCCAAGGCTGACCTTCAGAGGGCACCTGCCAGGGGGCTGCGGCCCCGGGGCTGCACTGGCGGTAAGTGGGGTGCCCAGCTCTGTACCCCATTGTCCCTCCCCCACCCCTCTGATAAGGCACCACTGCTGAGGACTTCCTGTCGCCAGGCGGCCCTGAGCACACTACCTGCACCCTTCTGTTGAGCCCTCTCCCAGCCCAGTGTGCCCGTTTTCCAGATGAGGAGGGCAAGGCTCAGGGAGTGGCAGAGCCAAGGTCTGCCCCCAAGGCTGGCGCCCTGGAGCCCGAATGACACTGCAGCGTAGACGGACAAATCAGGGAGACCCAGGGACACAGGGGGATGGGTAGGGACACAGGTGCCAGGGCACAGCCTTGACTGCATTTCCGGTCCCAGGCTCTCCGCCACGCGACTGTCTGGACGTGCTCCTGAGTGGACAGCAGGCCGACGGCATTTACTCAGTCTTCCCCACACACTACCCTGCCGGCTTCCAGGTCTATTGTGACATGCGCACAGACGGCGGCGGCTGGACGGTGAGCCTCCCGGGCCGTGCGGCCCTGCAGACACCCAGGCAGGCCGGGGTGACCCCGGGGGGGGCTGCGCTCGCGAGCCTGGGGACTCTGAGCAGCCTCTCACCCAGCCCTCTGGCCCCCACAAACCTGCCTCGAATCTCACCCAAGACCTCCACGCCCCCAGAAGCCTGTACAAGGCAAGTGTAGGCCAGGCACTGACCCGTAGGCCCCATCGGGAGCGGAGGTTAGACCCCCGTTCCCCGTCCCATGGCTCCTGGAGTCACCTTCTGCTCCCCTATCCTTGAGCCTCTGGGAACACCCTCTGGGAACAGGGTGCTTGCCCTGGGAGTGTCGGGCAAATCGGGGATGGGTTCTGTGATGAAACGGGGCACCTGTCGCTGATGTGAGTTCAAGGGCGTGTGTAGATGCTGTCTTCTGAGTTACCTGACACATGATGTGTGTGCTGGAAGTAAAAGAGGGCGCACACTGCAGAGGCCAGAGACCCCGACGGCTTCCTGGCAAAGAGCTGTTGTGACTTCCGTGACTTCCTGCACCTTCTGGTTCCTGCCTGGGTGGGAAGGAGGAGCCAGGAAAGGTCCCCGCGGCCAGTGGAGGGCGAGGGCGGGGAGGCGTGGCCATCGGTGGCCCTGAAATCTACGCGGAGGTGGGAGAACGGGGCGGAGCGGTGGGGACAGGCCTCTGGCTGGGCTCCCCGGCTCCACAGGGGGGACGCCCCTTCAAGATCGGGGTCTCCCACAGCCTCTGTTGCACCCACTGGACCCTGCCTTGGGAGGGGCCCCAGAGCCACAGGCCACAGGGAATTGCCTAGGCGTGGCTGGATCTCGGTCACGTTTGTGGGCCCGGAGATGTGAACTTCCTAAATTTTTCACGTATTCTTCAACTATTATTCAAAAGGTATTTTAAGATATTCGTCTTTTGCTTTTTAAAAACCATTTAGGAACGTTCCAGCCATTCTTGGCTCACAAGCCAGATAACAACAGGCAGCAGGCCGGAGTTGTCCTGGGGGCCGTGGTTTGCTGACCCCCATTCTAGAGCTGGGATAGGAAATGAGCCTGTTGCCTCTCCGCCCCTCACCCCAGCGGCCTTCCAACCTTCTCTTGCAGCTCAGTCTTGGGGGCTGGGCTTCAACAGGGCTGCCGCTGACCATTGGGTGACTTTGTATAAATTAAAAATGCATGTCCTTTCCTTTTGGCACACTGGGCTTGGCAGGAAGAGTAGATGTGAGCCTCGCTTCTTGGCCAGGTGCCCTAGAGCAGTGAGCAACCTATACCACTGTCCCTGGACATCGGCATGCCACCCTGAAAACTGCTCGGTCCCCCCCAGGTTGGCCGTGGTTGGGATGCCCAGTGACTCCAGCATGCACAGATGGACCTGGGTGTGGCTCTCGGTCCTGCTGTTTGATCTCGGGGAAGGTACTTAAGTTCTCTGAGCCTCAGCATCCTTAGCTGTAAAACGGGGAAACCCACTTGCCTCACTTAGAGGTCTTAACTGCAAGCAGCAGAAAATGGCTGATTTAAGCAGGAAAGTCATCCCTGCCTCCCACCAAACCTCAGAAGATGGGGAAGGACACGTGTCCATGTTAGTACTTCACAGATTGACCATGTGCAAGGCCCTGGTGACCCAGTGATGACCGAGATATGTATGACCCCGCCTCTTACTGAGCTCTTTGCCGAGAGGGCATCTGCCATAGTCCGGGGGACAGTCGTGGGGACCCAAAGCAGGGTATGGGGTCAGCTGTTTTCCCGGGGTGCCCGGGTGGGCTCCCAGGTCTCTGCCTTTGGCACCTGGGGCCTGAGGGTGAGGCTGGCAGGATGCCTCCGTTTCTCACCAAGAGGCTTGGTGCCATCTTTGGTGGGCTGACGTCCAGGCAGGGGGGAGGGAAAGGGGTCAGCGATCTCCAGCCGGCAGGGGGTGGGGGAGGGGCGCGGCAGGGGAGACCCGGGTGAGGCAGGTGGGTAGGGGGCAAGGCAAGTGCATTGACGAGGGCAGGGCCGGTGTGAGAGCAGCTGAGGGTCCCCCAAAGACCCAGGGGACAGACATACCCACAAACCTCTCTTCAAGCTCCAGAGGGGAGCATTTACACGTCCTGGATCCGCGTCTGGGGGCTAAAAGCTCTTGTTTTCCTAACTCAGAACATCTGAGTTATGGCGCGTGCCTGTGGGAACCCCTCGGCAGGCAGAGCACCATCAACGCGGCAGCCAGAGCCCAGAAATCAGAGTTAAGCGTGAGGACGGGCTTTAACAAAAGACCAAGGCAGCAGCCCAGGCTCCGCATCTTCCACTCGGGGGGACGGGAAGCCAATCTCCTGGGAAGTCAATCAGGATTTGGGCCGGGAGGCGGGTGACACCCAGGGCCTGGGCTTCAGGGGCCATTACAGGGGACTCGGTGAGGAACGCCAGCCACCCCCCTTCAGCCCCAGCCCTCCTGCTCAGACACCTGGATCAGGGGCCACGCAAGAAAGGCCGCTCTCGGCTGAGAAGTGCTTGTGAGCCCGATAAACGTTAATATCCATTTGGGCTTCCGTCAGAAGCAATCTTTGCCCAGATACCTCTGGGCATCTGTCAGGATCACCTCCCTGCCACACGGAATCTCTCGGAAACTCAATTGTTGTTTGGGAAGGAGTCGGCGGCCGTCTCTCTGAATCCCGGTACAATCCATCCTCGTTAGGCCCCGCATCTAGGCTGCCAGGCCTCAAGTGCGGACACCGGATAGCTCTCCCTGGCGGACCGGGCACCCGGGGCTGGACGCTCCGTCCACAGCCTGCTTCCTGGGGAGACCAGACCGGGCGTGTGTGGGGCTCGGCAGCCCCGTCCGCCTACGGGGCTCTTCAGTTTCTAAGCCGCTGCCCTGCCTGGTACCCCTCCCACCGTTGGAGGCTGGCAGAGCAGCCGCAGAGAAGGAAGAGATCTGTCCAAGAAGGAAGATCTGTCCTGCGGGCCAGCCTCACGCGCGTCGTGGAACTCACTGTCACATGGTGACACTCATTTATTCAACCACCAAGCACCAACCACAGGCCAGAGGGATCAACAGTAAGATCCTGGCCTGGGGGGCGGGGTCTGGGGGGCGGGGCTAATCAGCTGACTTGTGTGAGGGCGGCAGGGCTGGGGGGCAGGGGCATGGGCGACCCCCCCGCCCCCCGAGGAGAGCTCCTGACGCAGCATGGGGCAGCCAAGAGAGGCTTCTGGACAGGGAGGTCCGCACTGGGGGATGAGGTGAGAACGGTTCCAGGCAAAGCTACCACACACACTGGGAGTTCTGCACAGGGGTGGCAGGGGGTGGCAGGGCTCCATCTGGGTCTGCAGGGGCTGGAGGGGCCAGGGACCAGAGGAGGGAGGCTTTGTCCTGAGGGTAGATTGGGCTCGTGCCGCCCTCAGGATTTCGCCAGGTGGGGAGTGACCCAGAGACCCAGGGCCCCGGGGCCCTGGGCAATAGAGGCCACATGTGGCTCCTGGGGGTGAGGAGGCCACAGAGGCAGATGGACACAGGCCACAAGGTGACCTTTGGGCTGCTGTAGTCACTGGCCCTGACTGACCCCAAGCCTTCTCCCCATGCTCACCAAAGCCCATAGTGGCCCAGGGCACATAGGGTCATGCCGATGGTCAAGGCCGCTCTTGAACTTGACACGTGCACCCACCCCCACCCCCGCCCCCGAAAAGGAGGAGGGAAGGCAGGAGGGGAGGGCTGCCCCCTGCTGACCCGTGACTCCGGGCAAGGGGCACTGCTTGGCTG
This sequence comes from Cryptoprocta ferox, assembly GCA_028646485.1. Classification (NCBI taxonomy): domain Eukaryota; kingdom Metazoa; phylum Chordata; class Mammalia; order Carnivora; family Eupleridae; genus Cryptoprocta; species Cryptoprocta ferox. The sequence continues at coordinate 5,034,660 of CM053568.1, forward strand.
CCGTGTCCTTTGGGAGGCCTCCCTGCCCGGCCAGGTCCGCCCATCATGCTCCTTGTTTGTACAGGCGTGACTCAGCGGTTCCCTGTCCACGTGCCGCCCGTCGGTGCCCCGGCCAGGTGTGAGCTCCACGGGGCAGTGACCCATCCCCCGGTCACCACTGCAGCTCAGGGGTCCGAGTGGTGTGTGCACGCCATCCGTGTTCCCCCAACACTGGTCACACAAGTGAGACCGCTTGCACTGTTGGCAGTGACGCGTCACCTCACCGAGCCTTACTTTCTTATCTGCTCAACGAGGCTAATATAGCGCCGTTCACGTGGGGAGAGAGTCAATCCTTGGCAGGCGGTGTACCTGTGAGGGAGGAGCGGGCTGAGCCTTGAGGACCCCCCTTGAGCAGAGGAACCCCCGGCTTCCTGTTCGGTCTTACAGTCAGACTGTGTGTTTAGAGGGGAGAGAGACTCGTCGCAATAGGGGCCGAGTTTCCCCATTTGGAAGGTGAGGTGAGGGACCACGCTGGCTGTTTCAGCTCACCTCCCCCCGGGCTGTGTGAGACCCGGAGGGTCACATCGCCTCTTGGGGCGCCCCCTTCCAGGGTAGCCCTTGTGTCTCGTGTGGCTGCCTTGCAGGGCCTGGGGAGTGGGGTGACCGTGCCCAGGACCTGGTGTGGGTTAGGGTTAGGGTCAGAAGGAGTGTCCCCCCCACACCCTGCGTCTCTGCCCTGAGGCACCGCCTTGCAGCCGCCCCCCCCCCAGCCCCGGGCTGCCCATGGTCCTGATCGCCAAACCCGTCCTCGCCTTCGCCTAATCACCGCCAGGGCTCCCCGAGATCGGGTCCAGGGTCGCATCTACCGCAGGAACCCACGAAGGGATGGATCCTGCTCCGTGCTCCCACTGGGATTCGCAGCGCGGCCGGCCGCTCCCCGTTCTGCACGGTGACCACGTTCTCTGCCAGGCGCTCTCCCGTCGTGCGAGGTCAGCGGCTCAGATATGCTGCTAATTGGCTTTGCTGTGAGGGAAACTCTCCCCTCCCCACCTGAGCTCCCCAGGCAGGGGGGAAAATCCTTCCCGCACTTGGAAGACATCAAAGGAGCCACCAGCAAGCGGAGCCCAGCCCGGCAGCGGGATCAGGCTCAGGGAGAGATGAAAAGCTTCCTAGGTTGCACAGCACGGCCCCTGGCCCCAGCCCCCCGGCCAGGGCGGGCTGGCCAGCAGGTCTGTGGGACCCACCGGGGGTATCGGCTCCTCCCTACTTGGGCTGAGGCTTCACGAGTTCTCGTGACAGGCCGTGGGGGCTGGGGGCCCTGCCGAGACATCCGAGGGCCACGGTGTCCCCAAGCTGCAGCCAGGCTGGGCGACCGCTCCCCGCTGCTCTGGGGGGTCCTTAGGGGTGCACGTGCTAATAAAGGAGCCTGGTGACTGGCCCCGCGTCCCCTTGACCGACCTGCTGGAAGAAGGCCTGCCTCCCTCCAGAGCAGTCTGGAGTTTTTAAACGTTCAACGTAAAACGGGGTAATACACGTGAAGGCTCAGCCCGGTACCTCCGCTTTTGATAAATGGCAGCTCCGAGCTGTGTCTGCCAGGAGCCGGCAGGCACCGACTGCCAAGCCTGAGAAGCATGGCAGGGCGCCAAGCCCGGGGGTACCATTTTCAGTCAAAAACAAGGAGTGGGCCCGCTTCCTTCTGGGCCTGGCAGCCGGTTCGGAAGGAGAGGGAGGTGACGTCGGTGAGACCTACTACGTGCGTCCGGTTTACACGGTCACTTCATTTTCTCTGCAGCCCTGCAGGGGTCACCGGTGGGGCTGGTCACAGAGGGGGAAACCGAGGCTCGGAAAAGGCCCGTGACTTGTCCAAGAGCACAGGGCCGAGATTCGAACTCCACTCAGCCTTCTATAGCTGTGGCCTTGCCAGCAAGCCCAGGGAGCACCCCGGGGAGCACTGCCCAGAGGTGCCCACAGGGGGTTTAAGGAGCCACTGCCCCCCACACCCCGGGGCGGGCAGAGCTTCCCCTCGGCCGCCTTTGAAGGGCCACGTTGCATGTCCGTCTTTGTTCCTTGGAAACAGGACCCGCCTGTGCCACAGGCCCCCCCATGCCTCCCCCCAGAATCGCGTGTCAGGAGGTCCGGGAGGCTGGGGGACCCCGAAGCCACCCAACCAACAAGATCCTGCCTATAACTGATCTCTTTTGTTTTTGTTTAATTTTTTAATGTTTACTTTTATTTTTGAGAGAGAGAGGGACAGAGGCTCCAAAGCAAGCTCTGGGCTGATAGCAGTGAGCCGGATGCGGGGCTTGAACCCACGAACCGTGAGATCATACCCTGAGCCGAAGTCGATGCTCGACCCACTGAGCCCCCCGCCGGCGCCCCCCCCTAAAAAGATTTCTGCGGCAGCTTCATGCGGCCCCTGGGGACCCTTCTAACGTGGCAGAGACACGCCTTCCCCTTCTCATAGGGTGTGGACCCACCCAGCCCCCATCCCTAGGTCTTTCTGACCACCTGACGAAGACCCTGCTCAATATGCAGTTCAGTGGAGCACCTCCTACTCCAGGAAGCCCTCCTGGGGCCCACCCCAGCAGATGCCTAACCTCGTCTGAGCCCCCAGCAAGTGTAATGACAGCTGTTACCATTATGGATGAAGGCGTCTCAACCGGCACATGGAGCCATCACCAAATCTCTGTGCGAGAAACCGAGGCACAGGGATGGCAGGAGCATGCCAGGTTAGGGGCTGCCATGCCCCGGGATGGCCGGCGTGTGCGTCCACCTTTCCTGGGACCGCGAGCTCTCTGAGGGCCCGGCCAGCCCGTGAGCCCAGCCGTACGGTGGGCAGGGCCCCGGGGCAGCAAGCCTCTCATTTCGCAGCAGAGAAGCCAGGGCTGAGGTGGGCACACAGCCTGTCGGCTGGAGCCCCAGTGGAACTCGGTCTCCCGGATGCCAGCCCAGGGCGCGTGCTGGGGCTGGCCCAGCGTAGCCACGCTGGGTGGGCCCCCCCTCAGCCTCGAGGATCCCCCACTCTGCAGAGGTCGCCCCCCTGGCCACCTTCGCCTTCTCATCTGCCAAATGGGAGCACGAAGCCCTCCGTCCCCAGCTGAGGTGGGGACGGCTGTGACCGGCCGTGAGGACAGCAGCTGGTGCTGGGGAGACCGCGGAGCGAGGCTCGAGCGCCCAGGACAAAGGAGCCCATCTGAAGACGGGGCCCCAGCGGAGACGGGACAAACGCGGGACGCTCGGCCACTCTGTCCTCCCCCTTCCACTGCCCCAAACGCAGCGGCTCCTTCCTTTGGAACCGCCTGCCACCATCTGCAGGACCACGTGGGCCCAGCCCTCCGTTGGCAGAGCCCCCCAGGCAGCACTTGGAAGACGCCGGGCGCCAGGCACTGGCTCCTGGGAATCAGGAAAACACGCGCTGTCTTCCTACGCGTCACCTGCCAGAGGGGCCGAGCGACGGCGAGCGTCCCAACATCGGTCCCTTTGCGGCTGCAACCCAAGGGAGACACCCCGGGAGCCGGACCAATGAAGATTTTAGCCTTGAAATTATTTTGTTTCCCTCCTTTTCCCACTTTTTTGGGGGAAGGGGGTGGTAATTCACATTCTGGATGGAATGGTTGCAAGTAGATACGTCCATCTTTTACACGCTCCCTCTTCACGTCTTCCTGGCTGGCTGATCCTTGCTCTGTAATCCAAGGCCTTCTGCTTGGTGACATCCGTCCATCCGGGGTCCCCGAAGTCCGGCTGCTGCTCAGCCTGAGTCAGAGAAAGCGTACTTCTGCGAAGTTTGGAGAATCAGCCGTCCGTGGCCTCACACACACTTGGCACTCGCCGGCCACGCTGGCTTGAGGGTGAGGCCAGGGTGCCCGGCACACTCCGTCACTCAGTGTTTGAGCCCAGGAGTAAGGACAGCCCGTGGCGAAGGCCGGCAACATCCAGAGCCGCGCTTCTCAAACTGCGGGCCGTGATCTCTTGGGCGGCGAACTCAACTTAATGGTTCGTGATCAATATTACTTTTTAAATCAAATAGACCCCAGTAGACTAGAACAGGATAGAAACTATTAGAGCCCGTCCGTCTTAATAAGGGCGACTATCATTCCGGGAAGGTTTGGTTTGTGATATAAACACCTGTGAGTGTGCCTGTCGTCACGTAAACTGCTTCTTCCAGGGTCGTGGTCGTAAAGTCTCTGCGAACCCCCCTCGTGGATGTGTCTGGGCCCCCCTCGTGGATGTGTCTGGGCCCTTCAAGGATCGTGATCATTACCCCTCAGGGTAAAGCGCTCATGTTGGCACACAATTGCTGCGGCTTCTAAGCTGGCGCAGACTCAAACCACCCGTCGGGGATGTCTGCCACACTTGGTTGACTGCAGCCTAGTGTCCCCGGGGCGGAGAGAGAGGCAGGGAGACCCAAGCGGCCCCTGATCATGTGCTCACCCACGGATCATGCAGGCAGACTGAGCCCAGTAGGCTCCTGCCTGTTACTGGCGGGGGGGAAAAGGGGCTGAGAACAGGGTTTGGAGGCTGAGGCTCGGAAGGGAGACGAGGAGGCACGCCCCAGTCCTGGGCAGTGGCGAATAAGAGTGACGTGGTTGGTAGGACATTGGCCCGTGGGTGTCCAGCCTGGCCTTAGGCTGGGGCAGGAGACTGCCCACCCCATGCCCACAGCGCCTGACTTCCGGCCCGCGCCTGAGCTTCTGTCTGGGGGCGCGGGGGACAGGATTCGGTAAATAATGCATGTGCTCAGAGAGGAGGACTCAATCCCAGCACCTGCTGTGGCCGGCTCTTAACACGAGCGCTCTGCCCGTCCGTCTCAGGTCCCAGGGCCTACCCCCTGCCCGTGCCTAAAGGCCTGGCTTCCCCGTAATAGTAGTACCAGGGAAAAACAACAACGATGGCAAATAATAGTACTGGCGCTCTCCCATTTATTCCTCACTGGGGCCCTGGGAGGCAGGGCATGGGGGAAGGAGGGGAGGGGTGATGTCCTCAGGCCACACGGCCAGACTCGGGGACCCTGCCTTTCCTCCAGGCCCATCCTGGACTCCCTCCCAGAAGCTGACCCTGTTGGACATACCCACTCCCCCACTCTTAGATCAGTCCTGCTTCCCACGTGGGTGGGGGGGGTCCCCTGTGTCCCCTGCCCTGAGGGAGAGGTTCAGTGGAACCTGTGACTGGATGGAGGCTTGGGGGCGGCTGCCGGATGGCTCAGCAAGGACACGCGTAGGGCCCAAGTCTGGAAGGAAGAGCAGGCGTTCTTGGGGCGGGGGCTGTGGAGGAGGAGCAGAGGGAGGACCCACAGCCAGGCCTGAGTCTGCACGCGGCCATTCTCCTGCAGCGGGCGTGCACCGAGCGTCAGGCCCCGAGCGCGTGCTCGGCGGACCGCCACGGCCCACAGGGGAAATGCTGCTGTGACCCCCATTTATGGAGAAGGAAACCGAGGCTCAGAGAGGTGCAGTAATGGCCAGCGCTCTGAGTGGCAGGGCCCAGGTCCCAACCATCCCCCGCCCTTCACCCGGCCACCCCTCGCCCCGGCCCCTGACTCCCTCCTCCTGCAGAAACAGCCTCCCCCCTGCCTTCTGCCTTCTGGAGACTTCTCCGGGGAGCGTCTGAGCTTCTGCCAGGATTAAGCCTTTCAAAGGGCACGTGCTCAGGGTCCCAATCCGGCCGTCAATACCCGCTGCCCGCCACCGCTCAGATCTCTCTGAGCCTGATCGAATTTCCTTCCCCAGCCAGTCCCTTCTAAGCGCTTGCACCTGTCAGGGCCGGGCCAAGTTTGAGGTGGTGGAGCAAGAAGAAAGAGGTGTCATCTCCCTGCCACTCCCTGACGTCAGAGCTGCCCAAACGCTGTGACTGACGGGTCCCCACGGGCAGAGGCAGAGCGTGCGGCCAAGCTCACGGCAGATGATGTGCCCGGGCAGTTCCGGGCGACCGAAATCAGGCTGCTTAGTAATGAATCCGGCAGCCTGGTGCCGTAGCCAAATCTCTAACACCTCACACTTGGTACAGATGGAGGCGGGGGGCGGGGGGGGGGGGGAGTGGCGGGAGGGGGAGAGGCGTGGAGGGGGGCGGAGGGGGGGGCGAGTGCTGCCTCGGCAAATGAGCAAGAAAAAGGCTTGTTTCACAGAAAGAAGTGGGGGCGGGGCGGCCAGGAACAGGACTGTCAGCGGATCCTGTAAACACCCGAGGCAGCTCTCTGGCCTGGACCCGCGCGGCACTTGTTTCAAAGCAATATAACCGATGGGATTCCTGACTCCCAAATCAAGAAGGTTATTAAAATGAAGAACACAGGCAGCTCGCTGCTCATTGGTGCCCGAGTCACGCCCCTGTAGGCTGTGGACTCCTGTCCCCACCCCCCGCCCCCCTCTCTGGTTCCCCAAGCCGCCCACTGGTTCCCGGCCCGGCCTTCTTATTCTGGGGGACTTAGTCTGGTGTGCGTGACTCTGGCAAAATCGTTTTGAGAGACTGAGGTCTGGAAGCTTCTTCTGGGCGCATGTGTGTTCTCGGTTTTTAAAAACTCCAGAACGGATTTCTTGCTCAGTTTTCTTTTGAGCTGGGGAAAGATATGAGGACCCTCGCCCACTCCTCCATTTGACCAGTGGGGAAACTGAGGCCCAGGCCGGGATGGGGCCAGTCCAGGGTCTCCCAGCAAGGCAGCAGAGGTGGGCCTGGAAGCCGGGTTTTCTGCACCCAAGCCCACCATGATTCCTTCCTGAGGGGATATTTTGGGGGTCTGGGGGGGCATTTAGTCTGTCCCAGCTCGGGCCGCCAGGAAGGCCCCTGAGTCCCTGCTCTGCTCCGGGCCCCATGCCGGGAGCAGGAGGGACAGGGAAGCCCAGGCCCTGCCCTCCCGAAGCAGGCAGGTGAAGGGAGTGCCTGAGGCCGGTGCATCGGGGCTGGGGGGGTCCTGGGGGG
>CM053568.1:5042044-5078562 GCA_028646485.1 Cryptoprocta ferox
GCCTGTCTGTCTGCAGAGGGCCTGCCGTCTGTCCATGCTCCCCGGCCCCAGGGGACGCACCCTCCCAGCGTGACGGGAGGTCAGGGTTTCCGGGGGGGCCTCCACACACACACCTGAGCCAGGTGCTACCCGGAAAGGTGCTCCGTGCGTTCGGCGTGAATGAGGTCAGTGAGCAGGAAGCCAAAGGAAGATGGGGTGCAGTGGGGGGGGTCCCTTGGAGGGATGTGCGCGTTTCCAGTCCGGACGGCTGGTCACCATCCTGGATCCAGTGAGCTGGGGGCAGGGGCGGGGCCAGAACCCCCAAACTGCCCTGCCCTCGGGGGTCAGCAAACGCCCAATGTGTACTTGGGGCACCACAGCCGTGACTCCCAAAAGAGAGACCGCGGGTCCTGAGGCCCCAGGGCACTCGGCACGTTTCCCAACGTTGGCACACAGTCTGAGCAGGGCAGGGTAAGGGCTTAAAAGGCTTGTAACCCTATTACGTCTAGCAACTTCCGATTTATCTTTAAATTCGCTCAGCATTTTTTAAAATTTGAACATCTTACAAGATATCATTCTGAAGCATTACATCCATAAAAATCACAGGTCGGAGGTCTTATACGTATTTGGGAGGGAGCTGGGACTTGAGGTGAGGGGTTGTTATTATTATTATTTGAGAGAGAGAGAGAGAGAGAGAGAGAGAGAGAGTGCAAGTGGGGGAGGGGCAGAGGGTGAGAGCGAGAATCCCAGGCAGGCTCCATGCTCAGTGCGGAGCCCAATGCAGGGCTCGATCCCACAAGCCCTGGGATTATGACCTGAGCCGAAACCACGAGTTGGACGCTGGTTGACTGAGCCGCCCAGGTGCCTCTGGTTTATATATGTATGTATAATTCACCGTCTTCAAGGGCACAATTCAGGGGGGTTTAGTATGCTCAGAGTTTTGCAACCCTCACCCCTAATTCCAGAACGTTTTCTCCACCCTAGAAAGCTCAGAGCCCTACGCCCCCATTAGCAGTCACCCCCATTTATATTTTTAATATATGTTAAAATCGGGGCACCTGGTCGGCTTAGTCAGAGGATCTCGGGATCATGAGTTTGAGCCCCATGATGGGTGTAGAGATGACCTGAATACATAAACTTTAAAAAGTAAAATAAACACAGCCCTGGAATGACACGCCGTGTGTGGAGGGCGCACCGGCCCCACTTTGGGCGCCCCAGGCATGGATATCCGGGAGCACGCCACCCCCTCTAGCAGGGCTGGGGCAGCCGGGCAGGAGGGAGAGGAGGCGAGAACAAACGTAGGGGGCATGTGGCTGGGCTCCAGGTGGACATCAGGAAGGTCCCAGGCCTGTAGGGCCTTCAGGGGACCTTGTGGGCGCAGGAGAGGGTGGGACCGAGTACGTGTCCACTCACTGCATGCGCACAGGCACCCCGCTGGCGATCTACGCCGTCATTTGCCTAATGTCCGCCTCCCCCCTCCGTGACCCTGTGATCCACGGGGACAGGACCCTCTCTGTCCTGACCTGCACTGTGTCCCTGTTACCAGGTAGGGGCCGGCTGCAGGAGAGCCCCGTGTGGACTTCACTGCCCTGGTCTCTACTTAGTGGGCGCCTCCTGTATGCCCAGCCCACTTTACATACTTCAGCCCTGACCCCTCACGCCCCACCCTCACAGCGGCGCTGCCATCCTCCCCTTTCAGGGGCGAGGAAACTGAGGCCCAGAAAGAGTGGTGTATGTGTGTGTGTGTGTGTGTGTGCGCGCGCGCGCATGCACGTGCTGGGGTGGAGGAACCTGGGCAGGATTCCCAAGCTTCCATGTATACCCTGAGCTGAGTGAACAAGAGCAGGGGCAGGATAGGGGCCGGGGGAGAGGAGAGGTGGGAGACCCTTCCCCTGGCCCCTCCCCACCCCGCCCCAGAGGCTGGGGGTCTGTTTCCACATCACCACCCACCCCCTTAGAGCAGGGCTGGTGACTCTGCCACTCACGGCATCTTAATTGAAATCTATCAGCAGCCACCGAAGCTTCGGGAGGAAGCATTTAAGCGGGGCCTTGATTAGCTCCTGGCAGCCAGGGAGCCCTGAGGAGAATGTCAACGCAGCCCTGCATCGCCCTGGCCCTTCCCTCCCTCTGCTTTTCCACACTCCCCTGTCACCTTCTCATCCAGTGCTTTGTCTTTTCCTATTGAGTTACGGGAGCTCTTTATATATTAAGGTTATTGATTCTTTGTCAGATACACATGATACACATTTACCTCCAGTCGTTTGTCTTTGGGCTTCTTTTTGTTGTTGTTGTTAAATTATTGCTTATTTCCTAGATGTCTTAAATTTTTATATAGCCAATTCTTGCCAGTTTTTCCCCCCCTTCATATCCTCTGGGTTTTAGGCCCTGCTTTCCCCTCCCAGTTTTATAAAAACACCTCCTATTAAAAAAAAATTTTTTTTTTTAGTGTTTGTATTAGGTGCGGATCTGTGATCGATCTGGGAGTTTGTCCGGGGTGACGGTGTGAGGTTTGGGGGTCTGAGTATTTTTCCTGTCTATTTTAACCCACCAGCTGCCTCTTCCTCCAACTTGGATGGTACTGGGGGTCTGATCTCAGCTCACCGTCCAGGGGCCCAGCAAAGCGGCGAGGAGGGGGGTGTTGTCAAGATTTCTGCAGGGGCTGCAGAAACACAGAGAGTGAAGAGAGAGGGAGAGCATGGGAGGGGGGTGCCTCTCACGGGGAGAAGGTTGGAGATGTCAGAGGAACCCCGCTGCCCCCACCCTGCCCCTCCTCCAGGGCACCCCACCCAAGGGCCCCTCGTGGGCACTGGGATGTCGCGTCCAGCTTAGCCCAGAGGAATGGGGTGCTCAACGGTGGGCCTTTGGGCACCAGCGACCGCTCAGTGACGGGGAAAGGGATTCTCCAGTGCCCCTGCCCCGTCCCCGGATCCGATTACTGGTCTTGGACAAGAACTGGGTAAGAGCAAGGAGTCTGGGCCAGTCTGTCTGGGTTCGAATCCCAGCTCTGCCGCTTACCAGCTGTGTGACCGGGGCCCGTAACTTAACCTCTCTGTGCCTCATTTCCCTCCCCTATAAAATAGGGAGTGTAAAGCCCCTGCCTTGTTGATCACGACAGCGGCAGACACCTGGATAATGTGTGCAGTGGGCCAGGCACAGTTCTAAGAGCCGTACGGGGATTCTTTAATTTAATCGGACTCATTCTAAATTCCACGGGATTCGTTAACGCCCGAGAAGTGCTCCGAACAGTGCCTGGCATTTGTGAGTGCCACCTGGCTGGTGGCTGTTGACATCGTTGCCCCTAGAGCTCGCGGGACCCGCCTGGCCCTTCCTCTCAGCCCCGGGAGGCCGGCTCCGCAGGTGAACAAGTGGGGCCCCGAGAGAGGGAGAGCGGCTTGCTCTGAAACGCCAGCCCAGGGAGCGGCGGAGCAGAGACAGGCAGGCAGACGAGACCCTTCTGCTCCCAGAGCCCGGGGCTGGCCCGGTCCTGGGAGCACAGGATGGGCGGGGTCTGCCGTGGGGCCACTGTGACTCTTCGCCGCGGCCTCTCCTGTGCCCCCGACCTAGAGCGAGGGACCCAGGCTTCCCTCGGGCCCGGCTGGGGAAGGGTCTGCACAGTCTTCTCGCCCCGTTAGCTGGCACCCCCCGACCCCAGCGATGAGTTTGGAGCTCAGGAGGGAGAGGCTGATGACATGTCACTCGATGCTGATAACTTGTGATTTTAATTAAACGCCCTCTTAATCAAGAGGTAATCAAACTGGCAGGGAAGCCCCGTGAATGTGAGTGTGTGGGAGGGCGGGCGGGCGAGGGACGAGGGGGTGTGGGGGCAGGTACAGGGCCAGGCCCCGGAGACAGCAGGAGACACAGGCCCCCCTTCTGCTGCTCCTCCACTAAGCCGGCATTTATTGAGCACCTCTCGTGGTCGGATTCGGCGTGAACGGGACAGTCTGTCGTTCTCATGCGGTTTCCACGGTGGGGACCAGGAGATAGGCAGCTGGGACACAGAATAATACACGCCCGGGGCGGGGGTGGGGGGAGCAGCTGGGTTGGCAGAGGTCCTCGACCCAGACAGGAGGCCAGGCAGCCTTCCTGAGGTGCGGCCTGAAAACGAACCGAGCCTAACGTGGGGGAGTAGGGAAACGTGTCCAAGGCAGAGGGAATAGCATGTGCAAAGTCTCAGAGGCCAGGTTCAGGGAAGTGTCTACAAGTCCCGTATCCCTTCTGGCCGGAGCCCCGAGTGGGAGAGGGGATAAGGGGTGTTGTCACCTCCCGACCCAGATTTCCCAGGTTTCCTTCTGCAACCGACAGTCTTTCTGCTAACCGTCCGCTCAAACGTTTGGACAAGCAGAGCCCGACTTAAAGCAGAGAGAAAACCAAACATGAGAAACGGCCCGTCCCCGGGTTACTGCCACACGCAGGCTGGCGCCAGCCACGTGACCCCGGCTCCCTCCCGAGCCGCCTCGGTTCCCTCTTGTGGGGGTCACCTTGTGAGCCCCCCGCCCCCAGCCACGTCTGCCACTCTGTCCCCGACTCCAGGGCTCGGGAGGATCCACGCCCTGACCACGCAGGCTGCCTACGAGCTCCACGTGGACCTGGAGGACTTCGAGAACGGCACAGCCTACGCCCGCTACGGCAGCTTCGGCGTGGGCTTGTTCTCCGTGGACCCCGAGGAAGACGGGTACCCGCTCACCGTGGCCGACTACTCGGGCACTGCAGGTAGGACCCCGGCCGCAGCAGGGAAAGGGGAGGGCGGGTGTGGGAGGGGGGCGCCCGCCAGTCTCCCCACTCAGGGCGTCCCAGAAGCCCCAGGCCTCCTGCTTCTGACCTCCACCTTCGAGCCCCACCCGGCCCCCATCCCGGCAACACAAAGCACCGCACCCGAATCGTTCACCCATTTTGCAGATGAGCCAAGTGAGCCCCGAGCCAGGCATCAGGGCGCCTGGGGCCTGGGGCCTGCGGGACCTCGAAAGCTCGGTGGCCGCACCTCTCTGGGCTGGGTTTCTCTTCTTCCGCGAAGGCAGGAAAGCAAGGGGGCGGGGCGTGTGAAAAAGCTGGGAGAAGGGACAGAGATAGCCAGGACCCAGGGACAGCCCGGGGACCCCCAAGGCGGCGCCGTGGGTGCCTGTGAGCGGCACGGACGCCGTGGGTGTGCTGGGGCAGCCGTGCGTGCCCAGCGTGTGTCCACGTGGGGCAGGGCGCACGCGTGTGTCTGCGCCCGCGCAGGGGACTCCCTCCTGAAGCACAGCGGCATGAGGTTCACCACCAAGGACCGCGACAGTGACCACTCGGAGAACAACTGCGCTGCCTTCTACCGCGGCGCCTGGTGGTACCGCAACTGCCACACGTCCAACCTGAACGGGCAATACCTGCGCGGCGCGCACGCCTCCTACGCCGACGGCATTGAGTGGTCGTCCTGGACGGGCTGGCAGTACTCCCTCAAGTTCTCCGAGATGAAGATCCGGCCGGTCCGTGAGGACCGCTAGCCAGGAGCTCCCTCCGCCCACCGCCCCACCTCCACCCAGCCCCTCGCCCCCCCCCCCGCCCGTGCCCAGCCCTACCCTGCATCTCCCCCGATGCCCACCTGCTGCACGGTCCCCACCCCTCAGTTTACCTCTGCTGATGTGGGGCGGGGCAGGCTTGGCAGCCCCAAATTCTGCCCGCCCAGACCTGGGCTCCTGGGTTAAGTGTCTTGACTTCCCGTGGCCGGCTCCCCGCCAAGCACCCCTGCGGACCCTCCACTTTGCCAGTCCAAACACCTGGCGTCAAGGGGGCGCAGAGAAGGGCCAGGCGGCCTCCCCCCCACCCCCCGCAGCCCTTTGAGGAGACAGAGGGAATGTCTGGCTCTTTCCCTCCTCCTTCACTTCCTGGTGCCTGGGGATCCCGCCGCTCCCCCAGGGACCAAAGGCTGGACAGCCATATGCCATCGTTACCCCAGGCTGGGGGGGCGCGGCTGCCTGCGGGACTGACACCCCAGGGCGGCCAGGGCCACTCTCCTGGAGCTCCCGCCCTCACCCCCGTCCACCCCAGTGTTCCTGCAGGCCTGGGAGGTCCTGGGTCCCTTTGGCTGCAGCTCCAGCCTCCTGCCTTCCTGGGGCAGTGGAGCCCCGCCCCCCACCCTATCGTCTTTCCTGTGGGAGGCTGGGGCAGGTCCTGCGTCCTCTGGGCCTGGCCAGTGAGGACGGCTTTATGTTCTGGGCTGCCCTGGGGGTGTATCACCCCCCACCATCCCCAGGGACTCCAGGATCTTAGGGCCTCCTGGCATCAGGCCTGCAGGATGGAGGGTGGGCCAGGAGGGGTAGGGTGGCTGTTGGCCCATCGGCCCAGAGACCTGCGGTCTCAGTGGGGAGGCTGCCCCCTGCTGGTGACTGTGGGCACTGCCCCCTCCCTCCGGGAGGGACTCGCAGGGCAAATGGGGGGAGACTGAGGCACCACCAGACACTCGACACAATCTTTCATTGAATCGTCCCAATGCCCGCCATACTATTAGTCTACCCCTCCCCCACCCCATGAGAACTGGCCAAGAAGAGCAGCCCTTGACCCGCGATCAACGGTGCTGGGACCCTGCTGCCTTTGCCCTCCGAACCAAGCACAAGGCTGTTTTGCTAGGTTCCTACCTGTGGGGATTCGGTGGGGGGGGGGCCTTTGAGAGGGCCGGGAGGTCAGCCTGGGGAGCTGCCTGGAGGGTGGGCAGCCAGGAGGGAGGGGGCGGGTCCTTGGAGAACACCCGAAGGCAGATGAAGGCAGCCACATAGGGGAGGGTGGGCTTTAGCTCTCCCTCCCCCCACCCACCCAAGTTTGTGGTTCAATAATAATGTGCCACGGGCCCACCGTGCAACCTGGCAGTCCCCTGGGGCTCCACTTGGCCGTGGCCTTCAGCAGAGTTCCTCTGGACATCTGCTGGGGTCCAGGGCCTGCCTGGATGCTGGACGCCACCACATCCCTGCCCTGTCAGCACTCAGCTTGAAGCAAACGTGGCCATGAAACAGGCGGCTGCAGTGTGACCAGGGCCGGGGAGCCGTGTGGCGTGGGGGAGATGTGAGAAGGAGGGCCGTCCCCTGCCAGTCCCCTTTCCCGTCCTCTAGAAGAGCGCCAGCGCCGCCCCGAGCCGCCAGGACCCGCAGCCACAGTGCAGGCTCTGGGTGGGACCCCAAGGCCCCCATCCCGGGGAGCCCCCTTCTCCCCCAGCAGCCCCAGGCGAGAGCCGGCTTCTGCCGCCAGCCTTGCAGTGCCAGCCGCTGTTTGGAAAGTGTCGGGCGCTTTCTGATCTGTCATCAAACAAACTCCTGGTGAGTGTGATGTTAATGGATTCGCAGATGTGCGTGCGCGTCCGGAAACTCGGGGGCGCTCCTGCCAGGGTTTGGCTGCAGAACAGACGTGTGCGCGGCTCCGGCCTGGCGTGGGGACGGGCACGGGCCGCCTTCGGGGGCATCCGGCCGACCTGCAGACACCCGTTCCCGCCGACCTGAAAGCACCGGCCCCGGACTGGCACCACGAGGGGACACGGCCCGCTCAAACACTGGCTGAACGGGCACTAAGCCATCACGGTGGGGACCCCCGAGGCCGGTGCACCCCCTCTTTTCCTAAAGGGCCCCCTTTGAAGGCTGGTGGGGAGCACAGATGGTCCCTGCATGCCCACTGCAGGCCAGGAGGCTGTGCTGAGCGAGGCGGGCTCTGGCCCCGACCTCCAGGAGCCCTCGGTGTGAGGTCAGCGTGGGTGGCCATCACGTGAGTGGGAGTGAGCACGGGAAGAAGGGGCTGCTGGAGAGTTAGTGGCAAGAGGCAGCTCCACCGAGGCCGGAGGGATGACAGATGTGTGCAAAAGGTCCCTGGGGACCCAGGCTCATTGCACCTGAACTCTGTCTCGAGGAGCCTGAGTTGATGGTTTGATGGTGGAAGCCTGTGACCTAACCAAACCCTCCCTCCCTTTCCTTCTTCCACGGATGAGGGGAGCGAGCCAAGCAGAGGAGGGGGGTCCCTAAACGGGGATCTCGGGGGAGGGTGCAGTGCACGCGGCCCCAGAACCTGCTGAAGGTTCCTTTCCACCAGCACAGGTAGGGTCCGTGCAGTCAGCCAGTGGCCTCACTCATTCTGCGGCCCCCAAACTTTGGACGTGTCTCTGAGAGTTAAACCAGAGGCCACCTGGTGGGCCACCTGCGCTCGCTGCATGCAGATGATGGATGGTCCCTGGGCTTTCACCCTGATGGCCTCAGCACCACCCACCCGGAGATAAGGGACAGCGCTGGGAGGAGTTCCCACATTGCATTGTACCCCTGTGGCTGCATGCAAATCAGTTTAGGAAGGTTTGTCTTGGGGCAGAAGCAATATCACAGGCCTGCCTCTTCCTGCCCCCCCGATCCCCCCTCCAGCCACCCTCAGTCACACGGGCCTCCGGCTGGCCGGTCTGGGGCCAGAGCCCCATCACCCAGCATTCGGAGGATCGAGCGACAGGACCTGCCGCACATCACGACGGACAGGGGGCCTTCAGCTAGGCCCGTGGCCAGCCACATATCTCTGTCCTGTGCGGTTTGAGGACCAACATGCCCGCAGGAGACGTGCTCAACCGAGAACAAAGGATGCTGGGCTTTGGTCCAGGTGGTCGCCCCCCCACTCCGGGACCCGTGTCTTCACCCGCCTGCAGGGAGAGAGCTGTCCCCAGACGCCGAGGGGGTCAAGGGCTGAGGTTGGACACGGGGGGGACTGCGTGGATGGGGGTGCCCGACTGTCCACACCAGGCTGGCAGGGTGCGTGCGGAGGCGCTGCAGGCCGCCGATGGACAGAGCAAGGTGCGGGACAGAAGCCGGTCTGGGCTGCGTACACTTGGCGTCCTGTGTGTCCCTGTCTCTAATAAAGTCTTGTGCTGACCCGGCTGGGGCCTCCGCCTCTAGCCTCGCTCGGCGCCCCACGTCAGACCGCAGGGCCTTCCAAGGCCACCTCCTGCCCGGTTTCCCCAGACTCCCCGGACCTCCTCGCCGTCTTTATTTCTATTGGACAAACAGTGGTTCCCAGGTAGCTCTGTGCCCCAGAGGCTGCACCAGATCCTTTAGCAGAACCAGCCACACAGCAGCCGGCAGCCAGGCCGCCTCCCGGTGGGGGGATCCTCCTGGGGCCGGGTGTCAGGGGACCGGCCTGTGCATCCCACCGCGGTCCCCAGGGTGACCCGCTGGCCCCTGTGGGTCTCTGCTGTGGCCGGGACCGGAGTCCTGAGGAGCTGAGATTTTATTAAAAACAACAGTCCCCAATGGCTATTTATTCATAAAACCCATGTGAAACTTGAGGACAAAACCAGCCCGAGCTGATTTAATGAAATTCAACATCCACCGAGGGCTCACATCAGAGACCCGGTGCAGGGCTGGGGCCCCGCCTGAGGCCCCCTGTGGGGGCAGCGGGAGGGTGCCTGCCCACCGGGCCACACGGGGCACAGAGGTCCCCATCCCAGCGGCTGGAGGCTTCCAGAATGTTCACAGAATGCTACCCCCTCCATTAAGTGTCCCTGGCCATCGGCGTGCAGTCCCACCTGCTCTATATCGGGTCCACAGGGACCCCTGGCTATGTGACCGTGGCCACCTGCCTCCCCACAGGCCGCACCTGCCCCAAACTTGGCCACCAAACCTTCCCCATGGTGGGGGTGGGGGGGGGTCCCTTGGCAGGAAGCTGCTCTGCCTCAGCTTATGGGGTGAACTGGACAGATCCTATGAACTCAGTCACATAGAGGTTGTTACAGCCGATGATGGTGTTTCCGTTTTAGCCACAAAGTGTGCCTATGACAGCGGGGGAGGGGTGCCATGGGGGGGCAGAGGGTTCAGCCAGCACCTCCGGGAGCTCTGGAGCGAACGAAAGACCCCGGGAGGCCCATGCCTACGAAGAGGGCACCTTTCGGGCTGCCGCCACCGATCGGGAATTGCACCAGCCCCACCTTGATTTTTCCCCAGGAGCTCACAACAACCCCCCCAAGAGGTGGGCAGCCGTGTCCCCAGGTGGCGGGGAAACGGAGGCTCAGAAAGTAGCTGGCCCAAGACCGTAGCTGGTGCGGGGCTGAGCGGAGGTGGAGCCCAGTTCTGGGGACGTGCACCTAAGAGGTGGTAAGGGAGGAGGGGACCGGTCAGGGGCCTGGGCTTAACACAGCCAGGCTGTCACCCCAATACGTCCCACTCATGCAAGATCACAGCCGTCTGCAGAGAAGCAAGGGCCGGGGTGTCCTGAGGAACTGAGGCTGCTGTCAGCTTGGACATCCTGGGACTTGGCCCTGATAGTCTAGGGAGGTTTCCCAGGGAACCTAGCTCCTGGCGTAAGAAAGCAGGGCCCCTGAAACCCCTTCCCCATTTTACCCCAACCCTGCGAAAAGCCTGTTTCAGGAAGCTGAATGGATCCTACTGCTCTCTGATTGACACAGCCTGGGCCGTCCACGACCTTCCCACAGCCCAGGGCCCGTCCATCCACTGCTCTGCAGGCCCACAGGTTGTCCCCTCTCCCATTGCTCACTCCCTGGAGGGGGCCCAGGAAGAGCTCTTTTGGGCTGGCTGTTCTCGGGGCGGGGGGACACCTGGCAGGGCCCGGGGACCGGGACACCTGGCACCAAATCCAACATCAGACTTGACTCAGGGCTCGACTCCCTGGGGCCAGGGCGGGTCGGGGCTGAGGAATCTGCGGGCCACATGGGGACCTCCTCCTCCTCCCCCTCCCCCACTCCAAGCAGCAACACTGGGGACTTCCTGTGGCCTCTTCCCACGGCCGCGGGCACCAGGCCTGAAGGGACCCGGGTCCGTGGCAGGCCTCACAGCGGAACCTCTTCTTGGAGCTCAGCCTGTCAAACAGCCAAGTGGAGCTTTTCTCCAGGGGGAACGAGGTGGCCTCACCCCTGTCCCCCCTGCTGCCCCCAGCTGTCCCTGATAAGTTTCACAGAGCACAGCTTGGGAACCCAAACCTCTCTTTTTACACCCAAAGGAACTGAGGCACAGAGAAGGCAGGCATCTGGCCCAAAGCCTCACAGCATGTTAGTGACCCACCACGGGCCGCACCCCATCATTAAGGAGCACCCAGTGTCACAACCAACCAGCCCTAAGTAGGAGATAAAATGACACTGCTCCTCTGGTCTCCCACGCACACACCAGCACCTCGGGGCAGCCCCCACCCTTGGGACAGAAGTCGGCTCTGCACCTGCCCCAGTCGGCACGGGAAGCATCCTCTCCCCGCACCCGCCCACGGAGAAGCCCCAAGTCCATCCACACGGCCTTTCCTTGACCTTGATCTCTCCAGACAAAGGGGAAGCAAGCCTTCCTGCTGCAGACGGAGCAGAGGATGGGGGTTGGGCCAAGGGCTCTGACCCTCTGAGCCTCAGTCTCCCCTCTCCGCCTGCAGAGCGGCAGTATTCTAGCCCCTTGCTCAGGTGGATGGGGGCGAGGAAGTGTCCATGAGGCCATCTCTATTCCCCATGTGAATGGTGGGGTGTTCTCCACACCCCCCAGCACCCACAGGCAAAGGTGATAGAGGTCGGGAGGGTGAGGGCCCTGTGCTTGGTCCCCAGCCGCGCCGGAGCAGCTCCCCCCTGGACAGTGGCAAGGCGGCCTACACTCACCCAGCACCTGCTCCCTCACTGCCCTGCTCGCTCTCAGTAGAGGGGAAATCTAGGCCAAGAGAGGAGTAGAGGCTGGGGGCCTGGCTGGGCTGTCTTTCATCACCTGCCGGCCTCCCCACAGGTGCTCCGCAGATACAGTGCTCGGTCACCAGGACAGGAGCACAGGAGAGGCAGGGGAAGGGGACTCCCGGGGTTGCAGGCTGCTGGACCAGCCAGAGTGCGGGTGCCCACAGGTAGGTGCTCCCCCGTGACGGGCACCCGCCTCCCACCTTGGCCAATGCCCGGACGACACTCCGTGGTGTTCTCTGCCCAGCAGGGAACCGCATCTTGGCTTAGCCCAGAGACCCTCGTTCCTGGAGCAGACCCCGGGTCGCTCTGTGATCACACGCAGAGCAGGCAGACTGTGGGGTGTGCACCCTGAGTTGTGAGCGAGGTGCCCGGCCAGTGGCCAGGCCCGGACCAGCCGGATCCTGCAGAAACACATGGCCTGCAACGCAGCTCCCCAGCCCCACACTCCACCACGGGGATGTGGTGCAGGTGACAGCGGGACGCCCCCCAGCCCCCCACTGGCCTCCGAGCTCACCTGGGGAGAAGCCACCTGGGAACGCACGGCCGGGGAGTGATGGGAGCCGTGTTCTCCATCCACTGCGGACGCCAGCTGTGCGACCCTCCCTCGCCCTTGCCAAGTCCCACACGGCGCCAGCGGCCTCACCTCCGTGACCCGTCACCATGGGCACTCTCAGCTGAGGCTCAGCAAGCGAGGCACTGTCAGCCACCTGGCGGGCAGCCAGCGAGTTTTGAAAACACTGGCTGGTGCGTCCGTCCTTTCCCAAGTGGGTGTCAGGCACGGGGCTGGGCACTGGGGTTGTGGGAGACACCGAGCTTCCTTTTTTCTTTTTAAAGTAAGCTCCACACCCAGCGTGGGGCTTGAACTCATGATCCTGAGTTCAAGACCTGAGCTGAGATCGAGAGTCAGATGCTTAACTGACTGTGCCACCCAGGCACCCCCACCAAGCTCCCCTTCTAAGGAGCAAATCGACTCTGGGACCCCGACCCCCTTCCATGTTCCCGCTCGTAGGAAGCAGCCCTCCCGCACCCCGCTCGGCCCCTCGGGAGGCCCAGAGCTGGTGAAAGATGGAGCCTGGCACAACTTCCCAGCTGACTGGGAGCCGAGGCAGCGGCTGGGTTCGCAGGTGTCCGACGTCCTGCGCCCACGGGAGCGGCCGTGCTGGTCTGGCGTGGGTGGGCAAGGCGTGGACACCAACTCCCCACCCCCGCACCCCAGCCCCGCTTCTCCAAAGAGTGAGGCGACCCAACAAAGGCAGGACCATTAGGATTAAGGGTGGGTGTGCCATTCACCCCTCTTCCAAGGGACTTGAGGGTCCGTGCCCGCGAATCCCAGCTAATGATGCTGCCCGCTCTGCTCCCCTCATCAGGCCACATCCGGTCTGTGTTAGGTCTTTAATCGAGGCAGGAAGCACTGCCCCCTCCTTCACCACCAGCGTCCCCAATGGAATCCCAGGGTCAGGAATGTGCAGCAATCAGACCGCAGGGCGGCAAGTCCACCCGGGGGTGGGGGTGGGGGGGGCCTACATAAAGCAGGAGAAGCCCGGAGCCACAGCTCCCAGACAAGAGCCCAGAGGCTCCCTGCCCCGCAGCCCTCCTGGGGAGCGGGCCCGAAGCACGGTGAGTACAGCCGCTCCATCCCTAGCGGGAGCCCTGCTCACCAGACCCCTCCTCCAGGTCAGGAGCTGAGCAGGGAGGTGGCGACCTCTTGCACCCCAGGGATTGGCCTCAGCTCCCCCCGCGCCCCCGGGGCTCAGCCTCGGTCTCCACCAGGTGAGCTTCCTGCCACGTCCTGAATGTCAGGGACCGAAGTCCTGGACTTGTGCTGGGGCCCATTTTCGGTGGTGGGTGTCCCAAACTCCCACCATTGTTCTCGAAGGGGTCCACGACCCCTTGCCCCCCAAGAGGAGAGGGGCCACTTCCTCCTATGCATGGACGTGCCCTTTCTGGAGACCCAGAGGCCATCCCCAGGCAGAGTTGCCCCCACCCCCACCCCAGGTGGGATCCTGCCCGGCAGCCGCTCTCTGCAGGGAGAGAGGCCGTCTTCTGGAAAGCCCCCACTCCGCCCGGGCCCTGACAGAGGCGAGCCTTGGCTTCAGCTCCCGGGGATGAGTCGATGGAAGTTAGGAGGGCTGGATTTGGGTAGAGAGGAGGGCTGCTTTTATGACTTTTTCAAAGCTTTCTGGCTGAGTTCCCTTTGAAATGTCTTCAAGGGAGCCATTTCTGGAAAGAGCTCTGGGGAGCCCGTGCCTCTTCTCCAGAACCAGCTCTTTCTTCCAGCCTCGGCTCTCCTCAGAGGACCTGCCAGCTCCGACTTGCCATGGTCGTTACCAGGAAGGCTTCCTTTAGGAGGGAACGAGCAATTCCGGCTGCAGCAGGGGCATTTTGGGAAGCTCTATTTCTGTTTCAAGTCCCCCCATGGACTGACTGCCATCCGTGGGGCAGAGTAGAGATTCTTAGTCACTTAGACCTGGGTTTGCATCCAAACCACTTATAAAGCCGTGAGATCTTGGGCAAGTCCCCGTTTGAGCACAGCCCGCTCTGTTGAAGGGGTTGAGACCCTCCCTCGGGAGGGCAGTGCCGGATGGAAAGGGTCACAGAGGACTGTCCACACGTCCAGCGCACCCAGAAGCTGTGTGGCCATTAGAATCAGGAATCTCAGGGCCTCCGCCTTCTAGCTGCAGCCAGTCTCTCGGCCTCCCTGATGGTCTTCTTGCCCGAAAACACGCTTACCGTGAAGACGGCCTGCAGTGGTCACACGGATGGGGGCTCTCGGGCGTTAGCTCAGGGCCTGGCACGCGGACGGGGCTCTGTAGGGATCACTGTCAGCCCGGCCACGTCCACGTGCGTCTCCCCAGGTGGGTGTCCGCGCTAGGCCAGGAACACCAAATCCGTTCCAGCTTCCGGGAGCAATTCGTTTCCGTGTTAAGGCGACAGTAAGTGTCCCAGCTACACGGCTTAGCTAGACCCATTTATTTTCAAGTTGAAACCTAGGAGGGATTGATGCTATTCGTTCCCTACCTTGTGGCTTTGAGATGATACGGGCCAAGAGTCAATAATTGTAATAAAAGGAGACTGAGCCCAAGTTTGTGCTCGGGGGCCTGTGCCCCCCCACCCCTGTACACTGTCCCAGCAGTGGGGGGTTATCCGAATGCTAAGCTGCCAAGGCCGCCAGATCCAGGGAACCACGGGAGAGGAGACTCAGCCTAATTGGCGAAATGAGCTCCTGAGCCTGCGAAGAAAATCAAGGCCGGGGCCCCCGACACAGTGACACTTCCTCAAGCTGCTTGCAAGTTGGGCTCGGTGAAGCCACCAGCCTTTGATGGCTGCCTGGGCCCTGGGAAGTCCTGACAGGGTGTCACACAAGGCCCACGCGCACAGCCGGTAACCCGTTCCTCTCTTTCCTCCGGCCCAGATGATGAGCCCTTACTGCCTGCTCCTCCTGCCGCTGGGTGCCTGTCTTCCTCTGCTGGGCCCAGAAGAGTCCCTGGCCACCCCGGGGGGCGTCGCCAGCGAGATGAGCGGCGCCCACCTGCCTGGCGGACACCAGGTCCCCCTCCCACGGGGCTCCTTCCGGTGGCCGAGAGCTCCGCACCCACACGACCTGCTGGTCATGGCCAAGGAGCTGCACATGTCCGGCAGGCAGCGCGCCGGCTTCAGCGTCCGGTTTGGGAGGCAAGATGAGAGCAGCGGGGCAACCGGCTTCCTCCTGACGGACGGCGACAAGGCTAGCGGCCCGCTGGGGACCCTGGCTGAGGAGCTCAGCAGTTACAGCAGGAAGAAAGGCGGCTTCAGCTTCCGCTTTGGCCGGCGGTGAAGGGGCCAGAGCAGCCTCGAAAGGGTTTCTCCGTGGACCCTCCCCACTATTGCTTCCAACCGCCCCCCCCAACCCGCCCCGTCTTCTCCTGGAGCCCCAAAGACCAGGATACTGAGGAGGCGCGGGGATTATTAAAATGAGTTCTTAGCAGTAGGATCGCTTAGGCGGGTGCATCCTTTTGATTGCCAACTCGGCTCAGGCAAACACCTGGATGGTATCCAAAAAGGAGGTGACCCCAAAGCAAGCCGCATCCCGGCAAAGAAGGCGGCGCCGGCCCGCTGTAGCTCGCAGACCATGGTCCATTCCAGCCCCCTTCCCCGGGTGGTCGGGTCTCAGCAGGTCCCCTGGCCCAGTGGTGGCCGGGTGGCTGGGCGCTGCCGGGCCATGAATAGGAATAGGCAGAGCTGGCCAGGCTGAAGGGAGGTGGGCTGGTGGTGATGGCGGGGTAATCCAAGTTTTGACAGTCTCCATGGGGACGTCTGGAGCTGACATCCATCGTGCTGCCGTGAGAATGCGTTCCGCCCGCTGCAGAGTTCGGTTCTGAAACTTAAAAATAAAAACAATCTTGCTCTCAGTCCCATGAACACACGAGCCCCTCTGGCAAGAAAACCCTGCTGTGGTGTCGACATGTCATTCGGACCCCGGCTGCCCCTCCCCTCCCCTCCGGTCCTCGGTGGTCCAGTGGTTGGCACACCCAGAGTCGAGGGGGAGATGAACAGGGCAAGAACACATTTGTGCTCTAGCAAGGCCGCATCTCAAATGTTCAGAATACGAATGCGCTGTGTGTCTCTTTGGAAATAAAACTTGTTAGCTGCAAAACTGGAATGGGAAGCACAGCTCACCCGATTCTTGCCTCCAGGTCCTCTGTGCTTCAGGAACTTGGGTTTTTCCTGAGCTGCAAGTGCCTGAACTCTGGGGAGATGGAAATCGTGGTGCCGGTATCTGCACCTGTCCTAGCATCCCCTTAATTGGCAGTTGGTAAAATACCGATGGTCAAAGGTAGAGAGGGAAACACAGCACGATTTTCCCGCTGTATTTTCCCGCTGCACTTCACTGCTTCTCCCCAGGCTTTCTCAAAGCCAAGAGCATTCCGAGAACAGGTTCTCTACCCCAGGGGAAGCCGGCTCTCGGCCTGGAGTGGCTGCAGGCCCGGGGCGAGGCAGAGCAGCTCTTTCAAATACTGCGCTGTGTCCTGCCTCCCATCCCGTGTCAGACGCGGCGACGCGATGCTGTTCGCTCCCAGGCTGCCTTCGACCGCGGAGATGAGAACCTGGATTGATGTCACTATGGCAACACCTCCCCTCCTCCTTTGGAGCTGCAGCTTGGCCCTGTTCACAACTGAATAATTTTCCATTGAGCTGTCACAATTAATTGGTGGAGTTTTATTAGCCTTTTAGAACCACACTGGGCTGGGCCCGGCTTGGCATCTCGGAGCATTTCACAGCGTTTTCCGTTCTATTAGTGACTGAGATTCCCCGGCAGCAGCTCTCAATCCGCGGCAGCCAGAAAGCCACTTCATTAAGGGGTGACAGATCTGAGCCACCAAAGAGCCACACTGACTGGCGCGTGCGGAAACCGGGTGGCAGGATGAGACAGGAACGCAGGAATCCAAAAACATCACCTTGGTTAAAGGGAGCTGCCTCCTCCGGGAGCTCCTCGCGGCTTCTCCGCTACGCCCGGGCATGTGTGCCCTGCCGCGACAGGGGCCAGACAGCCACACGGGGTCTGGGAGGCACCTCCCATTGTCCGGGGAGGATCCGGGACGCCTCCTGCGAATGTGACAGCCTGGCAGGGATGGAACACACCCCGGGGTCTTCATCTGTCGGTGAAAGGAGGCACTCAGCCCTCAAGCCACAGAGGGCAAACCTCGAGAACGAGTCCCAGCATGTCCACGAAGGACGGCTCTGGAGCCACGGGCAGGACGCGCAGTCCCAGCCCAGGCTCTCACCCCCGTCTTGGCTCATTTCCGCTTTGTTGGGGAGGTTGCGGGACAGTGGAGGGGGGGCAGTAAGCTGGACACCTCCTCCCTTCGCTTATTCACACATGCAGAGAAGCCAGAGAACGTGCTTGTCAAAGCCCAGGGGAGACAGGACAGACCAAAGGCCAAGGGCAGAGGGTCGCCCTGCAGCACGGTCCCCTGGTGACCCTCGCTTGCCAATTTCCACTCTGAGAATAAAAGGGGCCACCTCTGTGGTCACCAAGTGCAGGAACCTGGAGGTCACCAAGGCTGAGCACGGTCGCCTGCATGTGTCTACAACACACTCTGGGAAAAATACACTGGCTGGTTTCTGATTCAGCAGGAGGAGATTAACCTCAGAGAAATCGGAGATAGAGGGGGGGGGAGGGGCAGGCCCTCAGAGGGGTGGATACCCTGTCGTTGCTTTCATCGTTCAACAACCATCAACCACAAAGGTATTCTTTCCAGTTGCTTGTACATTCGAGCTCAATAGCCCTGAAAATCTAAACGATCCAACTGTTAAGGGCATTGCTCTGTTCAATCCACTCCCCACATCTGACGCTGTCATCTCTCGCGCTCCCCGCCCCTCGCTCTCCCCACCCCCCCCCCCGAGGATTCATGGAGGTGTGGGGGCCTCTCACGCCACCCCCCCGGGGCCCTCCTTGGTGGGGACGATCTCTCTCCAGAGTAGTGAAAGGGAGGCTCTTTGGAAAACACTGACTTTGCAAGCAGAGATTCGGCTCCCTCGAGCAGTCCGGGTTTGCTCTACCTGGTGTGACGGTGCCATCTCCTCCAGCCCAGGCACCCGTCTGTGTCCTTCTGGCGTATTTACACAAGACACACAGAAAAAGGCTTCATCTTGGGGTGCGGCTCTAAAGGCGTTCAGCTAAAAACTGGATGGGGAGTATTTTTGTCTGTATTTTCCCATGTGTTTGAAATAGCAATACAAACGTTGAAGGAAAAAGGAGGCTCATGGGGCAGCGGGCCATCCAGCAGCTGCTGATGTAAGTAAGGAGCCACCTTGTCCTAACTTTGCCCCAGGACTGGAGACGCTGCATGAGCCTTGAAGATCCCCAACTCAGATAAGGGGCTTTTGTCCCCCGAGCAGGGAGCCGGGGCCCTGCCCACGATGTTGGGTCACCGTCAGGGGTGCAGGCAGGGGTGGGACAAGACTGATCGGCCATGGTGTCTGTGTCACCCATCAGGGGTGCAGGCAGGCGTGACACAGACACCGTGGCCGGTCAGTCTTGTCCCACCCGACGCGTCCCGTGCCAAGGCAACATCCGGAAGTGGATTCCCCAGGACACTAACGCCTTCCACATAACACCCGACGCCGGAGAAGCTGGGCTGCCTGCAGTTCTCGACTTTGCTTCCACGACAGAGGGAGGAGAGGCCCGACTCTGGAGCACAGACCTCCCTGCTGGTCATGCTGGGGCCGTCTACACCGTCGACCAGTCAGTCCAGCACGGGATGGCAGCACATGCTGTGTGGCCCTGGACAGTCTGCTTCACATCTCTGAGCCTCGACTTCCTCGCACGTCAAATGAAGGTGACAGAACCTCCCTCGTTAAAAAAAAAAAAAAAGCGACAGGGTTTCATGCAGTGACGCACAGCCCCTCTGGTAGTGGCTGCAAAGGCCCATGTGTGGCCTGTAACATTAAGAAAACTCCCACTGCAACATGACGCATGTGGAGCTGTGTGGCCTTAAACGCACGGAAGCTTCTGGCGTCACTACTGCGTGTCTGGCTGCTTCGGCTCAAGGTCACATTCACCAGACTCGCATACAGACCGTGTCGTGGCCAAGTGTTTGCCTCCACCGCGTCGTGACCTCCCGCCACGTGAACACACCGAGACGTTTGCTCCTCTGTGCTGACGGCATTCGGAAGGTTGTCAGGCTGAGCAGCTTTTCCTCAGATCCTCACCTTGACATTCGGGCTGGTCGTTTGTGGTGACAGTATCAACAGCGGCCGCTGGCCCTTCTGGCAGCCTTGACCCAGGGGTGCTCCTTGGTTCTGGACCTGGAGGGCAGAGCCTCGAAATTACCCGAAAAGCATGTGTGCACGCATGTGCGTCTTTGGTGGCTCGATCCAGGTGCGCTAGGTTCCCAAGGGGCTCTGTGACCTGACCCACTGTCCTGGAACGCTGGACCCAAGTAAGTTTCTGAAGCTGGGGTGACACACGGAAGGCTCTTGAGAGAAGACCCGTACTTCCCCCGGGCACGGCCGCCGCGGTGACTGGCAGGCGACACCACGCGAGAGCCGTGACCGGCAGCAGCCTCACCGCTGGGCGTCAAGAAAATGGGATAATGTGCTCTGAGGGAACTCTGTGAAGACTGTGGGACGGGCCTGTGTCCGGCCCGGAGGGAGCAGCCGTCGGTTGTGGCTGTCACTGCAAGCCCCCTGGGCGCGAGCACACCCCGCGGTGCTGCCAGGCCTTGCCGCCCCGGCGGCCTCCCCACCCGTCCGTGACGCGCGCGGCACGGCGGCCACGGAGGGTCCACTCAACCGTGCTCCTCCATCCGCTCCGGTGAGCAGGCCCGTATCCTCTGACAAGTCCGCTGGCTTTAATAAGTATCATTAGCAGACAACGCCACTT
The DNA here is from genome assembly GCA_028646485.1 of Cryptoprocta ferox. NCBI lineage: Eukaryota > Metazoa > Chordata > Mammalia > Carnivora > Eupleridae > Cryptoprocta > Cryptoprocta ferox. The sequence continues at coordinate 5,062,027 of CM053568.1, forward strand.
ACTTTCCCGACTGCCACTCTCCAAGCTGTCAGCCGGTGTTAAATGGAGGCCAAGACGAGGCAACGGCCGCGTGCGCCCCCCTCTCGGTCCCCTCCGTGGAGGGAGGAGGGGGCTGGGAGAGGCCGCAGCGCTCCAGGTGCCCTTGCCAGCCCCCCGCCCCTCCTCACACACACAGAAAAACAAGACGCGGGGCATGGGGGCTGCAGCAAGCGGGGGGCGCCTCGGGGGCTGCCGGGAGCCAAGGCGGGTTCACGGGCACAGGAAAAAGGCGCACCTGTGGAGGCTTCCAGGCCAGTGGAGCCCGGGACGCACCCCCTCCCCGAGTCAATGGTGCTATGACAGCCTGATAGCTGGGGCGGCCCCTGGACTCCCTTTCCTCCCCATCCGGGGGCAGAGCCCACTCCCAGGGCTGCTGGCACATCTGCACCAAGGGCACAAGAAGGGCCTGAGGCCAGGGCAGGGCAACTGCTTTGGACAGGCCGAGGGAGATGCGGGGCGCAGGCTGTAAAACCCACCATGGAGCCCCCCAGCCCCGAGGAAAAGGGGGACCCCCGCCCTCCCACACGCACGCCACAGCTCGGGGGGATGTGGGGGAAATGACACGCCAGACCCACCTGCCCGAGTTCTAATGTCGTAAACATTTATTTAAAAAATACTACGGGGAGATGTGGCTTCGCAACACAGAGTCATATACAGAAACAAAATGTACTGGACCCCCCCCAAAAAAAAAAAAAAGACGACACCATAGGCATTGAAGAAGGGAGAGTAGTGGGAAACTATTTACACATCATTTATAAAAGAGCGAGTCTATAAAAGAGTGTAATATGAAAGTATAAATGCAAAATATAGTGGCACGTCGTGTGGACGAAGAGAGACCAATACCTCAGAGAAACAGGCGGTCGGGGGGACCCGGGTGGGGTCTGTTCTGCTTTGTCTGCAAGGCCGCTGGTGGTGTTCTAGCACCTCCCTCAGAGTCTGTGTGACACGGACATCTGGGGGGGGGGGGAAGAGGGGGCAGAGAGGTGACAGACTGTTGAGGACGGTGTTAAGTCGATCCAGAGGAAGCCATCTCTACCAGAGAAATAAAATACGAGTTTGGGCGACGAGCATAGAAACCGGCCCCGTGCGAGGTCACCCAGGCAGGTGCCTGCCCTCTCCTCCAGCGGCGGCTCTGGGTCAAGGTCAAGGCGGCCTGGGCCCCTGACCGGAGGGCCTGGGGTGAGGACGGCCCAAGGGCTGCTCTTTGAGACACTTCCTGGGGCTTCATCTGGTTGTGGTTTTCCCCATCCCTGATACCCCCACAGAAACGGTGGGCTAAGTCGGTGATTCAACAGGGCGTCTGCCTCTTAACGAGCGCACAGCCAGCAACGGTTGGGGCGTTGGCGCCACAGTCCCTTCCCGTCCCGTGTGTTGGTTCTCGTGTGCCGCAGGCGACTGGGCTGAGCTCAGAGCCGTGGAATGCTCCAGAAAACTAAAGCCTGGCTTTGTCACACAGGAAAAGAGTTCTGCACGAATCTCCTTGGTCTCAGAGGAGCACGGGGGAGGAGGAGATCGGTCAGAAATCAAGACCAAGTGCCTTTTCTGGACACCCGGAAGCAAGAAAAGAAGGCAGGCTGGCCCCAGCCCCGGGCCCATCGGGTACCAGCGGCTCCCCCAGCCATCCCTCCTCCCTGCCCTGACCCTGCACGCCGGACCATGACCTTGCTTACCCTTAGGACTCAAGCTTTCCACCCAGGATGAGCAGTGCCTGCCACGAGACAGCAAGCACCCAAAGGCCGGTTGGCTTCAGCACCCCGGTTTACCCCCCAAACCGAGAGCTGTCCTGCATGTGAGGAAACGTGCGGGCACCAGCCCCCGGCAGCAAGCGAGGGCAGAGCGCCCAGCCGGCAAGCGCCAACCACGAGGGGGTTCCGGAAACGGGTCTTCAGCGCGGGGCGGGGTGGGGACCATAAGAGGAGCGCGCAGGCTCCCTTCGCGGGGTGAGGGCAGCGGACAGTTCCCGGGGCCTTGGTGACCAGGCTCCTGTTCGGGGCGCTCATTCTCGGGGGAGGAGGAGGAGAAGGCACACCCAGGGGAGGGCCTCCAGAAAAGACCTGCGAAAAGGAAACGCAGCCGGAAGGGCTCAGTTCCGGAACACTATGTGGGGAGGAGGCTGGCGGGCCAACGGCAGTCCAACGAGCAGGAACTCCACAGACAGAACTCGGGCCAGAGGTGACGTGGGGAGCCCAGGGCTGCGGGCGGGCAAGTGCAGGACAGCTGGCGCAAACACATAGGTAGTGGGCTGTGGTCCGCAGCGGCCCTCGGCTCCACGCGGTGCGGTGCTCCTGGGCCAAGGGCCCAACTCACTGGCCCGGCGTCCGCCACGGTCGCGGGCGCGGGGGGCGCCTGCACGCACCGCAGGCGGCTCCGGCTGGCCTGGCGCCCGGCTTTTGCTACCTCTGCACGATGTCACTGATCTCCTTCACGGAGCTGAGGAGTTTGCTGAAGTCCTGAGTGGCGGCCGGGCCACTCCCTGCTGTCGCCGGGCAGATCTGCAGCTCGCGGAGGTTGTTCTCCAGTTTGTTGATGGCCTCACGGAAGGCGAACTTGTTCCTCATTTGCTGGATGGAATCCACGTAGCTCACGCAGAACGTGTAGAGGTTTTTGCCGGCTTCCAGCACGGCGCTGTGGCTGGCCATCTGCTCGGAGTTCCTGGAGATGGCCAGGCACAGGGCCTCGGTGCCGTCCAGGACCACGCCCTTGGTGATGGCGCCGCTGGCGATCCGCTCCGGAGGCTGCCGCGTTTTCCGGAGAGACACGCGGGTCGATATGAGGGGGATGAAGGGCGTGGAGGCTGGCGGGTCCCCAGCCAGGGCAGAGGACGCTGACGGCACCGTGGAAGGGACGGGAGCTGTACTGGCCGGCGCCCCTGCAGGCTTGCCGGACGACTGTGGCCTTGGCACAGACTGGAGCCCGGGTTTTTTGACGCCCTCTCCCAGCGGACTGGCCTTGACAGCGTCACTGTTCGCGGCATCCGCGACCACAGTCGCGGCCTTCGCCTTCCCGCCGGCCTCGTCCTGGGTCGGGCTGTGCGCGGGCTTCCCGGCTTTCCCCACGGAGGCCGGTGGCGGGGGTGGCGGGGCAGGTTTGAGCTTGGACAGCTTCCCCTTGTCTCTCCCCGGGGATTCGGAGGAAGGCTTGTGCCTCCGCGCCCTGGGCTCCTCGGCGGGGGCCCTGCCGGTCCCTCCGGCCGCCGCCGGCCCAGCCCTGCCGGCGGGGGGCACCGGCTCCACGGCGGCAGGTGTCCCCAAGGCACCGGACTTCCCGGCCTCGTCCCTGTGGGGAAGGCCAGAGGAGGGAGCCCCCGTGCCCTGCCTGCGGAGGAGTTTTGGGGTCAGGCTGGGGGGGCTGGAGCCCGGGCTGGACTCCCCCGCGTCTCGGAAGACCTCATCGGCTGTCTCCTCGGGCTTTTTCGGCAGCCGGGGCGGGGGGGTCACCGTGCCTCTGGCCACCTGGTCGGACCTGCTGTCGCCCGCCCGCTTCCGAGGCAAGGCCGGCTTCTCGCTCTTGTGGCCTCCAAACGTGGACGAGTCGAACTGCCTGCCCGTGGACTGCAGGTCCCGAGGCAGCGTGACAGACCTCCACTCTGTGTCCCTGGTCCCGTGGGGCACGCAGGAGGCAGAGCAGGACCTCAGGAAGCGCTTGCTGGAGCTGCCGCCGCCCTCCTCCTCGCCGGCGGCCAGGCGGCTGCTGGTCAGTGTGCTGGACTTTTTCCACAGGTGGGGAGACCGGAAGCCCGCGCCCCCCGACTCCCGGAAGGCTCCGTTGGGGACGCCGGCCCCACCGCTGGGCTTCGGGGTCTTGGCCGGCTCGGCTGCGTCCGAGGGTGTGAGGGCCGGCGCCCCGTTGCTGGTTTCTCGGCCCTCTTCCTCGCCAGGCCCCTTGCGCTCGGGCTGGCCGTCCATCTCCCGGAAGGAGCTGCTGCGTTTCGGGGGCGTTGGGGCTGTTTTTTTCTTTTTCTTGATCAAGGCACTGAACAAGTTGGTTTTTTTGTCTTTGGGGAGAAGGCGCTCATCCTCATTCAGGCCACCATCCTGGGGACCCCGTTCTTTTCGAGGGAGCAGCGGAGAGACAGGTGGCTCGTGGTCCAGAGGATCTGAAACACAGTGGGAAGAGTTGAACAACGTCAGAGAGGAGGCTCCTTGGTGGGGGGAACCCGCGGTGGGGGGGGGACCCGGGGACTGGCCTCCGGCTTCCCAGGGGAGTGGCCACCGGTTGGGGCTTGGACCGGCCCGCACATGAGCACCGGCTCTGCCACCCCCAGCCGAGAGGCCTGGGCACGGGACGTCTCTCCACACATCCTCAGCGTTCTCATCTACGAAATGGAGAACAAAACCCACGCGTAGATGGGGCGCCGCGGCAGCTCAGTTGGTTGAGCGTCCGACTCGATTTGGGCTCAGGTCACAATCTCGTGGTTTGTGAGATCCAGCCCCGCGCCGGGCTCTGTGCGGAGAGCGTGAAGCCTGCTTGGGATTCTCGCTCTCTCTCCTCCCTGCCTGTCCTCCCTGCTCACATTCTCTCAAAACAAGTAAGTGAACACTAAAGAGAAAAACGAAAACACACCCGTAGCGTGGTTGTGTGACTACAATGCAATGAAAGAGCATCTCTGTCCCAGCTTCTGATAACGGAGTGGCCACTTCCTGTCGCCCCTGCTGTTACGACTAATATCAGGAAGAGCACAGATCTCTTTCCTTGAGGACAGCAGCACAGAAAGCCGTGGCGCCCCGGCCCCTCACCCCTGCTCCGGGGCTTCCTTTACAGCACAGAGCCCCCCTCCCCCACCAGTATCCCTGTCTGGTGCGTGAAACCCACGACAAGGCCGAGCAGTGGGTCAGGCCCCACGCCTCTTGGACCTGCCAGTTGAGGTTCCCAAGAGGTGGGGTCTGGAGGGACAGGGCCGCTCACCGCCGTGACAACGGACTATTATGCTTGGCAAACAAGGACTGACCTTTACAAATGTTTAAGCGGGCATTCTTTATATATGAATAATGGCTCCTAAGAAATCTCTCTGGTGTTGCCAAGCTCGCGGCCAGTGAATGACAGGAGTCCCCCTTGGGGCGGCTGTGAGGAGAGTGGTTTTTGGTCAGGACCTGACAGCCCAGGGGGCACCCTTAACCGGAGCAGCGGTACAAGGGGGCGCCTCTCAAAACATGGGGTGGCACGCAGGACACCTGGCTCGGGAGAAGCCGAGGGCCTCCCCCAAACCTTCATCCAGCGCAAGGTAGAGGAAGTGAGAGTCTAACGAACTCCCTGCAGCCCCGTCGCACGAGCTGACCAGCCCAGCTCCCCAGGAGGCGACACTAACAGGCCCCTCACGTGAACCCCGAAGGCCACAAGCGAACAAGACTGCTTACCACCGGGCTTCTGCTAAGCCTCAGGTTTCCACGGTGGCCTCTCCCCGTTCCCACCACTCAACTACCTGAAATCATGACCAGTGACAGAGGAACACAGGTCGGAGGTTCTGGATGGTCTCTGTGCCGCCACCTCCAGAGCGGGTGAGCAGGGCGACCAGGGGGGTGTGGAGGGAAAACCACTATAACGTGGATTTATTTTCTTACGTAAACTTCCTAAGCGTACGTTTTCAGTATATTTTAAATCAGAAGTATTTGCGCAGTAGTACACATGTACGCTTAGGATTCCCGTCTAACTTTTGTGTGTGTGTGTGTGTGTGTGTGTGTGTGTGTGTTTTAACTAATATGGGCACACAATAAAAAAACTGGGGAATCCTGGGACGACAGATCCAACTACGACTAAACATCCCGTAACGTGGGCTCTGCTGTGCCCCCCCTCCCATGCGCTCAGTCTGTGGTCCCTCGGAGCGTCCCCGAGCAGCCTCTACGAGCCCCGACTTCTGGGGTTTGGGGGCAGAGGGGAGTGCTCCATCAGAGACGCCCAAGTCGAAGGAGAGCACGGCACATAGGGGCCACCAGGTGCCCGTCTGCGAGCACCCTGAGACCCCCGCATCACCCCCACCTCTCTCGCTCGTCTAGGGAACAGCGGCCGACAGGTGTCTTGTGCCAGGGACCAGGCGCGGACCCCGGCTCTCCTGACTCGGTCCGTTCCAGGGAGCTTTCATTCCAGTGCTTTCACCACAGGCTGCTCTTTGCCTCAATCTTTACCACTGTCGTCCCTGGGCTGCGAGAGCGTCCCCAAATGCCGTGAATGATACATGAAAAGGCGGGTCTGTCCTGCCCGTCAGTTTCATCGGCACCTGTGCCTACCTGACCAGACTACCCACTGAAGCCAACGGTTCCTGGTGATTCCCAGGAGGAGGGTGGGCTGCTGGGGGGAGAGGAGAACCGTCCTCTTTTCAAAGCTGGACGAGTGACGAGGAGTGAGCCTGCCCCTCTGCACAGGCTCACTCACTGCTTCCCACGCCCCTATGCTGTGGACGCCCTGGGCTGGCGGGGGCCGGGGGACGTACCAGTCTCTCCTGGGCCCTTGGCATGGGGCGTCTCCGGCACGTCGGCGGGCTCTCTGTGTTCCGCAGCTCTCCTGGACGTCCTGGTCTTCGTGGGCAGCTCCGGGGCCTGCAGCAAAGTACCTGCAACCCCTCGCACGCCTTTTTTCCCCAGTTCCTTTTCCACTTCTGAGAGCCAACCGAAAACAAGAACAGAAATCAGCAGCCATTAGTAATGGCGTCGGTTTGGTACGCTGGTGTCCTCTTTCTCAGGCAAGAGCAGTCACCCCCGCGCAGTTACAGGAAAAAAAAAAAGAGATACAGATGCCGAGAAAACCGCATGCGGTACTTTCCAGAATGGCGCCTGGCCGTGAGAGCCAGCGCCATGCTCCACGCCTCTGCCCAGCCCTCTGGTCTCAGAGACCTTGCTGGCCTGGGGCTTTTCTAGCAGGAGGTGAACCAAAGGGCAAGGGCTGGAGCCCCGCCGGCCCATCCCTTCCGTCCCAACCTCTCTCGCCCCACCGCAGGCACCCCCGGGAATGGGCACTTTACCATCTGAGATGCTGGACTCTTGGAACATGGTCTCAAAGGCTTGGTGGATTTCAGCAAAGGAGGGCCGGTCGGAGGGAGTCCACTGCCAACCTGGACAGACAAGACCCAGGCAGACCACGTGTGAGGCCCTGCCACCAAGTGGGGGGCTCGTAATTCTCAAGGGAAGTCTGGTAGTGAAAGAAGCACCCCAAATCTTGCGAACCACCTTTTGCCAAGACAAGTGACAAACGTCACCGTGTCCCGCTACAGACAGTAAGAATTTGAAAAGACTTTTGGATACTGGCAGGAATATGAACCGTAAAGCCCCAGAGGGATGTGATGGCAAGAAGTGTGTTTATAAACCTTTTCCCCAGCCTCACTCTGCCAAGGGCAGAGAATCACCGAGTCAAGTGACTTGCCTTCCACTTTACCCTCACTCCTGCGTTATCAAAGTCGGAAGTTCTCATCAGTACAGTAAGGCTAGTGAGAACAAGGTTAACGTGAGGACTATGGACTGACGGAGCCTCGTGTTGGTGACGACGCAGGATTACTCTCCTACGCTTCTGGTGGGAATACAAATTGGTACACCCTTCCTGGAAACCACAATTTGGTAAAATCTTGCCAAATTTAAAACGCAAATAGCTCTTTGGACCAGCAGTTCAACTTTCAGAACTGCCGGCGCAACGTACAGGGGTCTATATATGAGGGTGTTTCTCCCAGCTTTGTTTACGATGGCAATAAGCCCAACCTGTGTGTAAAACCAGCAAATGTACGGGGCGCCTGGGGGGCTCAGTCGGTCAAGCATCCGACTTCAGCTCAGGTCATGCTCTTGCGGTTCATGAGTTCAAGCTCCACATCGGGCTCTGTGCTGACAGCTAGGACCCTGGGGCCTGCTTTGAATTCTCTCTCTCTCTCTCTGACACTTCCCTGCTCACACTCTCTTTCAAAAATAAACAAACAGGGGTCCTTGGGTGGCTCAGTCTTAGGTTAAGCGTCCGACTTCGGCTCAGGTCATGATCTCGTGGTCCGTGGGCTCGAGCCCCACGTCGGGCTCTGTGCTGACAGCTCGGAGCCTGGAGCCTGCTTCGGATTCTGTGTCTCCCTCTCTCTCTCTGCCCCCTCTCCCACTCATGCTCTGTCTCTGTCTCTCAAAAATGAATAGATGTTAAAAAAAAAATTTAAAAAAATAAACATTAAAAAAAAAAATGAAACAAGCAAATGTCCATCAAAAGGGGGATAGAGGAAGGAACGGGAAGTTGAACAGCTATATAAAAATAAGGGAATTAGGAGAGGAAGGGATCTTTGAAATACGGACATGAAACACATGCTAGCCATACGGCCGTGTGCAAAAAAAGCTGAGGGAATTCTTTTGTATACACACACACACACACACACACACGCACACGAAATAAGACCAACCCAGATAAACGTCGCCTGGAGTATTTACCTACTATAGCAGAGTTTCTGAAGGCAGAGCTCAGAAATTTATATTTATTAATAAGAAATCTAAGTTTGGTACCCATCAGTCGCATTTTTGCACGAAAAACAGAAAGAGCTTCACACATAAACACTACGTATAAATAACATGTACAGAGACGAGGGAAAAAAGTCTAACTATGCACCCGTTACATTAGTTGCTTCTAAAGAATGTGAATGAAGACAGGAAGGGAAATACTTTTACTTTAGGAAACCACTCCTGCCCGGGAATGTCTTACGAAGTCCACGCAGAATTTTTAGAACTGACTGGGGGAGACTCACATGCCCGCATGAGTTCGTAGACCTTCTCTGGGCAGCCTTCCGGGCGCTCCATGCGATAGTCTTTCTCTAGCAGCTCGTACACCTGGGACAGGTCAATTCCTGGGTAAGGTGACATGCCGTAGGTAGCAATTTCCCAAAGCAATACTCCAAATGCTGCAAGGAAGAAGAGAGAGGTTGTTCGAGGCGTGTAACATTTTAACTATCCTGCATTTGAAATTGGTTACCTGGGTAGTGGACATTCTAAGCTACATCCTCAAGGGGAGCCTGGGGGGCTCAGTCGGTTAAGCGTCCAACTTCGGCTCAGGTCATGATCTGACGGCTCGAGCCCCGCGTCGGGCTCTGTGCTGACAGCTCGGAGCCTGGAGCCTGTCTTTGGATTCTGTGTCTCCCTCTCTCTCTGACCCTCCCCTGCTCACACTCTGTCTCTCTCAAAATTAAACTTTAAGGAAAAAAAAAAAAAAAAAAAAAAGCAGCAGCAGCCACACAATCAGAAGCAGGCCAGGCACCAACATTTCACCAGGCTCTTAATGACCAACAGCCCAGGATAGAACCAGATGTTCAGTTAACACCCTCCTCCCCGGACTAAAACGCACCAAAGGGGAGAAGTGATGGTATTGATCGGCCGCTCCAGGGTCTTTGAAGTAACGTGACCATCTTGCTGGGATCTGTGACGGAGGGGCCCTCGGGCTGGAGATCAGGAGGCCACTTCGACTCCGAGCTCTGCTATCACCTAGCTGAGTGTCTAAGACAGGCCACCTCTCCTTTCTGGGTGTGCGCGATGATCTCCAGGGCCCCTCCCAACTCCAAGCATTTCATAAAACTCTTACAAAATCTTTGCAAGTTCTGAAAGCCCAGATGACAGCCTGGAAATCCCAGATCCCATGAAAGGTACCAGGACCCCTTGGAGAAATGGCTGATTCAGGTTTAGGGCAGGAACAAACCTGGAATATCTCATCACTCCAGAGAGCAGACGCTACCAAAGACTGCATACAAGGGTCCCGTCCAAGGGAGGAACCTGGCCAGACAGGAGGCACCCTGCTTATCAATAAGGGAAAGAACTACCGTGGATTGAAACACATCGAATATATCACAACACGTCACATAAGTAATATCTGTATCATCGCAAAAGAAAAAAACCCCAAAAAACCCAAAAATCTACTTGGTCACCATTCGAGGGTATTAAAAAACAAACTCGTTTGCGTGAACCTGGTAAACACGGGCAAGGAAGCCAACAAGTATGCGGCCTTGCCTGCACGAACTGCACCCCGAGCCACCACAGCAGTGAGCGTGTTGTGGGACCGCGGTACCGGGCTAACCAGTGAACAAGGAGTGACGGCTTTCAAGAATCACCACTTGGCGAGCCCTAATAAACCCGTGGGTCTAGGCGCTGGCTATCAGGAACTGCTAAAATCACCAAAAAAGAGAGCAAATGTGCCGCTATCGATGACCAAGCCGGCACGGCGTGTGCGGTGCTCCCAAGAGTCACACCTGAATACGACCAAACTGTCCCGATCCGACTGGCCGCTGACTAGGGGTCCGGAAGACAGAGGGGCAGCGTCAAATCACAGCCCAGGGACCGCGTGGGAGACTCGAAAGGACACGGGAGGGGTTTCTTCCACAGACAGCAAGCGTGCGGAAGGACAAGACGGGGAGGGAGCTCACAGACCCGAGGGCAGACCGGAGGGCGCGTCCACCGATCGCCTGGTGTGGACAAAATCCGCATCTCAACCCTAACGGGCCGTAACACTGGGACTTTTCAGACACCACTGGAAATGTGAACACTGAACAGTAATATTCAAAATGACAGTCAATTTGGGGAAGAGGGGCGATGTGGTTGCAAGAAGAAAAAAAGTGGCTACAAGAATTAAAAAAGACACTTTTAAGAGACTCCTACTGAAGTTACCCATGGACAAAATCAAATGCTCTCGGGGACCTGCTTCAAAATAGAAGGGTCGGGGCAGGTCGGGGATCTGCTTCGAAACAGGAAGGGTCGGGGCAGGGGGCAGGTACAGGGTTCAGCCGTGCCACGAGGTGATGGCTGGTGAAGGTGGGGGTGACGCGTACATCGGGCTCATTACGCAACTCTGCCTTGTTCAGGGTACGTGTACTACCTGCCACGGTAGATTCTTTAACAAAAGATAAAAATAAAATGCTGGCACGTGAAGCCTCAGAGGGCGAGATCCTATTTAAGCCCAAACCAAACTACAGAGAACTGAGGGTGCCTGCAGGGTGTGCTAACTGCCCCCCCCAAATCCAAGCAGCAAGCTCAGGCTGGAGACGGTAAGTTGCGGGGGGGAGGTAATCTGAATTATTTTGGAAGAAAAGGCTCGCTTTTACTTCATTTCGGAGAGGGGAGTAAAGACTGTATAGTGAGAAAGAAAAAAAGAAAAACCTAAGAGAGTCAAGTCATGAAGGGAAATAAATGAAAGAGCGAGGGAGAGGCAGGGGAAAGGCAGGACGAGGAGCCCACGCTGGCGGGCGGGGGCCGACCGGGAGCAGCAGCCCTTACCCCAGACGTCGGACTTGATGGAGAACTTGTTGTAGGCCAGGCTCTCTGGCGCCGTCCACTTGATGGGGAACTTGGCCCCGGCGTGGGCTGTGTACGTGTCCCCCGTCATTAACCGGCTCAGGCCGAAATCAGCCACCTTCACCAAGTGGTTCTCCCCTACCAGGCAGTTCCGGGCAGCGAGATCTCTGGGGAAAGAGACAGTTCATCGGTGAGACTTGCGGCCAGCGTTCCCAGCTCCGCAAATCCACTGCCACTGGGCAGGGGCGCCCTCCCGACGACGGCGTCCGGTCCCCCGGGAACCTGTGCCCGTGTCTCGGTGTCCGCCTAGGCTCCCACCACGGGGAGAGGCGGCAGAGGGTGGGCGGCAGCAGGCTCATTACCCTGGGCCTGTTACTGCACCCGCAACATGAGGACGGGAACAGCAGCGCCTGCTGTGTAGGCTTGTCGTGAGTGGTCGTCACTTAAAAGCACTGTGGTCCTGCCTGCCTATCCGCAATCACCTACGGGGCTGTTCAGGGAGGACAGCTCTCCGCAGGCACGGGGAACAATGGCACCAGCCAGTCTCAACTGGGAGAAGCTTCCATCGGAAGGAGCCTCCGTGCGGCCCATCCAGACTGGACAGAGGACAAAATAAAGCCTGCAGCATCCCGCCCCCGGCCCCCAAACTGTGTTTTCCTACTTTCCTATTTCCTCCTGACGCGTATCCGAACGTATTCTAGAAATTCTCGCCTGTATAATCAGCTTCCTCTCGCCTCCCGAGTCTCCTAGGGAGAAGGGTGTCTAATCTCTGCTTCATGCATGTTAACCATGAAATCACAAGGCAAAATGGGAACAGGGGGACGAGAAGAGGCAGCACCTTCAGGTGACGGCTGCGTCAGATGGCCTGATCAACAGCGATCAGAGAGAAATTAAATACAGAAGAGACTCGAAACCTTGGGCCTAATAGGATTCTGGTAAAGCATTTTAAGCCTGTGAAATGAAGAGAGGATGGATGTAGCCATGCAAAGCGAACCAGAAGTCAAGAAATCTCAATTTGCAGCCTGAGAGGGCTCACTCCTGAGTGTCAGGAGTGTCTGAAATCAGGCTCCCGTGCAACACAGGAAATGGGTCTTACAAGGAGCCGTACAAGAATTCTGCTCTTGCTCCTCACTACGAAATCACATGGACAGGTCTCCTACTTGAGCTAATTGGGTAGGAAGGTTCACGGCGCGGGCGCGCAGAACATCTTGTATGAAAGTCACCGGCAAAGCCCATCGGGCTCTGTCCTGTGCGGGCCGTCACTTTGCTGGCAAGCCGTTGCCACCAGCCAAGAATGCGAACGCCAAGGTAATTGCAGCGCGCTTGAAGGTCAAAACACTCCAGACTTTAAACCAGCGAAGACGCTTAATTCCGAACCGCACTGACGCGGTCCTGACAATCGTGGACACGTCCCCGAACCGGAGGACGGCAAGTTAAGTGGAGGAGGAAATAAAGGGAAGGGGGGGTGGGGGCGGAGAGCGGGCCACTCGAGAACAAAAGCCACGCGCCGGTTGTACTCGCGGGTCCATGGATGCGCGACGCCGGCCTCCCCGCGGAGGAGGTCACTCCCGAGGACAGCGAGCACTCTGCCTCCCCCAGGAGCACGGATGTCTCTGTGGAGCTTCATTCAATATTCCACTTAGTCCAAGATGATTCAGAGGGAAGCGTTTCCTACTGCGGGGATCCACTGCCCCGTGGGCCCAGGCCTGGAGCCGGCGGCGTCAGAAACCCAGCGTCCGCCTCTGTTCTGAGGCCCAACAGGGCCACCAGCGCTACCGCGAGGGGCTGAGCCCTCAGACCCCGGGGGCTGGAGCTTTGGGGAGAAGGCTGCCCGGGCCCCGCGTTCGCTCCGTGGCGCTGCTGGGCCGGGCCCCTACCTGTGGATGAAGTTCTTCTTCTCCAGGTACTCCATGGCGGACGAGATCTGCGTGGCCATGTACAGCAGCACCACGGCGTTCACCTCCTGCCGGTTACACTCTCGCAGGTAATCCAACAGGTTTCCGTAGGTCATGAACTCAGTGATTATATAGAACGGCGGCTCCCGGGTGCAGACCCCTGCCAACAAGACAGACATCGAGGGCTGCGGCGGGCCGCTCTGCTCCCGCCTGCACAAACGCCGGAAGGGACGGCGCCATGGAGAAGGGCCCCCGACGGGCCTGGGGGGCTCAGGCGGTTCAGCGTCCCGATTTCAGTTCAGGGTGTGATCTCGCGGTTCACGAGTTCGAGCCCCGTGTCGGGCTCTGCGCTGACAGCTCGGAGCCTGGAGCCTGCTTCTGATTCTGTGTCTCCCCCTCTCTCTGCCCCTCCCCTGCTCGCGCTCTGGGGCCCTCTCTCAAAAATAAACACTAAAAAAAAAAAATAAAAAAATAAAAAATGAAAAAAAAAGAGGCCCCTGAAATGCATTCTGTGTCTGCCCCAAAGTCTGGGGCCCAATGTCTAACACGGTTTCAAGCACTCGTGGCTTGTGATCACACTCCTGAGGGAAGGATGTGACCACGCTCTTTTCTTCCTCTCAAGCCCCTGAACTTGAACAGAAGACGCCACCGAGTTCAGAAGCAAAGGTCAGGTGCACACCAAACAGCCCATGTCACCCCCATGCGGTGACATCGGCTCACGGGACAACTGCAGTGAAGGGATGCCTGAAAATTCTGGTCTCAGGGGCGCCTGGGGGGCTCAGTTGGTTGAGCGTCTGACTTCGGCTCAGGTCATGATCTCCTGTTCATGAGTTCAAGCCCCGCATCGGACTCCGTGCTGACAGCTCAGAGCCTGGAGCCTGCTTCGGATTCTGTCTCCCTCTCTCTCTCTGCCCCTCTGCTGCTCATGCTTTTTGTCTTTGTCTCTCTCAAAAATAGATAAACAGTTAAAACATTAAAACATTAAAAAAAAAAAAAGAAAGAAAGAAAATCCTGGTCTCAGAAGCCATCTGAGAATGCACTGGACTGCTTCTGGGTGTCCATTTAAAGCAAGAACCTCTTCCGTCACTCGCACACACCATCCCACATTGGCCTCCTCTGTACCATGGGCTGAGAAGCGAGAGCTTCGGCTCTTCTGTAACTGCGCCCGCGTCACCCTCTGGAGGCCGTGACAGAGGGGCCCTCTCTTCAGAGCCCTCACTCACCGAGCAACTGCACGAGGTTGGGGTGCTTGATCTCCTTCATCACTGCAGCTTCCTTCAGGAACTCCTCCACCTCCATGGTGTCCTCCTGTGGGGGGAAAAGGGATAAAGTTGTCTCAGCAGAGCAAGGGTTTAAGCGGGAAAGTGTGGCTTGAGTGGTTAATGCGCACTGGACCTTCGACCGGCAGCCACCCGGGGCCGCCAGCGCCGCCCTGCGCACTGCCCTGGCCAGGGTCCCTGCAGCAGCGTAAAGAATTTTCCCCTGTGACGAGGCGCCTGGGTAGCTCAGTTGGTTGGGCATCTGGCTTCGGCTCAGGTCATGATCTCACAGTTCATGGGTTCGAGCCCCGCTTCGGGCTCTGTGCTGACAGCTCAGAGCCTGGAGCCTGCTTCCGATTCTGTGTCTCCCCCTCTCTCTGCCCCTCCCCTTCTCACACTCTGTCTCTCTCTCAAAAATAAGTAAACATTAAAAAAAAATTTTTTTTAAAGAATTTTCCCATCTGGTGCTGGACGTGTGAATTCTCACCCAGGGCAATAAACATGTGTTGGCAACTTGCTTCTGGGGGCTGCCATGCAGAGCATAGTTCTAGTTCCCTAAAGAAGAGCGGTTTCCAAGCAGTCCTGAAACCCTTGACATTAAAAAAAAAAAAAAAAAAAATCACCTGAAGAGTCAGAAATGTACCCAATTTAACGGAAGGGACCTGATGACACAGAAGTTACCGTCCCACCACAGAAGACCACCGCCTCAACATACGTGGTACCGCAGAGGATTCCCAAAATGCAGAGATGGGGGAGGGGGCGGGTGTCCCAACGAGGCAACCCCCACTATCTACCGGGTCGAGTCACTCAGGTTCTAAAATAATCCTCCCTTAGCACCCCGCCCCCCAACCACGGATTCACGAGTATCATCGGAGGTGTCATATTCTAGCAAGTTCCCCATATCTGAATGCCACGCAGAGACAAAGGATATTAGCAAATGCCCAGAGCCAGCGTGATGCTACTTCCACATCCCCTCACGTGCTCTGGGTGGGAGGGCTCAACTCGAGCGCCACACGCCTGGCCCCGCGACACCGGAGCCCTGCTGTGTAACTACGTGCGGCCCGCGTCAGGGACACCTCTTGATGACCCAAAGAACCCACTGTCCTCTGACTGCCGCGACGCGAAGCCGGTGGGTGGCAAATGATCTGGCCTGTCTGCGCGACAGCCTGGCGACCAAGGCCAAGGAGAGAGGCAGGACCCCACCCTCCGAGAGAGAGAGAGAGACCCCACGGCAGATGGGGAGTGGACACCTGGAAATCGAGACTTGCCCAGGAGGAAAGTGTTATCAAGCTTATGTTCAAGGTGGAACCTTCTACGTCGCACTTGCCCCTGCGGGAGACAAAGCGCCCAGGGGTCCTGACTGCAGCCTCCCCGTGGCCGCGCCGTTCCTGCCCCCGCACGTGGGGCAGATTTCCTTCCAGAGGGCAGGTCCCCCTCCACTCAGCGCGTTCTGCTGCGGTCCATCATGTTTACAAGCGGAGCATGGCCACCGAGGATACGTGTCCGCCCTTCATCACGTAGCTTAGGGCTCTGTGAGCCTGAAACTCACAGCTCACTGCTCTTGAAAAACGGTGAGCTGCTCTCGTGTCAATTAAACCTCGCCAGGAGTCTCTGTGTCAAGGTGGACGGGGGGACGAGAACTCGTGCCTGCCACCGCTCCATTGCTGTTCAATTCTTGGGAGTCCTCTCTGCTCCTTAACATGCTCGGCGGACCATGCCGTTTGCGCGTGGCGTGTGCTCTGATCCCCCGGGTGACACACTGGTGTCATCGGCTGGGAAGGAAACGCCCGCTGGAATGGGGGCGTCAGTGCTGCTTGTGTAAGGGCCAGGGGCTTCGAGAACCTTGCCTGGCCAAGCAGAGGTTCAAAACGCAGCTCTCCAATAAAGCGTTCTGGACAAGTGGCGATTTCCTTTTTTGGAGCACTGCGTAATGAACTCCGCGCAGCGAAATCATTTCAGAAAGCTCGGGGGCTCCGACAGCTCCTGACTCTTTTCGAAAAGAACCACATTCTAGATCTTGAGACCTGAGAGGGGACATGTGAAAGCAACAATACGGCTTTCAAAGGCATCCCTCTCTTTTTGTCCCCCTCCCCTCTCCTGCCTACACACGCACGCACACGTGTGGAC
>CM053568.1:5079062-5191975 GCA_028646485.1 Cryptoprocta ferox
TTTTGAAGAGACGCCTTCCATTGATGGAGTAAAATGAAACGTCACAGATAATCAGGGTGAAGGCACCAGGGAGTGAACGCGGAGTTCCGGCCTCGTCTGTTGGGAGGCAGGTGGGTCCGCCGGCTCCGCTCCCGGGGACTGGCCGGCCTGGCCCCGCTGCACATGAAGGCCTGGCCGGTTGGGGGGTGGGGGGTGGGGGGCTGAGAGGACGGCTCCGGAGCTACACGGACCGAGCCCCGCCGCTGTGTCACCACATACAACGCCCAGTCATTCACGCGCCAGAGAGGAGCAGTTTCTCTGAACAAGTCCCCGTCTACACCCCGGAGAAGGGCCGCATCTGCCTGGTGTGCAGATCCCGAGGCTGTGCCCAGACGCGGGCGGCACTCGGCCGGCGGGACCCGCTTTTACTGTAACGGACACGGTGGAGAAGCAGGCGAAACGCATGGCTTGTAGGAAAGACAGGCTGTGGGTCTTTAGTTCGTACAGCTCGGTGTCTTCGTTTTTGCCTTCGTCGCAGACATGCATTCTCCGGACCCAATATCTTGGGTGTTTTTTCACCTCCCTGGCCTCGCCCCCAAGGGAAGGTTTTCTCCGGCATAACGAAGAACAGCGTCTGGGGAAACGGCTCCCTGTCCCACTGGTGCCTCGAGTCTCAGTGGGGACCATGGCCCCGGGGGGAGGGGCTGAGAGAGGTCAGCTTCCACCTCGGTCCCTGGTTGTCGGCCAAGTGTTAGGCGGGCAAGGTTACAACCCCAGTGACGCAGCAGCCCGCAGCCACCGGAGCTGGGGCTGAGCTTCTGAGCCAGACTGGGGACGGGGGGTCACCAGCCAGACGCACAGAACCCCCAGAACGCGGGTCCTCGGTCTGCAGGTGCGTCTAGCTCACGGCCGGGACGGAGCCCGCTGCGGAAGGGAGCGACAGTGGGTGCCAGGTGGCGCAGCCTCTCCCCCTGATGCACAGGACCCCCCCCCCCCACCGGAAGTCAGAGAGCCAGGGCGCGGGACCGTCCGGTGCCATCCTGGAGCCCGCCCTCCCCTGCTCATTCCTGCAGCTCTCTAGGCGGAACCAAGTGTCTGGGGGAAAACAAACAAAACCCAAACCCAAACAGACCGTGTTGGCCAGAGCAGGGTAACGAAGGCATGCTTTCGGCACGGCTGGCCGGGTGCAAACTGGTACCGGGACAGGCCCCACCCGTCCAACTGGGAGAGTCCCTGGGGCATGGTCTGGAACAGCAAGTACTGGAAAGGACACAGATGCCGACTGACGGCCGCTAGACACTGAGACACATCCGCGTGAAAGCAAGACCCCTGAACGTACTGATGAAGGACACGTGCCAAGACACATGGAGGGGACGCTG
Organism: Cryptoprocta ferox; assembly: GCA_028646485.1. NCBI lineage: Eukaryota > Metazoa > Chordata > Mammalia > Carnivora > Eupleridae > Cryptoprocta > Cryptoprocta ferox. The sequence goes on from CM053568.1 coordinate 5,080,421, forward strand.
GCAGGCACAGGGCCGTGTGTACAGCGTGCTGCTGCACAGTCAGAAGAGACCCCTGCACGTGGACGGGTTGTGGAAGGGCACAAAAATCCAGGGTCGAGGATACTGCGTGCATACGTTACCTGTTCGAAAAACAGGTAAAGAATTTAAGCCTGGACATTTTTCAACGCGGTTATTTTCCACGATTTTAATGGTGAGTCTGTCAGGGGCTTAGGAGCCAACCCCAATGCCACACTAGATGGACAGCCGTCTTTCCCAAATTCTAGGGAAACGTCATAGGGAAAAACAATGGACTTGTAAACAAACTTCGGAACACAGCTCATCGGAAACACGGGACTTCCCGGTACTCGACACTTAGGCACATCCCACCTTGAGCACGGATCACACGGAGGAAAGCTTAAGCCTCGGACCTGCTGAATAATGAATGTCACAACTTGGTGGCCTTTGTTGTAATTTCCGTTTCCCGCCCATAGAGGTCAGCCGAGTGCCCCCCCCTTTCCCGTTCTCTTCGGGTCTCAGGCCCTGAAGGTACAGGACCAGTGCTGCCTGGTGGGTCAATACAGAGTCCGGGTTAAAGCAGCGGCTGCTGCTTCAAGAGGCTCTGCCTCTACCCTCTGAGGGGCCGGTGACACAGAACAGGCAGGATGGGACCCGAGAAGGGGGTGGTGGAGGGCAGACTGTGATGTCAGTGCCCATCCGGGGTCTGGGGCAAAGAGCTGCAAGGGCTTTCCAAGGCGTCCTGAAGAGGAAGGGTGATCTAGCTGTCGTCGTCCAAGGGGAAGTGAACGGGGGTTGGGGGCTGGGGGGATGGTGAGGAGGAGGGAGGGGGCAGGGGGAAAGGGGGGTGTCTAAGACGCATGATTTGTGGTTTGCGTATTCTTCATGGCGTGCAAGGAGGTAGAACTGGAGTGACAATTAAGGAAAGAAGAAAGGAGCTGGGCTTTGGGGCAGGATGTCTGGGCAGGAGCCCTAGGTCTGAGGCTCCCCACTGGGTAACACCTGGCCAGTTACCTGGCCCGCCTGCCCTGCACTTTCCTCAAGCCGGAAAAGGCAGTGATAGGTGGGCCCTTCCCTCACAAGGTGCTTGCGAGGATTAAGTGAGACGCTACATGCGGAGCGGAGCACTCAGACTGCAGGCACGTAGTAAGAGCTCAATAAACAGTAGCCACTATGGTCACTGAGAACCACTCAAGGTTGCCAACCTCTCCGGTGGAGACAAATGCCCAAAATGTGCTATCGATCCTACTGGACGACCAGGAGCCCTATGGTAGAGATGTGCCTTTGCAGAGGCGGCGGATATTTGGCGGTTGCTCAGTACCGTATTTTGGGTTGACACACATCTCTAGAATATGATGCCTTCCCTTTTCCCTAATTAGCTATCACCTGGGGTGACAACTCCCAGAAATCCATGCAACCAGATTCTGCACTTATTTTTTTTTTTAACCATCTGTGGGATTATAAGTTAATAAGGCTCTTGGGGAAAACCATTAAGAGTATAATAGGAAGGTTAGTGGTAATTCATTAGAGAAATAGATTCTAAAGGGCACCCAACTTCCAGATGATTCTGACTCACTGGTACAAGAAAGCCACCACTGATGGAGAACTGCAGGCGAGTTCGCGTCGCCGGTGGCTCAGGGAACAACGCCACGGCCTTGGCTACTGGGCCGTGTTGTCCCCATGCTTCAAGCCGTGCAGACTCTCCCTCTTTCTAAAGTTTCCAAACAAGCCTTCCGGGGGGCGGGGGGAGGGGGGAAGCCAGCGATTTTGTGCTTTTGTTCCTCTTTGTTTCATTTCTGCAAATACTGGCAAGCGTGTGGGTAAATGCCTGAGTCTTTAACGGTTTCTTAAGCTGGTGGAAGCCCGGGGACGGGCCCGGTCTTGAGTCCTGTGCCAAATCGGGACACTGAGCACAAGCACAGGCCTCCCCCTGGACTCGCCGGGTCTGGGGGGGGACGGCAGTGGCTGTCTGGGTTTCTCCAGGGCTTGCCAGCGTAGCCGCCTTGGTGAGACGCAAATCCAATCACCTCATTCCTGCGCATCATGCCCTTCGGCGCGCCCCACTGCCACCAGGAGGCATCCTGGCTCCTCGGCCTCTGTGGCTTACCGTGGAGTCCACGCCCTCCGCCTCCGTCCAGGCCTCCACTCCACTGCGACAGCACCCACCCACTTGGCGCTTTCTCCCTGCCGCCCCCCATCCCTGGGCGGTGTGAGGGCGCCTCACCCCCGCCTCCAATCGGGCCCTGGTCATGCCACACGCAGCTTTCGCTGCTCTACCTACCTGCGCTGGCCCGAGGGGCACAGCTCCGTTCTCACAATCCCAGGCCTAAGCCCAGGGTCCGGCACGCAGACGTGAGGGACTCAACAACGGGGTTTGGAGCTGTTAAAAAATCCCATCTGGAAAGTATCCTCAAGTGACCCCAAACCATGCTACTACCCCCCCCCCGCCCCTGACCAACCCACAGGTGCCAGTCCTGCCCCGACGAATGAACTAAGGGGCCACATTCGACATGAGCGCCAGGAGCCACCCTCGTGTCCTAGGGCCACAGAGCGGGACTCCTCCTCGGACACGTCGCTTCACATCAGCCGGAAACCGTAACGCCCACTGTGCTGCGCCTCTGAGCGCAGGTGGCCGGTAAGGGACAGACGCCTTGAAAGGCAAGCGGCCCGGCTGCACGGGGCTCCAAGCGCGCGCCCGACGGATTCCTGAGAAGCGTGTGCGCGCCTGGGTCCCCTTCCTCCGTCCTGGAGGTTTCTGTCCTTTTTCTTATCTAACGGAGGCCTCCCCTCAGCCTCCACGCATGTCGTCGGGGTGATCGGATCATTAACAGCAGGTGCCAATAGCGCAAGTCGACACTAGGGGACGCTCTGGCCACAGGTTAAAAAGCTCAGATCGCGTTCTGAATGCCAAGGGCTCCGGATGAAACCCGCTGCTTGGCCTCAAAGTCAAAGAACTTCAAACCCCGCCCGGAAACACCAAGCCCCACGTGTCAGCGGAGACAGCGATGGCGCGGTCGGTACCCGAGTGACTAGGAAGCCCTGACCGACGTTCCCCTCGCGCCTGCGCACGCTCCCGTTTCCGCAGGTCGGGACTCACAACGACACAGAACCGGAACGTGCCAGGAACACCCAAGGCACGTGCCTTTCAGATCTGCCAACAGACCCCCGGAGGGGAGGCCGGCGCAGTTTCGTTAAACCCCCTTCTTTCAAAACTCACCGTGTCCCCCCCCCCGCCCCCTCGGATTCTCAATAGGAAGTGATTCAAACGCCACACAGACAGAACGGAAACCCGCGGTTTCAGTAAGACCCTTGTCGCAGAACCGAACGACTTCTCCAATGACTAATCTTTTTTTACGCCAAAAGCCGCAGCGCGTCTCGGCGCTCAGCCCCCGTGCAGGCACGGAGTCTGGGACGGGGGCTGAACCCGCGGGCAAAGGTCGACCGAGGCCGGCAGAGGCCCCTCCTGGGCCTGCGCGCAGGGGGCAGGCCACCCCGGGGGCAGCCCCACCGCCACGCTGCGCACCGGCGGTCGCGAGCCTACCTTCAAGGTCTTCACGGCCACCGTGAGGCTGTACTTCTTCCAGACGCCCTCGTACACCTCCCCGTACTGGCCTCCTCCCAGCTTGTGCCGCATGGTGATGTCCGTGCGCTCCATCTCCCACTTGTCGTAGTTGGGGGACACGCCGTAGACCGTGGGCTTGTTGCGCTTGGGGGCGGGGTAATGGAGAGTGGTGATGAGCCCGTCCGCCACAGTCGAGTGATGGTGAACCAGCTCCGCTAAAGTGCTGAAGCGGCTCTCCGAGGAGACGTAGAGCTGGGGGGAGACAGGGAGAGCACAGCCTTCAGCCCGCGGGGCGCACGCAAACCCAGGCAACGCCACCACGCCAGCGCGGCTGAGCCTAAGGGAGCGCCCAGAACATCACCGAGGCTGTGCTGCTCTACGCACCCTGCAAGTTATTTGCCGAAGCAGAACGAGACAACCAAATGCCTCAGGGCCTTTGCACCTGCTGCTCCCTCTGCCTGAAATCCTCCGGCCAGTTAATCATCACATGCCTGGTTCCCCCTTAGCGTTTGGAGCCCAGGGTAAAGGTCACTGTCACCGTGTCACCGGACCTGGTCAGCCAGCACTGGTCATCAAATCACCTTCCTTCTCTGCGTCGCACTTACCGCGAGCTGACCGGTCCCTGCTTATCTGCTGGATGGCTTCCTGTCTGTCAACACCTTCTAGAATGTCAGCTTCTAAATGTCTAAAGCCCTAAGTGGTCTTTTTTTATCCTGGACCCCCAATGTGGAGAGCAAGAAATGAGCACATAGTAGGCACTCAATAAAGGCCTGTTGATTACATTAATGAAGAGGAGAACTTAGTATTTGCAGATTGGAAAAGACAGTAATTTTCTTTTAATTTTTTATTTTTGAGAGACAGAGAGAGACAGAGCATGAATGGGGGAGGGGCAGAGAGAGAGGGAGATACAGAATCCGAAGCAGCTCCAGGCTCCGAGCTGTCAGCTCGATGAGGGCTCGAACCCACGGACCACGAGATCATGACCTGAGCCAAAGTCGGGACACTCAACCGACTGAGCCACCCAGGTGCCCCTCTTTTAATTTTTTAACGTTTATTTATTTTTGAGAGACAGAGCATGAGCGGGAGAAGGGTAGAGAGAGAGGGAGAGACAGACTCTGAGAGGGGCTCCAGGTTCTGAGCTGTCGACACAGAGCCCGACGTGGGGCTCGAACCCACAAACCGTGAGATCCTGACCTGAGCCAAAGTCGGACACTTAGCCAACTGAGCCACCCAGGTGCCCCAAGAAAGTAATTTTTTTAAATAATTATGCTTATTACCTAAAACCTATAATTATTATTTATAGTTACATAATTATCCAGAAGTAAACAGTGGCCAGAGATGGAAATCACTGAACAAGACAAAAATCTTTCTTACTCTTACCCCCTCAATTTGGGCTGAGGACCACAGAGGCCAAGGCTTGCGAACCCCTGCTGGATGCCACCGTGGGTGCCCCGTCAGCTCACTCCAGGAACGATCGGGGACCCAGAGGGCTGCACGGAGGCCACACAGCCTCCTCCGCCGCAGGGAAGGGAAGAGACGGGATTGCAGACAGAGCACACACGAGCCTCTAAGATCTACCGTGGACCCGTCCACGCGTGGTTCTCGTCTGCACACATGGGGAAGGGAGGGAGGGAAGGAAAGAGCAGGCTGACAGCAAGTAGTGGATGGTGACAGGTATCGTTTGTCTGTTTTGTTCTTTCTCGTTCATCTCAGGGAGGTGGCGAGGAAGTGCTTCCACATTAAAGTCCACACAGGACATCTGGGCTCGAGGCGGACGAGGGATCAGTGAACCTGCTGGCTTATGAGGGGCGGCCAGCGAGTGTGGGAAGGGGAAGGACACTAAAATTCAGGACCAGGTGTTCCTAAGACTTGCCCGGACTGCAGAGACAGAGAAGGAACTCGGGTTTGAAACAGCGGAGACGCCTGGGGCAGGAAGGGGAAAAGGGGCAGGACTGGTCCCCTGTGGCTGTAGATTCTCGATTACTTAAAAACAGAAAAGGGGGGTGGGGACGGGGCGGAAACAGAAAAAGGAAGAAAAAGCCTGAAACACAGAGCAGCCCAAGGCCTTGGCTGTCTCGGATATGGGAGGCTTCACCACTGTCTGTAAGTTTGTAACAGGAGAGAATTACAGTGTTTTCAAAGAAGAAACCATTAAAGAATACACGGGCTGATGCCATTTATAACCCTCAGGAGGGTAAACAGGATTCTTTCTTGCTTGGGGAGATGACATAAACAGATTTTTAAAACTCAGGCAAGCCAATGGCCAACTCTTAGAGGTTTGTAATTTACAAATTTAATTTTTATATTTATTTATTTTTGAGAGACAGAGACAAAGCACAAGCAGGAGAGAGGCAGAGAGAGAGATACAGAATCCGAAGCAGCTCCAGGCTCCGAGCTGTCAGCACAGAGCCCGACGCGGGGCTCGAACCCACGAACTGTGACATCATGACCTGAGCCAAAGTTGGACGCTTAACCAACTGAGCCACCGTCGGTGCCCTGTAATTCACCATCTGTTGGTTGCAATCCTAGTGAAATAAAATTCTTGAGCAACCCATGAATGGTCGAGGAAGACCCCATAGCTCTGGGGAACTGGTCCCTCTGCAAGATGGTGCCCCTCCATGGCAGGACCTTTCAGGGTGAGGAGAAGGCCCACCAGGAGGCCCACCCAGGAGAACCTGAGTCTACGTGAATGGCTCTAGGGACACCGGAGGAGTCGCGCTCAGGGCCCAGAACGTGCGCACAAAGGGGTTGGGAGGAGGTGGGGAGCGAAGGCACCGCCGAGCCTGGGAGCCTGCCTGGAGCCGAACATCCGCTCGGTGACGTACGCAGCACTCTCGTCAGTGGGCATCGCCGAGTGGGATGTGGGGACAGCCCCTAATCCCGCCCCTCTCTGGAAACGTCCGTCAGTTGTCCAATCACCTCACTGCAGGTGCCAAGCTTCCCAAGCCGTCCTCTTCCGGGGCTGCCATGGAGTGTAGGGAAGAGGGAAGAAGTGCTCCCTAGAATCCAAGACACCCCCTCCCGCCTCTCCCAGGACAGCACTGGCACAGAGCCCATCCCACCTGCTGCCCACTGCCCCCCCCCCCCCCCCGGGGAGGGCAGGTCACCTGGGAGCAAGGCTCATTACCTACTTCTCCCCGGCAGCTTGCAAGGAGCGCTCTCCAACCCAAGGATCGAGTTCCTTCCGTCGCACAGAATCCTAATGGCCCCCCCAAGCCCTGGTTTGTGCAGAATTGGTTCTCGGTCCCCTCTGATTCCCTCACAGGCTCTTCCTGGTAGAGATTTCGGAGCTATGGGAGGTTTCGCTGCACGGACCCACTTTATTCTTTTCAATAATTAAATTTACAGACCCTGTGACACAGTTCACCTTTCAGCGTAAAATTTACATCCTGACGCTTATTAAATATTAACACTACTCTCCCTGTTCAGCGCACTGCACGACCATCTCTTAACAGTCAAGTCTGGCAGCGTCCTTCCGATTAGTTCTGAGTTTCGCACACTCTGCTAGTGAACTGGGTGATCTGCATCAGGAATTCACGGCCCGGTCAGAGAAGACAGTGAAATTAGCGTTAGGAATGGCATGTCATTGTGCTGCGCACCGGACCACGTGAACAGTCCCGGTGCTCCGCCAGGACTGGGCCTCCCGGTGGTGCAGGAACCCCAAAGACAGCAATTGTCAAAGAAACTCACCAAAAACAGCTTCTCCTCCTGACAGCCAGACTGCCAGGCTTAGCAGCGTGTAGACCTGTGCCCCTTTTAGCTGCCCCGGACCCCGGAGTCCCACCCCGGATGTACTGTCATAGGCAGCCTGGCCGGTAAGCGACATTACCCCGAGATCTTCTGCCGTCCAGCAGGAAGGCAGGACTTAATAATTAGGCAGTACTTAATAACGCTGCAAGTCTCCTCAGCCAGGGAAAGTCAGCCATGTGTTAGCAGGCCTTCGCCCGGCATGCCTGCACCTGCCAAGCCACTGTCGGGGGGTGGGCGGGGGGAGGGGGGGAGATCTTAAAAACTCAGGAGGCTGTGCAGTTGGCCCGTCTGCCACCTCTGCTAAAGCTTAAGCCCAAATTCCATTCCCGTCAACGGGAACCTGTCAGTTCAGCAGACCGTGAAAATCAATGTCACCTGGGAACCTCTCTGAAGAAAAGCAAAGACTCTATCGAGGGCTACAAGGAATCGTGGCACCTGACAGTGGCATGCCACAGAAGTAAATAAAGTGCAGACACAGATGGCCAGAAGAACTAAGAATGATTCAGGCAGGGGGTGGTGGAGAGGAATCAGCCTTTAACTCCACGGCGCTGGCCATGGACTTGGAGAGTGACACTCAGACCCCGGGGTACGTGGAGGTCTGGAGACCGTCGAGTCTCCAAGGAGCAGCGATGGCTCCGTTTGGCACGGCCCATGCGAGAGTCCCGCTAGAAGCTCCCCGAGCCCCGGGGCCGACCGGCCGGCCACAGCCGCTGTCGGAGCTCAGGAACACGACAAGGGCGGCAGGCCAGAGCCAAGAGGGCGGAGGCAGGAAAGAACTCTGCTGGGGCCTGAGAGGGGAGTCTTCCACACTCAGTTGTTTGGTGAAGATTAGCTCTTTGAAAAGAAGAATGAAACTTATGCAACCCCGGCCTGTCCCTCCTACCAACCTTAAATTTTCCCCCTCGGAAATCCAAAAACGATTGCATCAAGGCAATGCTATGTGAGCTTTTTTCCTGGGCCGAGCCACACGATGCCTCCCCCACTACCTCTGACGCTGTTCCGCTCACTCACACGATCCCACCCCACACAGCCCCTCGGGTGCAGGCCTCCCGGAGAGGCGCCTCCGCAGATGGCCGGCCCCATCACCCCGTGGGCTGAGCCGTCTCCAGGTGCTCGGATGGCTGGAGGGATGGTCTTTGCCAGGGAGGGAAGACGGCAGGAGGCCTAGGACGCTTGGAGGAGGTGCCCAGCGGCGGATCCTGCCCGAACGGATGAGTTCCCTGGGCTCCACCCGGAGCGAAAGGAGCCCCTGGCACACGCCAGCTTCTGGACCGAGGGGTTGGCGTCCTCATCAGACGCCTCTCGAATCCTGTGAATCATGTAACCCACATGCAGGCCTTGCTCTCTCCCCTCCGAGCGGTATTTTGAACCAACCGCCGGCGGATGAGTTGTCAAACTAGACCATGCCGGCCTGCATCTGTCCCTCGGATGCCTGATTCAACACCTCCGGGGAGGAGAAACCCGTGCCCCGCTCAGCACAGACCTCAACCCATCACCGCCGGATAAACAGCACAGACGGGAAGCAAGCTGGCAGCTGCAGATCCCCTCCCTCACGGGCGGGGTGCCCTGGTCTTCTCATCCACTCGAGAGGAGCCCCTGTGGCCTGGAGGCAAGGCTGCAGAGACCCACCACCCTGGAACACACCCTGCAGAAGGGAAGGACCCAGCTCCACCCCTGGGACAGGACGAGGCCCCGAAAGGCAAGCCGCTAAGGCTGATCTGTGGTCCTGTGGTCCCGCAGGGGCAGGTCCCCACGAGTCAGCAATAAGGACATCGGCCAGAAGCCTCCGAGACATGCGGGAAAGACAGCAGAGAAGGACTCGAAAGAGAAATAGACGTGCATTCGTGCGGGACAAACGAACGGGTAAGGAAGGCCATACAAATGCTAAGAGGATTTGGGGGGGGACCAGCACCCCCACCCCCCAACGAGACATACTCTACAGCTGGAGCAAGTTCCAGTCTGGTGTGGGAAGAGAACAGACAGATGGACAGGCCCAAATGCATATGCAAATTTGGTCTACTTCAGGCACGCAGGAAAAGATCCATCCAGTAAACGGCCCAGGGATCCCTCAAAACATGACGCGTGCACATTACACCTAACGAGAGACCGTCTTTGCTGATCGGTGACAGAGGTTTTCACAAGCAACAACACTGGTGATGAGGTTGGAGGGACACACGCCCTCCTACATTTCTCATGGAGGCTGCACGTCCACCAGAAGCAAGGGGAGAAAACACATCTGCACAATTTCTACAGGAGGGGCTCTGACAACATCTTCACCAGGGTCAAAGGCACAGAACCTTCGAGCAGTTCCTGACACAAAGTACAAGCCATATGTTCAAACCGCAGGTCGGGACCCATTAGGGAGTCTATGAAATAAATTTAGGGGATTCTGGCCAGGACTTTTTAAAAAAAAATGAAACCGAACAGAATGGAATACACAACATCAAGAGTGCGTTACCCATGGTAAGGGTAAGTAGGGTTTCAAGAACGTTCTGTTACCGGTCTGAGTACTGGGTGGTGCTGTAAATGTTTTTATACAGTGTGCCAACATTATTTTATTTTTATTTATTTTTAAAAATTTTTTAAACATTTTTATTTAGTTTTTTGAGAGACAGAGAGACACCGAGAGCAGGGGAGGGTCAGAGAGAGTGGGAGACACAGAATCCGAAGACAGGCTCCAGGCTCTGAGCTGTCGGCACAGAGCCCAACGCGGGGCTCGAACCCACGAACCGTGAGATCATGACCTGAGCCGAAGTCAGACGCTTACCAGACTGAGCCCCCCAGGCGCCCCAACATTATTTTATTTTAAAGGCTCGAAAGCCACCTCGTAAGTATTCTTTGTAACAGCCAAAGATTGGAAACAACCTAAAAATCAGCCCGCGGGGGGCTGCTTCCGTAAACGATGGCCCATCTGCACGAGGCAGTCATTAATAAGAACGAGGCAGCTCTAAATGCGCTACAGGAAAGCAATCTCCAAAATATATTACTAGGTGGGAGAAGCCCGATGCAGACCGGTGTGGAGTTTGCATCATTTGTGTTTTTTAAAAAATATAAACACATACATCCACTGGGGAACTCGGGAAGAAATTGGTTACGGGGGTTGCCCCTGGGCAGGGAATGGGGAATAAGGAGAAATAATAAGAATTATTTCTCACTCTAATTCATTTTGTTCCTTTTTTTTTTTTAAACCGTGTGCACATTATATACCATTTAAAAAACACACCCACCATCTAGACCCAGCCCGATAATCTGCTATCTCCGCCGTCGACACTGGCATAGTGGAGCAGTGTATATACAGCAGGGCGCGAGCCTAGTTCCCCCGATCATGCGCTATGGGGTCCCCGGGCAAGAAATCCCCTCCCTCATAAGTCTCCATCTCCTTAATGGAAAAATGCTGTCGTCTACAGGAACCTCGGCCCCGAGGACTGAGGTGAAGTTTAAGACTCAAGAGGAGACTGAAAAATGCACCAGCCAACAGCAGGATCCGGGAAAACGTTGATCCCTCCCTTCCCTTCATGGACTCTTAAGCATTGTTCATATAAAGATCACAAAACCACATACATCAACTCGTTTACAAGACTACAAATTGGGGGGGGCGCCCGTTTACAAGACTACAAATTGGCTCAGTCGGTTAGGTGTCCGACTCTTGGTTTTGGCTCAGGTCAATGATCTCAGGGTTCACGGGTTCTAGCCCCGCGTCAGGCTCTGTGCTGGCAGCGAGGAGCCTGCTTGGGATTCTCTCTCTCCCCCTCTCTGCCCCTCCCTCACTCATGCTCTCTCTGTCTCTCTCAAAATGGATAAACTTAAAAAAATTGAAAAACAAAAAACAGAAAAACGGGTGCCTGGGCGGCTCAGTCGGTCAAGCGTGTGACTCCGGCTCAGATCATGATCTCACAGTTTACAAGTTCGAGCCCCCTGTGGGACTCTGTGCTGACAGCTCAGAGCCTGGAGCCTGCTTTAGATTCTGTGTCTCCCTCTCTCTGCCCCTCCCCTGCTCGTGCTGTCTCTTCCTCAAAAATAAACAAACATTAAAAAAAAAAAAAAACTACAATCTGGGTTTGGAAATCTCTTGATATAAACGTGATCTCATTTTTGTTTAAAAACTGTATGTGTGTATGCACGTGGACAGATACACACATGCACATGATTTTATCTATAGGAAGAACGTCACGTACTTATTTGGGGGAAGTACTATTGAGGGGCCTTTTACCTTAAAAGTACCCATCAATTACTGCAACCTCACCTACAGGAGATGAATTACTATCACAAGAGAATTTTTAAAAAGGAAGAGACTTGGGGCGCCTGGGTGGCTCAGTTGGTTGGGCCTCCGACTTTGGCTCAGGTCATGATCTCACGTTTGTGGGTTCGAGCCCCACGTCGGGCTCTGTGCTGACAGCTCGGAGCCTGGAGCCTGCTTCCGATTCTGTGTCTCCCTCTCTCTGTCCCTCCCCTGCTCATGCTCTGTCTCTCTCTGTATCAGAAATAAATAAAACATTAAAAAAATTTTTAAAAAAGGGAAGAGACTTAATATCTTATGAGAAGTGTGCCCAAACACCAACAGGTATTCCCCCGTCTTATGCAACAGCTGACAACAAAACCCCGCAGGCCGGGCAGGGGCCACACCAGGCCTGTGGACTTGGTCACATCACGCGATCAGGCCTCAACAGACCGTCTTTCGGAGGCTAATGGAACGATGCCTGCTGTTTCCTTGGAGCATCTTCCTGGTTGAGCTCTGCTGTGATAACTTCTCAACCCCAGGGGCAGGAGCTCTGGGGCCTCCTGGCCAAGGACCGCCCCCCGCCCCTCGGTCCCCCTACCTTGCCATCGGAAGCAGTGTTGATCCGGTAGTGGTACACCCTCCCCTCATATCTCAGCGAGATGGACCTCTGGCCGGGGCTGCTCTCGCTCTCCCGCACCAAGAAGCTACCGTTGATCCCGCTGCTCAGCAGGTACTCGGCGGCGTTGCGGGACACGGGCCCGTGGTACCACGAGTGCTTCTCCAGGCTGTTGACCGGCGTGATGTAGTTGCTCGGGACCCACCCTTGGCCATTTTTGGTTTGGGCTTCGCACCATTCCCCATTGTGATTGTAGCCTAAAACGCGGAGCTTTTCACCTTAGAAGAAGGGAAGCAAATCAGACGTCAGCTTCCAACGCTGGCTGTGTTCATCCCCATTTTACTCTTACAGGATTACTAAAATCCTCCGAGTTCCTAACGATCTACTTCGCTTGAACAAATTCGCACAAATATCTGCGTTTACGTGTATGGAGGAGGGTATGTGTTTACACGTGAAGCTTCCTGTTTGTGCTGAATCTGCAGAGAAATACACAGCCTCGGCTTCCACAAATACGTGATGTGTACTCGGGTGTTCGTTCCTAGCGCAAGGAAGTTTCTTAGGGGAAAAGCACGTTTTCTTGAAACAAATATGTGTTTCCAGTGTGTTTGGCCCATGTGTCCCTTTCACTATGAAATAGAGGAAGCTCTGTTTTTCTGAGGACTTATCATACAGGACCTCTTCTCCTTTAGGAAGATGCTGGGCTTCTTTTTTTTTGGACCTCCCTGCATCCGACTTTAAAACTGCGCTTTCAGGGCGCCTGGGTGGCTCAGTCGGCTGAGCGTCCGACTTCAGCTCAGGTCATGATCTCGCAGTTCGTGGGTGCGAGCCCCGCGTCGGGCTCTGTGCTGACAGCTCAGAGCCTGGAGCCTGTCTTCGGATTCTGTGTCTCCCTCTCTCTCTGACCCTCCCCTGCTCATGCTGTCTCTCTCTCCAAAATAAATAAAAAACATTTAAAAAACAAAACAACACCTGCGCTTTCAAGCCACAGTTTAAAACTGCTCCAGTCAAGCCACAGTTTCCCCGATTTCTGTCTCCTGCAACCCCCACCGGGTCTGCAGCCCTTTTACCTTTAGTGATGCTTAGGGTGTTGTCCCCACTGGCCACAAAATCATACAGTGCAACGAAAAGGTTAGGGTCATTTTCACTGGGACCGGCAAGAAGGTTTTCCTTGGAGTTCCAACGAGCGGCTTCGCTCAGACCTTGGGGCTCAAAGTCGGATGCTACTGGCCTCTGAAGGGCTTCTGGAAGAGAAAAGAAAGAAACAGGAAGAAGTCAGGGGGAGGGGGAATTAGTTTTAGTCTCAGAAGCAAAAATAGTCTGTTTCCATCCTATACGTTTCTAATTTATTTCATTTCTTAACATCTACACGTTTTGTATTAATCTGAAAGGTGGTAAAATAAAAATGGGACTCTTCCTTCCCCAAATCTTGTGAAAAGCATCAAGCATTTTCCTTCCAAGGTGGAAATTACTGTTCCTAAATAGCTTCGGCTTTTTACACTCATTAATTCAAAATGAACTCAGTTAAAAACAGAAACAGTCCAGGGCGCCTGGGTGGCTCAGTTGCTTAAGCCTCCGATTCTTGGTTTCGGCTCAGGTCATGATCTCCTGGTTCGTGGGTTCAGGCCCCATGTCGGGACTCTCTCTCTCTCTGCCCCTCCACCCCACGTCTCTCTCATTCTCAAAATAAATAGATAAAACTTAAAAAAAAAAAAAAAGAATACTTAAAAAAAAAAACAGAAATAGTCCATCCTTATACGTCTTTGCCACTGCTTACTTATAATATGAAACAAAAGTTTCTCTAAAAGATTTAAAAATAGGGACGCCTGGGTGGCTCAGTCGGTTAAGCGTTCCGACTTTGGCTCAGGTCATGATCTCACAGTTCATGAGTTCAAGCCCTGCATCGGGCTCTGTGCTGACAGCTCAGAGCCTGGAGCCCGCTTCGGATTCTGTGTCTCCCTCTCTCTCTGCCCCTCCCCTGCTCATTCTCTGTCTCTCTCAAAATAAAATAAAGACATAAAAATTTTTTTTAATAAAAAATAAAAGATTTAAAAATATATTAAAGTTAATATATGCACATTTAAAATGTTTATTTAACAGAGAGAGAGAGAGAGAGAGAGAGAGAGAGAGAGAGAGAGCGTGCGCACTCGTGCGCAAAGGGCAGAGACAGGGAGACAGAGGATCTGAAGCAGGCTCCATGGCTACAGCAGAGAGCCCAAGGCAGGGCTCGAACTCACGAACCGTGAGATCATGACCTGAGCCAAAGTTGGACGCTTAACCGGCTGAGCCACCCAGGCGCCCCGAATATATGCACATAATTTAAAATCAAATAGCAACGGAAGGGCTTGTAATGAAGGACAAACACCTCCTACCCCACTCTTCTCTACACTCAGGCGACAGCTGGGTTCTGGGTGCTGCCTCCGTCCGCCACCCCCGGGACTCCTGGGCCATCCTCTACCGGTCACCTCTGTATTTTCAGTAACAGACTTGCACCTTTATGTCTTGTGCTCCAGCCGGAGACGCTGTATCCCAGCTCTTTGCTTCACAAGATGAGAGTATTAACAACCTATCCTTCCTTCCAGCTCTCTCCGCACTCTCAGACATGGCCTTCTTTACATTTTTGTTTACTTTGTAAAAACTTTAAGTTTCTTCCACTCTGTAATAATAAAGTCCCTCATGTTTTGTAGGCAGATTGTAAAAGCTGAAAGCCAATCAATCTCTTACATTAAGAACGTGTAGCTATTGTTCGCTATAGGATCAAATAGTTGATTGTTTTTTCCTGAAGTTTCTTCTTCCTTTTTTTTCTTTTGAACTGTGCTCAAATTTGCTAGAATTTCTTTGTGATATGCACGAGTTTTTTTTTTAAGCCAACAAATCTACTCCAAAGTAGATCTTAACAGTCACAGGATATTATGGACTGAAATCTGAATACTCATTTAAGGAAACTATAATAAGAAATCACCCTTTATAAAAGGAGGGAGAGGGGGAAATTCTGATTTTCCTCTAAGTGGAAGCCAAACCCAAATGTCAAAATTACTTAGGGGCACCTGGCTGGCTTAGCTAGTGAAGTGTGCGACTCTTGATCTTGGGGTTGTGAGTTCAAGCCCCATGTTGAGTGTGGAGATCACTTAAAAAATACAATTCTTAAAGAAAAAAAGAAAATTCCCTCTTTATGGATTTGGAGGACCCCTCCCCAAACATCCTTCCTTAGGCAGTAGACGAGGAGTATTCCTCGTCTCAGGAATAGGCCTGACTCTGCAGTATTCACCTCCAAAAACAAAAACAAAAGAAACAACAAAACACCACTGGAGGCATCCAAGACATCTGAGGGACAAGGCTAACCTTCCAGAAACACCCTGCAGAAGTTTCAAAAATGGCACTCGTTAAAATCTCTCACTGGGTGGTGCCTGGGGGGCTCAGTCTTGGTTAAGCGTCCGACTTCGGCTCAGGTCATGAATCTCGTAGTTTGCGGGTTCGAGCCCTGTGTCGGGCTCTGCGCTGACAGCTCGGAGCCTGGAGCTGCTTCAGTTTCTGTGTCTCCCTCTCTCCCTGCCCCTCCCCTGCCCATGCTCTCTCTCGCTCTTGCTCTCAAAATTAAATAAACATAAAAAAAAATCTCATTGGAATGAACCAATACAACCTAAAAAACGAGGGTGTTTCCGATGCTAGCTTTTTGCACTCCTGAATGAAGTAAACCTCCAGGAACTGTTTTGCTGGAAGAGTAAATCCCCAATTACGTCATTACTGTGTTTGGTCATCTCATTGTATGAATCATGAGGGCAAAGATAATTTCAAGGAAGAGGGTCCTGTAACTGCCATTTCCTAGAAGGTAGACAAAGTCTCAGTGACGGGTTAGGCCCCCATCCCCTCGAGAATTCACAAGGGCTCTAAGGGCACACCCAGCACCACTGGGATCGGGGACTCATCAATGAACCGAAAGAAGCTGGTTACAAGCAGAAAATTAATTTTTTCATTAACGTGTGTGCTCTCCCACCTGCATGTATGTTGGGCTGCTGGCCTTGACGCTGCAGGGACAAGGCCTGTCCTTTCGAGGGTGGGCACGTGTGGAGTTCATTCCCAGCTTCAGTCTGCTGCCGGCTGGAGGGGGGAACCCGGGAGCCATGTGCTATCAATTGGCATACGACTGGCTTGCTCACACCTGCTCGGCGCTCGGCAGCGACGTTTAAAATCACCTGCCTCGGGGCGCCTGGGTGGCTCAGTTACGCGTCTGGCTTCGGCTCAGGTCGTGATCTCACAGTTCGTGGGTTCGAGACCCGCATTGGGCTCTGTGCTGACAGCTAGCTCAGAGCCTGGAGCCTGCTTCAGATTCTGTGTCTCCCTCTCTCTCTGCCCCTCCCCCGCTCATGCTCTGTGTCTCTCTCTGTCTCGCAAAAATAAATAAAATGTTAAAAAAAAATTTTTAAATCACCTGCCTTTCCTGAGTCTAAGGCATCCGTCTGAATTCCACAGAAACAATTCTCTTTTTACAATGGCATTTCACTGGTTTCATATTAACCAAGTAATTAAAACAACAAGTGTATCTGACATAATGAGATCTGGAAAGAAACATCAGGGGCTCGTGGTGTGGCCGGAGCGGTAAGTGGCAGTGGACGGTGGGGTGGCTGCCCCAGCCTGTGGGTCCCGGGCACTGGGGAAGCAGGCGTGACAAGAAGCAGAGCATCATGGTCAACCCACCAAGTTGGTTCACTGAAAGCGAGTCCAAAGAGCTTCTACTGTGGTTTTATAAAAACATTTTTTTAATGTTTTTTATTTATTTTTGAGAGAGAGAGAGACAGAGAGCATAAGTAGGGGAGGGGCAGAGAGAGAAGGAGACACAGAATCCAAAGCAGGCTCCAGGCTCAGAGCCGTCAGCACAGAGCCTGACGCGGGGCTCGAACTTGTGAACCGCCAGATCATGACCTGAGCCGAAGTTGGACACTTAAACGACGAAGCCCCCCAGGCGCCCCTACTATGGTTATATTAACACCGTTAGCCTAAGGATTCTTACCATGAAAGAGCGCTTGCATATCAACAGAACAAGATAAATCCCCCCACTACTGGGGTGGGGGTGGGGGAAATGAACCAAAGCATGAATAAGCAATTCACAGAAAATTTAAATGACCATTAAACTTGGGAAGCGGGTGAGGCCTGGCTAGTAATCAAAGAAATGCCAATTCTTCATCAAATTGGCAGGTCCATTTTCTCGAGGCTAAGTCAGTGTGAGGCTTCAACGAAACGCAACATGCTAGTGGCTGCTGTAAGAATTGCTACACTTTAGGAGGGCAACTTGGAAATACAAATCGAACCTTTAAATAACTCCATAACCTTTGAGCTACCTCTAGGAATGATCCCAAGACCCACCCGATTATTTCTACATACTGCTTTTTTAGTATACAGAATTTCTATCTACGGATACTTTTTGAGAGATGATACTTTTTGAGAGAGAAAGAGAGAGCACGAACCTGAGCCAAAGTCAAGTCGGACACTTAACCGACTGAGCCCCTCAGGTGCCCCTCTATACACTGATTTTTAAATAACAGCCCGGAAAAGGAAAAGTACAAAGTATCTATCAATACAAGGTAAATTCGCTTGCGGTCCGGTCCATCCGTAATACAGAATACATTCAAAACATTTTTAGAAAAAACAACTCTTGGCTTGGGAACGTATGACAGTGCATTAACTGCTCATATTACAACCTGTTATTTGCAGCATGACCCCGATTTTGTAAAAACTGAAAAGAGTACAGAAGGAACTGCACCAAAAGGTGAACAGCAGGTGACACAGGGTGGTTGGTGTGTCAACAGTGCCATTAAGAGTAGTTAACGCGGTGGGGAGGGGGGGTTTGGCATCTTCTTTATTCTTTTCTATTTGTCTCACAATGGATGTGGATTGTTTTTGTGATTCGGAAACCAAGTACCAACATAGAGACACTGCCATCATCAGTAGAAGCCAGCTGACACTTCCATAATTGATCATCCAACCTGAAAGGGAACCTCCTCCGTGCTGTCCTGAAAAAACATTTGTGCGCCTCCCTCTGGAGTCCCAGCCTCGTGGCCGTGAGCACACGGCTCTGGCAGACCAGGCCCACACAGGAAATTAAACCAAAGTCATGAATACAGAAATGCTTTTCTTCTCAAATGCCATTTGACCTCTTCTATCAAACATTCTGCAGCATCTGGATGTGATCAAAGTTACATAATCAGGGGAAGTGGCCTGGAAAACACCTGGACGAGGCAGAAGGCCGATCCTCGCCCAGGGGTGCCTGTGGATGTAAGGTCTGGGTTCAAGAGGAACCGTCCCTGACGCGGACACCGATGCTGGGATGCTGGGAATTTCACGCGAGGGGATGAGCCCTTTGTCAGGAAGGAAAGGGCCTCCCACTGCTTTTTGATTCAACAGGACGTCAGGAAATCCAAGGCAGTCTCTCGATTTTCCTCTCCAGTTCTTGCTCCATTCCACAAATTAATGGCCAAAGCCCAAAGGGAAGTATTGCTCACGCATGCCTCTGGATGGAGATGCTGAAGTGTAGCCACAGTCCGACACCAAAACCTTCCAGTCAATTCCCAATCCAGGCTGATGTCAAAACTGACTCACGAGGTATAAATGCCAAGTTCCTTGCTTCATTTCATAGTGAACTGTGCTCGTCAACCTTAAAAACAATCACAGCCTACAAGGCCAACACTGCAAGATGTACTTAAACCTTCCTGGCTTAACGCGGGGACTTTCTGCCAGGCCCACTGTCAGGAAGTTAGACCCTTAAAGAAGCCCCGAGGCTTCATTCAAAAAAGATGCCCCAAATAGCTCCCCCTTTCTGTTCTTCCAATGGATCCTTTGGCTATTGTTAAGCCTTGGGAAAGAAATTTCAGCTTCTGTGGGGGCGCCTGGGTGGCTCAGGCGGTTAAGCATTCAACTTTGGCTCAGGTCATGATCTCACAACTCAGGTCACGATCTCACAGTGTGTGAGTTCGAGCCCCATATAGGGCTCTGTGCTGACAGCTCAGAGCCTGGCGCCTGCTTCAGATTCGTTGTCTCCGTCTCTCTCTGCCCCTCCCCTGCTCATGTTCTGTCTCTCTCAAAACCAAACATTAAAAAAATAAAGAAAGAAAGAAATTTCAGCATCTGCTTACTCTTTCATTATTTTTAGTGAACATTTTCTGCCACGACCTGTGTCACATTTTAAATCTATTTAAGATCTGTATCTTCAAAAGTGCCTCTCAGCCCTTTTAAAACCTTTTTGTTATTTTACCATACTGTTAACATTAAAACAGGCTTTCACTCACCCATAAAACTCAGGAAAAGTCATTACTAATTAGCCAGCTGAGCACCAAGAATAGTGGTGGTGGTGGGGGGGGTGTCCAACTATGAGAAAATCAAACTGTTTAAAAATCCCTTTAGAACGATGCCACAAAATTCACTGGGCCTGGGCATGTTTAATTTACTTCGAAAGTATACTAAGAAAATGGCTTGGGTCTTTAAAGTACAACTTAAAGATCCTCTTATACAAAAATAATCCTTTCTTAAAGTTGTGAGTCAGTGATCAAAAATGTTTACGGAAGATTCTCAGATAAGGCATATCTGGTCTAGACTTCCAGGGGCTGCCCCTGAACCCACCACGGGGCAAACAGGAAGAGAAGCAAAATGTTCGTGACCTTCAGGGGCCCGGAAGGCTACTCTGCAGACCTGACGGGAGGCGCAATTTCACCTCCAGGAAAAGCATCCCTGGGAAGCTTCCCACCTTCCTGCAGGTGCCGGTGGCCCAAGGCCGCGGTTCTCTCTGAGTACAGGGCAGCGACAGTCTGGGCTGCTGGCCCTTGGGTGTAGGGGGAGGGGACGGGGCAGGGCGTGTCAGGCCTGATAAACATCCCCTTTACTTTTGCTCGCATTCGATTATTTAAACCCTCATTGCTTTATTCTTATTTCCTCTGTGGGTCTTTTACTATTACCCTCCAGTTCAAGGAATCTCTGTAATTCAGAAATCTATAAACCAGATCGCTCAAAAAGGAGGGAAGGCTTCGTGTTTTATTTCATACTCGGTTCCAACTGATGAGATCATGCTCAGACTATTCTCAAGTCAGTATACAACAGCCTCCTACAGCTTTTTACAATATGAGCTTAGAGGAAAAGTATTATTTCCCACAATTTGAACTTGATGAAAGTCATTGTACCTACTTTCTACACGGTCCTTCATTTTGTAATTTACGCCCTCACCCAGAGCGGCTAAAATTATTTAAAAAACAGGTTCAGCTGAATACGGCCTTGGCCTTAACTTCGCAACTCAACAAAATCTTCTCAGCGCCCCAAACACTGGGTTCGAGGCCAGGGAGCAGGGGTAGGTCAAGGTGGCGGCGTTGCAAAGAATCCCCACGCGGCCTCTGCTCCTTGGGGGAAGAACACAGCTGGTGAAAATGTACGCGGCCTCAACAGCCAAAGTCAAATAGAAGACCAGCACTGCCCTGTGGACGAATTTCTAAGAACGCAGACAGTGGGGGCCGGGAGTCGTGAAGGGGCCTGCTCACTGGCGTTTGGAAGGAAATCGGGAACAAGACCTCGCCTAGCAAGGGAAGCAGGATTAACACAGGGACCAAGGCGAGCCTGACACACTGAGGCTACTAAGGGAGGGGGCTCCAGCCGGGCTGTGGACCCTCTGGTGACGCCTGGACATGCCTCCGGAAAAAGTCTGCAAATGCAGAGAACATGGGGGGCTGCAAAGGAAAACGACTGTATTGAAACAGTCCTCAAAACCTTAAAAGAAAATTTGTGATACAGCACGTCTTCGCTAATGCATTAAGTATATACATTAATGCATTAAATAACAAGAGCTAGTAGTAACTACCATCATTTCAAAGTACTGACCGTGTAAGTAATAATCACAACTGTTACAGGAGGTGAAAATATCGGATTTCTTCTGGTGACAAAGTCACAAGTCCTGCTAATATTACTGTGGTTTGTTATCTACATTCTTAAAAAAAAATGAAATACTAATTTTCAGTTAGAGGTTAGTGAAATGAAGTTCTAAAATTTCCCCATCCAAGGACATGGGGCCCCAGAATTCTTTCCCAGACCCCAAGGGCCTTCCAGGTTACCCCCTACACTATAGATTTGGTTCAGAAGAATCCCCGTAATCTGACGGGGAGAGGGGCCTACAAAGAAGGGTGCTATAAATTAGTGAGAAGTCCCAATTATGCAGTTTTCTTTTTAAAGAAATGCAGTTTTGGGGCTCCTGGGTGGCTCAGTCGGCTAAGTGTCTGACTCTTGACTCTGGCTCAGGTCACGATCTCACAGTTCGTGAGTTCAAGCCCCATGCCGGGCTCCATATGGACAGTGTGGAGCCTGCTTGGGATTCTCCACCCCTCCCCTGCTCTCTCTCTCTCTCTCTCTCTCTCTCAAAATAAAGAAATAAACTTTAAAAACAAAAATAAACATAAATAAATGCAGTTTTAGCACTTCCCACTTACAGGCATTCTAAGCATTAAGCTAAATGGGTTTCTGGAGAAAACGCCTTTTAAAAATAACAAGTAAAACAAAGTTATCGGGGCACCTGGGTGGCTCAGTCAGTTGAGTGTCCGTCCGACTTCGGCTCAGGTCGTGATCTCACAGTTCGTGGGTTCGAGCCCCGCGTCAGGCTCTGTGCTGACAGCTCAGAGCCTGGAGCCTGCTTCATATTCTGGGTCTCCCTCTCTCTCTCTGCCCCTCCCCTGATCACACTTTCTCTGTCTCTCAAAAATAAATAAATGTTAAAAAAATTAAAAAACAAACATAAAGTAATTTAAACTTAGACCAAGTTTAAGCATTTCCGCTGGCATCTTTACATTATAACGCTCCTAGCGAGTCAAGGTCAGAAAACCGAATTCTCCATGCTGTCTCTATCAGCAGTCCAAGTGGTGTAACCTTTGTGAAAGATACACACTTTCACAGAGGGGGCAGAGCCAGCCCCCTCCATCAAAAAGCAAATAAAAAGAATTCTGTATCCCTTTCTAAGACTCTGTTACCGGAGACGGAGCATAGAGACCCATGTAAAAGAACACCTCACCATCTCCAAACCACTCTGAACGCGACACCCCCCACCCCTGCCTCATCCCAGCTAAGTTTCCACCCACATCGTGGCCACTTTTCCTCCTCAAGCTCCCTGATCGCTCCTGTCCTATCCGTGTGCCCCACTGTACCCTTGACTGGTTTCCCCGACTCTGCCTCACTCCATTGTGCCTCCGCACTGCCACCAGAGGGGTCTTTCGAAAATGCAGGTCTGACCAAGTGGCTCTCCTATGAAAATCCCACGGAGATGGCTGCCGGCAGAGACAGAAGAGATCCTGCATGTCGCTGGTCAGCCACTAGGTACTAGCAGGGTCACCTGTGGCAACACAGAGGACAGAACCGTCCAGTGCCCCGCAGGGTAGATGGCAGCGTGCAGATAACAGGCAAGGCGCTGTTCCTGGCATGTAACAGGCGCTCAAAGGATGGCTGGGGTCATCATTACTACCACCGTCGCAGAAGTCCGAGCTCCGGAAGTGGGTACACGAGGCCCTTCCGGGTCTGGTCTGCAGCCAACTTCTCCCACAACCCCTGGCAGCCGCCCCCACCCGGAGCTTGTCACTGCCTCAACTTGTGAGCACTTTGACAAGTGCCATTTACTCTCTCTCCCCAGCCTACTCCCCATCCTCCTGTGCCTGACTGGTCCTCCCTCCTCCCTGCACCTCACCCCTAATCCATTACTTCCTTTGCCTCATAGGTGAGGCATCTGTAAGCCTGGGCTCCAGGGTGGACAAGCCTTGTTTAAATCTCAGCCTCCCATGTCTCAAAGACATTCATTTCCCAGCCTCAGTTTCTCCATCGCACAACAGGGCAGCAATAGTATCCAACCAGGCTCCATGCATGCCGCAGGTAGAGAATTTCTGCACAAATGCCATGTGTGGTACCTGGCCCTAGGGCCCTGCACTGCCAGGCAAGTACTTCGTTTATTCTTGTTCCCACAATAATGTGAACTCTGGGGCGGAGACCAGCATTATTTTTTTTTTTTTTTTTGAGAGAGAGAGAGAGAGAGAGAGAGAGAGAGAGAGAGAGAACAAGTGGGGAAGAGGCAGAGAGAGGGAGGGAGACACAGAACCTGAACCAGGCTCCAGGCTCTGAGCTGTCCGCCCAGAGCCGGGTGCGGGGCTCGAACTCACGAACCGTGAGATCACGACCTGAGCCCAGGTCAGATGCTTAACCGACTGAGCCCCTCAGGCGCCCCGAGACCAGCACCCCATCACAGGTTTCACCCTCTGCCTCGGGGAAGGCAAGACACACAGCACCACTGGGTGTTTATTTAAATGAAGGGCGATGTAGAACCTTGCACTTGACTGTCCTTAGCAACAAAGTAAAATATTAAGTCCTGAAGTCCTGACTGAAGAGCGTACCTTAAGTAGCTGTGAACGTGCAGTAAGAACAGCAGAAACGACTGGGCGGGATGAAAAGCAGATGGCACGTTACCAGGAACGCTCTTGTAACGATCTAGGAAATGCAACCTTTTTTTTTTTTTTTAATGGAATGTAAACCATGGTCAAGATCCTCAAACACAGTGCAACCTAAAAGTACGTTTCTCTGGGCTTTCAAAAGAAACAGGATTTGTTACAGTCCCGACACAGGCAGACAGCACCTCCACACGCTTTTTTTTTGGTCTGTGGGGGAGGAAAGGTTCCCCAGATCCCTGCACTGGCCCCACTCAAACTGTGTGCAGCGAGACCACTAACCAGAGAAGCATTTACTCTGTCACAGGCCATTTGCGGCAGACTGAAAGCCTCCCCTTCCGCCTGCCAGGCTGGGGGCGGCTTGAGAGTACTCGCTGCACATGTCCTGTTCCCTGTGAAAAGGTCCTCCAGGACGCTTGGGTCAGGTTAGACCCGACTCGGGTGGGTTCTCGAGACTGTCTTGTCAGTCATTATTACTCCTATTGCTGATCTGAGTGATTGAATGGGGCCATAAAAATGTATCTGGGAGCGACGCCTGGGTGGCTCAGTCGGTTAAGTGTCCGACTTCGGCTCCGGTCATGATCTCCCGGTTCGTGAGTTCGAGCCCCGCATCGGGCTCTGTGCTGACAGCTCGGAGCCTGGAGCTGCTTCGGATTCTGTGTCTCCTTCGCTCTCTGCACCTCCCCCGCTCACACTCTGTGTCTCACTCCCAAAAATAAACATTAAAATAAAAAAATAAAGATATCTGGGTTCCAAAATGCAATGGCTAATTCCATTCACGGCCCACCTTTTATATTCAGTTTTAAGGTATCCAGTGTAAGAGTGCTACTAGCTGAACTTGGGGACTGGTGAGACTGATAAGGATTAGATCTCTGAAGAGAAGAGCCAACGAGGTTCAAGTTTACGCAACCGAATGGGACAGCTGGTATTCATGGTCACTCACAAGTGCCAGCACTGTGCCACACTTCGCCTGCACTAACCCCCCGCCCGCACGCCCCGGGAGCCTATTTAGCAGTCTCTCCCATGACGGGCGTTTGAGAGGCCAGGCGATGGGGGCAGAGGTGAGGTTACCCATGTGCCTTTCCCACGGCTTCCCACCCACCAGCCCATGTGGCTCGCACGCAGCCCCTGGCACTGCTTTCTCTTTCGCAGGATCTTGCTCTTTCCCTTCCCCTCCCCTGGATCTCTTCCTCTGCCCACCTCTGCCATCCTCCCCCCGTCCCGTGTGTCCCCTGGGGTTCTCCCTTTCTGGGCTCAGCCTCTCTCCTCCTGGTCTCTGCCTCCCTCTCCTTAATTCCCACCTGTTTCTCTGTCTCCCTCGCCTGTCTGCCTTCCGTGTCACCGCCACCCAACATAGTACGACGAAGTATCGATGGTGTGGGTGAAGAAAGAAGGACCTGGACGCCAATTTCAGAGAGTAACAACTCTCATCGTCTGAGGGCAAGGTCAGACTCTCAGATGTCAGGAATCAGCAAGCTGTTTTTCCCAATGGCTTTGGAAGTGTAACTTCACGAGGCAAGAAAACAAGAAAACAAGATCGACCATAATTTGCTCCGTGTTCTTTTTTTAACCAAGGTACTCTTGGGCCCAGCCGACTATGAAAAATGACTTAATCTGCCCTGAGACTCAAACTCGGGACCTTCAGATTAGGAGATGGACACTGTCAGCTGCCCTAAAAAGGACAGCTTAAGACTGCCCATAATTTGGTAATTATTAAAGCTGGTGATGAGAACAAGGAGTTCAGTGGGCTGTGTGCTTACGTTAGACACTTTGAATATTCCTTTAAAGAAATTAAAAAAAAAAAAAACCCTACAAACCCCGAAGAACTAAGAATTTATTTTATGAATCTTTCTGGGTATTTAATTATGATCCGCTATGACAGAGAAAAAGTTAAAGCCTTCCAATATCCCACTTGATCTTTCGTTCTTGCATTTATTTTTTACTCTTTTCCAGTTTTATGGATATGATTTACCTACCATGTTGTGTGACTTTCATGTGTACAACATAGTGACTTGCTGTATGTAGAAATTGCGGAAAGATTCGTTACCGTTAAGTTTAGTTAACATGCATTGCCACACAGTTGCAAATTTTCTCCTTATGATGAGAACCTTTAAGATGTACTCTCTTAGCAACTTTTAAATATATAGCACAGTACCGTTAACTATAGTCATCATGTTGAACAACGTTATGTATTTTTTTTAAACCTCTCCGTCAACAATTTTTCCTGTTTCTATTTCAGATCCGTGATTACAACTGGCAAAATTATGACGATTTTAGAACAGGGTAATGAGTGCTAGATGTTCAGTCTTCACATATCTAGGGCTGTGGAAAGAGTAAGATGCCAATCATGAACCAATGGGATTCTTCTTCTGCAATCAGAACATTCAGCATGGGCGAAAGACAGGATCGGAGATGGGGGCGCCTGGCTGGCTCAGCGAGGAGCGCGTATGGCTCTTGATCTTGGGGTTGTGAGTTTGAGCCCCACGTTGGATGCAGAGAATACTTAAATAAATAAAACTTAAAAAAAAAAAGGATCAGGAAAAGGGAAGGTCCTTTTCCTTAAAACCGATGATAGAAGTATTATTTTTATGCGTCAAAGCAAACTTGGAAACAGATGGTCTTGTTAACAAGAAAAACCATGGGTAGGTTCAGCTCGATTCTATCGTGACTTCAGCCATTGAAGAAACAGGCAACGCCAACATTTTAGACTGCTCAGTATTTGTTTAAAATAACAGCTGACAGGGGCTACATCCTTGCTCTGTGCTCAACAACTCAAATGAAATCTCTCACGCAAATCTCACAACAACGAAGCAGGGCCTACCACGAGTCGTATTTAGAAATGAGAACGCCCCCGAGGCTCAGAGAGCAACGTGCCCAGGACCAGCGGGCAGCAGGGCTGGCATCCAGGCCCAGGCTGGCTGGCTCTGGAGCTGCGGGTCTCTCCTGAGAAGGGGACTCTGCAATGTCCTAGCCACAGAACTGCCTTCACTTAGGGACGTCTACAAAGGAACCTCACGTGGGTATGCATACAAACACTTAGCATTTTATTGGTTTCGAAACTTTCCTTTGAATCATCTCCTAGATCCTCAAAACCATCCTCTCAGGTTGGCTGGACAGAGGATGTTTGTTCTTTCGGTCTTAGAGGCAAAGAGATGGAGAAGCTGAGAGAGGTGAGGCAAAAATGGATCTCCTGACTCCAGATTCAGAAGTCGTTCCAAAGTGCGCAGGGCCCTTCCTCCTCCTCTTCCTCCTCCTCCTCCTCCCCAGGAACCTTACAGCGTTGGTATGCAAGTGAGGTGAGGATGTCGATGATGTGCTTGGGGCCCGCTCCTGTCACATCATAAGTGCTCAACAATTTTAATGTAACCTCAAGGGAGAAGGACTGGCTGGCTTTCCATCAGGTTCCTGAAAGAGGCTGGCATTTGCTTTGTTACTAACAAGGGAAGCACGTGACGGGCTCAGGACAGAGTATTTAGAAAGAGAACCTGAGCTTCTGGGCAGCAGCAGTTCTAACAGTGGGTCTGAGTGGCTGGCACCACATAAAGAATTTGCCAGAAAGTTAACTGCTGAAATGAAGCATTTTAAAGCGGCCCTTAGAATAAATTTCCAAAGCTCAAGAAGAGTTCACTTTACAAGACATTAAATTTTGATTCCACAGTACAGAACTGGCACGTCCATGGACAATATTCATTTACGATGTATGCAAATACAAACATAAACAAAGAAAAGTGAACTGTAATTCAAATGGCCAGTGTTCAGGGCACCTGGGTGGCTCAGTCGGTTAAGCATCCGACCTCGGCTCAGTTCATGATCTCATGGTTCGTGGGTTCAAGCCCTGTGTCGGGCTCTGTGCTGACAGCTCAGAGCCTGGAGTCTGCTTCAGATTTTGTGCCTCCCTCTCTCTCTTCCCCTCCCCTACCTGTGCTGTCTCTCTCTCTCTCTCAAAAATAAATAATAAACATTAAAAGAAAATTTTTAATGGCCAGTGTTCAGGTTTTCTTCCACATCTCTAGGGGGAAGCAATAATCACAAAGTTGGGTGTTTCAAGTCAACCTAAGATCGTAAAGCTAAATAAATGTGGTCATGGTAAATAGATATTGCTATAAACACACATTTTCACGAAGTTGGAACACAAAATTCGAATGTTATAAATGCTTCTTATATGCATACAATATTTCCAGAAGGACACACAAGAAACTCTGGAGTGACTGCCTCTGGGTAGGGAAACTGGATATGAGACACAATTACTTTTCACTAAATACCCTTCCAGAATTTTTTTTTATCACGTACATCTATTTTAATATACATTAAAAAATTTTTAACTTCTGCTAAAGATGATCATTTTTATCAGTATTAGTTTTCCAGAAAAGAAAGAACAGCCTTATTTCAGACATTCTAGAAGATACCATTTCCACATCCACAGAGAGCGCCAAAGGTCACAGTCACAGTTGATAACGCACAGAATGGCTGAAACTGGGCTCTCTGCAGCCAGGCGGTGTGGGTTCAAATCCCAGCACTGCCACTTGCTAGCTCTGGGAACCTGGACAAGTCTCCTAACCTTGTGGTGTCTTAGATTCCTCACCGGTAAAGTGGCAATAACCGCCAGGCCATCACGAGAAACACGCACACTGAATCGTATAGAATACTGCAACAGTGCTTGGCATACAGGAAGCATTCAACTGTTGCTTTGACAGCTTGGCCTGGGTAGCGCGGGTACATGATCAGGTCGCATCTGTGGCAGGAACCATCTCTGGCAGAATGGAAAACCTGACCATATTCAACTCTCTCTGTGCCCTAAGCTGCCTGCACCCTGAGTGAGCGTCAATAAACACTGATTGATTGATTTAGGATGTCAGTAAAAGCGGAAAGGCTGGATTACTTATCCAGATGTTGGCAACCGTTCTTCCCGTGGGACCAATAGCATGTCCAGCCTTCAAGAAGCGATCACGGAGGTTTGTTAAATTCTCTCAACTTACACAACAATTAAATATAACAGTGGAACGAGGGAAACTCACTAACAAGAAAGAATTCCTAGAGTGATACCTTCCTGGATGCAGCCTTAAACCCAGGCAGTCTCTGGTTACCAGGACTAGGGTTTTCTGGGACTTGAGAGGCTGCATGATTTCAAGACAGGAAGCAATAGGACACTTTAGATGAGATCCACCCCCCAAAATAAAACCCAGCAATTCAACTATGCACCAAATCTCCAGCTTACCCCAAGAAAACAAAACCACGTCACAGCTCTGCAGCTACAAAAGTCCGTTCATCTACTTGGCCCGTGGGCGTCCATCTGCAAACGGAGATGATAATGCCTAACACTAACTCGATACAGATGTAAATGAGAATGTGCTCAGAATTTTGAGCAACTTGGAAAATAAGAGACGCATTAACTGAAGATGATTTTGGCTGCTTCAAATGCCAACTTTTGGGGACAAATAAACCATCTCCTCCCTCCAAATGCTGGATTTTGTGGGCCGGGTTGAAGGCCCCAAATCACAGACATGGAAGGGGAATGGATGTACACACCCCGTGAAAACAAGGGGAGACAGGCTTCACCTGCATCACCGGTGTTCACGGTTGAGGCTGCTTGTGCGACTCCAGGCAGGCCCTCAAGTCAAAAAAAAAAAAAAAAAAAAGGTTGGAAGGAAAAGAGACTAGACCATTTATGAGGCCTTCGTTTATTTCTCCTTCCTTTTAAAAGAAGAACATTACAACTTCATGGCACATTAGCAAAAATCCTCCTTGTTCTAAGAAGAGCTTTACATTTCTATTCCTGTTTTAGGTCCTAAGTGAAAATGGCAGAGAAATACCAGCAGGATATCCTCTGGGATGACCAGTCCCTAAGTCAGATCGATTTCAGGTCCAAAATGACGCCCACCGCGAACCATCCCCAGTTCACTTTTTTTTTTTTTTCCCCAGCTGTTACTAGCACAGAAAAGGAATGAGAACAGTTAAGAACACAGGGGATGAGGGTCGGAAAGGAAAGCCGAACGGAAAGAAGGCAGAAAGTAAGATGCTCCTGGCTCCCGGTTCGTTACGGAGCGATCCCAACACGAGGTTCCCCCTCCCCCGCCAAGTACGCGGGACGCACTCACAATGCCTTCCCGAACTGTGTAACTTCGCTCCCCCCATCCCCCACCCCCGAAAAGGGAGAATTCCTGAGACCGCTTCGTGGTCTGCAGATAAGATTGGGTTGGGGGTTGGGGGCGTGGGGCAGAAAGATCACTTGAGATTCCGTATCCATAAATGGTAGAGCTGTGCTCCTTTGTACACGATACTTAATGAAAATCACATGTTTCACCAACGCGGGTCGACCTTTTTGACACATAAATCCCAACGAACGCTGGGAAGTCCACAACGGGGGCTCAGAGGGCCGTTCGGGCCTGTAGAGTTCGCTTTCGCAAACTTTCTTGGGGGAAGGAGCCCCGCAGCGGGGGGCCCGGAGACACCGCCCTCCCGGGCGCGGGCTCGCAGGGGGTTAGGGAGCGGGGACCCCAGCCCCGCACCCTGGCGCTCGGCCCGCGGCGCCCAGGCGGGGTCGCGGGAATGACCCGAGAGAGAGCAAGGGAGTGGGGGGAAGGGGAGGGAGGGAGAAAGGGAAAGGGAAAGGAAGGGAAGGGAGGGGCAGGGAGGGCGCGGAGGGCGCGCGCGCGGGCGCCGCCCGGGAAGGCCCGGCCCGTCCCCGCCGCCCCGCCGCCGCCTCGAGCCGCCGGGCGCCGGCCGGCGCTTACCTTCCAGGTAACAGCTGGAGGACGACGAGAGCCCCTTCTTGGACTTGCAGCCCACCAGCTTCAAGCAGATCTCCAGCATCTTCGCGTGCCGGCGGCGTGGGGGGCCGGCGCCCCCCGGCTCGCTGCGCCGCGCGCTCAGGCCCCGCGCGCCCTCCCGCGCCCCGGCGGCCCCGCCGCGCCGCCTCGCCGCCGCCCCGCGCGCCCGCCCATGGCCGCGGCCGCGTCTCCGTCTCCGCTCCGGACGCGCCTGTTAACAAAGGGCCCCGAGCCCGGCCCGCGAGGCCCGCCCCCGCCGCCGCCTTAACCCCCTCGGCGCCGCGCCGGCCCCGCTCGTCGCGGGCGATCGGCAGGCCCGGCCCGGCCCCCTCGCCGCGGTCCCAAACCAACCCGCGGCCGGTTTCCAGGTCCGCGCGGGTGCCGATTTCAGGCGCGGCACCGAGTGATTCTCCACGCTGGTTAAGTCCTCACGGCCCAAGAAGGACACCCGCTGCTCTGGCCGCCGCGAGCGCAGGCCTGCCCGGCCCCACTTCTGCAACCTCGAGCATCCCTGGGGCGACACCCAACCTGCACCGCTCAGGGCACAGCTCCACCCGGTGCGCGGGGCTCCGGCGAAGGCGGTGTCCCCAAAATGTTGGTGAATAATGCAAACTCCTCTGCCGCTATCAGTCCTGCTCTCATTTAACGTTCATGGGAGTTTGCTAGTGGTGGAGGCTAACTCAATGGGTGTATTAAGAATGAATAATCAGAGCTAGAACCCACATGACAATCTCACGGGTGTGCAACGCATTTGTCAAATCCTACATTTGGATTTGAGCCGGTTGGAAATGGGAGAGGTGTGAGTTCAAGTTCAAACAGAATTTCTGATGATACGGAAAAGGAATTCAGCTTTTGCAAAGAGAACCCCTCAGAGGCTGGGCCTGGGTCCCTTCTTTGCCTTATTTTCTTCAACAGGGACTTTTTTTTTGCTTGTTTGGTAAGTGCCTGGGTACCATTATTTAAAACCCATTTCATTGCCGTCCAGGGCTCAGATCTTGATAGCTCTGGTTAGGACTGATCATATACAGTATAATAAAATAACAATAATCACAATAGTGTACGGACACAAAGTCAGAAATCTAGATCAGTGGGAAATAACGGGGAACCCAATCATACCAAAGAATTTAAGAAGAATCAGATGTATTTCAATGACGATAAGAAAAGAAATTTCTCGGGGCTCCTGAGTGACTCAGTCGGTTGAGCTTCCGACTTCAGCTCAGGTCATGATCTCATGGCTCGTGGGTTCGAGCCCCGCCTCGGGCTCTGTGCTGACAGCTCAGAGCCTGGAGCCTGCTTCAGATTCTGTGTCTCCCTTTCTCTCTCTCTGCCCCTCCTCCCCCTTCTCTCTCTCACTCTCTTTCTCTCTAATATAAATAAACATTTTTTTTAAAAAAAGCTAACATATATTTTAGAGCAAGTGTTGGTTAAGAGACCCTGGGTCCCAATGGTCAGCCCAGAAGGCAAAGCTGGGCTCATTTGTTACACTCTCCAAGCCCTCCTGTACCAACAGAAACCTGGGTATCTTGGAATAGCTACGTAACAAGATCTTCAAGTAGCTCTGCCAAATGTAGCCCATAAAAATTCATAATTGGGCTGGACGTGACTAGTGTGTATCACCGGGGTTCTCAGCCAGGGCATTATTAACTTTTCAGAAGTGTCCTACCAAATTGTGAGCAGCGTACAAAATGCGTCTTTACTGCAACTGAGTCGTTAGCGCCCTGGTACCAGCTCAGGCCCCAGGAGCACCAAAGAAGGCGCGGGCAGGAAAGTACACAGTTCCCACCACTTAGACACACAAGGGACAAGTGCGGTGACTGTGGATGCCATCTGGAGTCTGGGAAGCACTGTCATTCTGCGAGAAAGCCCGCAGGTAGTGACTGCTGCCGTGCTCACTGTTGTCCTGAATCTTTCAAACTTTTGAATGTAGCACCAAAAATACACTTGAAAGGGTGCCTGCCACCAGGACACACTGAAAAATAACAGTTATCTGTTTTGGTGCCATCTTGCAAAGTTCAAGGGCTTTGGACCAAACAATGATAAAGCGTGTCATTGATAGAGCATTTCAGATTTAAAGTGCTATATTCAAATTGGCAGCTTAGTGCCAAATTATACATTAATAGGCACTTCTGTGGCTCTGACCGTGTCCTTGAACACTTCCAGTTAACACAGGCCCCATTACTTGTTTGCATGTGAGGCACTTTACGTTTGGATGTCAGTTTATTTTAAAAAGCTAATGGCTATTACGAATGTTCTCTTCTTGAATCTAAAATGATCTTATCTTTTTAAATCCTCTTAAAATGAGTAATGCTTATAAACTGCATCCAAACCTTTTAAATTGTAGTTACAAAACCACGCGTCAACAGGTCTGGCAAAACACTCTGAATCGGCAACAACAAATATTGAAAATTTTGCCAAACTGTACACTACCATACCAACACGGACTCTCTTTCCAGATCCAGCGTTTGATGATTTTGAACTCACTTGCAAGATACAAAAAGCGCTGTTACAAGCAAATAAAGGAGAGCCCCAATCTTCTTACAAGAACGAAAGAAAGACCCGAGAAAGGTTTCCCTTGAGTAACCTTAAACCCATGTTGCGTGAACTTCAACAAGCAAAGAAACGAAAAGGATGTGAACTAACTTGTTTGTTCTCTTGCATCCAGTTTGGGAAAGAAATAGGCTTTAAATGCGCACCTGATATGTGCCAGGCACCAGTGTTCCAACAATCCTGTGAGCTTTGGGGAATTTAATTCCATACACAGATAAGGAAACTTGGTGGGGGGGGGGAGCGGGAATGGGGAGAGGGTTCCGTCCAAGTTCACACAGTTCTGGAAGTGGTATTGGTCCAGAGCTCCTGACCTTTCCAAATGGCATATAATTTTCAATTTAAGTGACAGGATAATATGAGCAAAGCTAGAGGCTGAAATAAAAATCATTAACCGTTAGGGAAAATGTCTTAAAAGAAAATGATTCAGAGAATTCGAACTATTTAAGAATATTTTAAAGTGTATTAAGAACGTATATGTTTTTTATTTTTCATGTTTATTTATTTAGAGAGAGAGTGTATATGTGAGCGGGAGGAGGGCAGAGAGAGAGAATCCCAAGAAGCCTCCACGATGTCAGAGCAGAGCCCGATGCGGGCTCAATCTCACGAACCGTGAGATTATGACTTGAGCCGAAACCAAGAGTCAGCTTAACTGTCTGAGCCACCCAGACACCCCCATATATAAATATAAAGTTTATTTATTTTGCGAGAGAGAGAGTACTGTAGGAGCAGAGAAGGAGGGAGAGAGAATCCCAAGCAGGCTCTGCACTGTCAGCACAGAGCCTGGCCCCGGGCTCGAAGTCAAGAACCGTGGAATCATGACCTGAGCCGAAATCAAGAGTTGGACGCTTCATGGATTGAGCCCTCCAGGCGCCCCCAAAACCACCATTTTAGAAGAGAGAAGAGTTGCTTGCTTTCACTGGAAAAGGACAAACAGGAATGGCTATTTCTAAAATTTTCTCATTTGAAACCAATTTTTTTTCTTAATCTAGGAAACATATAACTCTAGAACACGTTACCAAAAGAGGACTCTTCTCTTAAAGATTTTAGGCTAAAGACAATTTTTTTTAAAGTCTGGAGTTCAGTCCTATTTAAATGTGGGGGGGGGCGGCGTGGGCAGAAGTGAGTCAAGGGAAGGAGGCAGGAGATGCAGGATGGGGGTCAGGTGGAAGGGAGACAGGTGAATCTGGCTTTTTGGGGCCTGGTTTGGATCCCCCAGGACTTGATGATCCCAAATGTGGCTGACCCCTTCTCTGTTTCCGGCCCGGCCTATAACTTTGGGTGGGCGGGAGAGCAAAGATCTTAAAGTACTTGCGTGCTATTTTCCATGCACCTGCCAACAAAGTCCACTTCCTTGGACTCTGCGAACACTCTCCCGCAAGAGCCTGCTGGGTCCAGTGTGTGTCCAGCCAAAGGAAAATGCGGCTCAGAAGACCACGTCTGCCACATACATTCTGGCCACTGTATAAGGACACGCGTGCATCTCTTCCAAGTTTCCCCATGAGACGGCACTACCTGGGGGTTAAGTGTCACAAAGGCCTGCTGACTCTGGCCTGGGAAGAGCGGGAGGCAAACAGCAGAGGCTGAATGAGCTACATCACGCAGCCTAGCTCTGAAGTGCGCGTGTACCGTCCACTGCGGTGGCTTGGGCAAGTGACTTCACCGCTCCGAGCCTCCATTTTCTCAACTGTTAACACTGGGGGAGACAGGCCATCTCACAGGGTTATGAAAATAACGTAGGGAAGGTGCTCCATACACAGGAGCTACCGTTACTTCCAGAAGAGCTCTCTTACCAGATCAGATGATGGTCTGTGTTCCTGCGTCAGCCTTTCTGGGACCAGGTCGAGAGCGAAAATGAACAAATGTGATATGTGAAAATGATTCCAGAAAGCACAGCCTGAGGGAGTGAAAGTAGTCTGGAGGTTTTCCAAAGGACAAGGAATCCATTTATTTTATTAAGGGAAAGAGACACCAGCTCTGGAGTAGGAGTAGCAACTAAGACTGAAATGTCACAGAGTCCTACCTTTCATCCGAAAGCCAGGGATCGCAACCACAGCTTTGGGGCAAGTCACGAACTCCACACCCCACGTCTTTCACGGAGGCCTGTTTCAGGACCAGGACCAGGACCAGGACCCGATGAGCTAGCGGCACACTGGCCTGTCTTTCCGCTAATCCTGATTGTTTTGTTAGCTCCCCTGGTATTTCCAGAGCTATAATTCTCGGCCGGGGGCCAGATCTGAACTGCCTTAGAGTAAATCTACTTCCTAGAAAATCTCATTATACAAAAACTCTACATTTTTATAACCAACAAGTCAAACCTAACTGCGAAACAATCATTTTTCTCTAGGCGGAAACAATGTGTTATTGGTATGCCCGGTTTTAAGTTAATTTTAATTTTTAATAAAAGTAATATACACACAAGGTTAAAAATCAAGTAGTACTAAAGTTTTATAATAAAAACAGCAATCCCCTAACTCCACCCTGTCTGCTGCCCCAGAGGCACGCAGATTTCTAATAGCCTCATGTTGTCATTTCTAGGTTTGTCAGCTTTCCACATTATATATATATAGTAGTATCCCAACCTCCCTAAGCAGTAAAATCACAATTTTTGGTTAAATCAATAGCGTTTACATGACTGTGATGATATAAATATTGTTCATTGTTCTGCCAATACTATGAATACTTCCTTTATTCGTTTATCCTAGAGATATTAATTACCTTGATTTTTCATCTGATTAATCGTCTATAAATCTATTACTATTTCCCCCCAAATATTTCAAAGATCTGTCAAACACCTCGTAGTAATTTTTCCAAATACTGAAACACTTAAAATATTCTCAATTCTTGTTACTGACTTACATTCTTGTTTTGTTGGAATTCACTGTCCAGCACCTTCCTGAAGAGAAAAAAGGCGGCGGGATGGGGGGGGGAGCTGCATGTCCAACAAAATGCTTTTCTTCTATTCTACTCTGACAGTTTGGCTGGGTATAGAATTCTAGGTTAAAAATAACTTTTCCCACTTAATTTCGAAGACATTTCTGCACTAGCCTCTAGCTTCCAGTATTGTTTGCAGAAATGCAATTCCACTCTGATTCTCGATCCTTTACATATGACCTGTTTTTCTCTTTGGAGGCTCTGGAATATCTTCTAATACCCTTGGTGTTCTGAAATTTCACAATGATACGGCTTGAAGTGAGTCTTTCATCAGTCCCTTGGCTTATCTGTACCAGTCGTGGGGGCAATGTCCCTGAGTCAGAGTCTTTATGGGGCCTATTTGTCAATATAACACCTCTAGGTGGGAAGGAGAGGTGGCCATTTTCGGTACAGGGTTGGGGAGCAGCGTGAAGAATCTAAACCAACTTTCAACGAATCCCCTCAATTTCAGTGATAGGGCTCACAACTCCCTGCTTTCTGTAGTACTAATGCCTCTAATGTTGATTTTTTTTTCCCCTCAGGATCTTACAAGCACACTGGCGCACTCCTAATCAATATCCCTCTCAGAAGATGTTACCCTTCAATTTGCTTTTGACTACCTTCCATTTTCAAAAATGTGTTCACCTTTCTTATCCAATTATCCCTTTTGGTTCTTTAGCCCTTACGCATTTTCATTTTGAAAAAAAAAATCTTTATAGTATCATTGCAGTTGGGCTTGGGAACAGATAGAGATGAACGCAGGTCTTCAATCTTTAATCATTTTTAATCTGAGTCTCTGTTGCCCATTTTATAGATGAGGTAACCGAGGCACAGACAGGTTAAATACCTTGCATGAGGTCTCACGGCAAAGTATGGTGGAGTCAGGAAAAGAACCCAGACCCCCAAACACCCTTGTTAGAATTTTTTCCATTATGTCTCACCTGCTGGGTAGGTACTGTACCCATAATCAAGAGCGGACAGACCAGTTTAGGACACCAGGCTGCACAACTGTGTAAAGTTTGTTGCACACTATAGGTCTCCAATCATAACATTGCCTGTGGTGAAGAAGCAAACCAAAGCCCGAATTCTTACATCCGCTTACAAGTCAAGTTATAGGGGCGCCTAGGTGGCTCAGTCGGTTAAGCATCCGACTTGGCTAGGGTCAGGATCTCGCGGTTTGTGAGTTCAAGCCCCAGGTCAGGCTCTGTGGTGACAGCTCAGAGCCTGAAGCCTGCTTCGAATTCTGTGTCTCCCTCTCTCTCTCTGCCCCTCCCCTGCTCATGCTCTGTCGTTCTCTCTATATATAATAAATAAATGTTAAAAAAAAAAAAAAACAAGTCAAGTTATAAACAGATGTATTATTACGGAACAAATAGTCTGGGATCATTGGTATTAAACTCTAAGTGCTTTGAATTCAACTCAGAGAGGTTTCATGTATTTTCACGAATTGGCTTTGTCCCTTTACTTTGGTTAACTTTGGAAATAAATGCCAAAGAACTTTATTGCAAATCCCTACACCTCGTTCGCTGGCCTCTCATCTGAATACTGACTACAGATTAGGGTGGCTCCAAAACAGACCAAAAATCGCAATGTTGCAAAATTCAGACTATTGCCTTTAGAGTCAGGTAAACTGTGAGCACACTTTGCACGGAAACACTGGTAGAGGAAAAGCCCAAACGAGCCAGACTCTCTCTCTTCTCAAGTGCTGCGTTTGGCTTTTATAGTTTTGTTCGCTGTGACCTGGGAAACCAGTGGTTAATTTCTCCTTCTGGTTCTCTAAGACTGAAAGAATCTGGCCTGGGAGATCACGTTACTTGGGGGGTGGGGAGGCAGGCAGCTGGGGTAGAGAGAAGGGCCAGCAGGGAAGGAAAACACGGTCGTCTGAGCCTCCCCACAGTGCAAGGCCCAGCAGGGAGCAGGAGGTTCGCAGAGGGGCTGGCGTTTATCCGGGTTATCTCTGGGGCAGCTGGAGGGCACTGTGCCAGCATGGGCTCCCTGGGCACCGAGGTCCTCTGAGCAGCCCAGAGCTGCGCCCCGGGAAGGCAAGTCCCTCGGCAATCGTTAGTGAGGCCTAAAAACCTAGACAGGAAACACTGAAGTTGTCTTAGGTTTGCTCCTTCAAAACAGCACTGATTTGTCCTATTGTCAAGGTTCTTAAAGGCACACCAAAGACGACTGCGTCCGGAAGATTTCATCTCTGCACTTGTTAGGGTGGCTGTGGTCTACAGGGGAGCAAAGGCAGGGCCAAGTAAATGGGACTGCTTTTTCTCCCCCCAAAGCAACAGACAGGGCATGTTCATCCAAAGCCACATATTAACCAGAGAAGAACGGCAGCAGAGAACACGGGAGAAACCGCACATTAAGTGACGCGGCGGTGACGTTGGGAGGAAAGAGTCACTTGAAGAGAAAATGGCAAAGAGTTCTGCTTCCAAAGTCGACTGGCGGAAGCTGTCGGCCTGTGGGCCACTCCAGCTACCAGCCGGTGTATTTAAGCTCGATACTTAGTAAGGCAGCAGCCCCAAAATTGGATTTAACCACTTAGTTAATTTTCACGTATTCGAACCAATAGTAATTCATATTTATGGCTATTTCAGCATGAAGAACATTCTGATGCAATCCTAAAGAACAGCATAGAAGTTAACGCCTCAATAAGGCTTAGGCCAATAACTGCAGATCGACTAGACTTTCTTTGAGGAAGAATGAATGGGAATCCCACACAGACTAGTTACAGGAACCCCCAAGCAAATAATGGCCCCCAACATCTGTTCTCCTCTCTTGCCCTAAACCCCTAAGTTTTAGACCTTAACCGGAAGTTTTAGGTGGATATGCCCCCCAGAAAAAAGACATTTCCCAGTCTCTGCAGGTCAGCATCACCATGCAACTAAGTTTTCACCAATGGTATGTGAGCAGAAATGATACATGCCCCTTTCTTAGAAGGAATGGGCTGCCCTCCCTCTCCTTTCTACTTCCCACGGCCTGTACAAGGACAGGGCAGCTAGAGTGGCCATTTGGATCTTGAGCAGAATCCACCTTTTTTTTTTTTCATGTTTATTTATTTATTTTTGAGAGAGAGAGAGAAAGAGAGAGAGAGAGCGCGCACACATGAGCAGGGGCGGGGCAGACAGAGAGGGAGGGAGGCAATCCCAAGAAGGCTCTGCACTGTCAGCACAGAGCCCAAAGCAGGGCTTGATCTCACGAACCATGAGATCATGACCTGAGCTGAAATCAAGAGTCGGAAGCTTAATCGACTGCGCCACCCGAGCGCCCCGAGAATCCACATTTATTTTTTTTTTAATTTTTTAATTAATGTTTTTTGTGTATTTTTAAGAGACAGGAAGAGACAGCGCGAGCAAGGGCGGGTCAGAGAGAGAAGGAGACACAGAATTTGAAGCAGGCTCCAAGCTAGCTGTCAGCACAGAGCCTGACGCGGGGCTCGAACCCACGAACCGTGAGATCATGACCTGAGCCGAAGCCGGACGCTCAACTGACTGGGCCACCCAGGCGCCCCAAGAATCCACATTTTAAAGAGTAACAAGATGACAGTGTCCCCATACACAGCCAGGACTGCTAGTGTCAGCCTGTTGGAGAAGAGAGAAACTGACACCTCATTGGTTTAAAACTGCTGGTATTCTGCATCTGTTGTAATAGCCACGTTGTCCTTATGGTAACAGTATTAAAAGACCGGTTCTAACTCACAGAAATTTAAGAATTTGCTAAATCAACGATTTCTTTTCTCAAAAACCGTAAATTGGAGAGCAAGCACCTGAAACAGTCTCAGAACCTTTAAAAAACGAGAAAGTGTCCTAGGTAATCGGTATCGGACACACGGCCCAGAGTCCAGCTCATGAAGAAAGCTCCAATATCACGCGTTAATAATGATTATGACTTTTAACCATCCCCTCCCGTTTGCACAATCTCTGGTCCTGGGGTAAGGGGGGAAAAAAACCAACTCATGTGTTCTATCATGTATCTATCTGATAAAGACCTTGTATCCAGAATACAGAGAAATCTTATCACCCCATACGATAGTACACAAACCAACTAAAAAATTGGTAAAAGAGTTTAACTGATGTCGCCAAAGTACGAATGGCTGACTGCATAAAAAGATGCTCAGCGTCATCGGTCCTTCAAGAAACGGACACTAAAACCACAAAGAGATTCTTCTTCACACCCATTCGAACAGCTAGACTCGAAAAGACAGACAAAACCAAGTGGTGGTGAGGATGCGGAGAAACTGGGGCCCTCGTGCACTGCAGGTGGGAAGGTAAAATGGTGGGGCCGCTCTAGAAAACAGCTTGGCAATGTCTTAAAAAGTTCAATGCAAACTTACTTTGTAAGACCCAGCAATTCTACTCCTAGGAATCTACCCCAGAGAGATGGAAACACGTAGTCGCACAAAGTCTTGTCTGTGAGGGTTCAAATTATTCATCACGGCCGAGAACCGGAAACAATCCAAATGTCCATCAGGAGGAATAAAATGTATATCCAAAGAACGGAAGAGTATTCAACAACGAAAAGGAAAGATGCGCTGATCTACACTGCTATATAGCTAAACCTCCAAGGCCTGCTGAAGGTGGGAGAAGCCAGTCACAAAAAACCATATACGGCACGACTCCATTTATATGCCATGTGTAGAAAAGGCAGATCTATAGAGACGGAGAAGAGATTAGCGGTTGCCTGTGGGGGGAGGGGTGGGATCGACTGTAAAAGGGCACAAGGGATCTTTCTGGCACGGTGGAAATGTTCTAAAACTGGACTGTGGTGATGGTTGCACACTCTATAAATTTACTGGAAATCAATGAATTGTACACTAAATGGTGAATTGGATGGCATATAAAGTATACCTCAAAAAACCTAAACAAAAAAGGAAAAAAGAAGGTGTTCTGTGATTTTGACCCTTTTCCCTAACTGGATGTCATACATTTGCAAATATCCTCTCCCAGCCCGTCGGTTGCCTTTCAGTTTTGCTCACTGTTTCCTTCGTTGTGCAGGAGCTTTTTATCTTGATGAGGTCCCAATAGTTCATGTTTGCTTTTGTTTTCCTCACCTCCAGAGACGTGTTGAGTAAGAAGTTGCTGCGGCCGAGGTCGAAGAGGTTTTTTTTGCCTGCTTTCTCCTCGAGGATTTTGATGGCTTCCTGTCTTACGTTTAGATCTTTCATCCATTTTGAGTTTACTTTTGTGGATGGTGTAAGAAAGTGGTCCAGGTTCATTCGTCTGCATGTCGCTGTCCAGTTTTCCCAGCACCATTTGCCGAAGAGACTGTTTTTATTCCATTGGATACTCTTTCCTGCTTTGTCACAGATTAGTTGGCCATCCATTTGTGGGTCCAATTCTGGGTTCTCTTTTCTGTTCCATTGATCTGAGTGTCTGTTTTTGTGCCAGTACCGTACTATCTTAATGATTACAGGTTTGTAAATATGTCTTGAAGTCCGGGATTGTGATGCCTCCAGCTTTGGTTTTCTTTTTCAAGACTGCTTTGGCTCTTCGGGGTCTTTTCTGGTTCCATACAAATTTTAGGCTTGTATGTTCTAGCTCTGTGAAGAATGCTGGTGTCATTTTGATAGGGACTGCCCTAACTGGATGCCGTACAAAGGACGAGACAGAGGATTCGAAATGCCACAGGTCTGGGTGCTGGGATCCATCAGTGAACCAAACAGACCGTGCTCTCTGTGTTGCTGGTACGTGGCATCTTAGGTAGAGATGCTTCTAACGAGAGCCACGTTCCCGGAGAGCAAACACGAAGCTCTCCCACCCAGCTCCTGACTCCCGGCACAGTTCCTGGTTCAGGAGTGTGTGTGAGGGGGAGGCCTGAACAGATCCAACGAAGATGATCCAGACCTGGGCAGGAGTGGGGAGGTGTCGCTCCGGTTGACGGAGACACCTCCAGCAACAGAGACACGGGAGAAACAGAGACACGGGAGAAACAGAGACACGGGAGAAAGCCAGCAACCTGAAGCATCAGAGACTGGAATCTCCCATTCACGGAAGCCCTTGGATTCTCCCCGAAGCAAAAGCAGCTTTCCAAACACAACCGTCATAGGCGCCTGCCGGGCTCCGACTTTGAGAGTTCCCAAACCTACTCTGTGGCCCCACTGAATACAGTCCCGACTGTTAAATCTCGCCCAGATACCCGAGGGTCATGGTAAATTACTTGAGGTCACAATGTTAAGAAGAATATTTAAGATCTACTGTAGGAAAGTTTCTAGGTAGTAACATTTCTAGGTGGTAAACATGATGGTCCCAAAGTGCTCGGAGAGGGGGAAGCAACTGATTAATTCACAATAAATAGTTCACGAGTGTCAAGCTTCTGATAAAGGAATTGCGAAAGCGAATCAGTCAATAATTCTCAATACTCCCCGGTCTTCTCCCATATCTTTCTTCATTTGATCTCCAAAACAAGCCACGGGAAGGAAGTAGGGAGGAAAGGACTCCAGATCCCCAGTGACGCTATAGTGACTAAAGCCCAGCAGAAGGAATCCCGCAAGAAGGGGGATTCGAGAAGCCAGACACCCTCTGAGGCTGAGAACCCACCTATGACCCAACGTGCCTGGTATCACAGGCCCTCCCCACGCGCACCTGCCAAAACAGAGGTCACCCCAAAGGAGAATGAGGAACAGGCCCTGCTTGAGAGAGAACCGGTGCTTAGTCTTCACTTCTTGGTCTCGTCGGACAGATACGGCAATTGCGAAGCTCCTGACGGCTCGCCACTTGTCAATCAAAGATCTGACTTGTCGTCAGAGATTTGAGAATGTTCCATTCATCCAACAAACATCACAGAGCCAGCTGCGATGAAGGTGACTGAAAGGGAGAAGACACGCTTCCAGGCCTCCAAGGATGCATGGTCTTGGGGGAGAGGGTGGGGAGGGAGGGAGGAGCAGAAGCTGAAACAAAGAATTACAAGAGGGAGAACAATTTGCTAAGTGTGTGCAAGATGGCCATGGTAGCACAGGGAAAGAGGCGAACTCTGCCCAGAGATGTCACGAAAGTCTTCGCGGTGGAGAAACCGGTAATGCGAAAATAGTGGAAGAGTCTTCCGAAAACCGTTTTCCTTTCAGAGCTTAGAAATTAATTAAAAGCATCCAAGGAGCCCACACACGTGAACTGTGCCGAACTGACTTTCCACAAAGGTGCAACGGCAACGC
This sequence comes from Cryptoprocta ferox, assembly GCA_028646485.1. Taxonomy (NCBI): domain Eukaryota; kingdom Metazoa; phylum Chordata; class Mammalia; order Carnivora; family Eupleridae; genus Cryptoprocta; species Cryptoprocta ferox. The sequence continues at coordinate 5,123,371 of CM053568.1, forward strand.
AGGGGCGGGTGCTTTTGAACAAGTGGCACTGGGACGTTGGGCATCCATACGCAAGGCAGCCTCGCACCGTATACAAAATTTAATGCAAAGTGGGCCCTCGTTCTAGATGTTAAATAAAAACTTCTAGAAGAGAGTCTTTGTGATCCTGGCTTAGGCAAAGATTTCTTAGGTGCAATGCCCAAAATAGGAACCTTCAGAGACCTAACGGATTGGACTTGATCAAAATTTAAAATGTCTGCTCTTCAGGGCGCCTGCGTGTCCAACTCTTGATTTTGGCTGAGGTCATGATCTCACCGTCAATGAGATTGAGCCCCACATGGGGCTCTCCGTTGACAGCACTGAGCCTGCTTGGGATTCCCTCTCCCTTCCTCTCTCTCTCTGCCCCTCCCCCTCTAGTGCAAGTGTGTGTATGTATGTGTGTGTGCGCGTGCGCCTGCTGCCTCTCAAATAAACATTTAAAAAAATTCTGCTCTTCTAAAGATATTATTAAGAGAAATGAAAAGCCTAGTCAAAGCCCAGGAGAAAATACCAAGTGCTGGTAAGAATGTGGAGCCACTGGCATGAATGCAAATTGGTATGGACTGCTGGCAGGAATGCAAAATACATTCCCTTTGTGAAAGAGTTTGGCAGTTTCTCTTAAATTAAGCATTTACTTAACAGAAGACCTAGCAATTCTAGGGGCCCCTGGGTGGCTCAGTCCCTGAAGCGTCTGCTTCTTGGTTTCGGCTCGGGTCATGATCTCAGGGTTCATGAGTTCGAGCCCCGCGTCAGGCTCTGTGCTGACAGTGCAGAGCCTATTTGGGATTCTCTCTCTCCCTCTCCCTTGCTCTCTCTCTCTCTCTCTCAAAATAAATAAGTAAACTTAGAAAAAATTAATAAAGCAAAAGACCCAGCAATTCTATTCCTAATTAGTTATCCAAGAGAAAGGAAAACTTACGTCCCCGCAAAAACCTGAGCATGAATGTTTACAGTGGCTTTATCCCCAAACATGAAAAACTGGAGAAACTCAAATGAAATCAGCAGCTGAATGGATGAACCTACTGTGGTGCCTTCAGGCGAGGGAACGCTACCCGGCGATAAAAAGGAAGGGACCGTGTAGGCTTCACACAACAACACAAATGAATCTTACATGCGTCATGACTCAAAAGGTTATATGCTTCAGAATTCTATGTATGCTATTCTGTAACGGGCAAAATTCCAAGAACAGAAACTGGAAAGTAGTTGCTGGGGCTGGGAGGCTGGCTTGACAACCAAAGGAATAAAGGAATTGTTGGCGTGATGTTCTATATCCGGAGTGGAATGGCGGGTACATGGTTCTGTACATCGTCAAAACTCATACACTAAAAGGGTAAATCCTACTGTGTATGAATTCAACACTCTCTTCCTCCCTCGAGGCCTCATTCCCCAGGGGAGTCCATGGCTTGGTGGTTCCCTGGGAATGTGCCCCTGTGGGACAGTGAGAAGACTCTGCTACTGGGCTTGGAGTGACCTGGCAGGTGGGAGTCCTCTTAATGGTCCTCCATGAGCACCAGCGTCTATGTCATTCGTTTCTCAGCCTCTCTGTTCCTTCTGCTCTACGGGACCCAAAGGGGGACACAGATCAGAAGTACAAACAGCAATGATAAGTAGCTTTACGCATCACCTCAAGGTGGGCGAAATCCACAGCTGAAGGGCTGTCTTTCTCTAACACAAACCTCCCCGCACCTGGATGGGAGAGCGCTGGTGGTCATGGAGCAGAGGCAGCTGTAGGTGATGGAGAGCAGGGCCCTGGGTTCCAGGAGGTTCTAGGAGACCCCGGGGAGGCACCTGCCCCACTCCGAGCGTCACTGTGTAATGGAGGCTGAACCACATAGCAGTCTAGGTCTCTGCCCCCAACAATCAATCTTCACAAATGGACTTAGGAAGCTTTAGGCCCCGGGAGGATGAGGGTGAGGGCAGGTCTCGGCCAAACCACATCAAGGGTATGGACAATGGGCCCTGGCTGGCTGGGATCAGTCCCTGTCTCAACACTCCCAGAGCAAGCAAGCCAGAAAGCCTTATAAGAAACAGTGTCCGGAGACCTGGGTGGTCAACTTCCTGCCAGTGAGTTGTACAAAGAGGAGGGGGTGGGGCTTATCGATCTGGTACACGGGCTCCTAAGGACTGAGAGAGCCACTTAATTCCTCAGCGTTCCACTATGTAGGTGACAAAACTGTGACTCTGTCCTGTTGGTGCAGATCGTGAAGGGAATGCTAGCTCTGGACTCTGCCTAGGGTTTGTGAATCTGATTCCCCAGTTCTCGAAAAGCCCCAGAGAGGAAATTGGACAAGATTTAATATCTATCAAAATTGCAAATATATTTACCCTTTGACCCGGCAATTCTATTTTGGGGGGATTTGCTCTACAGACTTTCCTACCCATACACAACACAACTGAGTATGAACACACACACACACACACACACACACACACACACACACACTCATTGCAGCACTGTTTAAATAGTCAAGTGTCGATCACAAAGTTAAATAAACTCTGGTCTTAGCCTTCAAATTCGGGTACAATTACGTCTGCATGGGGGTCCGTGAAGCTTTCCGAGAAGTTTGCAAGTATTTATTTATAAGGAACTAAATTTCAGATCCTCAATTTCATCTGTACTCGGTTCTAGAGCGGATCTGCCTGAGAACACCCCCGCCAGTTCACCTACCACTGCTTTCATAATCGCCCCTTCTTTCCTCTCAAAGGAGAATACCTCTCCTAAGTCCCCATAGGTTTAAAAATTCCTGGTCACCAAACTATGGGGCAATCTGAGAATACGTGACTTCAGGGGGGAAGTTTTCTTTCGGAGCAAAGCAAAGGGAGCATCATTAAGAGATAAACATTAAGTATTCTGCAAATGTTTATTGAGTACCTACTAAGGGCTAGCTACGGTCCTAAGCTCTAGGGTTACAACAGGTAGAATATGGGAGGGGGGGGAATCCCTTCCTCCAACAGTTCATATTCTAGTAGAGGGAGACAGACACCAAGACTGGTAAATCACAAAACATATAAGAAAGTAAAAACTGCTAGTGAGAAAAGGCAAGGAGGAGTGATTGGGAGTGCAGAGGTCAGGGAGTGGGGATCGGATTGTAATTTTATTAATTTTATTTTTGAGAGAGAGAGAGAGATAGAGAGAGAGTGTGTGTGTGTGTGTGTGCGAGCAGGGGAGGCGCAGAGAGAGAAGGAGACAAGAGGATCTGAAGCAGGCTCGCACTGAGAACAGAGAGCCCCACGTGGGGCTTGAACTCACAAGCTGAGTCAAAGTCAGATGTCCAACCGACTGAGCTACCCAGGCACCCTAGATTGTAATTTTAAAGAAATTGATCAGAAAAACCACTGCTGCAGGTAACAAGTGAGCAAAGACCCAAAGGAGGGAGAATGAACTATGGGGAAAGGACTTTCCTAGCCTAGGGAACAGCAAGTACAAAGGCACTGGAGCAGGGAGGATGACTAGGAAAGGTTCAAGGAAGAGCAAACAGGCCAATGTGGATGGAACAGGGTCAGCAAGGGGAGTAATAGGCAGTTAGAGGTTGCAGAGACATGGGAAGATCCTGCCTGCCTAAGGTGACTTGTCGGGGCTTTGGTTTTTACTCTGAAGGAACTGGGAAGGCACAGGAGGCGTGGGGCAGAGAAGACGGATGAGGGCTATCAGTGAGCATCGCTGACCTGCTGACCTTGGAAGTGTCTGTTCCCTCCTTTTCTAGTTTCTGGAAAGGCTGCATTGAATTCATATTATTTCCCCTTTAAACGGTTGGTAGAATTCACCAGTGAAGCCATGTGGGCCTGGAGTTGTCTTTGTGGGAAGATTTTTAACTGCAAATAAAATTTCCTTAATGGATTTGGCGCTATCCAGGTTGTCTGTTCCTTCCTGAGTTAGCTTTGGCTGTTTGTGTCTTTCAAGGAATTTGTCTGTTTTTCCTCAGTTGATGATTCATTCACTTATTATACTTTTCAGATCTGCAGAATCTGTGTGATGTTACCTCTTTCTTTCCTAATATTACAATTTTTGTGTTCTCTTTTTTTCCCGATCAGTCTGCCTAGAGGTTTATCAATTTTATTGCTCTTCTGAAAGAACTGCCTTTTGGTTTCACAGATTTCTTTATGGCTTTTGTTTTCTCTTTCACTGATTTCTACATTGGTCTTCTTTTCTACTTACTTTGGGTTTTGCTAGCCTTTATTTTTCTACTTTCTTAAGGTGGAAACCCAAGGCCATTTATCTGAGACTTTTTGTTTCTTTTCTGAGGTAAGGATTTAGTGTTACATAAATTTCCCTTTTGCTCCACCCCACAAACTTTGTGACATTTTCACCTACATTCAGTTCTGAATACTTGCTAATTTCACTTTTGATTTTTTTATTCTTTGACTCATGGTTTATTGGAAAATGCTATCTAATTTCCAAATAGTTGAAGGATCTTCCTGACATCTTTCTGTCACTGATCCTCCATTTAATTCCACTGTGGTCAGAGATCATACCTTCTATAAATTGAACCAGCTTATATATACTGAGACTTTTTGAATGGCCCAGAAAATGGTTTATCTTGGTAACAGTTCTGTGTGCACAGGAAAAGAATGTGTATTCTACTGTTCTGGGGTAGAGTGTTCCATAAACCTAAACTAAGTCACGTTGGTTGATTACAGTGTTCAAATCTCCTATACCCTTATTAGTTTTCTACTTGTTCTATTAGTTGACAACTCCAACTATAAGTGAATTTTTTGCAGTTCTGTACTTTTTGACTCATGTATTTTGAATCTGTTAATACATATCTAAACATTTAGGATTATGTATCTTCTTAATGAATTCGCCCCTTTGTCTTTATGAAATGACTCTCTTTATCCTTGGCAATATGTTTTGTTTTAAAATCTACTTTGTCTGGGGCGCCGGGGTGGCTCAGTCGGTTAAATGTCTGACTTCGGCTCAGGTCATGATCTCACAGTTTGTGAGTTCAAGCCCCGCATCTGGCTCTGCGCTGACAGCTCAGAGCCTGGAGCCTGCTTCGGATTCTGTGTCTTCCTCTCTCTCTGCCCCTCCCCTGCTCACATTCTCTCTCTCCTTCAAAATAAACAAACATTTAAAAAGTTAAATAAATAGGGGCGATTGGGTGGCTCAGTGGGTTAAGTGGCTGACTTCAGCTGAGGTCAGGATCTCACAGTCCGTGGGTTCGAGCCCCGCATCGGGTTCTGTGCTGACAGCTCAGAGCCTGGAGCCTGCTTCTGATTCTGTGTCTCCCTTTCTCTCTGACCCTCCCCCATTCACACTCTGTGTGTCGCTCTCTCTCAAAAATAAATAAACGCTAAAAAAAATTTTTTTTAAATAAATAAATAAATAAATAAAATCCACTTTGACATAGCTACTCAGGTTTTCTTTTGATTACTGTAAATATGGTACATCTTTTTCCATCCTTTTGTTTCTAACCTATTTGTATCTTTATATTAAAAGCAGTTTCATTGTAGGCAGTATATGAATGGGTCTTACTTTTTAAGTTTATTTACTTATTTTTTTTGAGATAGAAAGAGAGACCGGGGGAGGGGCAGAGGGTGAGAGAGAGAATCCCACGTAGGTGCTGCACTCACAGCACAGAGCCCAATGTGGGGCTTGATCCCACGAACCATGAAATCATGACCTGACCTGAAATCAAAAGTCAGCTACCTAACCAACTGAGCCATCCAGGCACCCCTGAATGTGTCTTACTTTTTTTATGCAATCTGACAACCCCTTCTTTTTATTGGGATGTTTAGACTTTTATATTTAATATACTATCAATATGGAATTTAACCTAACATCTTGCTATTTGTTTTATATTTTTCAAATCTGTTCTTTTTTCACTTCTCCAAGTTTTTCTGCCTTCGTTGGGATTAATCATTTTTATGATTATATTTGATCTTTGTTGGCTTATTAGCATAACTCTGATGCTGTGGAGTTTATCATAGACATCATTTTAAAAAATTTTTTTAAATGTTTATTTATTTTTGAGACAGAGAGAGACAGACCATGAGTGGGGGAGGGGCAGAGAGAGAAGGAGACACAGAATCCGAAGCAGGCTCCAGGCTCTGAGCTGTCAGCACAGAGCCTGACGCAGGTTCGAACTCACAAACCGTGAGATCATGACCTGAGCCAAAGTTGGAAGCCTAACAGACTGAGCCACCCAGGCGCCCCTATCATATACAACTTTAACTTACCACAATGTGCCTTCAAATGATACATGACTTCATATATAGTGTAAGAACCGTGCAAGAGTAGACTTCCATTCCTCCTTCCATTTGTGCTACTGCTGTCACAAACTTACTTCCACATAAGCCATAAATGCCACAATATGTCACTACTGTTTTCGTTTAAAACACATTTATTTTGAGGCAGTGCGGGGCGGGGGGGTGTGCCTGGGTGGTTCAGTCCGGTAAGTGTCTGACTCTTGATTTCGGCTCAGGTCATAATCCCAGAGTCATGAAACTGAGCCCCGCATCAGGCTCCGCACTGAGCATGGAGCTTGCTTGGGATTCTTGCTCTCTGCCCCTCCCCTACTCATTAGCTCAGGCATGTACTCTCTCTCTCAAAATAAATAAATGTTTTAAAAAAAACAATGATTTAATGTCCATATTTACTAATTCTATCATCTATACCATTTCTGGTCAGTTATTGGTTGTATTTTCCACTTCTTCGCATACCTAGTATTTTTTTATTGGATGGAAGATGTGAATTTTACCATGCTGGGTTATCTAGATATTCTTGTATTTCTAAAAATATTCTTCAGTGTGTTCTGAGATATAGTTTGGGAACAGTTTGATCCTTTTAAGTCTTCCTCTCAAATGTTGTTAGATGAGACGAGACTAACATTTACTCTACAATTAATTGAAGCAAGATACTGTGATGGCTAATTTTGTGTGTCAACTTGCCTGGGCAACAGGGCACCCAGATATTTGGCCAAGCATTATTCTGACCAAATCTACTAGTTCTATTCTGCCCCCCAATCTACTAGTTTTTATATATATTGTTTTTTAAACTAGTGAGTGCATTATTTTATTTTTTTAGAAAGTCATCACACAGGAGCACCTGGGTGGCTCAGTCAGTTACGTGTCCGACTTCGGCTCAGGTCATAATCTCCCAGTTCTTGGGTTCGAGCCCCACATCAGGCTCTGGGCTGACAGCTTCGAGCCTGAACCCTGCTTCGGATTCTGTGTCTCCCTCTCTCTGCCCCTCCCCACTTGTGCTCACTCTCTCTCTCTCTCTCTCAAAAATAAATAAAACATTAAAAAAAAAAAGTCATCATAGAAAATAGGTCTGGCCTGGCTTAGCATAGCAATGGGAACCTAATATTCTGTAAACTGCTGGAATCTAATATGGAGTTCTCTAGAATTCAGGCCTTATTAGTGTAACTATTTACAGTAATTTAGTCACTTTGGATTGATTCCAAGGCAGATTTATCCTACCATGAAGGCAACAACGTAAGCAATATTTTGTTCAAAAAAAAAGAGCTAAGCTGTGAGCTCCTTGGGGGCCAAAATGATGTCCTGTGTCTGACCCATCTTTGTGATCCTGGGGTCAAGTCCGGTACACAGCCACTCATTACTGATTGGTTGGGTTGGCTGAACAAATGACCTAATTCTACTGTTAAGAAAATGGTATTATAGGGAGGTTCCATGAGCCTTGTTCTCTAAGGAGAGAGATAGACCTCCACTGCTGGAGGGGCCACTGGGACTCCACTTGGTCATGCTTGGTCTTTGACCAGGTTCTGGAGCTTCGAGATTTACGTAAGTACTGGTCATACTGAACCCATTCTCACGGGGTCTTCTTAGTCTGGTCCTCTGGACCAAATACCTGCTCGCTTCATCTTTTCACTCAAATGCATTTATAACTGATATAATTCCACCAATCTGAAACTGCAGTTGCCCCTTTGAATGTTTTGTTATGAAAAAGATTGTTCATCTAAGAGACGTCATAAATTCAAAACAAAACGGGAAGAAACCTCATGAGGGGATTCCGTCTGTCTTGCCTGTGTTCTTGCCAGAACACCGTCCTCTCTTTCCCTTATTAATAAATGCTGGCTTTTTAAGGACATGGCTTAACAGGACTGTCAAGGACCTGAATTACTATGTACACCGGATGTACTGACTTCAGTTCTTGTGGGTCTGAGTGGGGTTCCCTGCATCTAAGTCCCCCCTCCTTACAGGGAGAAGATACGCCAGCGTATTTGTGCCAGCGTGAAGCCAGCTTCCTCTCACTCTTCCTTCCTTCCTTTCCCACTTTTTCTCTTTTTTTGGGAGACTCTGGAGATTAATTAATCATAAAAAATTTTTCTGTCGTCATGTGCATACCCAAGAAATATCTAGTACAAACAGTTCAGAATTTCCATAAGAAAGAGAAAAAATGTATGTCTACTTTTCTCTTGCTAAAATTGTTAACTCAAAAGAAAAAGTTTAAGTGTGGGTTTGGGTAACAGTCTGCACAATTAAAACAAAATTTATGTATTCATTTTCAGGAGGGGGCAGAGAGGGAGAGAGAATCCCAAGCAGGCTCCACACTCACCACAGAGCCCAACTTGGGGCTCGATCCCACAACCGTGAGATCATGACCTAAGCCTAAATAAAAAATTAGACACTTAACCGACTGAGCAACCCAGGTGTCCCGTTTTGGGGAGTTAACTGTCTTGGTTCCTACACTTAGAGCTTGGTATATCCAAGAGTCTTAAAAGTCTTTTTGGATATATGACTATAATAGATCTATTTATATTAAAATTTGTGTTACATTCCTGATAATGAGAGGATTCTTTGGAATATAAATAAAAGTTTAAATTAGCTTAAAAATAACTCTATGCTTCCTTCTGATTTTATTATGATATAAAAATAATGTTACTGCAGTAATTAATCAATGCAATACTTGGGTTTAACATCTCATTATTTAAACCTTTCCAAATTAATAATAGTAGTTCTAAGGGTTTGGCGAGATGTTCCCACAAATTGTTTAAAATTACAAAAATATAGGGCTATATTTAATTAAAAGAACTTATAATAAAATATCTTTTAAAAATTATTTAATCTCATGAATTCTTGTTTCAAACTGTAAATATTTGATGTGTTGACCTAATTTTCCAGATGTTTATCAAATTAAAGATCTCTTAAATTAATAACAAATTGAGTTAATGAATAATCCTTGGCAATATGGGCAATTTTTAATTAAAGGAAAAGATCGAAATATGGGGCACTACATACAGCTTTAAACTACCCTTCCTCCTTATTTTTTTTAACTTTATTTTTAAGTAATTATTACACCCAACATGTGGCTCAAACTCAGAACCCTGAGATCAAGAGTCATTTATTCCACTGACTGAACCAGCCAGGCAGCCCTCCTCATTTTTTTAATTTCTTTTTAAATTTGTATTTATTTATCTATTTATTTTTAGAGAGAGAGAATGCGCATAAATAGGGAAGAGGGACAGAGGGAGAGAGAGGGGGCGGGGAGAATCTCAAGCAAGCAGGCTCTATACTCAGCGTGGAGCCCAATACAGGCCTTGATCCCACGACCCTGGGATCATGATCTGAGCTGAAATCAGGAGTCAGACACTCAACCAACTGAGCCATCCAGGCGCCCCCCCTTCCTTAATCTTATATATAAAATACCTATGGATTAACTGGATGTGTACATTTCTCTAAATGATGTAGATCCATGCTTATTTTGTCATCTTAAAATTTGTTAAAATGACATAAAATGTTTGCTCAAGGAAAAAAGAAACTGATTTCCTGTCTTATAATATTTTTTTAAGTTTATTTATTTTGAGAGAGAGAGAGCCCGTGCATGCGCACACAAGTAGGGAAGGGGCAGACGGAGTCTGGGGAGACTGGGGAGAAAGCATTCCAAGCAGGTTCCACACTGTCAGCACAGAGCGTGAACACAAGAACCGTGAGATCATGACCTGAACGGAAATCAAGAGTCGGGCACTTAACTGCCTGAGCCACCCAGGCGCCCCCCTAATTTTCTCTTACATCTAGAAACTTTTAACTTTAAAGTTGGTGATTAATATAAATGGCTATGAAGACAGGTGTATACTAAAAGTGGTTGGATTTTTTTTCATTAAGGAAATTGTTAATTAAGATGGTAACTCAATATAATCTATACATTATTTAATGTCCTGATATAATTCATTACATTTTACTAGTTAGAAGCTTTACTCTCATCATCATTCACAGAATCATCTATTTCTATATACCTAAACACATACCTAAGAAGGTATATTGATTAATGCAAAATTTCATAAATGATCAGAGACAGCAAAAGACAAATTTGAAGGTAAATTATTAATGGTAAATATAAAGGGCCTGAGGAAAACAAACTTCTTACAGATGGTGAATCTGAAGTAAATAATGAATTCTATTTAAAAATCGTGGCACTGTTGGCTCACTGTTAATAAATTTATTCATGAAGGAAAGGACTTATAAATCTTTTATTGCCAACAGTTAAATGGATAATAGGCAAAGAATAAAATTCAAATCTGGGTTATCTTTCTGTAAAGTGATCAAGTTATGCCACTGCCAGATAACAGATTCCTTTCCTTTTTGTCATCAAAATATGATGTTAACTGTCTGAATTTTCTGGCATACTCAGAATCATTTTGAAAAAAGTCTTTTTTTTTAAAGTTCCTATAATCATTTTATTTACTGTTGTGTGTTTCCAAGTTATTTCCTTTAGCAATGTCTTGGTTTTGGATACAATGACTTATGTCATACATACAGAGAGAGTAGGAACATGCATTAATAAACATTGTTTCTGACTTGATGAATCAGAAAAGCGAAGTCAGGGAACTACAAATGCCAAAGAGAGTGGATAATCCTAGAAGAGAGAGAGAGAGATGGGGTGATCTCCAAGCTCTCTACACTCACTCTCTGATTGACCTTTGAACTACTCACTCATGCAGGGGACAGACCTAAAACAGCTGGCTCAAAGCAAAAAATCTAAGAGGGGCGCCTGGGTGGCTCAGTCGGTTGAGTGTCCGGCTTCGGCTCACGTCATGATCCTGCAGTTCGTGGGTTTGAGCCCCGTGTCGGGCTCTGTGCTGACAGCTCGGGGCCTGGAGCTCACTTCGGATTCTGTGTCTCCCTCGCTTTCTGCCCCTCCCCCACTTATGCTCTGTCTCTCTCTCTCTCTCAAAAATGAATAAAACATTAAAAAGAAAATTAAAAAAAAAAAAAAAAGAACAGAAGAGTCCTTATATAGGTCCATAGTTACATCAGCAAACCCCAAAAAAGATAAACCCAAAGAAATCGAAAACAACCCATATGCTAGTCAAACTTCAAAAAACTTCAAACTTCAAAAAAGAAAAAAAATCTTGAAAGCAAAGAAAGAGAAATGATATCTCACTTACGGGTGGGAAACAATTTGAATGACAGTAAATTTCTCATCAGAAACTACAGAGGCCAAAAGGAAGTGGAACAACTTTTCGTGTGCTGAAAGAAGAGAACAGGCAACCCAGAATCCTAAAGCCACCAAAAACATCCTTAAGGAAAAAAGAGAAAACCAAAACATTATTAGATAAAGGAAACTAAGAGAATTGGTGGACAACCCATCTACACTCAAAGGATAGCTAAAGGAAGTTCTCTAAATATAAAGGAAACAATAAGAGATTTGGGAACATCAGGAAGAAAACACAACACAAAAATTTGGTTAAATACAACAGAATTTCCTTTTCATCTTAAATTTCTTAAATTATGCATGACCACTATAGCAAAAAATTGTATGTGGTTTTAAATGCAGAAGAAATATTTAAGACAATTATATTATAAAAGGGGGACAGTAAATGGATGTTAAAAGAGGTAATGTTTCTGTGCTCCACTCAGACTGGCAAAATAATGGCACTGGTAGACTGTGATAAGTTTCAAAGACAGATAGATAGATAGATAGATAAAAATACATATATAGATAGATAAGGCAACCACTAAAAAAGCTATACAAAGATATACACTCAAAAATACTAGTTATATCAAAATGGAATTCCAAAAAAAAAAAAAAAGTTCAAGTAACTCAAAGGAAGGCAAGAAAAAGAAAACAGAGAAAAAGGGGAAAAAACAGAACCAAAAATTAAATGGCAGACTCAAGCCCTAACATACCAATAATTACATTAGTTGTAGATGGTCTAAATGCACCAATTAAAAGACAAAGGTTGACAGAGTGGACTAAAATAAGATGCTGCCTGTATATAAGAAACTCACTTCAAATATAATGATATATGTAGGTAGAAAGTAAAAGGTTGTAAAAAGATATTTCACGTAACCGTTAATTGAAAGAAAGTAGAAGTAACTATAATAATATCAGACTTCAGGGCAAATGAAATTACCAGAGATAAAGAGGGACTTTATACATGATATAAGGTCAATTTGTCAAGAATGCATAGTAATCCTAGTAACCGCCAAACAACAAAGCTCCAAAACATAAAAAGAAAAACTGACAGAACTAAAAGGAGAAGCAGACAAATCCACCATTTTACTTGGAGACTTCAACACTCCTCTCTCAATGATTGCTAGAACCCATATTGTTAGAACTCAAACAATGACCATCAAACCAACAGTGTCTACTTCCACTTATAGAGCAGTACACTCAACAACAGAACTATACACTTTCTTTCCAAGTGTCCAAGATAGATCATATCCTGGGGCAGAAAACAAACCTCAAGATCTTTAAATAACTGAAATCTGTATATTCTTGGACCGGAATGGACTCAAACTAAAAAATCAGTAACAGAAAGATAAATAATAATCTCCAAATACTTGAGACACAAACAGTGTACTTTTAAATAATTCATGGATCAAAAAAAGTCTCAAGGAAATTAAAAAAAAATACACCGAGCAAAATAAAAATGAAAATACCACCTATAAAAATCCAGTTATTTTAAGAAACAATATGTCATTTGTTCCTTACAAGCATACACTTGTCTTATGACCCAGAAATTCTACTGCTAGGTATTTCTCCAACAGAAATAAAAGTATTCATACAAAGAGTGATGAGTACAAAAATGTTCACAGCAGCAGCATTCATAATAGCCCCCAAACTGGAAGCAACTTGTGTTAATCACTGGTAAACTGGTAAGCAAATTGTGTTATATCCACATAATGCAACACGATTTGGCAAGGCAAGGCAGGGCAAGGAAATATTAATACATTGACAACATGAATGAATCTCAAAAAGATTATGCTAAGTAGAGGAAGTCAAATACAAAAGTCTATGGTTTCTGCATGATTCCACTTACATGAATTTCTTGAAAAGGCAAAACTACAGACACAGGACACATATGGGTGTTTGCCTAGGGCCAGTGGTTGAAGGGAATCAATGAGAAAAGGACACAGAAAAACTTTAAATGGCAAGGAAACCTCTATAATCTCAACTGTGATGGAGGCTACGTGATAATACACCAAAATTCATCAAAATACACACTTAAAAATAGGTGGATTTTATTATATGTAAATAATACCTTTATTTTTTAATAGCTACTCTGAAAAATCATCCAACCCAAGGCCCCAATATTCTATAAAGATCTTTCCCTGACTCTGTCAAGTGAATGTTCAATGTTCTCTACTACAAGCTTTTCTTCCACGACAGATTGTTGGGCTTGGATCACTTTAAGGAAATAGAATTCCCAAACCTCCACCTCCCTGCGTACTCTTCCCTACACCCACCTGCCTGAGAGGATGCACCTGCAGCCTTCCCAGTAATTCGCTCCCACACCCTTCCACGGTCACCCTCCATGCACTCTGCAAAAGCAAAGCTTACACTCACTTACCCTAAACCTCACTACAGAGCACTTCTTACAGGTATGAACACCCCCGGAGGACAAACACCGCCACAAACATTGGCGACGGTGGACCCTTCTTTCCTCATGGCCCCTTACGCCCACAGTCTTAGGACTCTCCAGTTTTATCCGTATACCTATTGATGGTAAAGCATGGGGTTGAGGGATCCTTGGGGCCACTCTGAATTCATGTATGTCACAGAGTCAGGTGTAAAGACCATTTGCATGACCACCTTGCTTCTTCCACCCCCCCTCACAGTCTAAAGAATTCACTGCCCCTGTGGGAAGAAGCCTGGAGAACAAAGTCAACCAGAAAGAGTTTGGGAATACTGAAGGAACAGGTACTTTATTTCATGCAGATGACAAACCACGGCAGAGGACTGTGAATTTTCAAAAAACACAACAAGCATGCTGGAAAAATACCAATCAATCTCATAGTACGTCTTCCTCTGTGTTCTCACTGTTCTCAGTAGTGAGGGGCTTGGTGATCACGTTCCATCGGCCAAAAGATTCTTAAATATTGTAAAGCCACATTTATTTTTTACTTGGGCATAAGTCTCCTGCTCCTTGTCACTTAACTACCTTCGCTGATGCTTGGAATAATATACTTAGCAGCTTTAGAGGAACTTAATAGGGAAATGTTACAGATCGCACTGCAAGCGATGATTTAGTAACAATCATTTCCCCTTTTGTAAGCCCCGCGCTTAATATTGGGTTCAATGTCTCCTCTGCCTTCTATTCCTGGTGTCTACAAAGCAAATTAGATTGTAATCTCAGAAGCGGAATGTCCACTATGATATATACAGGTGTAGAAAAAGATGCTTTCGAAATGAAACCCAGAAAGAAAGTCCTTTAGAAAGAAGCCAGGAGCAGGGCGCCTGGTGGCTCAGTCGGTGAAGTGTCTGACTTCAGCTCAGGTCATGATCTCACAGTTCGTGGGTTCGAGCCCCGCGTCGGGCTCTGTGCAGACAGCTCGGAGCCTGGAGCCTGCTTCCGATTCTGTGTCTCCCTCTCTCTCTCTCTCTCTGCCCTTCCTCCACTCATGCTCGCTCTCTCTCTCAAAAATAAAGAAACATTAAAAATGTTTAAGAAAAAAAGACAGAAAGAAGCCAGGAGGAAGAGGTCTGGTGGATGGATATTCAATGTCGCTCACGGAGGGCCGATCAAGGGAAAGAGACAGTTACTTATGAGCAAATCCTCCCTTTTGTAAGAAAACCTACTGCAACCCAACAAGTGTTCATCAGGGTAAGAATTAAAAACTAATCATTTGTTCACTGGAAGCTGTATCAATTCTGACCTGCCAAAGAAATGAAAATCAAAGAAGGGGGGAAAGAGGGGGGAAAGGAACAGGCACCTGGTCTAAATAATCTCTTGATGGAGGGTCTGGGCTTGAGAACAGGCCTCTGGTTCCTGGCAACAGAGATGTGCACCTGGAATCACAAACACATCGGTCCTGGGACCGGAAGCCTAGCCTGTGTTCTTTTACTGCCAAGATATTCCTATATGGAAAATGCCTGGAATAACTGTCAAACACAAACAATAAAGAACTTGGCGACACAGATTTAAATGTTAACCAGCGTGCTGTCGAACCTTCTGTATGTAGTCGCCTCCCGATACTTAATAAATACGGAGTTAACGTACGTAAAGCACGGACATGAGTGCGCGATGCCGTTAAGAGGAATGTACGTTTGCTATTATCATCATTATAGTGCACTCTCGGTGAAAAGTGTCTCGCTGTTTCATTTATGACGTTTCTACTAAACACCTACTATGCGCAAGGTAATCTGATATGTGCTGAGATATCACAACGTGGGCATAGTCTCTTCCCAGTCCAGGAGAGGAGGGGCACTGAACAAAGTATGACAGTAACTTATGTATAATTATAAACTGAGATACATTCCCCAAAGTCAAGAATAAATCCTATGGAAGAATATAGCAAAATGAAAGTGCTATAAAAAGTTCTTAGCAGGGGGCCTGGGTGGCTCAGTCGGTGGAGCATCCGACTTCGGCTCAGCTCATGATCTCACGGTCTGTGAGTTCGAGCCCCATGTCGGGCTCTGTGCTGACAGCTTGGAGCCTGGAGCCTGCTTGGGATTTTATGTCCCCCTCTCTGTCTCTGTGCCTCCCCTGCTTGTGCTCTGTCTGTCTGTCTCTCTCTCTCTCTCAAAAATAAACATTAATAATTTTTAAGAAAAGAATCTTTCATGTCCATAAAGTGAAAAACACTTCCTAACAGATTATCTGGTTTTGTCAACTGAGATTTCTTTTTTATTTTTATTTCTTCAATGTTTTTTTTTTTTTTTTTTTTGAGAGAGAAAGAGACAGACAGACAGAGCATGAGCGGGGGAGGGGCAGAGGGAGAGGGAGACACAGAACCTCAAACAGGCTCCAGGCTCCGCGCTGCCAGCACAGAGCCCGACACGGGGCTCGAACTCACAGACCGTGAGATCATGACCTGAGCCGAAGTCAGACTCTCAGCCGACTGGACCACCCAGGCGCCCCTGTCAATTGAGATTTCTAAACAGAGTCCCTTAAAGGGAAATTATACCGAAATAACAAAGCAAGTTGGTCCGTTTTACAAAGTGAAGGTACCCGAATTAAGTCTTTAAACTACTGCACACAGTCATCAACAGAGCACACTTGTGAACACAGCTCTATCGGTTAAGTGCAGTAACTTTGAGCAGAGTTTTCTAATCTGTCAGGCTCGGGCACTTAGGATAGCGGTGGGAAAACACTTTTAAAAATAAGAGCAAAGGAACAGCTACAAGGAACAGTCTATTCTGACACCACTTCCAGGAACAGGGTTTGTTTAAACAAAACGTATTAAGTGAAACCAGCTGTATTAAGGGTCGATGCCATCTGCAGTGGAATTCTAAAACCTCCCGTTTCGTGGTATTAGATAATTATTCCTTCCGGTTGCTAGAAATGAAATAGCGGCCGATACAGGACAGCCTGGCAAGGAGCGGGTCACCGCTGAACCCAGCTGGTGCAGGTAGGGACTCACACACACCGGGGCCTTGCCGGCTGGTGCACGCTGCATGCTCCCACACCCCCACTGCACAAGGTGCGGAGGCAATGTGCAGGGAGCCCCTCTTGTGGGGGGTGCCAGCAGAGAGGGGCCTCGAGTCAGGAATAATGAGCCTATCCTGCCCGAAGGTCCACTGATGCTTTCACACAAACCGACAGTGAAATAAAAAACCAACTCTGCTAACGAAACATATGCCCTAGGGAACTCTAAAACGCATGCTTTTTTCTCCTATCTGAAAACGAAAACAGATCTCGAGGAAAATGGAGCCTGAATTATAGCTGAGGTTTCATTACTTACAATCGTCCTCAGCTTCTAACAAAAAGCCTCAGCAAGAGCTTGCTCCTTTGAAGACTTACCAGTGGCAACGTATCAGAGAGCCCTCCGTGCGGTCACGTGACCCGGCCAGCAAGCCTCACCAGTTCTGTCTCCCAATGTCCCACCAGCACAGCCAGTAGGACCGTAACCAAAACAACGCAGTTGAGAAACGTGGCCCTTAATCACTTTATTTTGGAAACCAATTAGGGGATGATGAACGAAGAAAAAACAGTGATTCATTTGTTTTGATGAAATCTGGCCTTCGAAAGACAGAACAGGCCAGGAAATAGGCATGTTTGTATGGTCGAAGGGATCTTAAACTTGGCCTTTACAAAAAGATTCTTCCCAAGCTCACTAAAGGAACAAAACAAATCAGCTAGTTGATGAGCTTGACCATGACATACTCTGGTAACTGTATGGATGGAAGCTCACAGGTAAAAGAGTGTGTGTGTGTGCGTGTGTCTCCTAAGGGCAGTCACAAACTTGGCCGTTTGGAGCACTGAAATCAACAAGACAGCAGAGTACCGCGACCTCCCATGTCATCCACAGGATAATGGTGGTGTGGGTTTGAAACTGCCATCATTAGCTGAGTTCATCTGCCTCTTTAAAAAGCAGGCAGAGCTGCGTACTAAAATTCAAGCCCAAGTGTGCAATTTACGACCCAGCTCGCGTGGACTCGGGCTGTTTCTCAGAAGAGTCTGAAACTTCTAAAGTGAATGGAGAGAGTAGCATCAACAATGTCTTGAAAGGCATAAGGAACATTTCAATGACAGAAATCCCGATTAGCATGTGGACACCACTCGTTAAAAATTCATGATAATCTGCGCCCAGGCTAGACTTCCAAATCTTTACGGAGAGTACAGGGGGCAGGGGCTAAGTTACTGGAGGAGTTAGGGAAACGTGGAACAAAATAAATCTGTGGAAAATGCTTTGGAAGAAACTCATCAGTATGGAAGGGATACTAAAAATAAGCAAATTCCATGTGCTTCTTGGTGGCTGACTAAAAGGTGGTGTTCCCGGGACGTGTTGGGTGGCTCAGTCGGTTAAGCGCCCGACTTCAGCTCAGGTCATGATCTCACGGCTCATGAGTTCGAGCCCCGCGTCAGGCTCTGTGCTGACAGCTCAGAGCCTGGAGCCTGCTTCCGATTCCGAGAGACCCCTCTCTCTCTCCCTGCCCTTCCCCCACTGACGCGCGGTCTCTCTCTCTTTCTCTCTCAAAAATAAACAAACATTTTAAAAAACTTAAAAAAAAAAAAGGTGTTGTTCCCTATGTCACTTACAACTGAAAAAACAGTGCTGTTCCTTAGCGCACCTTGTAAGCCATTACTATGGAGAGGAAAAGACGGTATTCACGGCAAGCATCAATGAGAAAGCAGACAGAAGCCATGAGGCCTAATCCCGGGACTCCACCACTTCCTACCTTGACATCACAGGCAAGTCACTCGGCCTGTCTACACCCGCTGACTACGCATACGACTGGACAGTATCCGCCAACTCACATGATATCAAATGAGATAATGTAAGACCAGCACTGCTGCCAAGTACAACTACGTAAACAGAAGGTACAACAGGACGTGAACTATCTCCCGACACCTCCCACTCAACACTCTTCACACGTCTTACACCCTCTCCCAACTGAGTACACCTCCCCTGGGGCCACCCAGGGCCGCCACACTGGAAATCGTGCTTGACACGGGTGCTGTTGGTTACACAGAAAGGGATAAAACTGGAGGGCCGGGGGATGAAAACTCTTAAGATAACCAACGGGCAGGAAGGAGCTGATGGAAACTGGAAACGAAAGAGAGAGAGAGAGACAGAGAGAGAGAGAGAGAGAGACAGAGACAGAGAGAGAATTAAGCAGAATGGGGCTCCTGGGTGGCTCAGTTGGTTGGGCCTCTGACTTCCGCTCAGGTCATGATCTCCCAGTTTGCGAGTTCGAGCCCCGCATCGGGCTCTGTGCTGACAGCGTGGAGCCTGGAGCCTGCTTCCGATTCTGTGTCTCCCGCTCTCTCTGCCCGCGCCTCCCCCCCACTCACGCTGTGTGTCTCTCTCTCTAAGTAAATAAACATTAAAAAAAAAAAAAAGATAATAAGCAGAGAAATGCAAGTTGTCATGTCCCTGGCAACCTAGTTAGGTTTCCAGTTACTTGCGGCCTTAGGCTACCATGTGGCCTCCTGAAAGTCAGAAAGTCAAGTTCTCGGGAAGCCTGGGTGGCTCAGTCAGTTAAGTGTCTGACTCTTGATTTCCGCTCAGGTCATGATCTCACGGTTCATGAGCTCAAGCCCCACGTCGGGCTCCATGCTGACAGTGCAAAGCCTGCTTGGGATTCTCTCTCTCCCCTTCTACACCCCCCCCCCGCCGTCCCCACAACTCAAACGTGTTCTCTCTCCTTCTCTCTCTCTCTCTCTCTCTCAAAATAAATAAACTTAAAAAAAAAAAAAGGAAAATCAAGTTCTCAGTCGTAACCAACTCAGTCTCCAGAGAAAGGAAAGATGACCCTTCAGCGATGGGGAACTTAGAACAAATTCCCAGACGCCGTCAAGACTCAGCTTACATTACATTTTTGTTCTGCCAAAAACGTAGGGCTTACCTCAGAAGGGAACCCCAAGGCACCCTACATCTACTTCCCAAATGGAAATGCTATTCTGTTTTCAACTTTATTTCTTACTCCCATTCTGTCTGGCTCGAAGAGAAATGATCTGGGCTGAAGTCCAAGCTTGCTCCTAAACCAACTGGGATCTTTAGGCAAGTGAATCCACCTCTCTGGGTCTATTTAATGTCTTCCTAAATCTTAAACCTTCTTTCTTTGGGTGACTTCCCTTCATGAAATAAACACTTGAGAAATTCCTTTAGTGATGGGTTCTCAGGGGCAAGTTCCTTTTTTTATTTATCTGAAAATGTATTTCATGCTTGTTGTTGAAAGACAGTTTCATAAATAGGTTAACAGTTATTTCTCTGCCTACTCTAGAAACACTATTCTCCTGTTTCAGGGCTTTTACTTTTGCTGTAGAAAAGCCAGCTGTCACTCTGGTGTTCCTTTGTAGGTAATGTGTCTTTTCTCTCTAGCAATCGGAAGAATATTTTCTGTCTTTGATGTTCTATAGATTCATAATCTTTCCTTTCCCTTTTGATTGCTTTAGAATTTGATGGGCTTCCTGAACCTGAGACTTTTTCTCTCTACCACTCTGAGAACCTGGGTCAAGAGGCTCCTGTCCTAGATTCCACTGTGTAAAAGACTGCAGCTTTCCCCACAGAGTCAGAGTCCAAAGGCTCAGGGAGGTGGCCACCCAGAGCCCGATGACCATATTCTAGGTATCCAGGAGTCTGGAATTCCTTACCTAACCAGCTCCAAGCCCACATTCAGGGTTTGCCCGAGTCTCTGCCCCATTCTACTCTGAAGGTGGAACGTACCAGCAGTGTGGGCATATAGGCCAGAGGGCTCCTCTCGTGGCATTTTTGTGAGGAGTGTGAACAGAGGTTAGAATATGCAGGCGGAAATATGTATGCATGTGTGCATGAGGCCCCTCACAATACAGAATAAAGCTGGAAGGAAGGAAGAGGGCTGGGCTATGTGCCAGGGTCTGGCTCAGTCTGTGCTGCTACATGACTGCAAAACTCTGTGGAGTTCAAGAACTGCACATTTAAACCTGGCTTCCTAGGTTATTATGAAGGTGTATTTGTCAAGGTCGAAGTATAGAACACATTTTATTTGGGATGCCTGGCTGGCTCAGGTGGTAGAGCACGTATGTAACTCTTAATCCTAGGGTTGTAAATTCAAGCCCTATATTGGACGTAGAGATTAAATAAAATCTTTAAAAAAAAAAAAAAGAAAGAAAGAAAAGAAAAAAGAACGTTTTTAACAGTTTGTTACACTGGTAACTTTTTGTAAATATTTAGATATACGGTTTGTGGGCCTCCAATTATACTCACGCACCAACCAGCCTCCACAAACGACAGGGGGAGACCTGATACTTATCAATTACGGAAATTCTCACCCGCTACCTCTTTCAACACGACTCTTTGCCGTTTCCCATACTTCATTTCCAGTCTTCTTCTGGAACTCCAATTAAACACAGGCTGCAACCTCTCACCATACACTCGGTCTCATAACCACTTGTATTCCCCATCTCTTTGTCTCTCGACGCTACGGCTTATACTACTTCTTCACATTTGCCATCCAGTTCACTAATTCTCTCTTCAGCTCTATCTATTCTGGTATTCAACCCCTCCCTAAATTTTCATTTCAATAATTATGCTTTTCATTTCTGGATATTATGTTTGGTTTGCGAAATACATTTGCTTAGTTGTTTTTTTAACAGTATCTTTTTCTTTACTCCCGGTTTCAATTCCTTCTTTTGTTAGCTCTAAGTATTAAGTGAATTTACTTTATAGTCTATATCCAATATTTCTAATATCTGAAATCCTCAGAAGTCAAAGCTTACTATTATTTCTACTGACTCTTGCTCATGATATCTTGTTGCTGGTGTGTGTGTGTGTGTGTGTGTGTCCTTTTTTGGTGTGTTCATATCGATTAAAATGATTTATGGGAACTCTTTGAGTCCAGAGAAGACTTCGAATTTCTTTTGTCAAGTGCTCAAGGTGACTAAAAACCCACTTCACTTTATTTATTTTTATAGTTTAATGTTTATTTATTTTTGAGAGAGAGAGAAAGAGTGTGAGCAGGGGAGGGGCAGAGAGAGAGAGAGAGACACACGGAATCCATAGCAGGCTCCAGGCTCCAAGCTGTCAACATAGAGCCTGATGTGGGGCTCAAACTCATGAACCGTGAGATCATGACCTGAGCTGGAGTCAGGTCAGATGCTCAACCAACTGAGCCACCCAGGTGCCCCCACTTTATTTCTTTTTAAGTAATCTCTACACCCAACATGGGGCTCAAACTCACAACCTCAAGATCAAGAGTCACATGCTCCACCGACTGAGCCAGCCAGGTGCCCCTGCTCCACTTTACATCAAGATTTCCAATGTACAGCTATTGGAGGTCACACAAATCAGTGTGAGGATAAAATCAGTGTGGAGGACAAATCCGTGTGGAGGATCAAATCCGCTTCCAAACCCATGTGGGAGCTGGTCAGTAGCCACAAGTTTTCACTTGTGACTTGTTTTTTCTTTGCTTTCCCCACAAAGCCAAGGGTGAAACGATTTTCCCTGCTACTAGTCCCCAGGTGCACCTCTTCTCTGAGAATGTAGTCCCTCTGAAGTCTTGGATTACTGACCCCCTTCTCTACCCTAAAAGGAAATTAAGGCTTGTCACAGGTACACTATGCCCTCCCTCACCTCCAACAAAGTTCTAGGTCATTAGGATCTACACATCCAGGGTATCATCAATGGAAGGTTTTATGAGGAGCGGATTATTTACATGGCCACAGAATGTGTCCCCATAGATTGCTTTTTTGTTGCAAGGCGAAAACTTGCAAGTATCCAGTGAAGGAATCAGACCATACCTTGCCTAGATCATCAAAATTACTATCACTAATTTCAGATGGAAGGACGCTGTGTGCACCCAGATGTGATACCTTGAGAAACACACATTACTTCTGTAGTCTTCTAACAAGGAAACATGAAACAAACTCAAACTGAAAAACATTCTATAAGATAACCAGCCTATATTCTTCAAAAATATCAGTGCTGGGGCGCCCGGGTGGCTCAGTCGGTTAAGGGTCTGACTTCAGTTCAGGTCATGATCTCACTGCTGGTGAGTTCAAGCCCTGCATCGGACTCCACGCTGACAGCTCAGAGCCTGGAGCCTGCTTCGGATTCTGTGTCTCCCTCTCTTTCTCTCTGCCCCTCCCCCACTCAGGCTCTGTCTCTCTCTCTCTCCTAAAAACAAACAAACATTAGAAAAAGTTTTTTTTAAATATCAGTGTTATACAAGACAAAAATACCAAGGACTGTTGCAGATTATAGGAGATTAAGAAACATAACAAACTAATGCAATCCATGATCCTGGACTGGATCCGACGCTTGTAGGGGAGGGAGGGCACTACAAAGGGCATGACTGGGACAACCAAGAAAACTGGAACATGGGCCACAGATTAAATAAGAACATTATTATCGAACCTAAATTTCCTAAAATTGAAAATTATACTGTAGCTAAATAGGAGAATATCCTTGTTCTAAGAAAACACACTTGAAACACTAAGGACTAAAGGGATACATGTTACAACCTAATCTCAGAAAAATGAATTTTATATCCATACACAATTCAGAAGACAGAGACAAAGAGATGGAGGGAGGGAGGGAGGGAAGAGGGGGAGAGTGACAAAGCAAGTGTAATATGGCACAATGTTAAAAACGGATACACCTAAGTAAAGGGCATGTGGGAATTCTCTGGCTGTTCTTGTAAAGTTTCTTTGAGTTTTGAAATTATTTAAAAATATAAAGTGAAAGAAAGGGGGTGGTCAAGCTTTAGCCAAGTGGCGACACGGTAAACGGTAAATATACAGACCACTCTGTTGATCTGCGAGGAACCTAAAACTCTATTTTACGTATGCAGTCCTGCTGAAGAAATCATGTAAGAGTTCTACTTCTTAAAGATGTAGAAATCCAGGGGCGTCTGGTGGCTCGGCTGGTTGAGCATCCAACTCTTGGTTTCAGCTCAGATCATGATCTCACAGTTGTGAACTCAAGCCCCCACGGGGCCCCATGCTCAGCATGGAGCCTGCCTAAGATTCTCTCCTTCTCCCTCTGCCCCTCCCCTGCTTGTGCACGCTCTCTCTTTCTCTCTCAAAAAAAAAAAAAAAAAAAAGATGTAGAAAGCCATAAGAGAACATCACTCCCATCCCAACAAGAAAAAACTAGAGAATCTATACAATAGTGACTTTTCTTGAGCTAGTCAGAAAGCTGAGGTCACAAGGTAACCGAGTGGACTGAATTCTAAAGAGTGACAAGTCCCTCCAAGGAGAGACAGATGTGCAAACTGTATGACCTTTCACAAAGCACAAGAGGAAGAGACGGCTGCCACCAAATTAGGCGAGAAGCAAACAGCTTAAATGGTAATGAATTCTTTTTTTTTAAATTTTTGAACTTTATTTACTTTTTTGAGAGACGGAGACAGAACGTGAGCAGGGGAGGGGCAAAGAGAGAGGCAATCACAGAATTGGAAGCAGGCACCAGGCTCTCAGCTGTCAGCACAGAGCCCAATGCAGGGCTCGATCCCGTGAACCATGAGATCATGACCTGAGCCGAAGTTGGACGCTTAACTGACAGAGCCACCCAGGCACCCCGATAATGAATTCTTATAAAGCCCAACGTGGCCCTAATAGAATGTATCAAATCCCCGGGAGCTCCAGATACAAGGGCTGTCCAAACTCATCTATAAGCTCTTTTCCACGGGGCCTCTACCAAGTGCTCTTGAGAAAGACTGGGAGCAGAGCAGGAGACCGGAGAAAGCCCCCTTGATACAGGACTGGCATAAAATCTTGCCCACTTCTTGGACCCTTCTCTCATACAATGTAAAAGTCTTAATCCACAGAGGGGAAGGGCAAGAAATCCTCCCTACCCTTGGGATCCAGGCAACAATCTACCTTTTCTAGGGGGAGGGGACAGTGGCCAGATTCTGCACTGATACAAAGCAGAAGTCGACCAACCCTGGGGAGGAGGGGCACATGGAAAGTTCTATCCCACCCGAGATCCTTCCCCACTGCCACATACACAGAGACACTCCAAGAGAAGGTAGAGTTTGGGTGCCACCGAGGGCAGAAGTGCTGGAACGTTCAGAAAGCCCCACCTCCAGAGTCCAGGCACACATGACATGCCTAAGACAAAGGACCAAGAGAACCAAGAAACTCCCTGCCCCCAACCAGGAACCTGGATATTATCACTAGGATAGTAAGAATAGGGTAATAATATAGGTAGGTCGAACGTAAAAGGATGGAGAAAGATATTCTAAGTATTATCAAAAGAAAACGGAAGTGGCTATCAGACAAAGCAGACTTCAGAACAAGGCATGTTACCAGGGATAAAGAGGGACATTACATAATTAGAAGAGGTCCGTTCAACCAAGAGGCGTAACAATCCTAAACGTAAATGTGTATGTGCCCAATAACAGAGCTTCAAAATACAAAAATCAACAGGGGCGCCTGGGTGACTCAGTTGAGCATCTGACTCTTGGTTTCAGCTCAGGTCATGGTCTCACAGTTCGAGGGACTAAGCCCCGTGTTGGGCTCCTCGCTGACAGCACAGAGCCTGCATGGGATTCTCCATCTCTCCGTCTCTCTGTCTCTCTGCTCTCTACCCCACTCGCACCCCCTCTCCCTCTCAAAATAAACTTTGTATATATTATATATATACATGATATATATAAAATATAAATTAATATTATATATTACATATAAGTCATTTCTTCACTTTCCCTCCATTATTATGGGCCCAAATCAGCTTTTTCACTAAGTTACTATGTGATTGGCTTTTAAAGCCAATGGCCAATTTCAAAATACGCCATACTTCACTGCAGCCCTGCTCGTGTTGGCGAAATAACTTGAATGTCCTTCTATGACAAGTCGGCAGGGTATCCACCACGCTAGGGAAGAGGGAGGAAGGAAATGACGGAAGAGGAGCTCCACCCCAACAGAAAGAAGGTCCAGTCCTTCTGTCATATCGGAGTGTGGAGACAAGAGAGGAAGAAGCGAGCAGTCAAACAAATGTGTCACTGCCTCCCTGATGTACCAGTCCGGGTCCAGCCAAGAGAAATTTGAACAGGGAACATTTAATATAAAAAGCCAACGGAAAGATGTTTAGCTGCTGAGAGGGCTCCCCAATTGTGTGTTCTTTCGAGTCTCTATTTGTTTATTTGGCACCCAGCAATTATAGAGTCGAACTAACTGGTAAAGTTGTTTAAATCTCCCTCCCCTGCCATCCAGTCCTTCCCCCGAATCACCTCCCTATCCTACTCACACACCAAACAAGCATTTCCCTGGCCCTAAACCCCCCAGGGCCAAGCACCAGAGAGCTAGGACCAACAAGGAAGGCACTAAGAGTAAAGGAGGGCCTCCCCTTGACCCCCAAAGATGAGAGTGAGACCTCTGCAGAGAGGGCGCAGCTCACGGAAATGCACAGCCTGCGGGTGACAAAGACGCTTGCCAGGGGGAGGAATCCAGGGACGGTCTCCCGAAGCGGCCCACCACGCGGTGGAGATGCTCGGAGGGTGTGAACGGGTTGGAGCTGATCCAGCAGCCTGCTCGGGGGTGGGTGACGGTGCTGAGTGTCACTGGGCGCCCTGCACAGCAGCCCACTGAAAACCGCCCAGGAAACAGGAAAGGAGGGAGCTCCTCCCACCGTACGATGTCCCTTCAACATCCTCTATTGACAAAACCTAACCCTAGGCCAGCTAGCAAAGGAGAAATGTTTAGGTCCCACATCACAGAGCAGGGCGAAGAAGAATGGGTTTGACCATGGGAGTGGTAACAGGGCACTGGGCGCCTCCTTCGTTTCTGTGTGGCTAGAAAGGAACTCAAGTTCTTTGTACCCTACGGAAAAGAACCAAGTCGCGAGCCACGACATCTGCCACTGGGTGAATATACTGAAGAACAGACCAGGACGGCCCCTGGAGCTGATGGAGACAAAAGAATACAACACAAGGTCCCCGATCACACCTCAGGGCACATCTGCACAAATGTCCCAGGGACCAGACGGACCTAGATTGGCCAAGCATGGCCAAGGAGCTCTCCCTCCCCACCACAGATGTCTTTGTCCCCCAACGAACCCAGGTGTTCACTTGTTAATGGGGATGAGCAGAAGACGGTAGGAAATGTGAGAGACTGAGAAGTTACCCAAAAGATAATGTTTAAACCAAAATAATAGGAGACCTTGCTGGCTGGCTAATTAAAACACCTTCCTTTACTGCTCTCCCACGACAAGATGGCAATTTATGAGGAAGACAGATAACATCTGTGTATAACTGGGTAGTAGGATATAAATCTTGGGGCGCCCGGGGGGGCTCAGTTAAGTGTCCGACCTGGGCTCAGGTTGTGATCTCGCGGTTCGTGGGTTCGAGCCCCGCGTCGGGCTCTGTGCCGACAGCTCGGAGCCTGGAGCCTGCTTCCGACTCTGTGTCTCCCCCTCTCTCTGCCCCTCCCCCGCTCACGCTCTGTCTCTCTCTCTCAATAATAAATAAACATTAAAAAATAATAATAAAATAAATCTATGACCCTGTACATTATCACAGGTCTTCAAATAGGGAGAAAACAAACAAAAAGAACACACCAACTTGTATAAATACAGAATATCATACTTCTCCAAATCTAATTATTAAACCATGGCATTCTATCAATTATAGGCTCCATCCTGATTTTAGAGATGTCTTTAAAATGTGAAATAATGTCCACTTTAGAATGCATTAAAGCAGCTCTGAAAAACTACAGAAGAAACTAGCAGGATTAGACCTTTTACTGAGTGCGTTCTCTCGTGTCTTTAATTTTCTACTGTCTATACATGTACTTAAAAAACACACACGTCCAAACATCCATACGGTTCATCTTAAGTTCTCTCCTTACAAGACAACCTTATCATGCTCAGTTTAAGGGAAGAATTTAAATTCCTACCTATGGGGCGCCCGGGTGGCTCAGTCGGTTGAGCGTCCGACTTCGGCTCGGGTCATGATCTTACATCGTGAGTTCGAGCCCCGCGTCGGGCTCTGTGCCGACAGACAGCTCGGAGCCTGGAGCCTGCTTCCGATTCTGTGTTTCCCTCTCTCTCTGCCCCTCCCCCATTTATGCTTTGTCTCTCAAAAATAAATAAACATTAAAAAATTTAAAAATAAATAAACTACCTAGGCACATTCTAATTCCAACAAATATTTCCATTCAGAGCCATTTAAGTTCAAATGTAACCTAGTGCTCGACCTACCCCTTTGCATTTCGAGGTGTATCTTTTTGGTCTCCTCTCCCCGTTTTATTACCAGAGCACACCGTGCGAACTGGGAAAGGAAGGGCCGCAATCTCGAAAGCAGGCGTGAGGACTGCCGGGCTCAAGGTCCCACACAGGGTGCGTGATCACCATCTCCACCTGCTTTCTGGTGTTCACACTAAAGGAGGCCAGAGAGATGCACGGTCGGTTTAATGTTACACGTGAGAGCGCCCCTCGGGGGGGTATTTTCAACTTCGAAGGAGTCTTCACCTCCATCAGGCACTCCTTAGCCCATCTAGTTCATCCTAAATTCTCTGAACGGTTCAGGTTTAAAATGTTACTGAGATGTTGGGGGCGCCTGGGGGGCTCAGTGGGTTAAGCATCTGACTTCGGCTCAGGTCATGATCTCACAGATCACAAGTTCGAGCCCTGCGTCAGGCTCTGTGCTGACAGCTCGAAGCCTGGAGCCTGCTTCGGATTCTGTGTCTCCCTCTCTCTCTGCCCCCGCCCCCCACTCACACTCTGTCTCTCTCTCTTTTTTTTAATGTTACCAAGATGTGCGGGATTTTGAATATGGAGTGCATGTTGAATAACGTTACTGGATTCGTGCTGATTTTCTTTGTGCAGCAACAGAGCAGTGGCGGCGTAAAACGAGGTCCTCGTTCTTGGCCATCACGAGACTACTGCCAATTTCCAGGTGGTTTGGGAAAAAATAGAGGAATGTTCACGTGTAGAAGGATGCGGAGATGGTGGAGCAAGTGTGAATGGCTGACGAACCTACATGAGGAAGATATGGCTGGTTCTTCGCACTGTTCTTTCAACTTTTTGGAGGTTTGAAAATTTTCCTGATAAAAAAATAAAATAGGAACAAAGGCTCTCGACAAGTACAATCTATCCTGCTCAGCATCCTCAGCGAAGGAAATGCCACAACTTCCCACGAAACCAGGACAACTGTAGCATCTTAAAAAGGACAGTCGCGACCACGGGCGCAGCAGCGACCGCGCCCAGAGGTCCTGCGCCTCCTCTCGGTGACCCTGGGAGGTGGGGGTGTGACCGCCACTGGCACCTCACAGGAGGTAAGAGCTAACCCAGTAACCGGGTGATCCCGCTCGAGTCAGGCTAGATCCAGAATTTAAACCCGGGTAGACAAACTCCGGAGCCCACCTTCTTTCTACTACCAATTTCTTCCAACTTGAGTCAGGATTCATTCTCGGTCATGAAAACTGTTAGTAAGTCACAGCCAGCATTTTTTTCAAAAATTAAATAAAATATAAAATATCACTATGATCCATAATAAAGATATTGATTCACAGACTTTCTTCTCTCTCTCTCTCTCTCTCTCTCTCTCTCTCTCACACACACACACACACACACACACACAGCCGTAGCAGAGTATGTACTCCTCATTCAGGTCACATGTTTAAAAGCCACTGTGTTATCCTATATTGCCTCCTCCTCCTCTTTCATTTCCTGCCCAGGAGCCTCGCGGTTCAGGAGACTAGAGAGAAAAAGCAATACAGATTTAGATGGTGAAGGCAAACATTCCATTGGGAATTCTCTAGTCTCCAAATAAGCCAAAATAATATACTTTTAGTACACACTAATAGATAAACTTGGTGATATAAAAGACATTTTCGGGTAGGAATCTGGATAATCCCCTTGATGTTTGTCATAGTAAGATGTTACCTGCAAATTCTATGAAAAGCTATCAATTTAAAATGCAGGCTGAAACAGTATCTATAAATATGGTCAATGGTTACAATTAAATGAAAAGAGTCTTCTCTGGTGATTCTCCCTCACTGAAAATCCCAATGCGTGTCAACACAACGGAAGGTCAAGAATGACCAGGAAACCTCTGCTGACACTCGCCAAGAAATCCAAAAGCAGCCAGGGGGTGAAGGGTGTGGATGGCCAGTGAATGGTGGAGAATTCTTTCAACACAGCACCCCCCCAAACCAAGCACCTAACCGTATGTCCTCCTTTAAAAATATATATATATATTTAACGCTTATTTATTTTTGAGAGAGAGCGAGACAGAGCACGAGCAGGGGAGGGGCAGAAAGGGAGACACAGCATCCGAAGCAGGCTCCAGGCTCCGAGCCGTCAGCATGCAGCCCGACGCGGGGCTCGAACCTGTGAACCGCAAGATCATGACCTGAGCTGAAGTCGGCCGCTCAACCGACTGAGCCCCCCACGCGCCCCCGGGGATGTCCTTGCTTTTAAAGGTCAAATGGGAAAAGCAAAGGAAAACAATCATTCCACATGTGGTCAAGGTCCACCGCTAACGGAGGGTTTTCTGTGAATTAATCTTACCATTACCAAACGAAATCATAGGAAGAAAGCACTCTGTCTTTAAATCCAGAGCTATGTTTCATTCCAAGTTTCTGTTTGAGGCCATTACTGTTCCCTTGGGACCGCGCTGACTCACTGCATCTCGGGATGACGCAAGCAAGGTTCTCTGCACAACTTCAAAACAGTCTGTGAATGCACCCAGGCGAAGGGTGCCTTTGGGGCCAACGGACCGGTCAGGTGCCTGTTCATAGAACTGCCAGCACGAGGCAGGTGACGGGAGTGTTCGTCTCATCTTCAAGTTTATCGTGGTCTGATCACATTTTACCAACTGGTGAAACAGCTCGACCGTTTACTTCTAAGTCTTCCCTTAATGTGTCCATCCAGTTTGGGACCTCGAATCTACCTTCACTGCCCACTCCGAGTCCAATTTGCTTGCTTGGGCTTACGTGGTCACATGGTAAAAAAAGAATGGACGCATCTGGAGTCGCACACATCTGGAGTGCCCTCCTCTAATCTTTTTATCTAACAGAAAAAAAAAAACGCTTCTCAGAGGGAGCGGGAAGCGACTTCAATGATCCATGCCCCCTTACCCATTTTTAGAAATAACAAGCGCTAACCAGACTCAGTGTTTCTTCCGGTCCTAATGCAGGTGGCACTGAAAGGCTCACCTAGGCTCTGAAATCAGCCCCCATGTGTGCCCGCCGAAGATGGTGAGCATATGAAGATACGAGTGGGCAAAGGTAGACCATCCGCCCAGCCATCAAGAGGAACAGCACCAGCCCATGGCATGCGCCAGGCTCGATGCGGGCACTGGAGACAGAGCAGAATGACTGGGACAGTCATGGCCCTTCCCCGCACGCAGCTTACAGACCAGTGAAGGCGGGAGGCTTTAGATCATTGCCACGCTAATGGGATTCATCGTAAGCATGGGACGTGCCAACAAGGACTAACACAGGTCCCGGAGAATCTGCCTGACACCGTAAGGGGCTCGGGAAGTGACACGGACGACAGACTGGAGGCTGGGCGGTGTCAGCCACAGACAGAAGAGGGTGAGATACGGGAAGGGGGGCAATTCACTCCGGAAGACCCGATCCACGTATTGTTAGGAGGTGAGCAGAAGCCGAAACTGAAGCTGCAAGGGGTGTCATCTGGGGACTGGTCAGATACCGACACCCCCAAGGTCATCGCCAATACGACCAAGACAGATGAGACTACATCCACCAGATAACTTCACGGTCACCTGGTTCACCACATTTCCCGAAGGCCTGACATCTCCCTTCCTAAAACGGACAACCAAAGACCAGAGGACGAGCCCATGTGAAATGTGCTTGCTTTTATTAAAAGTAGTTTACGTTTGGGGCCGATCGTTTTCACACAATGTTCTTTTTGAGAACACTCAAATTATAAAAGGCCTCCGTGGTGCCAGAAAGCAGAGGGCTCTAGTATGACAATAGCTGCGCAGCTGTAAATAATAAAACCTCTAGTAATTGAACGGAATGCCAGGCTTTGCCCATAGTACCTCATATACGACGTCACCATATTTCTATTTTATCCATATCGAGACATTAGCCACCTAGGAGCGTCAAGACTATGACACTGTTTTAAACCCAAAGTAACTCCCCACATAACAGATTACTCAGAGGGTGAATATATCGTTGGTTTTCTCGTGGTGGCCACGCTCGCCAGAGGCATTCCACTACCCCACGCACCACCTCCATCCATTTCTCCCTACACCTTTATAAGCCCCGCCCCCCAAGCGTAAAGGGCTAAACAGTAGAAGGTCCTCTTGTGACTTACTCCTGGGCACTAAGGTCTTTGATGGGTCTTGAGACTTTACAGACTTCGTCTCAAAAGGTGAACCTGGACTATATCATGCCATCAGTCAGCAAGGTCTAACATAAAGTTAAAAAAAAAATAGCAGAGGACAGCAAAGAGGCAATGGACAGAATTTTTAAAGTGAATGACTTGGCCATCGTGAATACTGACTTGCTAAAATGTCCTTTTCCCGTATCTCTTTCTCCCTCTGTTGATCTTCGTTGCCATAACTACCACTTGAATCATCTTAACAAAGTGCACAGACATCTCCAGTGCTGTTATTGCCACTCTGTCACCCTAGATCGGCTTTCACTCACCTGGCAGCTGCTTAGGCCACTTGTCAGGTCAAACGTGTGACCAAGTAATTAGAGATCAACTTGTAGATTTCTTAAAAAAAAAAAAAAAAAAAGTCATAGTTCCCACCAATATGTGATAATATTTAAATCTCACTTGTAATTCCTTTTTTTAAAAATGTTTACTTTTGAGAGAGAGAGAGAGAGAGAGAAAGAAGGTGCGGGGGGAGAGTGGGGGGGAGGGACTGGATTCGAAGCAGACTCTGTGTTGACAGCAAAGAGCCCAATGCGGAGTTCAAACACATGAACCATGAGATCATGACCTGAGCCAAAGTTGGACGCTTAATCAACTGAGCCACACGATTCTTAATTAACGAGAGAGTTTTTTCTTCCCTATTTACCAGAATTTTTTTTTAATGGAGAAAATGACAAGTTTTCAAAATACAGGGAACTTTTTAAAAAAAATTCTAAAGCTCCTGGGTGGCTCAGTGCGTTGAGCATCCGACTTGGGCTCCAGTCACGGTCTCACCGTTGGTAGGTTCAAGCCCCGCATTGGGCTCTGTGCTGACCACTCAGAGCCTGGAGCCTGCTTTGGATTCTGTGTCTCCCTTGCTCTCTGCCCCTCCCCAGCTCACACTCTGCGTCTCTCAAAAATAAAGTAAAACGGGGGCCCTTGGGTGGCTCAGTCGGTTGAGCATCCGGCTTTGACTCCGGTCATGATCTCGCCTTCGTGGGTTCGAGCCCTGCGTCAGGCTCTGTGCTGACAGCTCAGAGCCTGGAGCCTGTCTTCAGATTGCGTATCTCCCTCTCTCTCTGACCCTCCCCTGCTCACGCTGTCTCTCTCTCAAAAATAAATAAAACATTAAAAAAATTAAAACGTTTTTTAAAAAAAATCTAAATAAGCTCTTGATAAATACCCTAGAGATTAATATACATTTGGCTTGTGGCCTATGTTTTCCCTATCTGCAGTAATCCATGACCATCAAAGGTATTAAAATGATGACTCTGGGTTTCTGGGGCAAGATGGTGGACTAAGCACATGGACCTACCCTCTCTCCTGCCTGCGACTCCTTTAAATTATAATAAAGAATTTTTTTTTTTAAGTCTAAACCCACAACAATGAAGAGAACAGAAAGGGAGTCATCCTCATACAAGAAATTTCAACAAATGTTTGAAATCTGAAAGTGGGTAGGTGTGCGTTGCCGGGCAAAACAGGGCAGAGGAAGTCACAGCCAAGGAGAGTCTTAAGGGGATCTACCAGGAAGAACCCACATGAAGACGGAACAGATGGAACAGAGAGCGAGGCAGGGGGTGCAAAACGAGGTTTCTAAGTCTGTCCGTGAAATGGGAGACACCCCACCTGCCTCTCCACACCCAGACCCACTTCTCCCCACAAGGACGGGGTCCTCTCCAAAGAAATTCAAGCAGTCTCGAAAGCACTAATGCAGTGTCCACGCCCCAATGTAATGTACGCCCTCCGAGAGGGAGGTTTTTTTTTTTTGTTTTTTTTTTTAATGTTTTTTATTTATTTTTGAGACAGAGAGAGACAGAGCATGAGAGGGGGAAGGCAGAGAGACAGAGAGGGAGACACAGAATCTGAAGCAGGCTCCAGGCTCCGAGCTGTCGGCACAGAGCCCGACGCGGGGCTCGAACCCGCGAACGTGAGATCATGACCTGAGCCGAAGTCGGAGGCTTAACTGACTGAGCTGCCCAGGCACCCCGAGACAGTTTCTTAATTCCCCTCCTCATTTATCCAGAGATGTAGTGCGCCAATCTACACCCCCTAGTTGTTCAATTCCTCGCCTCACTTTATTTAATATTTTTAAGTTTATTTATTTAAGTAAACTCTTACATCCAACGTGGAGCTCAAACTCATGACCCTGAGGTCAAGAGCCTCTCTGCAGCCGAATGGTGTTCCTTAGAAGGTAATGCCTTTCACTCAGATCGCCTTTAAGGCCCTCTTTTTGTCTTTGGTGTTCTAGTACATTCCAATTTGCCTGGGTAAGGTTTTTTTGTGGGATTTTTGTTGCTGCTGTTGTTGTTTAATTCTACTTGGGATTTCCTCTGATTCCTACATCTGAAGATTCATGTTTTTCAGTATTTTTAGAAACTTTCAGCATTACGTCCTCAAATACTGCCTCTCCCTGGTTATCTTCTGCCTCCCCATATAAGCCTACATTTTATAGCCTCTTGTTCTGTTCTCTGT
Source organism: Cryptoprocta ferox (assembly GCA_028646485.1). Lineage (NCBI taxonomy): Eukaryota > Metazoa > Chordata > Mammalia > Carnivora > Eupleridae > Cryptoprocta > Cryptoprocta ferox. Next base: position 5,157,967 of record CM053568.1, read on the forward strand.
TTCTTTAGACTTGACTTTCCTATTTTTCATCTCTGTCTTTCTGCGCAATCTGTGAATTTCTTCAGCTTTGTCCTCCAGTTTACCCTCTGTGTCCTCCATCAGTCGCTTCAACGGTGTCTGACCTGTTTAACCGCACCGTTGAGGTGTGAGTTTCAAGGACGATCGATTTCACTTCTTTTTCCATTCTTCCTGATTCTTTCTCCATAAGATTTTAGTCTTGTTTTGTTTCACATATTACTTTCTCAAGTATCTTAAACCATTATTTTATATTACAAAACTGATCATTTTAATACCTAAAGCTCTACTCTAGCTCCACTGTTCTTTTTTTTTTTTTTTTTTTTTTTTCTGCTCTCTTCTTATTCGTCATTGTTTGTTTCCGCCTGTTTTTAAGTTTTGGACTCTTAGATCATGCTTGGAGAGGTTTTCTTCTCTCTCTTTTTTTTTAATATAGTTTATTGTCAAGTTTCCATATAACACCCAGTGCTCATCCCAACAAGTGCCCCCCTCCATGCCCTTCACCCATTTTCCCCTCTCCCCCACCCCCATCAACCCTCAGTTTGTTCTCAGTATTTAAGAGTCCCTTGTGGTTTGTCTCCTTCCCTCTCCTTAACTATTTTTTCCCCTTCCCTTCCCCTATGGTCCTCTGTTAAGTTTCTCCTGTTCTGCATATGAGTGAAAACATATGGTATCTGTCCTTCTCTGCCTGACTTATTTCACTTAGCATAATAGCCTCGAGTTCCATCCACGTTGCTACGAATGGCCAGATTTCATTCTTTCTCATTGCCATGGAGTATTCCACTGTATAGGTAAACCACACCCTCTTGATCCATTCATCAGTTGATGGACATTTAGGCTCTTTCCATGATTTGGCTCTTGTTGGAAGTACTGCTATGAACATTGGGGTACATGTGCCCCTGTGCATCAGCACTCCTGTATCCCTTGGGTAAATCCCCAGCAGTGCCATTGCTGGGTCACAGGGGAGTTCTACTGATAATTTTTTGAGGAACCTCCACCCTGTTCTCCAGAGCAGCTGTACCAGTTTACATTCCCACCAACAGTGTAGGAGGGTGCCCGTGTCTCCACGTCCTCTCCAGCATCTATAATCTTGGAGAGGTTTTCTATGTGGGAAGCCTGAGCCGAGTCTGGGATAAAAGTAGGTATATTCAAAGACATGTACTGACTTCTGCCAAACAACTCGGAACTCTACCAACTGAGGCTCTCTTTAAGATAATTTCTCTTCTTCCGATTTCCCAGACTACACTAGATCAAGTAAATTCAAACAAAGTTCAAGAGAAGGCAGACTTAGGGTAAAAATTATCCAAGGAGATATTTGCTTTTTCCTCTCAAAGTTTTGTCTGACTAAATCAGACAAGTTTCTTTTTTAATACTCTACCAACAGGCTTACTTTTTCACTCTACCATTTTGCTAGAGACCTTTCTTTTTTTTTAATTTTAATTTATTTTTTAGAGAGAGAGAGACAAAGTGTGAGCAGGGGAGGAGCAGAGAGAGAGGGAGACACAGAACTGGAAGCAGGCTCCAGGCTCTGAGCTGTCAGCACAGAGCACGACGCGGGGCTCGAACTTACAAACCGCGATATCATGACCTCAGCTGAAGTCGGACGCTTAACCAACTGAGCCACCCAGGTGCCCCGAGATCTGATCTTTCAATGACAGTCTTATATGGGGGTCTCAGTTCAACTTCCCTGTTTCCCAAGGGCCCAAGACTTTGTCTCCTGTACCCCATCTCTCCTCTTGGCTCCTGTAATTCTTCTTACGTATATTATTAATGTGAACACAATAATCCCTAGCATTTGAATTAGATGTTTGAGTGTTTCAGCTTGTCTATTTGATTCCTGAAAATCAGGACCATCTGGAACCTCCCACAGTGCTAGCACAATGCCTGTGCCTGTGTGGACAACAAGAAATACCTGGCAAATGAATCAATGGACACGTGCAGGAGGGTAAATTCTTCAGGGAAATTAGTGCGATGGGAGCAATCTCCTCTCCCTCCCAAAGGTGCACCAGGGCCAACCAGCCTGAGATTCTGGTGCAAATAACCCAAATCCAGCCAGGGACAGCAATGACTGCTTAGACGTACCTCGCTCAAGGGGCACCTGGGGCGGCTCAGTCAGTTGAGCATCTGACTCTTGATATCGGCTCAGGTCATGACCTCACAGTCGTGAGATCAAGCCCTGCATCAGGCTCCGTGCTGAGCACAGAGACTGCCTGGGATTCTCTCTTTCCCTCTCTCTCTCTCTCTGCCCCCCTCCTGCTCTTTCTCTTTCAAAATAAATAAACATTTTTTAAAAAGAAGTATCCAATTCAAATCTGTAAGGCAGACACACTTTGCTTCACAACTAAAATGCTAAAACTGTACTCCCTGCAGTAATTTCCAGGCAAACATTTTTAAAATGCCAATTAAAAACAATTTTTTATGTTTATTTTTTGAGAGAGAGAGAGAAAGAGAGAGCAAGCAGAGAGGAACAGAGGGAGAGGGAAACCGAAATCCCAAGCAGGTTCTGCACAGAAATCTCAGCTCAGAGCCGGATGCAGGGCTCAAACCCATGAACTGTGAGATTATGACCTGAGCCAAAACCAAGAGTCAGACGCTGAACCGACTGAGCTACACAGGTGTCCCAGTACCAATTTCTGAAGGAGAAATATTTACGATGTCTTATTTACAGACGTATTTTTTTTCCTGTTAGGCACACAAGCTTCTCAGTGAAGGTATCCGGAAAATATTTAAAGCGTAGCATCAGTAACGTATAATAAACTTCACAATGCTTAAGAAAGAACAAACGATCCCATGTTCTAACATCTTCGTAATGTATCGAGCCAATAAAATGACAGGACTCCATTTCCCTATTTGTCCCCCAAAACTCAAAGCACAAATGTGCGGAACAAAAACTGGCACTCCAGCTGCCTTTACTTAAATCCATGCCTAAAATTCAATGCGGACCCCTAACTTTTTGTTTCCTTTCGTTTTGTTTCATTTTGTTTTTCTAAGGGAGCGCCACCATGTGGCGAATGATTTTAGTACACTTTTAACGCAGCTACCGACACGATGGGTTATACAGTCAATTAACTCATCACCGCAGGTACCAAAGCCTGTAATCAGGGGCAGCGGCGACGGGGAGAAGTTGCATTACGAGGGTCCACAGCCCTGGTCTCCCCCCACCCAGCACCTCTCTCCTACAAGAAATACAATTTGCCAGCTTCTAAGCTGTTATTTATTTAACAAACACATATATAGCACTTCCTATGTGCTTGCAACTGTTCGGAGCACTTTACAAATACTTGGAAGGCAGTATGCAGAACAGTGCCCGACACACGGTAAGCACTCTATGTGTCCAATAAAATGAAAAATCACTGAATAATTTATTTTTGATACAGCTCTTCTCAGATGAGGATTCTGAAGAAAACAGCCCAGATTATAAATCTCAATAATCTTCTGGGGCTGGAGAGGGGGGGAGACGTAACTCTGGTAGAAATGAAGAGGAGCAAAGCCAGAAGTCTGTTTGTGCTCTAAAAGCCCGGAGCGCAACTCTTCGCTGGTGACTGGATAAACAAACTGTGGTATATCCATACAAGGGATACCGCTCAGAGAAAGCCAGGGGGTGACTACTGATAATGAGGACAACTAGCGGACTCTCAATGTGTTACTTAAGCGAAAGAAGCCAGACTCAGGAGAAAAAAAGAAAAAACCAACAAATACTGTATGATTCCACTTATATGACATTCTGGAAAAAGCAAAACTAAAAGGACCGAAAACAGCTCGGTGGTTGCCGGGAGCTGGGGGCCGGGGAGGGAGGGGATGACTGCAAAGGGGCAGCACCGGGGAATTCTGGAGGTGATGACATTGTTTTGTTTTGTTTTTAATTTTTTTTTTTTGATGTTTCGGTTTATTTTTGAGAGAGAGAGAGACAGAGCACGAGCCAGGGAGGGGCAGAGAGAGAGGGAGACACAGAACCGGAAGCAGGCTCCAGGCTCCGAGCTGTCAGCACAGAGCCCGAGGCGGGGCTCGAACCCACGAACCGCGAGATCATGACCTGAGTCGAAGTCGGACGCTCAATCGACTGAGCCACCCAGGCGCCGCGGGAGGTGATGACATTGTTGTCTGTCTTGAATGTGATGGTAATTTCACAACTATACGCGTTTGTCGAAGGTCACAGAAATGTAGGCTGAAGAGAGTTTTATGCTCTATAGAAACTGTACCTCAATGAGTTTGACTATACATATAATAATATGAAATACAATAAAAGGCCGGGGCCATTGTTTGGCTTTCCAAATTAGATATGGGTTATGTTTTCAGAAGCTAAAGGTCGCGTTCTATAAAAGTTAAAAACTGATTCGACTTTTTCTCTATAACCAACCCATTCTACCTAGATCCCTGGCCTTTATTACAACTGCCCTCTATAATATTTACAACGTACCTGGGGCTGTGTGACAAGCACTCTTCCGTTACTGTACATTTATTATCTAATTTTCCATCTCAATTACAGGAATATATAAAATAAAGAGTGAAACACGCCCCTTCCCCTCTCCACACCGTACTCCCCCATCCATTCCCCTCCCAGGGACAAACCACCATCAAAGCTTTTCCTACGTGCCTACTGACCCACTATTTTCTCCGTAGGAATAGGATTTCCTACACTTGCTTTTCTCTTGAACACGCTGAACGGGTCCCATGTCCGTCCACATAAAGCTACCTCAAGTTCAATGGCACACAGTGGCGCACAGGACGATGGCCACAATTTATTTGACCGTTCCATTAATGAATATTTAACTTACTTCCAATTGTTCTAAGTTGGGTTCTTTACAGAGGTTCTCTCTCTTTTTTTTTTTTAATGTTTATTTATTTTTGAGAGACAGAGAGTGAGCAGGGGAGGGGCAGAGAGAGAGGGAGCCACAGAATCCGAAGCAGGTTCCAGGCTCTGAGCCGGCAGCACAGAGCCCGACGTGGGGCTTGAACTCACAAACCGTGAGATCGTGACCTGAGCCGAAGTCAGACACTTAACTGACCGAGCCCTCCAGGTGCCCTTCTTTACAGAGCTTCTAATTTAATTCTCCCGACGACCCTACAGACTGGGTCTATTATAGATTAAGTCCCTCAAGACTTGAAAAGATGCACTCACTCACTGCTTCCTCCAACAAACACTAGCCGGGGTCCGGAACACAACACACGGTCACACGGTCTCGGCCATCACCTAACTGACTACCTTTCTTCTTCGCTCTCTGTTACAAGCATCGGTCCCCCCCTCCACCCACCGACCAGCGCAAGACAGGGTTGACATAAGGAAGGCTCTGGGGACTGAAGAGAGGTCCCTGGCCCAGGTGGGGCAGGATGGTCACTGGGTGCAAGCTTCCTGTTCCTGCTGCTTGGTGCTGCCTCTCCCCCACCCCCGTCAGATGGAGGACACACAGCGAGAATCATCACTGGTTCCATCCTAAGGAGGCTCTGCCCCTTGCCAACCAAAGTCTTCGGAAACGCCAGGCTGCTGCTGAAGGCCGGTTCCCGCCAAGCCTCCCGCGAAGTCATACACCTGCTTTGCACAGTGCAGATTCTGTTACATGCTCACAAATGTAGCAGCCAGGGGCCCCGGGGGGCTCAGTTGGTTAAGCGTCCAACTCTTGATTTCAGCTCAGCTCCTGATCTCACGGTTCACGGGTTCGAGCCCTGCGTCGAGGCTGTCGGTGCGCTGTCAGTGGGGAGCCTGCTTGGGATTCTCTCTCTCTCTCCCCTTCTCTCTGCCCCTCCCCTGCTCACACGCTCTGTCCCTCTCTCTCAAAATAAGTAAACTTTAAAAACAAACAAATGTAGCAGCCAAGGGAATCCTGCCACCAATCGGTATTTCCCTCAAGAAGGACACAGAACAGGAGGAGGCTGTGAGCTCTAAAGCTTCCAGGGGCCGGCCGCCAAGCTCGGGAACCAAGTGCACGTTAGAGTCCCCCATTGTAAGGGATGTCGCTTAAAAGAGCGGCAGCCAGTCAGTTCCAGCAGAGCGGCCGCGGCACAGAGCAGGGTTTGCGGGAGTAAAATCTCCTAGTTAGAAAAATTATTATGGAAATTTAAAACTAGATCTCAGAGTAGAGAGAACGGTTTAAGAATCTGCATGTATCCCCATCATCTACCCCTGTGCCACCCCACCTGGCTATACCAAGTCCCGACTCCCAGCCGACCGGCTTTCATCGATACCACCCACTCCTCCAGAACATCCACTCCTCGGCTCACAAATGGGTTCCCCCACTTTTTTCATGTATTAACTATTCTTCTTCTTATTATTATTTCTTAAGTAAGCTCTACGCCCAATGTGGGGCTTGAACTCATGATCCCGAGGTCAAAAGTCACGAGCTCTACCGACTGAGCCAGCCAGGCGCCCCAGATTTCACCTTCAACTTTTAAAACAACTTAAGTTTATTTGTTTGAAAGAGGGAGAGAGAGACAGAGGGAATCCCAAGCAGGCTCTGCACCGTCAGTGCAGAACACAACAAACTGTGAGATTGTAAGCGGAGCCGAAATCAAGATTCAGACACTCAACTAACCAAGCCCCCCAGATGCCCCCCTCCAATTTTTATAGTTTGCTTGAATTCAGTTCTTAATGAGCTCCACGTATTGCAATCACATCTCTGTTACTCCACAGATCCCAATTTACCCATTGATTAAAACATAGAACTGGTCGGGGTTCCTGGGGGGCTCCGTCGGTTGAGCATCCAACTTTGGCTCGGGTCATGATCTCACTGGTTCGAGCCCCGCATCGGGCTCTGTGCTGACAGCTCAGAGCCTGGAGCCTGCTTCAGATACTGTTCCTCTCCCTCTCTCTGCCCCTCCCCTGCTCATGGTCTGAATCTCAATGATAAATAAATGTTAAAAAATTTAAAAAAAAAACATAAAACAGGTCATTTCTATAGAGTTCTTAGTCTAAATTTTGCTGAGTTTAACACATTAGGAGGTGTATTTTAATGTCTTTCTGTGTGAAAACTTTCTTTGCTCAAATGCAAGTGACTATGTCCTATTTCAGTGCGTGTGTGTGTGCACACACTTCCTCTTGAAGAGCCAGGTTGTGGCTGGTTTGAGGAATCGAATGTGTTTCTTTCTCATCCAACCTGCAGCTCTCCCAGAACTAAAACGTGGTAGTCCCCTCTGGGGCCAGACTCTCCAGGGCATTCCGAGGCCACGTGAGCCTTTAGAAGGAGGAGATCACTAAGGGGCGCTGGGCATTCTAGTCGGAGGGCAAACAGCTATATCAGGAAATACACAGGGATTTCAGATGCCATGTGCTGTGAGAACGGAAGAGGGAAAGAGCGTTGGGGCCGGCAGGGGAAGCCTGGACCTGGTCAGCAGGGAAGGTCTTTCCCAGCAGGTGCTAATAAGCAGGAACCCCCACGATCTGAAAGAGCCAGACACCAGCAGAGCTGGTGTCAGAGAACCCCAGCAGATGAAAGGGCAGAGCCTGGGGCAGCCACTAACAGGAAACAGCACCCCAGGAAACAAAGCAGATGATGGGAGGGGAAGTCCAAGAGGGACACCAGGCCCAGGCCACACGGGCCCACAGGCTGTGGAGGGAAGTTGGGGATTCTATTCTGAGACACGTACCCGGCAGGATACAGAAAACTGAGCAATGATAAGACCGGACACAAGTGTCTGAGGCAAGGTCTCTGAGGCAGGAGGAGGACGGACACGTCTGAGAACTAGACCAGGTTGGGAGGCCGGGAAATCTTCCAGGACAGAGTCAGCGGTGGGGCAGGGCCAGGGGGGTAGGACTCCTCTGGGATTCATTCTGGAGCACTATGGGGAGCACTACACTGGATGTGGGGAGGAGGGCTAAGGGAAGAGTCAAGGATGACGGGGCGGGGGGTGAGGGTGGCCCAGGGCACCTGAGGAGATGAAGCCATGGCCACAGGCTATCACCCTCTCCCCAGGTCCTAAGCCACCGAAAAAAAAGGACAGGAGGTGATTAAAAAGTACAAATTTCCAGCTATAAAATAAGTAAGACTGGGGCTTTGCAATACACAGCCTAGGGAATGACGCGGTAATGTTGTAATATTACAACATTACATACATAACGTGACAGTAATACTGTCACGGTTGTACTATTGTACTATTACACAACATATGCGCAACGTGACAATCACGACATGATGGCATTGCTATAACTCTGTACGGTGACAGACAGCACAGAGACTTCTGGTGGTGATCGCTCCGGAACGTAAAACACGCCGAATCACTGTGTTGTACACCTGAAACTAACAGAATACCGCGGCTCAACCACACTGCAATTAACATTTTCTAAAAAGGACTGGAATGTGAAGACCGGATTTGGTGAGAACCCATCAACTCGACAGAAGTCCCTGAAAGCACCTGTGCTTCTTCACGGTCACCTTCGCCATCACAGGGTACCCTCTCCTCTGTGCCCTGATGAGCCAAGCCCAACGCAGCCACCCAGGGTGGGCGCCCATGCAGCTCTCCAATGTCCTGTGGGAAGCCAGCTCTGGAAGGGGCCTCCGCTCACTGCAGGCCTTCCGATCCCGGCTCGGGGTCCCACCCAGAAGTCTGTCTATGACCATCGTTCCTCTCCCCGGACCAACAGTGGGGCATCTGTCCTGCCGCGGCCAAGACGCACTCTCCATGCTGTGGTCATGTGGGTCGCCTTGGTTATCCAGCATGACCGTGAGCTCGCCGGCGGGGGCACCGGGGGAGGCCAAGTGTGCTTGGTATGTGTCTGCGGAATGCCCGGGCCACATTCCTCCGAGCGCACCAACGCACGCCACGGCCCCGGGGCTCTCACACTCAGAAGCTCCGGGGCAGCAGTTTCTCCGGGACCCTGGGAAACTTGTGGGCGATAACCTGCACCCACTTGATCTCCATCCTGCCAAATACAGCCTGATGAATTCATCCAGTCCTTGGTTTTTAGCTTCTCCCTCCCCAGGGAAGCACTCAAAAGGAGCCTAAACTCCAGCCCTTGGGACAGTTTCCTTACCTAATTGTGCCGGCAAATCACCCAGCCGACACGTACGACTGACTCATTTGGTCAGTGCCAGGTTTGGGAAACCCTGGGGGACTGTTATGCCCTATTAGATTTAAAAGTATCTATTCTTTTTTTTTGAGAGAGAGAGAAAGCATGTGAGTGGGGGAGAGGGGGAACAGGGAAGAGATGGGGAGAGAGAGAGAATCCCACGCAGGCTCCATGCTAAGTGCGGAGCCCTACACGGAGCCCGATCCCACAACCCGGGATCATGACCTGAGCCAATATCAAGAGTCGGACGCTCAACTGACTGAGCCACCCAGGTGCCCCCCAAAAGCATCTATTCTTTAGATGCAGAAATCCCACTTCCGGAAATTTATCCTAAGGAAATAAGAAGACAAAAATGAATCGAGAAGATTCTGGAGGCAAAAACTATCAACAACGTTAAGTGGTCCACAGCGGAGGATCAGGAGGATGAAGTACGGCACGCCCACACCCGTCGCAGACATTTGCTCTCCAGTCTGCTGGGCCTCTGCAAAGTGCTCCCCCCACTTAGGAACCGTGCAGGGAGGTCGGTGAGCAGCACCCAGTGCCCCGGTTGGTGGCTGCAGCTCTATCATAACCAGGCCAAAGCCTCGCCCTGCGCCTCTAACAACCCCCTTGAGAAGCTGGTAAGGGCTATGGACTTACACACACACACACACACACACCAAAAACCAAAACTCAGGTGAACACGTTTGCATATAATTTCAGAAGGCCTAGGAAGTCCAAAGAGAAGCATATCGTTCATATTTAAGAATAAAAAATCGGGGTGCCTGGGTGGTTCAGTTACTCGTTTAAAAAAAATTTTTTTTTTACGTTTATTTATTTTTGAGAGAGAGAGTGAGACAGAGCGCAAGCGGGGAAGGGGCAGAGAAAGGACAGAATCTGAACCAGACTCCAGGCTCGAGCAAGTGTTCAGCACGGAGCCCGACACGGGGCTTGAACCCATGAACCGTGAGATCATGACCTGAGCCAAAGCCAGATGCTCAACCGACTGAGCCACCCAGGCGCCCCTCAGTTACTCTACTTGTATTCTCTGAACTAATCAAATCAACCCAAACCCAAGGTGTCAAGAACACAAAACACAATATCCCTAACCTTACATATGACACAAGGAAAGAATGTGCCATGTGCACCAGGAAATCTGTACGAGGCTTTTGGATCAACTCATCAGAACAGGACCCTGATCCCGCTAAGCTGTTGAAACAAGAAAAGGACAGCCCCCCCCCCACAAAGGGAAGAGGGACCCTTTAACATGTGAAATGGTCAGGAACAGAGTGTAGTGTGACCCGGGAAGACCCAGATGTATGTCCCCCCCACCCCGCTCCCCCTGCAGAGGTAATGAAACCAAACAACCTGAAGAGCTCTGGGGAGACAGGGGTTCACAAAAACCTCCCTTTACAAGATAAATGCACTCCAGAAAGCTCGGCTCGTATTTTCTAGGAAAGCTCGGCTATCTCTGTTCCTAGAGAGGAAAAGCTCCCTAAGAGGCACGGTGATGGCCACATCCTGGCCGCTGTAACTAGGCATGACCTGGCCTCTGCCCTCGCTTGCCGCCGCTCTCCCCCCTTGACCTTTCCTGCCCTCCCCCACCCCCATTAGGCTAGATGCGCTCTCCCTGGTGCTGGCAGAAGAGGTCGTGGTGGTGGCAATGACAGCACGCAATCACAGCTGACACGTTTTGAGTGCTTACTACGTACCAGGGCTTTTCCTCATTTGCTTTCGATGTGCTATTTCATTTAATCTTCACTATCAAAACCAAGGACGTGGGTGCCACCGTGATGCTCATTTTACAGCCGGCGTAGGAGCCAGCCTCTAAAACGGTCCCCAGCGACTCCCGTCTTCCCCACTCAATAGGGCAGACTTGTTAACCAATAGGATACTGCAGAAATGACAGTGGGACGACTACGACTGGGTCCAAAAGACATTGTGGCCGCGGCGCCTGGCTGGCTCAGTCGGTGGAGCGTGCCACTCCTGATCTCGGGGTCATGAGTTCGAGCCCCGGTTGGGTGTAGAGATTACTTAAAAATAAATAAGTAAATAAACTTAAAAATTCAAAAAAAAAAAAAGGCATCGTGGCCTCTGCCTTGTGATCTCTTGGACTTGCCTGCTCTGGGGACACTCAAGTAGCCTGTGGAGAGGTCCACGGGGTAAGGAACGGGGGCCTCCTGCCAGCTGTGAGTGGGCCGCCTGAGAAGCAGTCGCTCCAGCTCCAGTCAAGCCGTCAGATGAGGGCGCCCCAGCCGACATCTAGAGCGGAGTCTCAGCAGAGGCCACAAGCCAGAACCTTCCAGCTAACGCACTTCTGCCTTGCTGGCCCTGAGACACTGTGGGTAATACATCTCTGTTGTTTTAAGCCACCCCATTTTGAGGCGGTTTGTCATGCAGAAAGAGATACCCAACACGAATGGGAAAACAGGCTTGGAATGCAACGAGCTCCCGGTGACACAACTCGGAAGTGGCCCAGAAAACGTCTGACTCCTGCTAGCCTGACTCCAGAGCCTGAGTTCTTAACCGTCACACCACACAGCCTCCTCCACGTAAGGGGGAACATCTCCACAGATGTCACAAAAGCGAGAACCACAACTGTCTTTTCTAACGCCGTAGCCCTACCAGACACCAGTACCGCGTGCCTGGACATCACAGCTATTTTGTCAACACGACGAATGAATGAAGTGGCTGGAATGAGAAAGATCACAGAAATGTAAGCAGCAATGGTGGGGTCATAGGTGACGTGCTCTGGCGTACATTTTGCTAAATTTTAAAGTATTTCCACAATGTACACATATCACGTGGTTCATCTCCCTTGAATTCAATTTGAACTAGGGCCTGAAAGAAAATAAAGTCAGTCGTCCAAATGTCCCAGGGCAGAGGAACTAGAAATTGGTGCAAAGGCCCTGTGGTTGAAACAGATTTGTCACGTTTATAAGCAGAATGTGGGCCTACGTGGCTGTGAGGGGGATGCCGGGACACGGGCCAGATCTCAGTTTGGCTCTCGGCTGAAGCGAAATGAAAAGCTACTGGAGGCTTTTAGCAGAGAAGCGATATGATCTCATTTGCATTCCTGAAAGATTATTCAGGTTTACGTATGAAAAATAAGTTGTAAAGCAGAGAAACTGAAAGCAGGGGCATCCGGAAGGAGGCTACTGCACAACTCCAGACAAAGGAGTGGAGTCGATGAGCTGATTCCCATAGACTGCTTAGCACGGTGCCTGACACACTGCGCGCACCCAACAACTGGGGTTTCTTTTCGTTGTAAACGCTCGCTTTGCACGTCTCTATCCACAAATGCATCGCTATAAGCTAGAAAGTGCACACACATGCCAACAACAAGGAAGTTTAAAGTACCATGTTCTATATTCGACGGCATGAAAAAATGGCTTACGATGTACTGGTAAGGCATTTGTTGTTGGGTTTTTTTTTTTTTAAAACAAATAACAACAGGGCACCTGGGCGGCTCAGTCTGTTGAGCGGCTGACTCTAAATTTCGGAAGTCATGATCTCGTGGTTTGTGGGTGCGACCCCGTGTTGGGCTCTGCGCTGGCAGTGCGGAGCCTGCTTGGGATTCTCTCTCTCTGCCCACTTATGCCCTCGCTCTCTCGCTCTCTCTCCCCCTCTCAAATTAAATACATAAATAAGTAACTTACAAATGAACAACAACAACAAAAAAACAGCAAACACAATATGAGCCCTCCTATGATGTGGCTGTAAGCAGAAAAATACATCTGAAAGGTTTCCACAAAATAACACTCTCAATGCTTGATAACAGCAAATGTCTTCTTCGTTGTTAATGTCTAACAATGACTCAAAAAAGTAAAAGGGAGAGTGACTGGGTGGCTCTGTCTGTTAAGTGCTCGACTCTTGGTTTCAGCTCAGGTCGTGATCCCTGGTCTGGCTCCGAGGCTGAGCGTGGAGCCTGCTTGGGATTCTCTCGCCCTCCCTCTCCCTCTGCCCCTCCCCTACTCCCTCTAAATTAATTAATTAATTAAATGTATGGGAGAGCTAAATAAAACAGGATATTCCAGCATTTCTTGCTTTTGTTCTCCTGGTCCTAATAATGCTTCAAAACAAAAACCTTTCCTTCCCAAAGAAAAGAGAGAAGAAGCCTAGGAGAGGCTTCAGGGTAGGGAAGGGCTGGCGGTCAGAGAAGAAAAGACAGATGCCACTTTCCCTCCAGCAGTCAGTGATCAGATGTGAATGATACGTCAAAGGCTGAGGAGTCACCAAAAAAATGTGTAAGTGCAACTTTCTTCTTTCAAAAGTAGAGAGAGAAAGAAGCAGTATAATAAGAACTTAGCATCCTAAGCTTTAAGCAGAAAGGCCATCCCCTGATATTTTCAGGTCTTTTTTTGCCAGGATCAGTTATGCAGCCACTCGGAAAAGATCAGAATATTTCCTGCTTTCAAGAACCCCTGACATTTGTGAGACTTGGAAGGGTCTGCGCTAAGAGAACAGAAAGAAATACAGGAACAACAGATCTCTTGTTACGGGCCGGTAGCTTCTACCAGCAACCCAAGAGGAACAGGCGTCCTAATTGAGAACAGTGTTCCAGTCCTTCACAGGGTACGTCCCCACACGAAGGACTGGCTTCACGGAGGGGGTAAGAGACCAAACACAGCTACTGTTGTTTACCCTTGGTGCAGCCGAATGACCTCCCCATGGCATCAGGAGGTGCAGGCCAGGCAATGGCAACGTTAACCCCGATCGGTCCAGGATCCGAGCAGAAGGTGACGGCATTTCAACCCGCCTAGGCTGACAAAACTAAACAAGCACAGCGGGGCCTGGAGGTAAGTCGTCTGGGTGTGTGACGGGAGCGGGGCCCCCACCCTGGCTCTACCCCGGAGACAAGCCCTTTAAGCTGGCTTCAACCAGACACACAACATGCGCTCAACCAGTATTCCAACAAATGGCTGGTGTCCCGGGAAACACTCATCCCTTGCTCCGCATGAGCCCACAGCCTGCTGCCCCCAGGCCTCCACGGCCCTGGAGGGCCTCTGGAAGGCACGATCAGGCCTCCCTTGACTGTGATTAACGATGTGTCCTCTCGTAGTCAACCTCCCAAAGCCAATGACATAGGCATGATCTGGACGGAAATAACAAGTTAGATCTGACAGCTAGTGAAGTCAGAGTCCGAGAACTCCATCCCTGGTCTGCATGACTCCTGGGCCCAAACTCTTAGCCGCTCCGTGAGCAAGACAGAGATCATGCGTCAAGCGGCCAGCACGGAGCCTGGCTCAAGGGAAAGCACTCGACGTAAGTTAGCCTGAGTAATAGTAACAACACCCCAGAAGGAAGGTATGAGTGGGCCCGGTTTCCAACTAAGAGATCTGGGTAAAACTCCTGGGGGAGAAGAGACAGTGCTTGGGGTGCCCCAGAGGGGCCACGGCTTCCTGGCGTTCTTAGAATCTTTACCAAACTTCTCTAGGTTTTTTTTTTTTCCTATGAAATTGAGACTCTCAACAGGAAAATGGGGCCTGCACGCTGCTCGCCGTCTGGACTCCCCCAGGAATCATGAGCCCTTCCCAAGCGGGCTGATCTCAGAGTCTTAGAGCACCCTGTTCTCGCTGAGCTCTGAGAATGTGCTCGGGCTGGCCTGACTTTCTTCATTTAAAAAGCAAGCTTCTAATGGGGCCCCAAGCCGCCTGGTGGCTCAGTCGGTTGGGCCTCCAACTTCGGCTCCGGTCATGACCTCACATTCGTGGGTTTGAGCCCTGTGTCAGGCTCTGTGCTGACAGCTCGGAGCCTAGAGCCTGCTTCAGATTCTGTGTCTCCCCCTCTCTCTGACCCTCCCCCTCTCATGCTCTGTCTCTTTCTGTCTCAAAAATAAATAAAACATTAAAAACAAATTTTAAGGGGCCCCAAGCTGCCCAATGAATCAAACGGAGGCCCCCTTTCCATCCAGCATTCAGCCATATCCCCCCTGGGGTACAACCATGTAGTGAGGGCGGCGGGCAGCACCAAGGGGAGCCTGGCGCTGCCCAGGCCCAGAGCCCGGGGGCTTCCAAATGCCCAAATTCCACAGCCGTGAGCGGCAGGGCAAGAAAGAGCTTGGTTTACATTTCCTTTTAAGACACCCCCAGACACACACGCCTCAGAACCGCCTTACGGTCAAGCCAAAGGGAATACAGATCGGTTCTCACCCATCAGAGGGCAGACAGCCACTGCTGACACTGCAAAGGTCCTGGGGCAGGCTGACCCCGGGTGACCCAAGAGAATTCAGCAAGTAGCAGCAACAACAGAAATGGCCCCTTCCCCTCGCCGCCCACAAGCCCCAACATCTCTTTCTAAGCAAAACGCTATCGGGCTGCCTTAGACACTGGCAAGACAATCCCCAAAGGTGAAGAGAAAAGGTGAGAGCAAAATGTATGTCAGTGGCCTGAAAGCGAAAAACTCCCATTTACACAGCGATGCAAAATACAGCTGCAAAAGACGCCAAACCTGGGTTGGGTTTGAAGATGTAAAATGGTTTAAGTTGCGGAGAATTTAGTGACTCACTGAATCCTCCGATTTGAAACCTGAAGATCGCTGCACTCGTGTGTGGGAAAGCCGAGGTAAAGGTCTACCTTTCTTTGACCAAATAATTCAGATCTCCACCCAAGCGCAGAAAGCCCGAGAAGCGGCTCTCTCCGGGAGAACTGAGGGAGAAAGCTTCGGTGCCAACCTGGTGTATACAGAAATCAAGGAGACGGGAAGGCGAAGACACACAAAACTTCCCAAATTCAGCCGCTTGTGGAAACTAGCATCCACCTGAAGCAGGCGGCGGAGAGAACCATCCATGTGTCGAGCTGTGCTCTCCCAGTCCCGGTCCTCTTTATGGGAGGAGTGGGGGCCCCTTTTCTCACGGAGACCGGATACCCCTGGGAGCCGACATGGCTTACGGAACAGGAGACGACAATGCTTTACAAGTTGTCTTTGAATAAATGAGAAGCGGAATCCAGTCTTTTCTCCTCGGACAACAACTTCTGATACTAAAGGAGGAGGCTCCTGAGAGGCACACAGCCTGGACAACCTTGTCCTCCTGGGTCACCACCCTCACGGCCGGAGCAGACGTGCACAGATGGCAGGTCACGGACCAGATCCCTGGAGACCGGGGAGGGCCGCAGTCCAGCCGAGGCCCCTGGCGCCGGTGTTTACGCAGACCGCCACTATTCCTTCCAGAACTTCCACCAGCCCCACGAGCCCGGGCAACGGAGCTCCAGGGCCGGCAGCAACATCTCCAGAAAATAGAGCTTTGGTTTCCCCCCCTCCAAAACAAGGGTCTCCGAATTGACACACTGTTAGAGCTAACACCCCAAACACAACTCACGGGTCAACAGGAAAACCACGGAAAGGGAGGTGTCCTATGGAGCCCCCCCAGGAAGTTATGTCCTCCCAGGAAGTTGTGCTGACCGTCACGGTTGATTCTCTCCAGAGACCCCGACTTCCCAGTCATGGTGAGAACCACAAATGACCTGTAAGTAAGTACTGAGTCGAGTGACACACAAATCACTGTGGGGAAGCGCGGACGGAGGCCGTAAACCCAATCACGTTACTGAAGCACGTCCAGAACCAAAAGCTTTACCTTCTTCTGCTTAAGTAAGAGCTCCGAGGACGTGCCCGTGTCTGGGAATGTCACTGCCATGTCTGACCACCAGACCGAAGTTCATCTGAAGTTCATGGGATCATCTTTGTCTCTTCCCCTCTCTGCCCACTCCGACCAGCCCAGTCAACCCCACAACCAAGACGGCTCTTGGTGTCCTCTCCCGTTCATCAAGAGTCCTCCCTTCCAAACCCAACCTGAACTCAAGTTTCAGATTAATTTTCTAAATCACAGCTATGAGACCTTTCAACAAGTTCCTTCAACAAATATTTATTGAGCGGTGCCTGAGTGGCTTAGGCGGTTGAGCATCTGACTCTTGGTTTCGGTTCCGGTCATGATCTTACAACCTGTGAGATCAAGCCCTGAGTTGGGGCTCTGCGCTGACAGCATGAGGCCTGCCTGGGATTCTCGCTCTCCTCTCTCTCTGCCCCTCCCCCACTTGTGCTCGCTCTCTCCTCTCTCTCGCGCTCTCTCTCAAAATAAATAAAACTTTAAAAAAACCCACATATTTACTGAACATCTACTATGTGCCAACCATTACTCTAAGTACTGGGAATACTTCTGTGGTGCTAACACCCTACTGGGAACTATCTATAACTCCCACTGCCCACCAAATATTTCCAAACTCTTTGCCTTGGCACTTAAGGTCTTCTCTGAAGTAGCCCAAACGTGCCTTGCCTGCCTTAATCCACATACTCCCCTGAATATTCCAGCAAAACTATTCCTAATATACTTTACCCTTTCCCACCTGAAGATACCTTCCCTCCCTGACTAGGTCAAGTCTCTCTGGGATTATCAGAGTACATTTGATAAAGGTACACAGAGAAGAAAGTGTCCCAAGAGTTGGAACTCCATCTTTCTCTCCCTGTCTTGCCTCCTCTTAAATATCCCCAGGGTAGATTCATCACTGCCTTCCAAGGCACCCATCCTATCGCTGGACCGCTCTCACTGTTTGAAAGCGCTTTCCACACCAAGTCCAAATGCCCCTTATTTTGTGACTTCTACCCACTACTCCTAATTCCGAAGCCGTGCAGGGTGAGACCTGCTTCCTTCTACAAGAACGGTCCTTTAAATATTTTCAGGCGGGCGCCTGGGTCGCGCGGTGGGTTAAGCATCCGACTCTTGATCTCGGCTCAGTTTAAATCAATAAACTTAAAAAAAAATTTTTTTTTTAATTTCAGGCAGCTAGCATGTCTTCCCGTAGTCTTTCCTCCAAGCTAAAAAATTGCCCAGAACACTCATGTGTTCATTTAATAAACATTTACGGAATATCTACCCATGCAATAAGCACCACAGTACAATCTCTGCCCTAAAGATATGTAAAAGGGAGTGACAGAGAGGCAACTATCAAACAGCATGACAAATGCCACAGTGCTCGGCACAGGACGCAGTAAGAGCAGAGGAAATAATATCGAAGTAAACTTCTGTATCACAGATAGAAGGAGTTACCAGGTGGCATTCCTAACAGGCAGCGAAACACTGTAGTTTTCGGGTTAGCCGCCTTCTTCTGAAGAATGAATGAATGAATGAAAGCAACTACTAGGTACCGATTGTCACTCTGAGGTAGGCAATACAGCAGGCACCATGATACGTGCGTTCTAGACTGCACCCTCATAATGGCCCTAGGGGACAGGTTTTATCCCAGTTTACTTATTTTTTTTAATGTTTATTTATCTTTGAGAGACAGAGAGAGAGAGAGCACGAGCAGGCGAGGGGCAGAGAGAGAGGGAGACACAGACTCTGAAGCAGGCTCCAGGCTCCGAGCTGTCAGCACGGAGCCCGACGTGGGGCTCAAACTCATGAACCGCGAGATCCTGACCTGAGCTGAAGTCGGACCCTCAACCAACTGAGCCACCCAGGTGCCCCAGTTTTATCCCACTTAAAGAGGAGAAAGTGAAGGGGCGCCTGGGTGGCTCGGTTGGTTAAGCATCCATCTTCGGCTCAGGTCATGATCTCGGGGTCTGTTCAAGCCCCGCGTCGGACTCCGTGCTGACAGCTCAGAGCCTGGGGCCTGCTTCTGATTCTGTGTCTCTCTTCCTGCACCTCCCCCACTCATACTCTGCCTCTCTCAAACATTAAAATTTAAAAAAAAATAAAGAGGAGAAAGCAAACGCTTAGAGAAATGATGTGTCCAAGGTCTCTGACCAAGAAAGCAGCAGAGCCAGGATTCAACTCTAGGTCTTCCTGATTTCAGAATCTGGGTGCTTCATCACTAACTATCTGGTCAGCAGGTGCTTACCCTTTGTTTGCTCATCATCCCCTTTGAGAATCTCAGAAGGCATAGGCTCCTTGCAAAGAAAAATGTTATTGTGCACATTGACCAACGTATGCAGAGAAGCCCGGGGGTCAGAGACTCCGTAACTGCATGCATGCGTCTTAATGATCCGCCTTAAGAACCTGGGGCGAGGGGAGCGGACAGATGCTCAGCACCCACTCCTTACCCCGCAGTGTCCTGTCACTTAGGATCGCAGAGGCTGGACAGCTAAAAACGACTCATCGGCGTCACCAACTTCCTTGCGGCGAGGGTCTGAGTGTGATTTAGGTTTTATTGACCAGATGAGCTCTGGATGAGATCCGGAGAGCAGAGGCGAGGGAGGCTGGGCACACTCCTGCTGCCTCCGCTGCTGCCGGGCCAAGGCCGGCTGCAGAAGCTTTTGCTTTTCTGGGGCGGAACTAGGGGTCCCACGTCCAGGCATTAGCTTCACAGGTGAAGCTGAGTGGCTGTGTGGGGGACAGTTTTGCTCTAGAGCCAGGAGCATAATGTCCTTGACTGTAGTGGTGGCAGCTCTCCAAGGACAGAAGAGGCTGCAGCTTCCTTGGTGGCCCAGGTCTGCGTGGTCACTTTGGGAATCATTCACGAACCTCAACCTACAGTGTGTTTTTTCAGCTCTCCCAATAATTCTGTTAGCTATAAAACACGCTATAAGAAAGCCCTCCCCTGGGGCACCCGGGGGGCTCAGTCGGTTAAGCATCTGACTTTGGCTCAGGTCGTGAACTCGCAGATCTGTGAGTTCGAGCCCTGCGTCGGGCTCTGTGCTGACAGCTCAGAGCCTGGAGCCTGCTTCTGATTCTGTGTCTCCCTCTTTCTCTGCCCCTCCCCTGCTCATGCTCTGTTTCTCTTTCTCTCAAAAATAAACATTAAAAACTTTTTTAAAAATTAAAAAAAAAAAGCCCTCTCCCTTAAAATGAGCTACTGTGGGTTCCTGTCTCTGTAACTGAACCCAGACCAGCAGAAAAATGTTCTACATTTTTAAAAATACGTAACTGTTGTACAGATCCCAAGATTTAGGGGGGATAGGTTTCATCCCATTTTACTTATTTATTTTTTTAATGTTTATTTATTTTTGAGAGACAGAGAGACACCTTCTGCTTTATTAATGTTTAAAAAAAAAGCCTATAATCCATAATCAAGCTGTAATTTAGGACTGAAGGGCTCCCTAACTTGGGGGAGAACTGGTTGCCCTTCTGGGGGCTTGGGGAGCAGTTGTACATAGTGTGTTAGATACACAGTGTTAAGTAAATAGCACAGGGCTGCTCTTCCACAGATCTGCCTTAGGTAGAAATTACTAGAGCTCATAAGCAGTTGGTAACCCTTCCCCTTCCTGAACACACGGAAGACGGCATTCCAAGGCCTCTTACAGTGAGGTGAGACCTTGTACCCAGTTCTGGGCGTGGGGTGTAACCAGAAGTGACCATGAGTCCCTTCCTGGTGGGAGAACTCACAGTTCTCACGACTCACCTGCACTATCTCAGGCCCAGGGAGGCTGCGCTTTCCAGTGATGCAGGCACAAGATGTTGGGGCCACCATCCGTCTGGGTCCTCCCCGAGAAACTATGTGGGGCGGCAAACCCCTCAACCGTCCCTGCCTGGTTAAGCACCCTCCTAGTTAAGCACTGGGGTCCGATGGCTGTTTATTACCGCCGCAGAGCCCAGCGTTGCCAGGCTCCCCCACCACCCGGTGACCCTCTCACACACACGCACAAGTGGCCGTGGAGGTGGACGTTCACTGCATCGCTGTTTGTCATTACGGGAAAGGTGGAAATCACCCGGTTGGCCGTAAGTGGGACAAGGGATAAACTATGCCTGAAGCACATTACATAGCACCATACAGCAGTTACGAGGACCCAGATCTATAGGCCTTAACACAGGTGAATCTTAAAAACAATACTCAATGAAAAAAGCCTTCAAAAGGATGTGTACCGGATGATACCACCTACATATTCTTAAATATTATATGACTGTGTTTTACATGTTTCTTATTTTCTTCTATTTATTATTGGTGTGGGTTTTTTTTTTTGAGAGAGAGAGCGCACACGCATGTACTCCCTCGCATGCAAGCAAGGGAGGGGCAGGGGCAGAGGGAGAGAGGGAGAGAGAGAATCTCAAGCAGGCTCCATGCCCAACACAGAGCCCGACGCGGGGCTCGAGCTCACAACTGTTGAGATCATGACCTGACCCAAAATCAAGAGTCGGACGCTTAACTCGCTGAGTCACCCAGGCGCCTCCTGCATGTGTCTGAACTTGTCTGAACAAAGGATAAAGCTTCTTCCCCATTCTATCAGCACTCCCCCCGCCATCACCCCAATCCCACCAAAAAAGCAGCTTAAAAGGAAAAGGCACATGTAATGGGTAGGAGTGTTTCCCCTCTTTATTTTACCCCTCCTCCTCAACTGTCAAAGTCCAGAAGAAATAAGTTGAAGAGTCAGTAATGAAAAAGCCTTTGCCAGCCAACCTCTGAGTACTCAAATTTACCTGGCGATGTATTTTTTTTAAGTAACTGAGAAACTCCTCCGCAAGCACTAGTATTCAAATAGAGATCTGGTATCTCTCATTAGGAAGACAAGGGAACCATTTCATGAAACCATCATCGCCATCATATATATTCACGCAGTTTCCAGTTTCCTGCGCTCCTTCGCAGACATCAGCTCACCTGGGCCTCCCACCCCCCCAACCCTGGGAAGGAGCAGACTGGACCATCAGCACCATCTGAGAGATGGAGAAACCAGGCTCAGTCCTATCCTATCGGCTAAGTGCCTTCTCCAAGACCACACGGCCTGAAGTACCAGCACCCGCGCTAGAAGCAAATATTTATAAACAGCAAATATTGGATCAAGTCAACACACTCTAAAGCTCAGACTACTAACAGCGACCTAGCACAGCAGAAAGGCACAGCCCGGCAACCTTTGTGGAGGAGGTGGACTCTCCCAGGTGAGCAAGGCAATGCCGTGTAATCCTGCTATCTTAAATAATGGGCTTTTCAATGTCCAGAGACTGAAGCCGGGTACTATTTCATTTATATTTAACCCCAAATGTCGTTATTTTCTTTTTAACGGGAAAGGGATCATTTTATTTTTTAATTGTTTTTAATTCCAGTGTAGCTGACATACAGTAGTCTATTAGTTTCAGGTGGACAGTGTAGCGATCCCACACTTCCGTACATCACCCAGCACACGTCAGATATTTTGCATCATTTCTTCCACTCTGCCCCGCCTTCCTGACCTGAGGGTTTGATTCTCGGATCACTAACTCCCCTTCACAACCGGGTAGGAGCTCAAGCAGCAGGGGCTCGCATGCTGGACTGAGTCGATCAATCAATTACTGTAAACCACGGCTTCTAGAGAAAGTAAATGGTTATTGCTTGAAATCTAGCTCAAAAGGGGCACCCGGGACTCTGAGACAGTAACGCTCTTCCTTGCTTCAGCTATTTCGGTCCACTCTGTTCTTCCTCACACTTACGAAGGCAGTGGAAAAGGAAAACTAGAAAGTATGAGGTCTTCACATGAAAAGATGCTCAACATCCTTAGCCGTCAGGGAAATGAAAATTAAAACCATAATGAGATTCCCCCCCCTAGAACGGCTGCAATTTAAAAAATACCGAGACGACCAAGTTCTAGTGAGGATGCCGGGAACTCTAGCACATGAGGGTCTTGGCAGGGATGTAAAGTAAGAGCTACTCTGCAAAACTATTTGGCAGTTTCTTTTAAAAAAATTTTTTAATGTTTATTTATTTTTCAGAGGGAGACAGAGTGTGAGCAGGGGAAGAGCAGAGAGAGAGATGGAGACACAGAATCCGAAGCAGGCTCCAGGCTCTGAGCTGTCGGCACAGAGCCCGACGTGGGGCTCGAACCCACAAACTGTGAGATCATGACCTGAGCTGAAGTCAGACGCTTAACCGACTGAGCCACCCAAGCGCCCCCTGTGTGACAGTGTCTAATAAAATTAAATATACACTTACCACGTGACCCTATACTACCCATGCCTAGTCTCTACCCGCATGTGGTAAGCTGAGAAAAAAGCCCTCTGAAAGATATCTACAGGGGCGCCTGGGTGGCTCAGGTCGGTTGGGCGTCCGACTTCAGCTCAGGTCATGATCTCACGGTTCGTGGGTTCGAGCCCCGTGTCAGGCTTTGTGCCGAGAGCTCAGAGCCTGGAGCCTGCTTCAGATTCTGTGTCTCCCTCTCTCTCTAACCCTCCCCTGCTCATGCTGTCTCTCTCTCTCTCTCTCTCAAAAATAAATAAAAACATCAAAAAAAATTTTTTTAAATAAAAATAAAAGATATCTACAACTTACTCCCGGGAACCTGGGTTATCTCACGCGGCAAAAAAGCGTCTTTGAAGATGTGACTAAACTAAGGATCTTGGGCTGGGGGGATTTTCCTGGGTTATCCTAAGAGCCCTAAATGTAATCACGAGGGTCCTTATAAAAGGGAGGCGAGGGGACAGCTAACTGCATAACGGGACGAGGAGAGGAACAATGGAAATAAGGGTGTGGAGGGACAGGGGGTGAGGGGGTCATGGGCCAAGGACTGCTGGTGGCCTCCAGAAGCTGGAAAAGCCAAGGAAGGGGTTCTTCCCTGGGGCGAGTGAGGCCCTGCTGACACCGTGACGCGGCCAGGAGATACCAATTTCAGACTTCTGGCTTCCGGAACAGTGGACAAGAAACTTCTGTTGTTTTAAGCCACCCAGTTTGTGGCAATTTGTTACGGCTGCCACAGGAAACTAATATGCCAAGTAAACTGAAAATTTATATTCCTACAAAAACTGTACCCAAAGTTTACAGCAATTCTATTCATAATCATCAATAACAGGAAACAACTCAAATGTCCCTCAACAGATGAATGAATGCACAAGTTGCGGTATATCCATACAAGGGAATACTACTGAGCAATGACAAGGAATGAACTATTGTTATATACAATGCTTGGATGGACCTCGAAAGTGTTAGACTCAGTGAAAGAAGCCAGTCTGAAAAGGTTACATACTTTTCAGATGGTTCCATTTATGGGACATTCTCAAAAAGACAAAACACTGACAAGAACAGGTCAGTGCTTGCCTGGGGGTGGGGGTGGGACCAGTGGGGGGGGGCACACAGAGCATAAGATTTACTTTAATTCCTAGGAGTTCCTTTAAGTTGACAGATACCCAGAAAGTCATGAAGAGAATGATCCATCATGAATTATCCAGCACCACACCATAACGAAAAAAGTGTGAATACTATGGACAAGTAAATTTCTTAGGCTTCTGTCTATACAATAAATCCTTGTGACCAGGGAACATTAAGTTTAACCATGTAATTATCAGCTGGGTTGACAGCACGCACGCTTAAAAACCTCAGCACCTACCTCTAGCAGACTAACCGCAATGCACTGCAGACCAAGTGGGTTTCACCAACCTGTCTTCCATCCGGATTCACCAACAAAACCATGTGGACTCTGAGAAAAGAGCCCAAAGAATGAAGCGTGCTAAGCAAGCAGCAGGAGATTTAAGGATTAGGTGACTCTGTCCTGGAGAAACTACCTGAGGGAGTGAAGAAGGGCTCTCTGGTCGGAGGATGCTGCCTCTCACAGCAAGAACAGCCTGAAGGCCCCAACCACCAGGAAATCAATCCTCAGAGAACCCCCAAGTGCGGACTTCGTGCCACACGGAGGGAAAGATCTCTACAGCTCACAGCTTCCAACCACCCTAAGAAGGTCTTTTTCAAAAAGCTGTACAGTTCAACAGGGGTTTTCTCTAGAATATTCTTGAAGCACTGCATTCCAGTCTCGTCACATGGTCAGATATAACCCACGGGTTTTATAGATAATCCTTAATTACCAGCACTGTACAGGCTTGTTACAGACAAACTGCTTATCACATTATTACTACTAGAATTTATTTTTTTAATGTTTATTTTTGAGACAGAGAGAGACAGAGAGCAAGCAGGGGAGGGGCAGAGAGAGAGGGAGACACAGAATCCGAAGCAGGCTCCAGGCTCTGAGCTGTCAGCACAGAGCCCGACGCGGGGCTCGAACCCATGGACTGTGAGACCATGACCTGAGCCGAAGTCGGACGCTTAACCGACTGAGCCACCCGGGTGCCCCTAGAATTTATTTCTTAATCTTCCTCTGGATTAGTCCTCTTGGACCTGCTCCTTATTAATGACAGACACATTATTTTAGAATTATAGGCAATAATAGCAGCAATAATTGCTATTTGTTAGGAGCTAACCAAGTGCCAGGCACTATTAAACATTTTTAATTAATGATCCCATTTCATTCTCTCACTAATAGTAACTCAAGTAAAAAACTACGATGCCCATTTTGCAAATGAAGAACCAAAAACTCCAGTGAAAAAGATGCTGTAAGGGCGCTGGGGCGGGGGGGCTCAGTCAGTTAAGTGACGGACTTCTGCTCGGGTCACGATGTCACAGTTCATGAGATCGAGCTCCATGGCAGGCTCTGCGCTGACAGTGCGAAGCCTGCTTGGGATTCTCTCTCTCTGGCCCTCCCCAACCCGTGCTTGCCAGCGCACGCACGCTCTCGCTCTCTCTCTCTCTCTCTCAAAATAAATAAGTAAACATTAAAAAGAAAAAAGAACTTGTTGTATTCCTAGAACCTCACAACGCACAGAGATCACACTCAACTAATACCTACTAAGTACATGCTGGTGTCTATAGTTACACTGCTAGTAAGGGGTCGGCTGGGACCTGAATTCAGCTAAAACCAAGATTTCAATGTCACCTGGCTCCCTGTTTGACTGGAGACAGACACAGAAGCAGGACATTGTCAAAGAACAACAAAACTCCCACACATCCCAGAGTCCGTATTTTTCTCTCTGGGAAGGTGTGGTTTTAACCTGCATCCCACACGGTCCAGCCTTACTTTTCCAGGCCCACTTTATTTCTTTACCTGATCTTCAATTTGCGGGCAGTAGTAACCAATTCTACTCTCCTAAACACAGAATTTTAGCCACAACCAAACAGGCCGGAATTTGACAATCACAGACAATTCTGGAGTTTCATGAGACCAAACATGAGAGCCTCCCCAATGATCTACATTTTTCCACAGCATTTCAAAGAACAAGAACGGAGATTGGTTATCACAACAAGTCAGGCTGAAATATGACGGAAAGAACTTTGGAATAAGAAACCTAAATGTGAGGGGTGCCTGGGTGGTTCAGTCAGTTTAAGCGTCTGACTTCTCACAGTCGTGAGTTCGAGCCCCGCATCGGGCTCTGTGCCGACAGCTCAGAGCCGGGAGTCTGCCTTGGATTCTGTGTCTCCCTCTCTCTCTGCCCCTCCCCCACTCACTCTCTGTCTCTCAAAAATGAATAAATGTTTAAAAAAAATTTTTTTAAATAAAAGAAACCTAAACGCGAAAGTCATTTTCCCCACACTCTAGGCATCTCCGTTTCCTACCAGAAGCCAGACTATGCAGGCAGAAAGGAGGAAGGGAGAAACGAGGTCTCAAGGGCTTCACTATTTTTTTTCTTTCTACAGAAAACCACAAATCAGAAGAGCTGGGAGCTCCATTAGGCAGGCTCACGTAAAACTACCTGCACGCCAGACAGTTAAAAGGTCTAGAACCCTCCTCCATCACCCTACCTTTACTCCTTGCCTGCTTTGTCCCCGGAGAGGTAAACAGCTGAAAAACATTCAAGTCCACAATTTCAAACCCAACTCTGGCAAATATAACATACAGGAATGAAATGTTTGCTCAAAAAATTATTAGGGACAAGGGCACATGACTGCTGACAAAAAACAGAAGCTGTTGCGCCACCTAATGGGAACCCCCAGAGGGTTTTAAGCTACGGAGTCCCAGCCCTGGACTGCATTTTAGTAGAAGGGCTCTGGCATCATTCAGTACTTTCAAAACTAACACGCCAAGGGCTCTGCACAGGGCCTGGCACAGAGAAAGCACTCGAACGGCAGCCATAGGAGGTTACAGAATACATGACAATCCTTGGCGTCTAAGATGGGTTATTTATATGCAACCCACCAACAGTGAGTCTGGTAGCTTCCAGGTTTTCTAAGGCACTTCAGACAAGATGGAAGTGTTTTGTTGAACACTCCAGCCCACGGAGAAACGGTTTTAAACGTAGTCGTCAGGACTTCTGAGAAGTGCGCCAGGAGAGCGCACCGCGCCGGGAGAATCACCGAGAAGCCGTGGGCACATCCCCTGTGACTCCCTGCTGAGCACGCGTCCAACAGGGACAAGGGCTGCAATGGGAGCACATAAGTCAAGTGGTGAAAAGTACCCTGTGCTCTTCGCACATGGCCATCCTGGGAGTTTAGCCAAAATCAGGGATGAGCAGAAAACACACGGGACACACCACCCGGGCAGGCCCAGGAGTGAGCCCCGCACCGCACCAGAGGCCTAGGACCACAGGGCCAGTGGCCGCGCTCCCCTCTCTTGACACGTGGTCTGTGAAGGGCATGATCGAGATGGCCTAGGCCAGACGTAGGGCAGCCCCCTCGGCCCCGGGGCCATACACCGGCAAGCAGCTGGTGGCACTCACCGGTCCCAACCAACCCACTTTGTCCCTTCCCCTGGGCCCTCATCCAATTTCCTTTTCACTCCACTTTTCTTACTTTGCTCTAGTTTTTCTGCGTCCCGGATCGTAAACATCTGAGGGCAGGCGAGGGCCTGCACCCTGCACCCCTCTGTGTATGTAACCTCCCCACCCCCCCACCCCCGTTCTGGCCAGTGCCTGCACTTCCGCGGGGTCACTGGTATTCCTGCTCCTTTCCTTCCACCACCAGGCGGCCGTGGCCTCTGTGGGCGCCGGGCAGCGCCCACAACTAGCACTCACACGTCACAGAGCAGCCACCCATGCGGTGTGGGGACCTGTACCTAAGCACAGAGAAGTAGCTGGCCTCCAGGTCCTTTCCAGCCCTGAGACTGGAAGCGTATCCCAACACTGTTGAGGTGCAAGGTCATGGCTCTTAGACCGTGTTAATTTGTGTGCATTCATTATGCGAGTCAGTGTCAAAAATGCAGCCCACAAAAAGGTGAAGAAGTAAAATTTCTATCGAAATAAACTCTACCCCCCCCCCCACATTTCAGTGTTGTGAACATTTTCAAAGGGATGAGTTCATCTTCAGAAAGTAATGTTTCTAGTAGAAACAAATACTCCAGCTATCAAGAAGTACTTGATTTCAACCGCCAGCTCTGTAGCAAATCAGCCATGTAATCGTAAAAACACTTCCTTACCGTCCTGAACCACAGCTTTCTCTACTGAAAAACAGGAGTAATGTCTACGCTACCTACACCATAGATAGAAAACGAGTGCTTTGAAAATAGTTAAATCCTGGGGCGCCTGGGTGGCTCAGTCGGTTGAGCGGCCAACTTTGGCTCAGGTCATGATCTCACGGTTCGTGGGTTCGAGCCCCGCGTCAGGCTCTGCGCTGACAGCTCAGAGCCTGGAGCCTGCTTCAGATTCTGGGTCTCCCTCTCTGACCCTCCCCCGTTCATGCTGTGTCTCTCTCTCTCAAAAATAAATAAACATTTTAAAAAATTAAAAAAAAAAAGAAAATAGTTAAATCTTTCACGTCCACAAGAGACAGACACCCTTTGTCATCTGGGAGGCTACCGAACCACCAACAAAACCAGGAATTCGCATACGACGTTGCGGAAGTAGAAAGTACAGGAGTTTATGCTCAATCCATTCATCACCAGGGAAAATGCTGCTGTTGTTTGTTTTGCCTACATTCTTGATGCTGGATTGGCTGCCGTCCTTTCCTAAAGCTGCAAGTAGCAGAAATAAAATCCGTCAAGTGCAGGTTCCAATGAGTAGGTTAGGTAGGACTATAAATTCGGGGCTATACTCCTGTACTCTATTTCCAGACCCAGTTAGTGGCCACGAGCAGCCCCGGGCATAAAAAAAAGATGAGACCAGAAAGAAAAGACACTGCTGTGGCTCCACCAGGGGTCTCCTCACCGCTTAACCTGACCGTGATCGAGTTGAACCGGTGCCCCCTTGCACTGGCCCATTTGCTGGACCTCCCCCAACACTGTTGAGTCAAAGGCGGGCACCATTTTCCCCAGCAGATGGCCAATGGGGGTCCTTAGGATTGTGAACTGGACACAAGGAGCCTTTTGTTGGCCAGTATCGTGTCCCCTTGTCCCAGGGTCAGTGTGCAGTACAACCCTGGACTGACAGTACATGACACAGAGTGGGCGCTGAGATAATCGATGAGATTCAATTCCATATTTACTGAGCATCTAGTCTGTAAAAAATATAACGCTGGGGGCGCCTGAGCGGCTCAGCTGGCTAAGTGTCTGCCTCTTGATTTCGGCTCAGGTCATGATCTCACGGTTCATGAGTTCGAGCTCCACGTCGGGCTCTGCGCTGATGGCAGATTCTCTTGGGATTCTCTGTCTCCCTCTCTCTCTGCCCCTCCCCTGCTGGTGCACACGCACGCTCTCTCTCCCTCTCTCTCTCCCTCTCTCTCTCAAAATAAGTAAATATTTAAAATATATATTAAATATGTATGTTTATCAAAGTATTTCATAATATTAAATGTATAAATTATACAATTAGAAATATTTAAAATACTAATATTTTAATTTTAAAATGTTAAATCTATATATAAATAAATAAGTGCTGGACCCATGAAGATGTATAAACATGGTCTCCACCATCAAGGAACCAAGAAATGTCAAAGAAAAATAGAATTAAAAACAAAAACCACACAGAAAGGTGAATCTGGAATAAGCTCGTGTTTTGAAATCCTCACCAATTTCTAGAAATTGCTCAGCCTTTATGATTAATACGGGAAAAAATGTCTCCTGAAGTGGTCTGCTTTCATTGGTCAGAATTCTTCATATTCCATGATTTATTCCCAGGATGAAAGTAACCTACAGCTTTAGTGTGATCCTCGTAGAAAATCCTCCCGAGGGTTTTTGTTTGGGCAGGAAATTGATGAACCGATTCTAAAATGTATTTGTAAATACAAAGGAGCAGGAAAAGCCAAGACAATCTTGAAGAACAACTGGAGGTGTCACTCTCTGAGATACTAAGACATATTTTACAGCTGCAGAGTATTTAAGACCGTATGGCCCTGGCAGAAGGACAGGAAGAGAACCAACGGACAGAGTAAGGAGTTCCCAGTCCCACACAGACAGATGCCTGATTTATGCAGCAGCAACCGTGCTCTTCAATTAAAGAACGAGTCAGTGTGGAAAAAATAAAAATAAACCATCACCCCAACACAGAAAAATCAATTCTGGGGCGCCTGGCTGGCTCAGCTCGTGGGGCGTGCAACTCTTGATCTTGGGGTTGTGAGTTCAAGCCCCACGCTGGGGGTAGAGATTACCTAAAAAATAAAATCTTGGGGCGCCTGGGTGGCTCGGTCAGTTAAGGGTCCAACTCTTGATTTCGGCTCAGGTCATGATCTCACGGTTCCTGGGTTCTGGCCCCGTGTCAGGTGCGAAGGCTGCTTGAGGTTCTCTCTAATCCTTCCCCGCTTGCTCTCTCTCTCTCAAAACAAACAAACGAACAAATAAATAAATAAAATCTTAAAAGGAAAAGAAAAATCAATTCCAAGTAAACTGTAGACCTGTGTATGAAAGGTAATGGAATAAAACTTCTTCATGAAACCAGAAACTAATAGAGCACTGTATGTTAACTACACTAGAATTAAAATAAAAACTTAACTAAAACAAAATAAAACAAAACTTCTTCATGACCTTGGGGTAGACAACGATCTCTTACATAGGCCATAAAAAGCACCAAGTTAAAGAAAAAAATTGTTAAACTGAACTACATTAAAATTAAAAAACATTGGCTCATCAAAGATACCATTCAGAGAGTGAAAAGGCAAACCACAGAGTACGACTCAATATTAACAATAATGTATTCAACAAAAGACCTATATTGAGAATATATAAATAACTCCTACAAATAAGAAACTAGAAAAACGGGCAGAAGAGGTGAACTGACAGGTCACACACACATGCAGACACATCCACCAATTTACACAGGCACTTACACACACGCTACACGTGTCTAACATTCAAATGGCCCATAAGCATATGGAAAGGTGCTTCGTTTCAGGGAGTCCTCAAAGAAGCTAGTGAGTCTCAACCACAAGGAGACAGCACTGCACGACCACCAGAAAAGCTAGCACTTTCAACAGTGACGATGCCAAAGTTTGACAAGGATGGAAAGCACTGGAACTCGCCCTTCAGACATCCTTTGCCCTAAGCGAATATTTGAAGAATATTTGAACTCGGCTTGTTCCAGGCGTTAAACAACAGGCTCCAGGCAGGACTGTGATCCCAGGGAGGAGAGAAAAACACACGGCGAGCTTCCTGCCCTGGGGCCCTTTCCCAGCCGCAGTGCAGGGAGCAGGAGCCCAGAGAGCCGCAGTGTCCCCAGAGTGAGGAAGTGGAGACCAGGGCTCGAGGCTGCGGAGGCACCTAGAAAGTGTAGGGCAGGACATATCACAGGAGGGGTTGCGTGGGGTGTGGGTGCAGAAGAGGAGGGAGGTGCCCCCTGGGTCCCTGGCAGAGGGCTGGGCAGCACCCACGCAAGGTGAGAGTCTAGAAGGCCTAACAGACAGCAGTGGCTGTGAGGGTGGGAGCTGAGCAGAGACGAGGCCCTGCTGAGCACCTCGGTCCTTTACTTGACATCCCAGGAAGGCCAAGCAGGAAGTGTAAAGGACGTGTAGGGCGAGGGCCATGCCTCGAGACTATGGATGAATCCAAAGCTGACTCACTCTAACAAAGCTTAAAAATAGGCGAGACAGGGTCAAAAGAACAGGAAAGTAACTTCGGGTTAGAAAAAAACCAGAACCCTCTCTAGAGTAAGACAATAAGATCCGAATCCCTGCGGTGTGACATGCATGACACGTTAACAAAAAATCATTAAACATGCAAAGAACATGAAAATGTTGACTCACAACATAGAGGAAAAAGCAATCAATAAAAAGAGACCCCAAGATTACCGAGGCATTTAAATTAGCAGACAAGTTCTTTATTACAAATTACCTTTTAAGAATTTGGAGGCAGAGGCGCCGGGGTGGCTTAGTCGGTTAAGTGTCCGGCGGCTTCGGCTCAGGTCATGATCTCACGGCTCGTGGGTTCGAGCCCCGCGTCGGGCTCTGTGCTGACAGCTCGGAGCCTGGAGCCTGCTTCCGATTCTGTGTCTCCCTCTCTCTCTGCCCCTCCCCTACTTTCTCTCTCTCAAAAATAAACATTAAAAAAAAAAAAAGTTGGATGCTCAACCAACTGAGCCACAAGGCACCCCGACATTTCCATTTCTGAATTTCTGTTTTCATTGTTACTACTCTCCTACTTCTGTGTACTGTGGATTACTTTGGTTTTCTACCTTCTTGAGTTAAATGCTTAGGTTCCCTCCCCCCCCAGCCTTATTTTCTAACAATTGCTCTTAAGGCCAAAAAAAACAATAGAATTGAAAGGGGGAGGTAATCTATCATTATAGCTGCTGATTTTTAGTACCCCCCTCTCAGTGGAAAGAGACCAAAAAGAAACTCAGCAAAGGTACAGATAAAATAGGCAAAGAGTAAGTACGGATATGGAAGATTTTTAAACACTATCAACCAACTTGATCTAATTCACATTTACAGAAAATTACAGCTGCAGGATATAGCTTCTTTTCAAGTACAAATGGACATTCAGTAAGATGTCATATGCAGGACCAGAAAATTAGTCCTAGCAAATGTCAAAAGACTGAAATTTACAGAAGATATTCTCTGGCCACTACGGAATTAAGTTAGAAATCAATAAGATACCTACACTCCCCAAATGTTTGGGAATTAAACACCTCAAAACAATACCTCGGGGGCACCTGGCCGGCTCAGTCAGTAGAGCATGTGACTCTTGATCTCAGGATCATGAGTTTAAGAACTATGTTGGGCATGAAGCTCACTTTAAAAAAACAGTAGTAATAAAATAAAAAAGCACATCAGAATTTGTGTTCAGGCAGGAGGTGGGACCCAAGCGGAGTTTTGAAAGGCAGCAGGTTGGGGGTGCCTGGGTGGCTCAGTCAGTTAAGCATCCGACTTCGGCTCAGGTCATGATCTCACAGTCTGTGGGTTCGAGCCCCGTGTCGGGCTCTGTGCTGACAGCTCGGAGCCTGCAGCCTGCTTCTGATTCTGCGTCTCCCTCTCTCTCTGCCCCTCCCCAGCTTATACTCTGTCTCTCTCTCTCAAAAATAAACATTAAAAATTTAAAAAAAAAAAAAAGGCAGCAGGTTGTGAACACACAAAAGAGTGATGTCAGTCAGGGCACAACCACCAAAGAGGCGAGGAGGGAGGGAATGGCGGAATGTGCTCAAAAGAGGCCTTCAGGGAGCACTTCCTTTTACTGAAGCTCATCTTCTAAACAGCAATTTTAACCTTTTCCCCCTAGATCCGGATCATATGCTTGACGTACTCCCATGGGTGTAATTCCCAGCTCAAGCATATTAACTCATCTCTATGCCCCCCATTCAAAAAATGCACAATTTGCGACACGCATCACAACACAGCAGCTACATCACATGTTTTCTCCAATTCTTATTATTTCCTTTGACAGAATGCTTCGTTTAAAGAAGGTAAAAATTCTTCGGGTCGAATCATTTTTGATCATCCTCCTTTATCCCACAACTGAAATTCCTGTTTTCTTCTGTTTCATAAGCATATTTCTTTAAGATTTTTAAAAATATTTTTTACTTATTTTGAGAGAGACAGAGAGAGCGCACAAGTGGGAAAGGGGCAGAGAAAGAGGGAGAAACAGAATCTCTTCGCTCTCGGCGCGGAGCCTGGCGCGGGGCTCGATCCCAGCAACTGTGAGATCATGACCTGAGCCAAAGTCAAGAGTCAGACGCTCAACGGACTGAGCCGCCCAGCTGCCCCTAAGCATAGTTCTTAAAATGGGCGATAAGGTTTCGTGAGTAGTTAAGGCCATACAAAATGTATTCACCAACAAGGAAATCACAGGCTGCCTTAAAAAAATGTACGTATACACAGTTTCGCATTTTCACAGTTCACAACTCAATCCCTAACAGAAGTACGTAAATACAATCTTTCCAAATGACCTCTTTTTAAGAATCAGGCTCATTCAGCTTCAATACTTGTAGATTCCATAGTGGCACAGTCTCCTACCTGCTGATGTGTACGGATACTTAGTACAATTTACCAGTGATGGGAGTTAGTGCTGATC